>JBAMJR010000034.1:0-627500 GCA_038501785.1 Myoxocephalus aenaeus
CACGCTGCACTCCCACAGATGCAGAGATGCAGACCTCTCTCTCTCTCTCTCTCTCTCTCTCGCTCTCTCTCTCTCACACACACACACACACACACACACACACACACACACACACACACACACACTCGGACTCTAATGGTTTGACCTCAGAGTCAGAGCATATCCGGAGATGTCATTCCCTCCACACACGCAAACCGCCCTCCACGTCTCCATAAGAGTTTGACCCAACGAATCTGCAGACTTGTGTTACGCTCACTTAGAAAACAGCCGCCTTCGCCGTGCACTTCTTCTTAAACAGGAAGGTTGATCCTTAAATGTTCATATAGAGCTCAGTCCAGTCCGAAGAAGGTGAACTGGTCCTGACACAATGTGCCCGAACGTCCCATTGATCTCACTGCGTTTCCTCTCTGGGCCCGAAAGGTCAAGAGAATGCTGAGAGATGATCGTGTCCTTTTGTACCTGTCTTTGTTCTTCTTCTCTTTCTGGCTCGCCTCTTCCTATATCTGCACACTTGTACACACACACACACACACACACACACACACACACACATACACACACACACACACACACACGGCGCTCCCATTGTCGGTTTTGGCCCCTTCAGTCCAGATGGTTAATGATGATGCTCAAAAAAGCTGGACTCCTATGCTCCTATTAAGGACAGCATGTTCAGTGGTGTGTGTGTGTGGTGTGTGTGTGTGTGTGTGTGTATTTATTTGCTAGTGACTCATTCCAGTTGAGTGTGTGTGAGTCAGTGTGCGATCTGGAGGTAAGAGGAGACCCTAAGGCCGGGGCTTGTGGGAAACTGGAATGAGATTGCTGTAAGGAGACGAGAGAGGCCACTTGAAGACAGCAGCTCCCCAAAGTTGTTATCCCCCCTTAACTTTCACACCGCACTGAAGTACGCTCAAGAACTGGCACACACACACACACACACACACACACACACACAACACACACACACACACACACACACACACACACACACACACACGTACAGACTACGCACTCAGCTCTGCTGTTCATCCCACCAGAAGCCCAGTATACTTACACAAACACATTTTGTTGCAAAAAAAGGAAAACGTTGTGAGAGAAGTGCTTTTGAATCGTAAGTGACACAACACGCCGGCAGCAGATTTATTGTTTCACGTGTCCCTGGTTTGAGTGGCGCTAACAACCACTGTACATATAAGAAGTGGACGTAGTCACCGTGACGTCAACCGCTGCATGGTTTGTGGACTATACGGTTTTAAAGCTTACATTTTTGGGGCCTTTTGGCTGTTTGCCATCTTGGTTTTGTGACACGAGAGGGTGGAGCTAAGTCCAACCCGAACGCTGAATATGACATTTGTTGAGGACAAAAAGGGTTAAAGTTGAACGACAGAAACACGGACAACTCACGGACCGAATAACGCCGTGTTAACGACCTGTCAATCACCTAGAAGCCCTGCCCACAGCCTACTCTGCCTTATGGTCTGTTTGACTCTAAATGACCATAATTTACTAAATGAACATCATGCTGTATTGAAGAATACTTGAAACTAGAGATTGAGACATAAACTCATGTTTACAATGTTTACTGAGGGAATACATCAAGAGAGAAGTAGAGTCATTTATATAGACTTCTATACAACTAGAGGAGTCGCCCCCTGGTGGACAGGAGAGAGAATGCAAGTTTGAGGCACTTCACTTGTCAGAATCGGAAGTTGCCACCAGCTAATAACTATAAAATTGCAGCTGTTTTAGTTTTTTTACGATCACAATACACTATAGAAGTTTTAAGTGTGTCCAGAGGAGTTTGGACGGTAAACCCTCAGCAACACACTTTTACAACACGGCGTCTCTCGAACTCACAACAAATCACGTATCGATGTGCGGATATGGCACTTATACTACAGTTTAACAGAGGCAATGGGGTCAAGTGAGAGAGTGTGTGTGTGTGTGTGTGTGTGTGTGTGTGTGTGTGTGTGTGTGTGTGTGTGGTGTGTGTGTGTGTGTGTGTGTGTGTGTGTGTGTGAGTGTGAGAGAGAGGGCATAGAGTGTTTCTGTGGTCATGAATGCCCTCTGATCTGACTGCAGGGCCGTGAGTCTGATTCCAGTTGTCGCTACCTCTCAGTTTGAATGTAAATCAGGAGCATGCAAGTGTGTGTGTGTGTGTGTGTGTGTGTGCGTGTGCGTGCGTGTGTGTCTGTGTGTAACCCGTCTTCATACTGTAGCTCATTTAGGACCCTGTAATATCGCTGGTGATTGCCTAGGTTTTAATAAGCAGCTCTAGTTGTCGTATTACAGCATTTTCTTGTGTTCTGCTATAGTTGTTCAGTAAGTTTCTCTTTGTCTGGCTTGTGTCACGAGGAGAGGCTGAAATCGCGTCAAAGCCCAAGACAAATTGATCTGAATATGACCTTCAGGGGGTTCTCTCTGAGCTGGCGGAGGTCGTCGGTGCCTCTCGCCGTGCTGGTTGTATGTTTTCTTCCGTCACATCCGCCTGACCTGCAGGAGGTCAATACATGTTGACAGATTTCTTTTAGTGAGACAAATGATGTTGAATTGAATTAAAGGTGAACATTTGAGACGGCTGCGATTACTTTAAAGGAATACAAACAAACCACTTTATTTCCACTTCATCGGAGCGCTATCGGAGCGCTAGCAGGAGCGCTAGCTGGCTACAGCGGGGAGCTAACGGGGACACTGACCGAAGGTAGTAGCGGCTTGTAACCCGACTTTTACGGTACGTCAACGAGGGCTTGAGCGACACTCCGTCAATGTAGTTCTGTCGCTTGTGGTGAAATATTAGTAGACTGACTGTGCGTGTAATAATAATAATAATAATAATAATACATTTCATTTTTAAATGCACTTTTCTTTCAGAAGAAACTCAAAGTGCCACAGAGCCAATATATAGTAAAACTAAATAAAAACAGTTAAAACATGGTTAAAGCAACCCATAATATTTTTTTTTTAAACGCGTGATGACAAATCTATGGCCCTGTCCCTGGTGCTGAAGTGGCAGAATATTTGTAATTTAGACTTTTTCTCTTGAGTCTCGCCTTTCTGTCAGTTTCGTCTCGGAGCTATACGATTCTATATGTATTCTATATACAGTATAATACAAAATTGTAGAGCCAAAAGTGTCGTTCTTGAGGGAAGTTTGACCATCCTGGGTGAACGAAAGGAACCATGTCCTGTTAAAAATGAACAAATCGCCTACTGGCTATAATCGATATTTTTCATAATCACAATCTGTCAAATGACAATAAAACAAAGTGACAATGTGAAAAAAAACGTGAACCTATTGAGAATTATCAAATGAATATGCATCTCTCCATTATTTAGCGGTGAGTACATGTGAAAGTATTGATTGTTGGAGCTCCTTGTACGCTACTGGTTAGCATTCGGCCTTATTTGACCTTGACTTGATCGTGATGATGGTAATTTAGAGTTAGAGGTATACATACAAAAAATCATAAATTCTCCGAAGTATCTGTACATTTCCTCCCTTGTGTAATGGAATTGCAGCTTGTCGAGCGACCTGCAGCACTCGCTGTAGGTCGTTTTTGACAAGCGCTTCTGCTAAATACACAGAATGTAAGTGGCTGGCAAGAGTTGGTGGTGTTATGGCTTTTCTTTGGGAGGGGGGTGAGTGTTTCTGGGTGCTCGTCGGAGGCCTGGACAGCTCACAAACCCAGAGGCAAAGAGCCAAGGCGGAGGGCCACGCACGGGGCAAGAGTTAAATATTCATAAAAAGAGAAAGAGAAGCGGAGGGCCACGGGTTCAGCGGCGGCGAGGAACGAGCGCCTTTTTTTCACGCCAATTTAACTCGATTCATCCGCCATGAAAGTGAATCTTTGACGACTGGAGCGGCGAGAGATCAGAGGACGAAAGCGTGGCGAAAGAATAGAGGGGAAAGAAGACGAGATAAGAGGGCGAAAAAAAAAAAAAAAAAAAAAACATGGGCAAACGGATTACGCCGGACTTTTGCAACGGGGAGGAGACGAGGACGGATACAAAGGATCGTCTGCGCCCCAGATCTGTCACTCAAATCCCCTAAAACATTCATTATGACAAGGAGCCATCGATTCAATTTAATACAGGTAGATGGTGCATTATTTATCAGCTGGAACGGTTCCTCGGACCCATCTGGTTTCGGGGAAGCGGATCGGATTCGGCTGGCCTACTTGTGCGCTGCGGCCTGCGCGTGTTTTTAGGCCTCCGTGAGCTCCCAAAACCAAGATTGATGCGATGCTCGCGTGTGGGCGTGTTTGTGATGTGATCACCTGAGGCGCTCAGGTGTGTGAGCCTGAGTGTGTGTGTGTGTGTGTGTGTGTGTGTGTTTGTGATGTGATCACCTAAGGCACAGAGGCGACGTCGCTCAGGTGTGTGTGTGTGTGTGTGTGTGTGTGTGTGTGTGTGTGTGTGTGTGTGTGTCTCCAACCAATATGCGAGCCAAGAGAATAAAATTGGAAAAAGGGAAGAGGAGAGTGTGAAGATGACAGAGCAAAACTGAGAGAAATGGAGGGACGAAGAAGAAGAAGAAGAAGAAGAAGAAGAAGAAGAAGAAGAAGAAGAAGAAGAAGAAGAAGAAGAAGAAGAAGAAGAAGAAGAAGAAGAAGAAGAAGAAGAGAAATGGGGTGATAAAGGCTGAATGGAGAATAAATGTTAAGTGTGCCATGAGTGGGAATGAAAAGTGGGAGGTGATAAAGAGAGGACGACTGATAAGAAGAGAGATAGAGGGAAGAGGAGAGAGAGAGAAAGAGAGAGAGCTGTTGCTATCTGACCTTCACTCTCTCTCTCTCTCTCTCTCCACTGATCCTCCGCCAGAGGAAGAAGAAGGGATCTAATGGAGAAATGATGGAAAGGAGCATGGCAGTAATCTGACTAATGCCGTTTTTTGAGAGGAGAGGAATCAGAAGGCGTGCGTCGTTCAGCCCGAGTGGATGTGATGGAGGAAAGGTCGGCTATTCTTAGTCTTAGCCAAACCCCTGTGTGGGGCCTTTAAAACGGAGAGGTGCCTGAGAGGGGAGGGGCCTAAAACGTCTGACGTCTCACACCGTAGGCGTCCAGTAAGCAGTCAGGTTTGTAATATGTCCATATCTGGAAAACATTTTTTATTTTAAGTGTCTATGTTTCAGACTTGAAGCAGATCCTGCGGAAGAGAGTTTTATTGTGTTTCGCTCACGGACCTTCATCAGGTGGTGAAGCAGCAACGACAGCACACTGAAACCAAAACGCCAGAATCAATATGTGTCAAAACCCCAAATCAGAAACAAAGGAAAGATGGGCAATGCAAAACATTATATTACATGATATGATGCAGTTCAAATAGTGGAGACGGATCATAGTGATCATAAAGTCTAATATCCAAACTTAATATCCTTTGAAGAAAGACATATTTCCACATGTTTTCGGACCTGAAATATTTCATAAATGTTACCGAGGCTACCTCACTTTTAAGCGGGCGTTGAGACCCAAATCCTCCGTGCATTGCAACAACACGTTGGTCTTTATTATCGACCAAAACTGAGAACTAGAAGTTGAACTAGAAGCACGTTACCTGCTGTGTGTGTGTGTGTGTGTGTGTGCACTTCCTTGTATTTTGATTGGCCGGTTTAGTACTTTGCCGGATCGTGAAATTTGGCGACAAAAGTTGCGCCTGGTTCAAATAGATTTGTCGTTTTTGGGTTCCCTGGACCGGCTTCATTAAAATGTTACGTACATATTGTGCGTTAAGAAGTGAAGGCTAGTTGTCGAAGCTTGACTTATTGTCACGAGGCGCCTGCCATGATAAGATAAAAGTCTTAAAATATTGAATTACAAAAATGGAAAATTAGTTTTTTTAAATGCTTTCAAAGCAGAAGAGGAAAAAAAAACTAATTTGCCAGCCGAATCAAACTGTTTACAGGACATTGAAGATAAGATAAGATAATCCTTTATTAGTCCCGTAGTGGGGAAATTGAAGGATTACAGCAGCAAGAGACACATAGTAAAATAAAATAAAAAACAAATAATATAAATAAACAGTAAAACAGTAATAAAACACTGATATTTTTTTATTTTTAAGATGACTTTTTAGGCCTTTATTTGATAGTGAATGTGGAGAGAGACAGGAAGTGTGAGGAAAGGCATTTATTACACAGCCCCTGCATTTCTTCCCAGAGGCTTTATAAAGGCAATAAAGTATGTCCATGAATATGAGATATGAGTTCACTGTTAGTTTACCTCTTTGCCGGGAACACTCGTTGACTTCTTGCAACAAACGGCACGTTGAGCGTAGGCGCCTCTGCTTGTGCACTTCAACCTCCGGACGCCTTCTGACCTGCAACGCCACGAATCTGCCCCGTTATGATCACACATGTATTCACAAATAATAATTAAAAAAAATCATCAGATCCTATTTTCGTGGGGGAAGCCAGCATCCACATGGAGGTCAGAGGTCAAGGTCACACGCAGAGCGCCCTGCACAGGAGCGATTGCCGGCGCGTGCATCGCCTCCGCCTCCTCCTCCTCCTCCTCCTCCGCCTGAGACCACCACCACGCTGATTACCATATGCATTGACATAATTAATCCGCTTATAAATAGCTCTGTTCGCAGTTCACGGGACCGGGCGCTCTGCCTCGCAGCTCCGATCATCAGCACGTGCGTAATGTGAAACATACTGCGTACGGGCACGCGTGTGTCTGAAATACATTGAACCAGTTTGTCTTTTTGTTGTTCTTTCTTTCTACTGCTTTGTAGACCGCCGGAGTCTGGAAACGATTGTCATCCGTTGCTCGCCGCTCTTCTCGTGTGTCGAGTCGGGCGGGAAAGCAGAGTTCCTAAAAGAGTCGGTGGTGTTTTATCGGTGACGTTCTCTATAGCTCCTCCTCCAGGGAGCGTCGTATCGGTGCCGCTGGATCGCCGCCCTGCGCGTCCTCCTTTAGATTAAGAAGAAAAACCCATTAATGCGTCCCTAAAAAGCTCCGTTTGTGTGCGTCTGTGTGTGTGTGTCCCTGAGCATTCCTCTGATTACTGCTGTTTTTCTTCCTTCGGTACTATTTTGGTCCTCCGGTCTGCGGTGTGTCACGGAGCCGCGGGGCCGTGGTGATATTACCATAACGCGCACAGCAGCAACACAATGTGTCTCACTGAGGACAGATAGTTGACCACCATGCTTGTGGGCTGGTTGTGAGGTCACGGGCCCCCGGGGAACAGACACGGGGCCCCACCTCCTCCAGCACGGTTGTTTAGCCTCTTTCTGTTGTTGTTTTGTGTCTCTTTGTAGTCGTTTCTTATCAGACAGTGGTTTTGAGTCTCTTTTTGGTCCTTTTGAGTCCCTTTGTAGCTGTTTTATTGTCGTTTTTTTGTTGGTTTGCCCCATTTTGTTGTCATTTAGCAAGTCTGGGTAGTTGTTTTGTGTCTCTTTGTTGTTTTTTGTGACACTTCATATTTGTTTTGAGTCACTTTGAGTCTCTTTGTAGTTGTGTTGTGTCTGTTTGTAGTCATTTTGTGTCTCTTTGTCTCTTTGTAGTTGTTTTGATCTCTTTTCAGTCATTTGGAGTCTTTGTAGTTGTTTTGTGTCTCTTTGCAGTTGTTTGATCTCTTTTCATTTGGAGTCTTTGTAGTTGTTTTGTGTCTCTTTGTAGTCATTTTGTGTCTCTTCGTCTCTTTGCAGTTGTTTTGATCTCTTTTCAGTCATTTGGAGTCTTTGTAGTTGTTTTGTGTCTCTCTGTAGTTGTTTTGTGTCTCTTTGTAGTTGTTTTGTGTCTCTTCGTCTCTTTGCAGTTGTTTTGATCTCTTTTCAGTCATTTGGAGTCTTTGTAGTTGTTTTGTGTCTCTCTGTAGTTGTTTTGTGTCTCTTTGTAGTTGTTTTGTGTCTCTTCGTCTCTTTGCAGTTGTTTTCATCTCTTTTCATTTGGAGTCTCTGTAGTTGCTTTGTTTCTCTGCATATCTTTAGCGTCTCTGTGGTTGTTTTGTCCCTTTACATTAGTATTTTTAGGGTCACTTTGCAGCTGTTTTGCATCTATTTTAGTTGTAGTTCTTTTGGTCTGTTTGTAGTCCTCTGTATCTCTTTGTAGTTGTTTTTCTTTGTGGTCATTATGAGTCTCTTCCAGGTCGGTTCGCGTCTCTTTTTTTTCTCGTTTTGTCTTTTGCTCCCTGGGTTTGTGCCCAGTAGGCCGGCACAGCAATCCATCCACGACCGTGTTGTACATCCTGTCCTGTAGGAGAAAACAGGGACCACAGTCAGACTGTATCTAACTAAGGAAGAGAAAACATGTGCTGCCAAAAATTTATGTTGGGAGCATCTCATCGTAAGAGTGCAAAGGGGGGGGGGGGGGGCGTCCCGTATCCATCTCATGCTGCAGCATTTTCTAGGCAGTGCGTGTTTAAGGTGCAGGAATATGGAAACTGCAGTGCAGCATGCAAGCAGAAAAGTGTGAATTCTTCAAGGCTGCAACCGCTTTCCTGAAGCTGCTGGAATCAGACGACACAGTGAAGCTGCAGAAACAGAGAGGACACACTTGTCTTTATCTCTATATTTAGAGTTTAAGTTTCTTACTCTAATTCATGCATACATGCAAAACTATGTCCTGTAGTTTAGCTCCTGAGGTACTCGTCTTCTTCCAATTTGGTGGTAATATTGTCCCGCTGCGCATGCAAGGTGTTGTAATTCTGAACCCAGTTGAACCCAGTGTACATTTTAGCTCAAGTTGGCAAAGACACTTTCCAAACTCTCAATTAAGACGTTTGGGCTCTTTTAAAAACATTTTGAAAACAGATTTACAGAATCGCATGCATTCGGCGAATGGCATCTTTGAACTGAGGAACGACGGGCCGGTTTGAGAAGAAAGAAAAAGAACGCAAACACGGAGAAATGTCAAGGGTTTTTTCTCCCAGAACGACGTCTGAGTGGTTTCCCAGCCTGAGTGATGGGACGAGTGAGAAAACACTGAGTGACAGAGAAACAGACGGCGAGGCGAGAACGAACGCAGAGTGAATCATCCCGGCTGCCACCTCTTCCTGTGTTCGTCGGTAATGCTCAAATAATTTCCTCTTATCTCTGCTTTTACGAGGCATTTGTGAATTCTCGCCTCAAATGCAGCCGCAGAATGCTCTTTGGCAAAAGAAAATAAATGGATTTACAGTGTGAAGCACAGAGGGCTTTTTTTCCTCATAAAGAACCTGATAATTTCTCCGTATGAGTTATCGGCCTTGCTTGGTCTGGTTTGACCAACAGCAAACAGTTGTCTCCTGGGGGAAAGTTCTGTATATACGTATATAAGATATGTTGTCAAGAAAAGAAGATGACTTACCGTAAAAGTCGGGTTACAAGCCGCTACAACCTTCGGTCAGCGTCCCCGTTAGCTCCCCGCTGTAGCCAGCTAGCGCTCCGCTAGCTCCCCGCTAGCTCCCCGCTAGCTCCCCGACAACCACCGAAGGTAGCGGGACCAGCCCCGGATCGACACCCGACTCGGGGAGAGGGGATGCGGGCAGTAGCAGCAGCAACGGGGAGTTAGCAGTAGCGCTAGCTAGCGCTGCAGCTAGATAGCGCTGCAGCTAGATAGCGCTGCTGCTAGCTTGCTACAGCAGGGACACCCACCGGACGTAGGAGCGGCTTGTAACCCGACTTTTACGGTAATCTATTTAAAACCTGTTGACAAACTATTCTGGCTCTTGCCGTCCTGAAGCTTCACGCCCTGTGCACAGCTAGTCCGAATAGCACAATGTAACAGTAACGGGCGACAATTCATCAACAATTTATTGCTACAGTTTGTCCGCCAGGTGCAGAAATACCAACCGCAGTCTCACAGCACACATCATCATAATAAGGACATGTAACTTGTCCTCTTTGATGCCTACAACAACAACAACAACAACAACATCAAGAGAAGTTTCAACCTTTTGGGTGAATGAACTTTTATTTGTATAACTCCAACTACGCGTGCCAAGTTGTGGTTGAAAGTTTGTTTTGGTGCTTTGTCCTGGCTTTCATCACGCTTCTCTTTGAGAGGAGACCAGGCAGTCGATGCACGCAGCCAAGAGCTGTGGACAAAGTCTGGATTGTCGCAAGGTGCAGCGAAACAAACGCCCCGAGGGACCTGTTTGCTGTTGCTTTGTGTCTGTAACTCACGGCTCCAGCGTTCAGCTGTGAATGTCGTGTTTGTAAGAGGCAGCGACCTCACTGCACAAACACACACACACACAAACACACACACACACACATACACGCACAGAAAAAAAAAAGAAACTCACACCTGTCCTGAGGCGAGCTTGGCAGAGTAATGAGACGGAGCCGATCAGCCCAAACCGTCACAGATGGTGACAGAGACTGACGGAGGGATGGAACTGACGGGTCTCTCAGAGAGAAATATAAATAGAGAGCGATAAAATAAAAAGATGGGAAGCTACACGGATCTGTGACGGGACATTATCAATACGCCGCCTGACAGTCCTCTTCAACACAACACCAGGCAGCTTGGGAAACAACACGCTTCAGGAGACAATCGGTTTCCATTGAGAGAAGAGACTGTGTGGCGTCTGCACGTTCTCCACATGGCAGCGTGGATTCTCTCCAGATTCTCCGGGTTCTCCGGTTTCCTCCCACAGTCCAAACACATGCAGCTTGGTTTAATCGATGACTCTGAATGGCCCGTATAGGCGTGATTGATTGTCTGCCTGGCGACCTGTCCAAGGTGAACCCTGCCTTCGCTCAATGTCGGCACAGATCGACCCTCAACAGGTTAAAGCGGTTAAAGATCATGGATGGATGAACAGGTTAAAGGATGGATGGATGGATTTCAGTGTGGCCAGGTATAGCCAGCCAGAAGCGGACCGGTTACATCATGGGAGTAAAGTCAAAATGTTAATACAAAATGTATTACAAGACCCAAAAGGAACTTTGTTAGCGGACAACTTAGTTATAAGTGAATTACTTAAACACTATTCGTAAAGGAATGATTCTATCCACGGCTTCACTATAAGCGGTTCTCACTAGATATATTTTTTTATTATTTTCCAAAATATAAAGCACCACACGACCACAATACACCTAAACACATCAAAGTATTTGATGCAAATACAATTTGACAAACCCTAAAAACAACCTAAATGATGTATATTTTCTTTATTATTGGTGCAGAGGGCCGTAAATTAAAAAAGGGGCATATTATGAACACAAAAGAATAGGAAGAGACAGAAACAAGAAAGATAAAAACAAACCAAAGACTCCAAAGCAGTCATTGTTTCATAAAGTGGGCCCCATGTGCTCTCATGTGCATGAGCTTTCTCTCTCTGATGATGATGATTTGTTCACTTGAGGAAGTGTGCCGATAGTGAGAGGAGACGAGGAGAGGGAGGATAGGAAGTGACAGTTTGGGGAAGCCTCTGCATGTCCTTCCTCCTGCTGAGGGAAACTGGGTTAAGACGGCGTGTCTGCTGAGTGCGTTACACGTCCTCGGTTTGTCTGTTGCCACCGAGGAACAGTAATCTTAATGCACCAATAATCGCTAATCACTGATCACCATAACCACTTGCATAATGTTTAATGTTCTCAAGCTGGTGAGGAAGGCCAGCAGCGTGCTGGGGCGTCCTCTGGATACCGTGGAGGTGGTGGGGGACAGGAGGATGATGACGAAGCTCTCGTCCATGATAAGCCACGCCTCCCACCCCATGCAGGACACTCTAGCAGCGCTGCACAGCTCCTTCAGTCACCGGCTGATTCATCCCCGGTGTCTGAGGGAGAGGTACCGCAAGTCTTTTCTTCCCGCTGCGGTCAGGCTGCACAACCAGCTGAGCTCCCAGTAGAGTAGACAACTCTGACAACTGAACACTTTACTTCACTTTACTTTATCACTCACCTGGTGCAATATTATTACGTATATTACGT
This sequence comes from Myoxocephalus aenaeus, assembly GCA_038501785.1. Taxonomy (NCBI): domain Eukaryota; kingdom Metazoa; phylum Chordata; class Actinopteri; order Perciformes; family Cottidae; genus Myoxocephalus; species Myoxocephalus aenaeus. Next base: position 11,865 of record JBAMJR010000034.1, read on the forward strand.
GTATTTACGTGCAATACGTTTAAGTACTTTCTATTCAGTCTGTATATTAATATTCTTCTCTACTGTTTTACTGCTTATATTTATTTATATTACTTGTTTCTATTGTATTATTGTATTGTTCTTTTATTCACTTGTGAGCAAGGCTGCTGTAATCCTGTAATTTCCCCACTGCGGGACTAATAAAGGATTATCTTATCTTATCTTATCTTATTTTATCTAACCTGCCCGGACAGGAGGAGCAGTTAAATAAACAGCTGCCTGATCTACTCGCTGTAATCCTGTTGACTGTGTGCATAATCCTGACCTTTTTTAACTTCTCACACCACGTCATGTCACAAACTGTATATATAGACGGACGACGCGTCCTCACTTCCTCCCACGTGATAGAAAGTGACTTTAACTGTTTGAGGTCAGTGCAGAACCTTAACTTTAAACCAAACCTCAACTGTTTGAGGTCACTGCAGAACCTTAACTTTAAACCTAACCTCAACTGTTTGAGGTCACTGCAGAACCTTAACTTTAAACCAAACCTCAACTGTTTGAGGTCAGTGCAGAACCTTAACTTTAAACCTAACCTCAACTGTTTGAGGTCACTGCAGAACCTCAACTTTAAACCTAACCTCAACTGTTTGAGGTCACTGCAGAACCTTAACTTTAAACCAAACCTCAACTGTTTGATGTCAGTGCAGAACCTTAACTTTAAACCAAACCTCAACTGTTTGAGGTCACTGCAGAACCTCAACTTTAAACCTAACCTCAACTGTTTGAGGTCACTGCAGAACCTTAACTTTAAACCAAACCTCAACTGTTTGATGTCAGTGCAGAACCTTAACTTTAAACCAAACCTCAACTGTTTGAGGTCACTGCAGAACCTTAACTTTAAACCTAACCTCAACTATTTGAGGTCAGTGCAGAACCTTAACTTTAAACCAAACCTCAACTGTTTGAGGTCACTGCAGAACCTTAACTTTAAACCAAACCTCAACTGTTTGAGGTCAGTGCAGAACCTTAACTTTAAACCAAACCTCAACTGTTTGAGGTCACTGCAGAACCTTAACTTTAAACCTAACCTCAACTGTTTGAGGTCAGTGCAGAACCTTAACTTTAAACCTAACCTCAACTGTTTGAGGTCACTGCAGAACCTTAACTTTAACCTAACCTCAACTGTTTGAGGTCACTGCAGAACCTTAACTTTAAACCTAACCTCAACTGTTTGAGGTCACTGCAGAACCTCAACTTTAAACCTAACCTCAACTGTTTGAGGTCACTGCAGAACCTTAACTTTAAACCAAACCTCAACTGTTTGATGTCACTGCAGAACCTTAACTTTAACCTAACCTCAACTGTTTGAGGTCACTGCAGAACCTTAACTTTAAACCTAACCTCAACTGTTTGAGGTCAGTGCAGAACCTTAACTTTAAACCTAACCTCAACTGTTTGAGGTCACTGCAGAACCTTAACTTTAACCTAACCTCAACTGTTTGAGGTCAGTGCAGAACCTTAACTTTAAACCAAACCTCAACTGTTTGAGGTCACTGCAGAACCTTAACTTGAAACCTAACCTCAACTGTTTGAGGTCACTGCAGAACCTTAACTTTAAACCTAACCTCAACTGTTTGAGGTCACTGCAGAACCTTAACTTTAAACCTAACCTCAACTGTTTGAGGTCACTGCAGAACCTTAACTTTAACCTAACCTCAACTCTTGTGAGACTCAAACTATCGTGACATCATTTGGCCACACACTTTTCCACAGCAAACACACTCTTTTTATAGCGCCAAATAACTAATTAAAACCAAGGTTATTGGAAAACGTAACACTCAAACAGTAGTGTGATAAGAAAGTACTATAAAATGACAAAAGACTTTCTTTGGGAATCATTTATTATTTTATTTACTGTCCGCTAACATAGAGGAGGCGGGGTTTATTACATATACCACAGCCAGCCACCAGGGGGCGATGTTTTGGGGATTTGTCACGTTGTCTGTCTTTAAATCCAGTCTCTGGTCACGCACCGTTATTGACAGCGTCAGCACAACTTGTCCTCCCAGTCGTAACTCTTTATTCTTTTGTTGGTTTCGTTATTCCTTGTTTCAGTTTCATTTTCTTCTCGTTTCATCTTTGTAGGTTCACTCTCCCCTCGAGTCTTCACATCTGTTCAAAATCACACTGCATATAGTTTCCGCTGCCTCCTCATCTGTTTTAGTTTGCGTTTGGGTCAATCCGCTGCAAGCTCGCTCTCCAACCGTGACGCTTGTCTCCTTTCGAATGTGAGACAAAACGCCCCCGGTGAGGCGATCGTTAAGTCTGATCTGGTATCGATCGAGAAGCTTATCAAACCCCTGCAGATGTTCTGTGGAGATGCTTTGTAACGGCCTTGTCAGGCCAGGTGGATCGATCGAGTATCTTTAACCCTCGCAGACATACAGACCAATCAGCCTCGGGGTTACCGTGGGGTTACGGTGGATATTAGGGGAATAAAACCCCTTGAGAATTGATTTTCAGTCAAATGCTCATCCAAACTGGGCTCCGAGTCCTCGGCTTCGTCATCACTTCACATCTTCTAGCTGCAGCTTTCTCCTCTTTTGACTGCACACAAAGCCCTGGCGAGTATTAGTCAGAAGTATAGATCATATCTGACTCTTCTCGTCATCATCCCCCCATCACTCATTTCCATGTTCAGACCTCTGGCCTAATTGGTAGATGAGTGCGGTTTAATTAACAGCGTTAATACATCAGCCGGCAGGACTGCAGCCTCTCCTTCCCCTCCTCTCATCCTCTGAGGTCAGACTCGCTGCATCTGTCCCTTCCTTTGAGTGCGTTGCCATACAAATGTTTCTAAATGATTGTTTGTGTGTGTGTGTCGTCGTCTCTCCTATTCCCATTGCAGTCCGTAATTCACGCAATTAAGCGTGCAGCGAGGTTGTTTGTTTGTTTGTGTGTTTTATTCAGTCAATCATTACAATACAATACAATATTCTATAAAATATACAAAACAGAAAGACTGAAAAGGTATAGGTAGAAGCAAAAAATGCTTATATATTCCTATCCTAAATTATTATTAACAATTAAATCAGATAATTAATTCGAAATAAAGAAAAAATGTAATAAATATACACACACATCGTCCATATACATACATTTCATTCACACTTGTAACCCTAAAAAATTGTTTTATAAATAATCCTTTTGAAAACCAAAAATGAGTTGACAGTTCTTACATCCATCAACTCCTACAATAGAAATACATCTTCTTTTAATCCCTTTTTTAACATCTCTCAAATCATATTTACACTCATGTATTGAAAACAACCGTTGTACACAGTCTGGCAGTGACTTTGCTTTAGCTCTGTACATTGTCTGCATTATTTTATAATATAATAAAATCATTAAATTTCATAACATGTGATCTGTCAAAGGATTTGTGTGCTCATAGTAGCCAGTAAGATAAAAATGGAAGTATAAGTGAGCAATAAATGATATGCAAAGCCTTAGAAGTGAGTACATCTCTACATTTATACAGCATTGCTATTGACTTGGACATTTTACCATTTAGTTGGGAGCGAAGGAGCATGGGAAATATCCTGAAACGAGAGATGAACCGATAGAAAACAGCGTGGACCGTGCCGTGCGCTCCTCTTATCTCTTGAGCTACGTATGGAGAGCGCGCGCCTCTCTCCTCCTCCTCTTTAACACTCTGCATTCATACTAATTAACATACGCGAGGGTGCTGTCTGTGCTCGCTCTGCAAAGTCACGGCAGCGGAGTGGAAACATGCGATAAGGCGCCGCCCGGGGAGCTCTGGAGCCGCGGCGATGAATCCCGACCCGGACAACCCCTGCGGACGATTTTTGACCTTTGACCTCTCTGTGGGGAAGCATCAAACGCTTTACAGTATGTGATGTTTCCGCCTCCGCGTGTGGTCTGAAGTCACACCGGCTCGTTATCATATGGCTCATTATGAACGGCAGATGTTTTGTGAGGGAAAACACTCACATCCTAATCTCTCTCTCTCTGCTGCTGCTGCACGGTGGTTCGTTGGTGTGTAACGATGTGCATGAGGGGGCGGGAGGGTGGATGTGTCAGAGCTTTGCATTCAAGTCTAGTCACCTTTCTGTGCGTGTGTGCGTGCATGTGTGTGTGTGTGTGTGTGTGCAGCATAATAACGTTGCCATGTCCTAGACACCAAAGACCTACATTACCCAGAGGAAATCTATAGTGTCTCACGGGATCATTTATCACAAAGGTTATCGCTGCATTGTTAACGGATGTGTGTGTGTGCGCGCGTGTGTGTGTGTGTGTGTGTGTCGTACACCTTTTTCTCCAGAGTAATTACTTCCTTTTTCTCCCTCGCCTCTCTCCTGATACTCTGCCCTTCATCTTTAACCATATGTACTGATTATTCTCTGCTTTCTCTTATGCTCTATCTTCCCTCATTAATCTAATCTCCTCGCTCCTCGACCCGCCCTCCTCGTTCCCTCCCTCCTCTTCCTCTCCTTCACCTCCAGACGAGGGCCAGACGGTGTGCCACAGTCCCCCAGAGCTGGCGGGCCAGCGGATGGCGGAGGTCGGCATGCAGCTGCGGGCGGACTGCCACCAGGGCCTGGGCTACTGGGACTACCTCTTCTTCATCGCCATCGGCTTCGTCATCTTCTCGGCCGGCACGGTGTCGGCCTGGGTGATGGGCGTGCTCATGGTGCTGTACGAGCGCTACAGCAAGAGGAAGAGCGAGGAGCTGGACAGCGACGACGAGGACGATAGGGGAGGGATGGGCGGAGGAGGAGGAGGAGGAGGGAACCAGGGGAACGGGGACCTGAGCAAGCCTGGCATGCAGGTGTGACAGACTGACGTCAGACCGCATGAGAGGAGGGGAAGAGCCAGAAGTGATGAGAGGACTCTGAGACCAAAGGCTCAGCAATGAACCAAGATCTGACTGTCTCTCCGTGTTCCAGATTTAGATATCGCAATATGCTCTTCACCATATGGGACAGAAAGTGCGTGAGTGTGTGTGTGTGTGTGTGTGTGTGTGTGTGAGAGTGTGTGAGAGAAAGAGAGACAGACAGAGACAGCAATAAGGATGACCATGCCTTCACTTCAGGAGTACAGAATGACCTCTGAGATTATTGAGAGCAATAACCCCCATACACACACACACACACACACACACACACACACACACACACACACACACACACACACACACACACACACACTCACTCATCTCAGCACAGATACTCTTCGGAGCTGCTGGTTTCTCCGAGTGGGCGGATGTACCTGCATACTATGTGAAGTGCTCTTGAGTAACATTCTGTAAATTAAAATGATAACGAGTTGTGTTACATGAGAGACTAGCACACGCACGCACACACACACACACACACACACACACACACACACACACACACACACACACACACACACACACACACACACACACACACACTACATTAATACACATACAGAAGGTATTGGGGGTCACAAAGAGAGTGATGCCTTATCTCTACTACAATAAAAAAAAAAAAAAGTAGTACGTTCTGGTATTAAGATGTGATTTTCCTGAATGCCTTATAAGGCAACTGACTTGAAATGGTGAACAGTCACTGTTGTCTCCTATAGACAGAATCTGTCCAGAAAAAAGTTTCGGATACGATCGAATGATTTGAATGTAAAAACTAAGAATGAACTTCTTCTATAACTCACTGTTGGTGGGATTAACAGAACGTCTAAAGGCACCCGGTGGAGTTTTTACCCACTACTGTGGCATTATGGAGCAATGGTTTGAATAGCAGCTCCCCAGGTTCATGCCATTGGTCTGATTAGCATTCGGTGGAGGTAACATGGACGTGAGCAATGTGTGTTTCCAAATACAACAAAAGAAAAAAAATCAGGTTTGCTAATGTTAACAAATGCATTTATGTGATACATTCTGAATGTGAACATACGTGTCTTTGTGGACAAGAAAACTCCACAGGGTGTCTTTAGAGAGCAACTCAACACCCCCCTGAAAACCTTGTTGTCGCTGACCGGTGCAACAGAGCACACCTCCGACCAAGTTTCCATTCAAATGTTGCACGAAGACAAACAGAAAAAAGAAAATGCACCTTTCCATCTGCTGCAGTTCTGTTGGTACAGAGATAAACAGAGGGTGGGACTAATTCTCCAGTCAGATGCTATTAAACCGTTGCAAAGGTCCTTGCGGACTCCGAGTTTTGTGCGTTTTCACGTGGATTTAACGCGTTTGAAGCTCATGCTCCGGTTTCTTTCCACACTCTGGTTTAGTTGGGGATATATGCACCTTTGGCTTGTTTTTGAGGAGACGCCGTGGCCACATTTGTCTCTTAAAGAAATACAGAGACAACTGAATGTTGTTGAACCCCTGGCAAAAAAGCGTTATGGTGCATCACCGTCACCGACCGGACCGGACCGGAGCGTGGATCGGGACCGGCACTCGCCCTCAATTGTGAATGGAGCCACGTATGCGTCCACACGAGTCAGCAAAAAATTATATCCGAGTCTCAAATCTCAAACGAGGTAAAAATTTATGGAAATATGCCGATTCCATATTTACGTTAAAGGAACGTTAAAGTCTCCTTATAAGCCATTTCGTCCATTCAGTGGAGTTAAAGTCGCATCCTTTGTGTCGATCATACTTAAATTAATAAGTCTGTTTTCAATGTGTCCCATTTTTATATATTTTTTTGTGATATTTAAACTTATTTGTCCGTAAATTCCACAAAAAGTGCATCAAAACGGACCTGATTGGTTCAACCAGAGAGGTCGATGAAACACTCCTTTTCAGCCTGGTGCTAAGCTAACGTTTAAGCTAACGTTTAAGCTCATGAAGACGGGCAGAAGAAGTCTCCCTCTAGCGACACTATGTGACTGTATCACATCATGCGTGAACCGTGCGCCTGTTTGTCCTCACGTCTCCGTGCGCGTCGTTCGCTTTCCACGCCGTCTCCGAACTCTACCGATGCTGCAGAAGTGGGGCAGGTTCACTGTGGCTGCACGCGAAGACGGCATCAGGGTGATTGAGTCGGTCGTGCCGCTAACGATGAGTCTACACTATGTGACTGGGAGCCGCGCTTGATTGCCCTCATGTTACAGTTGAGCACATATACAGGCCGCAGTCTATGGCCCGGCTGTCAGAGTGGAAGTGGAAGCCTCTGGAGTAGTGGTTGTAGTAGAAGTGGTGGGGGTGGTGTCTGTGTGTGTGTGTGTGTGTGTGTGTGTTTGCGTGTTTGAGCCGGGCAGAGCCATCGCAGAGCATCTCCGTGAGCAGAATGGACGAGTGATTCATGAGCCCAGACTGATCCAAAAACCCCCTTTCCTCCTCCATCCTCCATCCTGCGCCGCTTACCCGCCTCGCCTCGACCGTCACGGGGCGGATGGGAGGTTAGAGATGATGAACGGCAAACTGCGGATAGAGGTCGGGTGGAGAAAGAGCGGGGGGTCACCGTCAGAAGCGGGAAATTCATCCTGATTGATGTACTGAGCAGCTGTATGGAAAGACTGATTGATAGTCAGGCTTCTTGTTCGCTTCCTGAGCTGAGAGGCTACAAATGCCCCGGATGAATGGGCACGATTGAATGATAACTCTCCAGAGGGCTTGGCAGTGTGTGTGTGTGTGTGTGTGTGTGTGTGTGTGTGTGTGTGTGTGTGTGTGTGTGTGTGTGATATATGCGGTGCATGTTTATATTTCCCCCCCCATCTTGGTTTATGACGATGACCGTATGTCTATAAGAGGATATATGAAGATGCAGAGTGTCTGCAGAAGCACATCATCTGTCTCCTCCCTCACAAAGCGTATACCGTAAAAGTCGGGTTACTACTACCTTCGGTCAGTGTCCCCGTTTGCTCCCCGCTGTAGCCAGCTGGCGCTCATGCTAGTTCCCCCGCTAACTTCCGCTAGCTCTCCGCTAACTTCCGCTAGCTCCCCAACAACCACCGAAGGTAGCGGGACCAGCCCCGGCTCGACACCCGACTTGGGCAGAGGGGACGCGGGCAGTAGCAGCAGCAGCGGGGAGCTAGTAGCAGCGCTAGCTAGCGCCGCTCCTAGCTTGCTACAGCGGGACACTGACCGGAGGTAGGAGCGGCTTGTAACCCGACTTTTACGGTACATGGCACAACGCTGTCCGTGTGTCGTGTTACGTGGCACAGCGTTAAATGGTGCTGGATACAAGATTGGGATTATATTGCTTCTCAGCGGCTCTCGTCGCGGTGACAGTTGAGCCGGCGGTTGCCAGCTAACAGCGCTAACGGTGCGAACAACAACGACACCGCTGACAGAGTTGAACATGTTCACCTGAGGGTGGGTCCTGCGACGACGTAATCAGCCGTGACCGCCGTATGAGCGGAGAGCAGTGTGGCGGACGTTAGCTAGCAAGTTGGGCACGCTAACATGTAGTGAGTAACTTAATTCTCCGGCCAGATACACATTTCTCCACCATATCTTTGCACAGAAAACACAGTTTTGCTGCTATATAAATGCTTTGAATCCCGTATATTGCACCTTCAACGTTGTGAAACGGCACTTTGTGCGTCACGCCGTCACTGGGAAACGGTCGCGGTTCTGGTAAAGCAACACAACCACTTAGTTTACAGAAAAACCTCAAGGTCAGACTTAACAGGAAAACATTTCGCAATCACAAAAATATCTAAAGTAAAAATGAATCAAAATCTTTGGGCGATCACATTTTATACCGTATACAAGTACTTCAAACGTGTTCAGAGCGTAGCACATTCACACAGATGCATTTACATTGCAGTCAGTCCAGACTACATGGAGCGCAACGTAAAAGCAATTGGTGAGAGTGGGTTGCCCTCTCTCTCTCTCTCTCTCTCTCACACACACACACACACACACACACACACACACACACACACACACACACACACACACACACACACACACACACACACACACACACACACACACACACACACACACACACACACAGACTCCCCTACATGCATGATAAATCTCAAGGGCACAGCTAAAGTCGGAGCCGCGAGCCCGAGAACATTAACACTCCTGTTTTGGTCTCTCTTACCATGCATCACCACACCCTCCATCCTCAATCTGACACTGTCATCAGCTTTCACACAGTGCCGGCACACACACTCAAACACACACACACACACACACACACACACACACACACAGACCTGGACCTTCGATGCATCAGTTAAATCTTTAGGCTGTCATTATCGGATCATTCGTTCAAGGGGAGGCTCAGACTGAACGACCGGCTCACTGCTGGTGTCGATCCTTCTTACGTTACGTCACATTCATAAAAAGATATTCGACCTACAAGAGCGTGACCTCACAGCTACTTACGTACCTGAACATATCCTTAAACTCAGTGCTTCCTGTTTGGAAAGAGCAGCTATTCTGTCGAGGAGTTAGCAGACAGATGATGTGGCCAGCAGCAGGTCAGAGGACGGGGATCCGTGTGTTAACTTGTCACCGGACATTAGGAAAATACATCACATGTAGGAGGCGTCTGAGGGTGACATCGTCCGTGAAGGTTAAAAGGTGTGTGCAGAGACATTTACAGTGCCTGGATTGTGTACAATGAGTGACACATGTCTGCCAGTGGAAGATGTGCATTGGTGGATTACTGAACTGGCCGACTGGACACAGGGACAGGGGCCTTTTACCCACAAAAGGTCCCTCAAGAGACTCAAAGTGAGGACAAAGAGACTCAAAATTACTTAAATTAGCTACAAAGAAACATAAAATGACTACAAAGAGAAACAAAACAACTTAAAATACACAGAAAACTATTACAAAAAGATGCAAACCAGCTACAATAACACACAAAGAGACTCACAACAATGAACAACAATGAAAAGTGGCAACATAATCATAAAAAGAGACACAACGCAAACTACAAAGAAACATAAAATGACTACAAAAAGACACAAAATGACCACAAAAAGACACAAAATGACTACAAAATACACAAAATTACCACAGAAAGACACAAAATGACCACAGAAAGACAAAAAATGACCACAAAAAGACACAAAATGACTACATAAAGACACAAAATGACTACAAATAGACCAAACTAACTACAACGAGACAACAAGAGGCTGCAAAGAGACTCAAAATGATGATAAAGAGACTCAAAATGACAACAAAGAAACATAAACTGACCCCAGAAAGACTACGACAACTACAAAGTGACACAAAACGACGACAACAAGAGGCCAAATGACTGTCAGTGTGCGTCGCTCCGATAGAGGAGAGGTGGCGGGGTCTCCTGCATGTCTGTGCCCGGGGGCCCGTCGTCTCTTAATCCGCCCCGTGAAGACGTGGTGAGACTTTGTGTGGATTTTTATCCCGTCACCGCCGGAGCAAAGTGTGTTTCTGCAGCCGAGGAGTTCAAAGACGTTGACGTGTTGTTGCTCAGAAAGTCGTCGCCCAGGGCGGTGATCTGGATATGGCTGGCTCAGGAACACGATGAATAAGAGGGAACGGTTGCTTTGCAACTCCCCAACTTCTCTCGTCATCTCTTGACACGGGTGTGTGTGTGTGTGTGTGTGTGTGTGTGTGTGTCTGGTACATTCATGCATTATCATGCAGAGGAGGAAACATCATCATCCCGCTGTTAGCTTGCAGATGTCCTCAAAGGCGACAGAACTGTCCTCACTGTATTTGTATGTGTGTGCGCGTGTGTGTTCGTCCAATATGGGATTTCTGACAGTGATACAGATTCCCATGAACCTGCTGATGAACAGTATATTATGCCTTTATTTTGTCGTTTCTTTTAGAGTTCTTTAGTTTTGTACACCATGAATCATAAGCAATAAAGAGCATAAGGATGCAGAATGGATGAACAGTAGTTTTCTAAGACTTTACTTGTTAATACTGAGAGAGTGATTTGAATTCTTGTGCTGCAATAGAACAGGAGTTCACATGAATAAAAACTACGCAGTTAAACATTATAAGACTTTTTTATACCACCAATACTGGGACTCTTCTTTCACACATACATGAGTGCTATGAATGAGTCCTGGATCCAGTGCATTCATTAACTGTGTTAACGGATTAAAGTTAAGATTTTCATCAAATCAAACCCCGTTTTTGATACCATTTATGGTCGGCATTTTTTTCAGCAAAAGCTACTCAATATATTTATATTCTGTAATTATATTTCTACATGGTTGTTTTCATTATTAGTGGCGGAGTCCGCCATTCAGATCAGCCTACCGAAGCACAAGAGATCCACAGGACAGCGATGCATGCATGTGATCCAGCGCAATTCTAATCTAATTTACAACAACCTCAACGTATCACAACTGTATTTAAGTTACTGATAATGCTAACTGAATATGTCCTACTGCTGCTAGTTCACATTAAAAGCATTCAACTGTTGAAACACGAGGTGGCTTTTATTGTGAAGGTTGCACTTGTTATTCACCGGCTTCTTTCTTAAAACAACATGAGTTTCTTTTCTGTGTGTGGCTGCAAATTCACCAAGGCAAACATTTTAAAGTCCAACTGAAATGACATTTAATCATCTCTTTTCTTTTTTTCTGTTCCGTTGTCTTTGGCGGCCCCTGTGGCGGTGGGCGGTAACTGCCCGTGCCGCCTGTGCGTTGACTGTTTGCCGACATCCGACTGTCAAATTTGTTTATTTTCCCCTGGATTGGCACTCGTTTCATCGCCGATTGTCATCGCTCTTTTCTTTGTTTTGTTTCGTGGCCATAGTAATCGTTTTATAAGCAGTGCTAGCACACTGTAAAAAATATACGAGGGGTCCTGAAAAATATGAAAGACGTGATCTACAGAGCAGGTGTGCTTATGTTTTTAATTTAATTTCAGTTGGACTTTAAGAATGATAAGTTTCAGTAGTGTCCGTTGATATTGATAATCAGGCGCTACTGTTTATGTATGCAGGGGTAGGTGTGTGTGTGTGTGAGTGTGTGTGTGTGTGTGTGTGTGTGTATCTTCCTGCAGTAGCCTACTGAGGTTCTCAGATAACCTCCACAGTCACCAGGATAGGAAGAGAATCAGCTGAGATTCTCTCATACACACACAATACTTTCCCATAAAACGAAACTGCAATGGAAGTTTCGAGGAAAATTTCCAACGCAAATTTGGTATAGTGGCCAAACGGTGTTATTGCAATGTACGGGCCTGTCAGGTGATGTCATGGGGCCCAAAAAGACCTTTCCCCAAAGAGATGTCTTTAACTCAGCTGATAATTTATTTTTAGATAAACAAACTTCCAAACACTTGAATAGCCTTTATTTAAATCAAGTAAGTTTAAATACAAGTAGTAAAAGGCACTAATAGCCGAATCCAGAGATATTTTCCTTCCTTTCGTGTGAATGAGCCCGAGCACGAGGCTGGACTGAGGACTGGGAGGCGGGGCTAAAGAAAAACGCTTCATGGGCGCACGATCGCCGAAAGATCCGGATAATTTCTTCTGAATTTCACACTCGGGAGACAAACTTTTATTTGCTTCATGCGCCACTGAGCAACTTTATAGGCCGGCTCCAACACTTTATCCAGATCTCCTTATACATCCAGGAGGCACAACACACACACACACACACACACACACACACACACACACACACACACACACACACACACACACACACACACACACTGGGATGGGCTCAGGGGCTTAGAGCAGGAAGCAGAGGCTTCACTCCCCTCTCTCGACTTTCCTCTCTCTTTATCTGTCCTAACACCGAGCTCCCACCTGCTTGGCTCACAGCACACTTCACCCTTCATACTTTAACACACACACACACACACACACACACACACACACCGACCTCCTTTCATTCTAGTTGCACTGCCAACTGCTCAGCCACTCCGCTGGCAAAGAGCAGGCTCTTAATCCTTCACACGGCCTCTCGGAGACTCGGCCTGCTGGATCTCACTCACAGCTTCTGCAGCTTCCCTTTGGGAGCGGCAGCGAGGACAGCAGACAGAACAGAGCAGGGATGGCAAACGCGTACTACTAAGAACACAAAACCCCAGAAGCACGAGAGCAACGCTGGAGACGAAAACATGCCGTGCTCACACACGAGCATTGCTGTGTGTTTGCGAGTGTGGGTCGAGCTTGTGTGCTCGGTCTGATCCCGTTATTTCTCCGAGGGCGCTCCGAGAGCATGAAGCACAGAGACCGTCTAATGCAATCAGTCAATAATACATCCCATCAGTGCTCTCACACACACACACACACACACACACACACACACACACACACACACACACTGGTTGAACACAGACTATTTATTGTATGAATCCACACAGAACTGGCTTCTGTTTTTGTCTGCCAGTTCTGGCTATTTAAGAATTGCAGTAACTTATATTAAGTAACATTTGATCTTTTACGATTATTAAAACGATGTTCAAACCAACGACCTCCTGTGGTTCCTGAAACGTGTCGTCTTTGGGTCTTTTTCTGCGGCCCGTCTCCTCTCCCCCGCGGTGATGTGAAACAAAGTGCACCTTCTCCGTCAGCACAATGTGTGCGGACGGAGGCGAAGGAGGGCAGAGAGGTGATTGATTTAGCCTCTGCACCAACGGCCTGGCACTCAAAATGGGATGGAGGGATGCATGGGAGGGAGGGAGGGAGGGAGGGGGGGGAGATAAAAGAGAGGTACACAATGCTGCTGCAGCTGCGACCTTAATCAAACCTTGTCAACCCTACTTCATCTTCCTTGTCTATTAGTGTCTTTTTCTATCCCCACAACCTCTCTAATTCCCATCTTCAATCTCTCCGCCTCCTCCCGTGGCCCCGGTGTTTTGTTTTTTCTTCCCTTCCTTATTATCTTTTCCCACTCTCTCCTTATTTGTCTTCCGCTCTCCTTCGCGTTACCTCCCTCCCTTATCTCCTCTCTTTTTGGCAGGAACAGCGGTTTTATTATCCAACCTCACCTCTGCCAGGATGGGTCAGATACTGCAGTGGAGCCGTCTTCACTTGGCACTCAACGTGGAGAGAGGGAATACAACACACACACACACACACACACACACACACACACACACACACACACACACACACACACACACACACACACACACACACACACACACAGCTGAGGGAGGTAGAAAGAGTGACACGCAGGAGGGGAGTTTATCCGTGTACGGCAAGTGAGAAAAGTCCAGGACTTTTTTCCTGTGTTTGTGCAAACGTGAAGTTGTGTGCTTTGCAGCTGCGCTCGGCCGGCGGTGCGTCACCGTGCGGCGGTGGTCTTTCTCAGGCACGTCGGTGCCAGAATGCCAGTCCTGGTTCTGTGCTGCCAGCTCCCAGGAGCCGGCATCGACCCTGACGGCTCAGTGTGTCACCAGGTCACGCCGGGGGCGCAAGAAGAACAAGGCCAAGGAACCGTTTCAATCCGCCAGAAAATTTAGCAAATCGAGCAAATCCTCTATTTTGTATTTTCTACTCTACAGCGCACGGCTTTTCTATCGAGACAGGAAATTAAGAGTGTTCCTGCCCGTCTCGGCTTGTTTTTTCGAAATTCCTTTGAAGCGGCTCATCCAACCGAATCACGCTGCGGAAGAGTCTCCCACCAACAAAACTCTATACTGGCTAAATAGATGATCGCTGCAGCAAAACAAAATCACCTTCTGATGTTTTTCAAATTGGACCCCAATCTGGCAGAAAGTCTTATCATTGCATCTAGAATTATAAATAGGGTCTTTAAAAACCAGGCGTCAACCTGTGGGTCTGAAAAGCCAACGCTGAAGTGCCTTTAATCTGCGTTCTCTCTAGTGTCCACCAGGGGGCGACTCCTCTGGTTGTATAGAAGTCTATGCTTCATGTGTTAAAGCTGCATTCTCTCTCCTGACCACCAGGGGTGACTCCTCTGGTTGTATAGAAGTCTATGCTTCATGTGTTAAAGATGCATTCTCTCTCCTGACCACCAGGGGTGACTCCTCTGGTTGTATAGAAGTATATGCTTCATGTGTTAAAGCTGCATTCTCTCTCCTGACCACCAGGAGGTGACTCCTCTGGTTGTATAGAAGTCTATGCTTCATGTGTTAAAGCTGCATTCTCTCTACCGACTCCTCTGGTTGTATAGAAGTCTATGCTTCATGTGTTAAAGCTGCATTCTCTCTCTTGACCACCAGGGGGTGACTCCTCTGGTTGTATAGAAGTCTATATAAATGACTCTACTTCTTTCTTGATGTATTCCCTCAGTAAACATTGTAAACATGAGTTTATGTCTCAATCTCTAGTTTCAAGTCTTCTTCAATACAGCATGATGTTCATTTAGTAAATTATGCTCATTTAGAGTTAAACAGACCATAAAGCAGGATGTGGCACACTGTGATTGACTTTAACCCTTTCACAGTGTGTTTTCAGTTCATGAACGTTTTCATGGACTGTAACATTTTGGTCGCCTAAAAAAATAAAGTAGCACACACATACTGTATTTGATTTGTATTTTTTACTCCTAAGAGACACAGTTAAGAAGGAATGATCAAAGCAGAAGTTCAAGGTTAAGCTCCAAAAACACTACACATATTCAAAAGCATCTTTCGGTATGTTGTGTCCCAGTTTGTGACACAGAGTTTCTTTAAATAAAAAATAAAAAACGCAACCCTGGTGACACAATCAGGGTTATTTTTAACATCCCATGGCTCCCACCAGAGGAAGGAGTCGTGCTGCCTGTAAGAGGAGAGCTGATCTGGATGAGTGAAGTCAGGGGGATGCCCCTTTAAAAGATAGATTTTACCCTGAATTTTAATTCTGACTTTTTGCCTGAGGTTGAAGAACGTTTATGTCCAGTGATTCAAATAAATCCCAGCATATATTTACAAAAATGAAACCCAAATACAGATAATTCCACCTCCGCAGTCCCAAGTGAATCGTGACGGGAACAGACACAATGATCGTGTTTGAGCTCGACGGAAATGTCTCCAGCAGACGTCTGACTTCCCGACCTCGACCCGCTGACCTTCTGACCGGCGGTCTGACGGCGAATCTCCCCTCCGGGTGCGTGAACCTTTTGAACTTTGAAAGAAAAACAAATGGGCGGCGAGGTCGGGGCGGCACCACCAGGAGGACGGCGACCCGGGAGAGAAAACGACAGCGAGAGGAAGGATGCGAAGGAAAGAACTGTGTCACAGCGACTCTCATCCTCCATTCAAGTATCGGATCTGACACGCAAAACGGGAACAATTTTTGTTTGCTAGATCCGATTCCCGCATTCGGCAAGTTGTCAAAGGACGAGCGTGTATCTGTGCTGAGCGGCGAACCAGAAGGTGAACCAGCCGCAGATTAAAGCTCAGAATAGCAGCTCAGCGCTCCTGTAATAGAGCTCTTCTTCCTCTGAGAGTAGCAGCTCATTACCACAGGACCGCCCCCAAAGGACCCCCCCCCCTCCTCCACACCACCACCACCACCACCATCACCTCACCCCCTGCTCAACACGACCTCACCCCTGAGATGGAGCCCCCACATCGTGACGCCTAAAGCGCTATAACCTTTGTAATCTCCAAAGTAACTCTCTTCTGTTTTTGTGTTTTTACCGCCTCTCCACCATCACTGCAGCTGCCACCCTGATGTCAGACGTTTGACTACACACACACACACACACACACACACACACACACACACACACACACACACCTCCAACGCCTCTGCTCCCCTCTGTCCCCTTACAGGGTGGCTCTTGTCGACACCTTTCCTGATTTGGACGTTTTTTGATGAGAATTCCCCACCTCAATCTCTGCTGTTTCCCTACTTAACCCTCCCAGGGGCTTCCCAGATCAGCTCTGACACACACACACACACACACACACACACACACACAAAGATGACTGGGATGCACACACCGGCGCACGCCCGCGCACACGCTCACTCTCCGTCGTCGCCTTAATGAGGTCTCATCACGTCTTTTACTTTCTCTCCTCCTCTGCTCTGCTCTTTTTTTTTTTTTTTTTTTTGGGCTTCTCTTATTCAAGTGTCATCATTTTCATTCTGGTGCTGCACTGAGGTGTCAAATTAAAACATCAGCTGGACTGCAGATCAACGTAATAAACTATTTTCTCAGTACTGTTTTGACAGGCGGTGAGTTCGCCTGAGAAGTACACACACACACACACACACACACACACGGAAACTCGTCGATAAGTCGGTCTCTCCGTGAATACAGAGTGTAGGATGTGAGAAAGTGAGGAGAAAGAAAGAGAAAGGAGAGGAACAGTCCTGAATGTGGAGTCGAGGTTCTCATGAGTGAAATGAGTGTCTCTGCATGAACGGGTTAATAAGTTCATCCAGCTAAGGGTCGTCTGGCACACTTTGAGAAAATGACTCTACTTCTCTCTTGATTTATTCCCTCAGTAAACATTGTAAACATGAGTTTATGTCTCAATCTCTAGTTTCAAGTCTTCTTCAATACAGCATGATGTTCATTTAGTAAATTATGCTCATTTAGAGTCAAACAGACCATAAAGCAGGGGATGATTTAGGGGCGGGGCTACAATGTGATTGACAGGTCTCCTCCCACGGCATTCAAATCAGTTCAATTCAGTTTATTTTGTAAAAAATGTTAAAACAAATTTGCCTTTACAATCTGCACATATGACATAGACCCCTGTTACGGGACCTCACATCGGATCAGGAGAAATTCCCACAAAAAATAGAAACAACCCTTTCACAGGGAAAGAAAGGGAAGAAACCTTCAACGGAGGAGGATCCCTCTCCCCCGGATGGACAGAAGCAATCGATGTCATGTGACCAGAGTTACAGCACATTACGTGAATATGAAATGATTCATGTAATGAGTAGCAGGCCGTTGTCCGGTCCGTGTTTTCTCTGTTCAACCTCAGAGTAAAAACATAACATTTGCGCTCACCCCCGCATTTTTCTGTCAAAACACAAATAAAAGATTCTCACAAGCCATTTTTATTTTTATTTTGAAGAAAACTGCTGGCTCAGCAGGTTTGCATGGCTGGTTACAGTCGCTGTGTTTGTGTGATGGATGGCCTCTTCATCCCCTCCCAGGTAGAGGTGTGTAGTCTGACTCCTCTCCGGGGGACACTGAATATTTACAGCCGAGCGGAAAACCCACTCAGAGGAAACGCACACAGTCGAGCGGGTTCAGCTTTCGGCTTTCGAAATTAGACAACGCGGTGGCGTGTGCACGACCGCCTTCTGCTGCAGGAATATAACAATGAAAAGAAGTCCCAGTGTGAAGTTTACTCCGTCTCAGGATGACACCAGCATGCAACTGCAGCCGGTTTCCTGTATTGCTTCTCAAGAGACCACAAAGAGCAGATTGCTCTGTCTCTCACCGTTATCTACCTTGTACTCTCCGAGCTTTAACAACCTCCCTGAAGAGGAAAAACTCACACGGCGACGTAACCCCTGTTCTACGAGTTCAGATGAACCGAGGAGCTGCTGTTGCTAATATCTGGCTCGTGTTTTGGGGCAAAATCACTATAACTGACATCAATTTGTGAAATGAGCCTTTGTGGACTTGTAAAAGAGAAAGATCAGATATCACGCCGGAGGCTGCAGATGAAAAATGCCCTTTTTTTTTTTTTTGGGATCAATACGAGAGAGAGAGAGAGAGAGAGAGAAATAAAAGATGGGAAGAAAGGGAGAGGAGAAGAAGTGATGCGATTCTTTGTTTCCTCTCCACCACGCGGGCCTCCCTCTTTTTCTCCGAGATGCTTAGCTATCGATCTGTGTGTGTGTGTGTGTGTGTGTGTGTGTGTGTGTGTAAATGACTTCCCCTCCTGTTTGCAGGGAAGAGCTCTTTTGAAAATCAGACAGCTTCGACGAGCATTTATCCCCCTTGAAGGGAAAATTCAGTCTACCCGAGTGATGGCGCAACTCAAACAGGATGAAAAAAAAACGACGTCTTTTCAAAATAAACTTCAGTCTTCCAAGGATGAATGACATCATGTCCTTTTGTTAAAATAAAATAGTATTGTAGTCGATCTTCTAATACCATTTATTTTGTGATGTCATCTTCTAATGTCATCTTTGGACGCGTCAATGAACGCTCGTTAAATGCATCGTGTCTTTTCAAAATAAAAGGCCCAGGACTAACGACACTAAAGACTTGGCGAGTGAGACCGGTATCTGTCAAAAAAGTAGCCCAGACCTCAACTTGCATGGCTCTTACACAGACAACCAATGGGAAGCGTGGAAATGACGGCTCCTGTGAACGCGCGCCATGGTCACCATCTCAGTTTAAGCGTGTTAGCATTAGCGTGCTAACATTGGCTAATCAAGCACAAAGTGCAGCTGATTTTTGCAGGTGTTTGATGATATAAAAAAAAAAAAAAGAAAAAACAACAAATTCCAATTTTGACCTGATGGTGGCAGCAGATGAAACGTCAGAGAATCACCAAAGCTAACGGACCGACGCTTTCCCTTCTTATCGTCCTCTCAATATGACACGTTTAACAGACCTTTCAAATGCTTTTATGTTTTCTCAGCAATGTATATTTCCCCTCGGTCCAAACGTGGAACCCACCCACCAACATCTTACAGCCTATGATGTTAAACTCCTTGAAGCCTAGACCTTCAAATTAGCGGGCAAGAAGGTTTTTTCCTCTCCTCTTGGCATTGATATCTCCTCAGAGGCTGAGTAGATTTGTATCATTCAAACTGCGTTTGATATCCCAAACCGATCTGTCACAACCACACAAAAAGGACCGTGGCAACGTAGCTGACTAAACTGACTAAATCTGTGTTCCTCCAGCGTGGGTTCGTGTCTCTTTAAAGCTGCAACCGTCGTATCAAAGCCGTCTGTAATTCCAACGCTCACACTGGTAACTATTTCGTGAGGCCTGCCAGCTAAATGTAGGAGTAGGGCAGAGTGGTTTCTTTGTGTTGTGTCAGATTCAAGTGCTCTCAGGAGTGTGCGCTCCAGCTGCGTTCAGCACCGGCACTCTATTTATAAAAAAAAATAAAAAAAGTGCATCGAGGCCGTGGGAGCAGAGCATTATGTTGCGTCAATATTTCAGATCGCATAAAACCACGATGTGTCACTCAAGTAAGTGAGTAGAAAGGAAACGTCTGCGTGCGTAGTTACACACACACACACACACACACACACACACACACACAGTGGCCTGGCCTATAATCGTACCTATTTAAAATGCTAATTTCCTCCCTCCCGCAGGTGCCTGGCTGCGTTTGAAACTGAGTTGCTCGTCCCAGCAGGTCAGTCTGAGCCTCGTGGATTCCTCCGCTCTCCCGTTACACTCACCGATGCCGGGCGGTGGACTCTTCTTGCTTTCTCAGATGGAGTTCCACGTCAGCACGTGAATATTTTAGCATTTGGCTGGGATCAGCCTTCGACCTGCGACATCTCCATTACGAGGGATATTTTACTCAGCGGTGCTCGTCGACACCAAACCACCAATCAGACTTTAATCACTCCGTCCCCAGTCGCTCTCTATACCAGCACACTTTAAAAGGGCACTTATAATATTATAATACGCTCATTTTCAGGTCCATACTTGTATTTTGGGGTTTACACCTGAATATGTTTTAAAAAAAACACAATATGTTTCTCTTACTGTCTGCGTGAATAACGTCTGTCTGAAAAACACGCGCCTGTCTCTTTAAGAGTCAGAAAAAGCCCAATCTACTAAAACAAAGCTCGGATGACGGGTGGTATATTTTATTTAGCCTGAATGTGACAGAGGAAGGGGAGCCAAACCTGATTGGCTCGTTGAATTGCATTTTTCTAATCTAAGCGGCCAAAAAGAAAATAGTTTTTCATGATAATGTGTGTCCCTTTAAGGTCAACGTTAATGAACAGGAGCCGCACTTCACTGAGAGGGGATTTATTACATACTTTACTCTGACCATTAAATAAAAGCTGTGGAGGAAATGTAGCTCTCAGGATGGAGATGATTTACATAGAAATAAATAAACATGCATAGAGACACGTATACAAAGTACCTATGGAGTGTGTGAAGTGTGTTCTGAGCCTGCGGCACTGTGGTGTAAAACATGATGGTGTGGGTGGATGGTAGGCACACACACACACACACACACACACACACACACACACACACCCCCCCACACCCCCCACTGGAAGCTTTAGGCCGACAAGTAATTCTTGGTTTATCTTGAGATGTTTCATTCCATCTAAACTCAATAAACTCAATAAATCTGTACTGTACTGAAGTTTATGTATCATTATGGAACTTCCCCAGTTGATGACTAACAACAAGACAATTGTGTTTTATTTTGCATAACACATTTTCTGAAATGTTATATTAAATATATTCAAAGACATTGTCTTAATAAATATGTGCTATTTTGCAAATATTTCCAGAACAGACATCTGAACATTGAGTAAAGTCATGCAGGTACAACATTATTGTTTTATTTTGTTGACATATTAGAGTCAAAGGTTTTTAGAGGGGATTTTGGATATCTCTTTGTATCACGGCCATAACAAAAAGACTTTTTCTCCATGTTTTTAGGAATACAATGTGGGATGAATCCAGTTCTGAATGATATATGAACAAACTTCTCTGTAGAAACCTCCAGAATACAGAGGAATGAAAGTGTAAAGTGGAGATTTAAAGTCTGAGGGAAAACCTATTTAGAGAAACTGGCCTTTAAAGAGATGTTTTGTAAAATTATATACATTTTGAAGACACTACAGGTGACTAGAGGGACATATTTAATTAATAGATATCACCTTCAACTATCAACTTCCCTAGTTGATTAATTACATTAAGACATTTTTTTTTTATTATTGCATGTCATATTTAAATAATGCAAATGAGGCGTTGTCTAATGGTAACTTTTGGTGAATTTAGGAGAAATCTATAGATGCAAATAGACAAAGTTGTAAAATGACATTTTTTTGGATGCTTTCTTTCCTCTACTCTTCAAGAAGACATCTGATGGCAACAAAAGAGCCCAAAATATCAGAATTGACCAGTGAATGTGCTTAAATGTGCTGAGTCGATATCAAACTACATTGTCATTTGAACCATGCTATCACTGTGTTGTGGCGTCGCCCACACACACACTCTCTCTCACACACACAAGAGGGATCACGGGTAATGACAACTGAGAGTGAACATTATTTTCCTCCACAGCCCGACAACATGACACAACAAACCAGCCTCTCCGGAGAGACGTGTGAGGAAGGAGGAAACCCACCAGGGAGCGAGGTAAGAGGCCACGGGAGGACAAACACGTCAGTGAGTGACCAAACATTTCCCACAAGGCCCTTATCATCATGGGTATGAGAGCCGAAAACAGAAAGTAAAAGAGAACAACAACAAAAAGAAGAGATGGATGACGTGTTTCTGGTGGGCAGAGCCAAAGTAGTAAGGAGCTAATCTTGTATAAGTGGCAGATTTAGAGTTCCTCGGCAGCTGTGATGTAATATTTAATGCAGGCAGCAGCTAATAAATCAGCTCACAGCACCATGTGAGCTTTTACCACGAGCAGCCCACCGGGCATGCGAGGGATGGAGCTAATTGCAATCATTCAGTAAGAAGCGAGCATTTTATCCACTTTATACAATCAACCAGGCCTCTTATTTAATTCAACGAGACGTCTTTTTGTTCACATATGTGTGTTTTTGGTGCTGGTTTTAGTAGAAATAAACTTTGATCCAAGATCGATTTGCTGATACAAGCAAACTCGTTGCACCACATCTGGTCGACACACATCTGGGTGAATTGGAAAAGGTTTTATTCAACTATTTTTTTTTTTATGTCATGTAATATAATATTTATGAACAACATTTCTTATTGTCTAAGTAAATGTTTCCACTACAGCTACAGTGCATAGGCTCTCTTTGACTTATTTCCTACAGAGGCGATCGCCCTCTCACTGAACCACAAGGTGTGAGCGACTGTGTCCATTTTATTTCAAAGGGTTAAATGCACACCGTTCTCGGGGGAATAAAGCTAATCCAAAACGGTGGATTATGTAAAGGGAACCATAGCTCGGGCTAATCCTTCTCGCCTGTCTGACTGTTACACTGTTCTTTGATGGTTGGTTTGAAGTGGAGACGACGGGGAGGCAGGTGAATGTGGATGTTCCCCCGGGAGCAACAGAAGTAATGCTTTTAAGACGTGGATGGATTACTGAACGGGCCTATTGGGCACAGGCCCAGGGGTCGAAAATGTCAGGGCCCACGACTGGCTTTCGCCTCTCAAAGAGACACGTACCGACCAGCAAGAGACTCAAAATCCCCACAAAGAAATATATTATGACAAAGAGACTGAAAAAAACTTCAGAGAGACAGAAAACAACAACAAAGAGAGCAGATGCAAAGTGACAAAGAGACCACAAAGAATAAAAAAAGGAGCAAAACAACCAGAAAGAGACTCAACATTACTACAAGAGACACACAAAAACCTGCAAAGGTAATAAAACAACTACAAAGAGATACAAATCAACTACAATGATACACAAAGTAACTACAAAAAGACTCAACTACAAAGAGACACAACGAGAGAAGATGCATGCAAAGTGACAAGATCACAAAGAGACTCAGGACCACTAACAGGAAGAAAAACAACCACAATGAGACACGAAGCAACTATGAAAAGATTCAGAATTACTATAAGAGACACAAAAGAACTGCAAAGATACCAAAACGACAACAAAGTTGATCAAAACAACGGCAAAGACAGTCACAACGACTATGAAAAGGTGCAAAACAATCACAAAACGATTTCAAAGAGACTCAAAACAACTACAAAGAGACTCAAAACAACTACAAAGAGACTCAAAACAACTAAAAAGAGATACAAAACAACTACAAAGAGACTCAAAACAACTACAAAGAGATACAAAACAACTACAAAGAGACTCAAAACAACTAAAAAGAGATACAAAACAACTACAAAGAGACTCAAAACAACTACAAAGAGACACAAAACTACAAAGACACACAAAACAACTACAAAGAGACACAAAACAACTACAAAGAGACCATAACAACTACAAAGAGATACAAAACAACTACAAGGAGATACAAAACAACTACAAAGAGACACAAAACAACTACAAAGAGACACAAAACAACTACAAAGAGACCATAACAACTACAAAGAGACTCAAAACAACTACAAAGAGACACAAAACAACTACAAAGAGACTCATAACAACTACAAAGAGATACAAAACAACTACAAAGAGACACAAAACAACTACAAAGAGACACAAAACAACTACAAAGAGACTCATAACAACTACAAAGAGATACAAAACAACTACAAAGAGACACAAAACAACTACAAAGAGACCATAACAACTACAAAGAGACTCAAAACAACTACAAGGAGATACAAAACAACTACAAAGAGACACAAAACAACTACAAAGAGACCATAACAACTACAAAGAGACACAAAACAACTGCAAAGAGACACAAAACAACTACAAAGAGACACATAACAACCACAAAGAGACCATAACAACTACAAAGAGACACAAAACAACTACAAAGAGACACATAACAACCACAAAGAGACCACCAGGCGACACAAAATGACGCAAAGAGACGATTAGAAAGAGGCACAAAACAAAAAGAGGCTCAACAACTCTCCTTAATCGACATGAAGAAACGATTGCAGCGTTTGAAGCGAACCAGCGATTACATAAACATGTGGACGTCCCTTTGGCTCGGAGGCGGCTGCCAGCGGTTTCCACCACATGAACAACACGCCAACACGCCGCACATTAGTGGCGAGCTAATCACGGGGACGAGGGTCTTCTGTTGGCCCGCGGACTCAGCGGCCGTCTCCATGTCTGTCCGGCTGAATAAGCTGCACACGTTTGTGCCGGATAGATGGATGAGGGAGCAAAGGATTTCACCATATTTCAATAGATGTTTTATGTTTTCTCGAATAAAAGGAATACAGGTGTTTTGTGCACGAGTAGAAAGGAGGGATTTCTGGTCGCACCGCCTGGTCCCCGTCTGTCCTCGGCCGACCACGCACTCACCTCCCCATTGGCCTCCGCGACCACAGCCGACCACCGATTGGCTGCGGCGGGGAATTCTGAAGGCAGAGGGCTGCTTTAATTATGCTAATCCTGAAAACTGATAAGGAGACGGTTTTATTAAAGAAAATTAAAACCTCTGCAAACGCAGGAACGTCGAGGCAGCGTGGCTTAGAGAGAGACGTTTTTATCAGAGTAAGCAGAGAGAGGAAGTTCAAGAAATAGAGAAGGAGAGCAGAGTGCTAATTAAGCTCTTTCCTTTCTCTCGTAGATCTCCATCTCTGCATTATAATCGAGAACTCTGTGTTTTCCACGTCTTCATTTGTCCCCGATTTGAAAATACTACAACAGCAGCGTTAGTATTAAAGTCTAAATTTGACTAAATTCTCTGGATGCTGGACCTTTCCTCCCCCCACTCAGCGCTCAGTTCCTCCTCTGTTGCTGGTGTGCTGCTGGCCTTTCCCCTCTCTTCTTGTTAGCTGATGTCTGTGGGCGGATAGCACCGCTTCACTGATCCACAACGCATCTTCTTTTTCTTTTTTCTTTTTTCTCTCTTCTTTTTCAACTCAACAACACACGATAATTCTTGCTGTGCACAAACATGTCATTCTTGCTTTGGGATTTGGGACCCGGCAGACTTTCAACGTCATTTCTCCCAGCGTACTGATCGTAAACTCGTTTCCCCCGTGCACCGGCTTTTATTGGATTTAAGGGAGTCAAGGATCAACAAACAACAAAAACAGTCGTACATTTCTGTCGTGCATCTTTTGTTTTTGCATCATAAGGAATGTAAACAGCAGCAAAAACAACTCTCTGACTTAACTAGTCCACTAGAGTCCTGCTCTCTAGTGGGACTTAACTAGTCCACTAGAGTCCTGCTCTCTAGTGGGACTTAACTAGTCCACCAGAGTCCTGCTCTCTAATGGGACTTAACTAGTCCACTAGAGTCTTGCTCTCTGATGGGACTTAACTAGTCCACTAGAGTCCTGCTCTCTAGTGGGACTTAACTAGTCCACCAGAGTCCTGCTCTCTAATGGGACTTAACTAGTCCACTAGAGTCCTGCTCTCTGATGGGACTTAACTAGTCCACTAGAGTCCTGCTCTCTAGTGGGACTTAACTAGTCCACTAGAGTCCTGCTCTCTGATGGGACTTAACTAGTCCACTAGAGTCCTGCTCTCTAGTGGGACTTAACTAGTCCACTAGAGTCCTGCTCTCTAGTGGGACTTAACTAGTCCACTAGAGTCCTCCTCTCTAATGGGACTTAACTAGTCCACCAGAGTCCTGCTCTCTAGTGGGACTTAACTAGTCCACCAGAGTCCTGCTCTCTAGTGGGACTTAACTAGTCCACCAGAGTCCTGCTCTCTAGTGGGACTTAACTAGTCCACCAGAGTCCTGCTCTCTAGTGGGACTTAACTAGTCCACTAGAGTCCTGCTCTCTAGTGGGACTTAACTAGTCCACTAGAGTCCTCCTCTCTAATGGGACTTAACTAGTCCACCAGAGTCCTGCTCTCTAGTGGGACTTAACTAGTCCACTAGAGTCCTGCTCTCTGACTTAACTATTCCACTAGAGTCCTGCTCTCTGACTTAACTAGTCCACTAGAGTCCTGCTCTCTAGTGGGACTTAACTAGTCCACTAGAGTCCTGCTCTCTAGTGGGACTTAACTAGTCCACTAGAGTCCTGCTCTCTAATGGGACTTAACTAGTCCACTAGAGTCCTGCTCTCTAATGGGACTTAACTAGTCCACTAGAGTCCTGCTCTCTAGTGGGACTTAACTAGTCCACTAGAGTCCTGCTCTCTAGTGGGACTTAACTAGTCCACTAGAGTCCTGCTCTCTAGTGGGACTTAACTAGTCCACTAGAGTCCTGCTCTCTAGTGGGACTTAACTAGTCCACTAGAGTCCTGCTCTCTGACTTAACTAGTCCACTAGAGTCCTGCTCTCTAGTGGGACTTAACTAGTCCACTAGAGTCCTGCTCTCTGACTTAACTAGTCCACTAGAGTCCTGCTCTCTAGTGGGACTTAACTAGTCCACCAGAGTCCTGCTCTCTAGTGGGACTTAACTAGTCCACCAGAGTCCTGCTCTCTGACTTAACTAGTCCACTAGAGTCCTCCTCTCTAGTGGGACTTAACTAGTCCACCAGAGTCCTCCTCTCTAGTGGGACTTAACTAGTCCACCATAGTCCTGCTCTCTAGTGGGACTTAACTAGTCCACTAGAGTCCTCCTCTCTAGTGGGACTTAACTAGTCCACCAGAGTCCTGCTCTCTAGTGGGACTTAACTAGTCCACCAGAGTCCTGCTCTCTGACTTAACTAGTCCACTAGAGTCCTCCTCTCTAGTGGGACTTAACTAGTCCACCAGAGTCCTCCTCTCTAGTGGGACTTAACTAGTCCACCATAGTCCTGCTCTCTAGTGGGACTTAACTAGTCCACCAGAGTCCTCCTCTCTAGTGGGACTTAACTAGTCCACCATAGTCCTGCTCTCTAGTGGGACTTAACTAGTCCACCAGAGTCCTGCTCTCTGACTTAACTAGTCCACTAGAGTCCTCCTCTCTAGTGGGACTTAACTAGTCCACCATAGTCCTGCTCTCTAGTGGGACTTAACTAGTCCACCATAGTCCTGCTCTCTAGTGGGACTTAACTAGTCCACCAGAGTCCTGCTCTCTAGTGGGACTTAACTAGTCCACCAGAGTCCTGCTCTCTGACTTAACTAGTCCACTAGAGTCCTGCTCTCTAGTGGGACTTAACTAGTCCACCAGAGTCCTGCTCTCTGACTTAACTAGTCCACTAGAGTCCTCCTCTCTAGTGGGACTTAACTAGTCCACCAGAGTCCTGCTCTCTAGTGGGACTTAACTAGTCCACCAGAGTCCTGCTCTCTGACTTAACTAGTCCACTAGAGTCCTGCTCTCTAGTGGGACTTAACTAGTCCACCAGAGTCCTGCTCTCTGATGGGACTTAACTAGTCCACCAGAGTCCTGCTCTCTAGTGGGACTTAACTAGTCCACCAGAGTCCTGCTCTCTGACTTAACTAGTCCACCAGCAAAGGCTGGTAAAGCCGTGGACTAGTTAACTGCTCAATGCAGCGTTTTCTAAACCCACAAACTATGAGAGTCTGAATGTAACTGGAATCTTTTTGAGGAAACAGTGATCCAGTTGTTTGTGTGTAGCTGTGTGTTACTCTCCGTGTCCCACAACAGTCAAAGTGCAAAACTGCCTCTGCAGTCCTGCAAAAAACAACAACAAGGAGGAGGAGGTGCAGCTCTGCCTGCCAGAACTTGTGTTGCACTGTGTTGAGGATGCTAACCCGAGGGACGGGGAGCCGGGTCCTCCCTCCCTCCTCCCTCCTCCTCCCTCGCTGTGTCTCATTGCTTCTGTCCCCGACATGCAGCCTAAATGTTCCACTTCCAGATATCAGTGTATCCCAGGTTACAGCTGTCGAGGCATCAGAGGACAACAGCCTTCACAAAACCCTGAGACCTGGGAGAGGTTTGAGCTCCTCACGCTGACAGGAAAATGATCCCTCCACGTTCCCAGAGGCATCAAAGGAGCGAGGAAAGAAACAAACCCAAAGTTTTCTGTTCCCTTCTTGTTCTCTAGTTTTGTGCCTAATGCGTTTCATGCGGTAAACCTGGAAAACGGTGCCTCAACACAACACAATCATCCTTAAATGATACAACTCTGCTTCTTAGACTATACTGCGTCACAACTTAGATGGAAATGAAGAACTAATAAAGACAGTTATTTTGGCAGTTATCTGCAGAGTTAACTGACTTCAAGGCATGCACATTGAAAGAGAGAGAGAGATGGAGAGGGAGAGAGGTGGAGCAACAGAGGAGGGGGGATAGGGGAGAGATCGAGTATCTGGGGGAGTATAATTAACTCCATGGTCTGCCTCGCTGCAGGCCTGCGGCATACTGCTCCAAAATGCTGATTCAGTACACAGATAGACAGAGTAGCACGGGGAGGGAGACGGGGGTGAGGAGAGGGATGCAGTAAGAGAGAGAGAGGGAGAGGGAGAGAGAGATGGAGTGTTTCAATAAAGAGGCAGCTCAGTGGGACAAAAAAAGTCCCAAATGATAAACGCAAAGAGTACCCGGTGGGGGCGGCAGGAGTGAGAGTAAACGCTGCTTAAATGGAAGTAAAACACAGAAGAACCGTCATTAAAGAGCCACTTAACAGTTGCAGAGGGCGGCTGCTGGATGCACTTTGTAATTTGACGGCAGGCTTTCTGCAGTCGGGGGTCCACTTTATCGAGCGCTGAACATCTGCAGATGCTAGAGAGAGAGAGAGAGAGAGAGAGCAGCGGTGCAAAACCTCACTGCGTCATCTGGAGAACAGCGACATCTAGGGGTGTAACAGTAGATTACAGCTGCTGCTCTACGCTTCTGCTGCAGTCGCCTACTGTATCCTTTAAACAGAAGAAGAAGAAGAAGAAGAAGGAGAAGAAGAAGAAGAAGAAGAAGAAGAAGAAGAAGAAGAAGAAGAAGAAGAGCACATAAAGCCCTCACTGCTCAGTACAGATGCTCTGTGTGTCTTTGTTAAAGTGCATTATAAGTGTATTTTAAGAGTGGCTTCATCATCAACACAGATGTGATCTATGTCTGTTTGATGTATGGACCAGTGGGTTGTGTTCATACATGGAATTATGTAAATGTTAATACTAAAACAGAAGGTAATGTCTTTAAGTGAGAAAAATTATTAATTAATTATTATTAATTAATTATTATCAGAAAAATTATGTAATTAATGCAGTGTTAAATTTTTATAAAATTGTGTTAATATTGTGATTATTTCTTTGTCAGTTATGACACGGTCATGAATGAATTCAGGATTTACTGGAACATAGCTGCCTGCAGGGGGCGTAATGGAGCACATCGGACTGAACAATCTCACTTAGAGGCATTTTACTAAGTAAAATAAGTAAATTAAAGTCAAACAGGGTTTTGTAGAGGGAGTTTTGGATATATCTTTGTCCATAAATACAGCCATAAAAATAAAAATAAAATGTTCATGATGTCTGAACAAACCCCTCTGTTAAAACACTACATGTGAATAAGTAAAACAATATATATATATATATATATATATATATATATATATATATATATATATATATCATCATGAACTTTCCCCAGTTGATTACTTACATTAAAACAATCATTTTTTGTATGACAAGTTTTCTGAAATCTTATGTTTGAATATGAAAATGAGGTGAATATACAAAGTAGTAAAATCAACACCTAAATGTGTATTTTTGATGTTTTATTTCTGAAAAGAAAGATAAAGTCAAAATAGCACACAAAATCTAAAAATTGATCAGTGCATAAAAAACAATGTTTTTCCTGCTGGAAATCAAATCCATAGATACATGTCTTTGTATTTCTCTTTGCAATCATGTACCAGCACATAAAGATACACATTAAAGGCAGTCTGGGTGGTTTTTTTATGAATCAGATTGCGTTGCTATCGTGTCAAATGACACAAAGTCATAAGAGTGTTAGAGTATGACACAAGCAACAAAGATACCAGGTGCATTCTTCTAAATAATCAGCCTTAACACACTCACAAGGTGCTCGGTTTAAAGCATACGTACATGCCGGTTTCCATGAGAGGAGCTGCCTTCACTCAGTAGTGTGACCATGTGAAGAGACACATCATACAGCGCCCAAAAAGCAGTACATGTTCATCCGCAAGTCCCTGAAAGGTTTCCCTCGTTCCTGAAAGAAGCTTGTGGAAGGGAGAGGACGTGCGATGCTTCTTCCCTGCAGCCGCATCAGCCGGGTCCGGCCGCCTGGCTCTGATCGTCCGGCGCCCCCTCAGGTGGAGCGCCTCCTCTCGGCAGGAAGCCCCACGACTGGAGCAGAGCGAAGCGCTGAGCGGGAGGAGTGGAAAAGTAGTCCTTCTGTCTCTGAGAGTAGATCTGGACCGGACGCACAACGTCTCTGTAGCTCCAGTCCTGACGACACACAGTGTCTCTTTGATTAGCTTTGTTTCTACCACTTTCTTCAATTTAAAGTCAATTTAAACTACTTATTTTACCAGCATGTAAGGTTTTAATGTGTGTGTGTCGGTTATTGTGAGGTTCTGTACCTGCCAGCGGAGGTTGAAGGCCTCCAGCAGCTGTATCCGTCCCTCTCTGGAGGGCACGCAGTCCGGAGGAACCGGCTGCGGCGTCTCCGAGCCCAGCGTCACCGCCCCGAACACCAGCAGCGCTCTGATGGCAAACCAGCCCCCGAACCTCGGGTGCACACACACTCCGAACATCTTCTGCAGGAAGGTGAGGAGACGAGGATTGAAAACACACTGTACGACTAAAACATATATATCACAAGTAGCGACAACTACTAAGTAACCACGGCGTTACTTTCTCAGCCCAGGGTTGGTCTGGGACGTCAGACTGTTGGTAGTAGAAAGCCGCTCCGGACACGTGAGCCGCAGTCTGCGCCAAGAACTTTGGCTTCCTGCTGGGCAGCAGCTCGTAGTCGTACCTCACGTCCACCTCCTGTCCGGGGAAACACTGCAGGGCGGAGAGAGGAAAGGGTGTATTTAACCTGATCATGTGTGTAAATAGTTTCTTTTTAACGTGCATTATGTTTGGAAATAAAACACTAGCCCACGACTCCACCGCTCACCTGGGAGACGGCAGAGGAGACGCAGTGTTTGACACACTGGTCGATGGGGTCGGACATCCCCTGGCAGCCCCTCTCCTCCATGAAGGGCAGGAAGGCTTCTTCGAACATGGCGGGGGTGCTGAGCAGCACCACGGCCAGGCTGTCATCGCGGTGAGCCAGGCGCAGGGCGGGAGGCAGCACGGAGTTATACCAACCCACCTGTGGGACAGAGAGCGTCAAGAGTGGCACACGGGCAGCGGCAAACAGCATAGCCACTTTATTAGGTACACCTGCACTATCTCTTTCAATCCAACACAATTTATCTGTCATAACGTATACTTTTATAATGCCAATGATGATTTTTTTTGCAGTGTAGAGGTGTAATTTCGATGATGTGTCTCAAATATTATGACTCCCTCCAACTACAACCACAGGAATAAAACAGGTAATTAAATGAACACATTCCCAACAAAAACTGATCATTATAAACTTGAGGTTGAATTGCTTTAGATTATACAAGGTGTTCCTAATAAAGTGGCCACTGAGTGTGTGTCTGTAGGCTATTGATGTACTGTGAAGGTCGGTTGATGTATTATGAAGTTATATTTTCACACGTTTAAGCCCTTCTTGTTGTCAAGGCAACACATTTGGTAATAAATTAGTGCCACAATACCTTCAGAGGATAGATTTCAAATCCAATTTTTGATAAATGGTCTTTTAACAGTCCTGTAATACCTTCCACATTGGCAGTGGAAGCCGCCATTTTTTGCACGTCAACACAAATCTTTGCATTGTGGGATATGGTGTTCTTTGGCTCATCAACGTCAGACATACATCTAAACTCTTGCCTTTTTTTATTTTTTATTGGAATAATTTCTTCCGACGAAACGAACGACTACACTAAAATATACAGCACAATGTGTTTTGGGGGAATTCTACTGAAGCGTAAAGACTGTGGTCACTATCGACTACAATACCCATAAGCCACCTGCGGCTACGTCATACGCAATCACGTCGCCGCCGTTATGGGCTCCGGGATTTAAAAGTGGAGTCGCAAGCTTTTCTGTGAGTAGCCTGATTAGCCAGCTAACACAAACGTGTGTGTCGTTGTCGTAAAATATATATTTATTACGTTTTCATCGACAAGATTGTATCTTATGTATTCAACAGAAGGTTCAATTAAGTGTCTAAGAAAACAATTATTTTGCTAACGAACGTTGTCAAGAAAAGTCACCGTTAAGCTGCTGCTAACTAAAATGAGTTTACGACAACAACACCCGTCTAACGGTTGCTACTCCCCCTTTACGTTAGCTCGATGCGTTTATAGCGTGTGTTTTGCCATAATACATCTACTCTGCCGAAGTGTCCTTGAGCATGGGGGGCATTGCTTCCAGTTTAAATCTGGTCCTGGAAGCTGAGGAGATATTGGTCTCTACTGGGACCTCTACTGGTCTCTACTGGGTCTTCTACTGGTCCTACTGGTCTTCGGATATGACGCCAGAGTTAGCTTCATTCATTCCTGCCTTCATGCTACTTAAAAAAAAATAGTAGAAAAAAGGAGACCTCACCCAGTTTTTATTATTATTTTTATTTAGACCACATTGGACCAGATCCAGATTTATTTATTTTTAAGAATAAAAAAAAGACCGTTGTCACAGAAACCAGAGGCTCTGTGAAACATATTCTATTTATCAAAATTCATAATAATAAGAAATAAGGGAGATTTCACTGTTTTCACATCTAGACCACGTTGGCCCAGGTCCAGAAATAACCCTCATAGACTTGTCCAATCTGGACTAGATTATCCCAGAGAAACCAGACGCTCTTTTAGATTTATGAAACCTTTATTGTATTTGTGAAAAGGGTTTAAAGGGGAGATTTTTGCCCCCTTTTTACACATCTAGACCACATTGAACCTGGTCCATATCAAAAGACCATATTACTAGATCTGGACTATGTTATCCTAGAGAAGTCAGTCTCTAATATTTAGTCTTTAAAACACAGTTTCAGATGTGTGAAACCTTTTTATTTTAATGCAAAAAAGGGAGATTTTACAGGGTTTTTTTTTACATCTAGACCGCATTGGACCAGTTCCGGATCAAAAACCACTATAACTAGTTTTGTGAAACCCGGACTAGATTATCCCAGAGAAGCCGGAAACTCTTTAGAACACATTTTCAGATTTGCGAAATATTTTATTGTACTTCTGAAATGGTTTAAAAGAGAGCTTTCACTGCTTCCCCCCCCTCCACATCCAGGCCACATTGGACCAGGTCCAGATCCACCTCCTTCATTGCCAGAAAGCACCTCGGCCACATTTACCTGAGTAACTGCTGCATTGCGAACAAGCAAATGTCCAGGTGTGCTGTAACTTAAAACCTCCTCAAAGTGTCAGAGATCTCTAGTACCAGCCCCTTAAAACACATCTAAGGTTACCGTATCGCTTTCCCACGGTGGCTTTTGACATTGTAGCGCCACACAACACTGTCTTTGCGTGACTTTTTATTTATTTTTTGCACCCAAAGGATCAAGAATTAAGAGACTCATTTCTTTCTAGTTCAATGCTGTCATGAACTGGGACAACCAGCTGAGCTCCATCCTGTCGGTAGCAGACGGCAGCGTAGCCAAGATGAGGGTGAGTAGATTCAAAGTGCCTTCCCCGTATGTATTAGTCTGGCTGGAAATAACATAAATTAATTATTTTAATGTGGTCTTAAAGGAGCCTTCACTCTGCTCTTGTGGTCGGTTGTAAACTGTCATCATTGGAGCTGCCTGTAGATGGCAGTAAAGCCCCACTACAATTTTTTTTCAGGGTAATTTATTTATCTAGATAAAATATGCGTGGTGATAGTGAGAGTTTGGAAACTCCCTTCAGTTTGAAAGTGTTTTTTTTAATATCTCCACAGGAGAGACTGACCTCACCAGGGAAATTCTCTAAAGGAGGAGAAGGTGGGTGTCGGTTTCTGAATATGACTAAAAAAGTGGAAGTGACCTATTTGTGTGCGTGTGTAACTGCCCCCCACGTGGTAGAGCGCAGATAACGACAGGAGTGACAGCGGTTTGAACTCAACACCTCCCACGCTCGTGCCTCTTCCTCCCCCAGATGTGGTTCCAACGAGGGAGAGGGTTCCTGGTTCAGATCTGGGCCCCCCAGCTCTCCCTCCGCGAGTCCCCCTCCCCCGACAGCCCTCCTCCTCCTCCCACGGTCCTCCCGTCCAGTGGGCCGACCTGGCCGCCGTCCAGTCACAGCTCCAGATACAGAGCCAGGTGTGTGAATATTTGTTCAAACCGATCAAACAGCCGCCACAAAGTTGTCAAACAGTGTGCGGCGCGTGATCGAGTCGTCGTCGTTGACAGAATCCTAATGTGTTTTTCAAGGCGATTGAGTCGCTCGCCCTCCAACTCCGTGACGTGGAGAGAGAGAGACAGTCTCAACAATGCCACATCCAGACACTACAAGGTAGCCAACCGCTCCACGACCACCTGCATGAGGTTACACCGGGTCATGTTACACACACACACACACACACACACAGACACACACACACACACACACATCAACATCAATAGCCCTTACGCCGCTTTTGTTGTGTGTTATTCACTGTACATACTTATATACACTTCAAATACACTGCATATACTTTGCATTTTTGCACTTTCTTTATTCTAAAATTCTAAATTAATACGCTCTGCTAAAGTATATATTGAGTATTTTCATTCCGATATTTGTTCTATGTAATCTTGCTTGCTGCTGTGACGAACACATTTCCCCTTAGGGATGAATAAAGTGTACATCTATCTAACTACTTCCTATCCACGCACACACCCAAACTACGTTACCAGGTCACATATGATCAAATGAAGGTAATGCAGCGTTTCGGCACTAATTAATCATTATCACGTTATTGTTGACACATAAGTCTGTTATTTAACAGTCAAGGCAGATAAAAAAATCGTCAAATTTCATCCAAAGCATAATTCGTTTGTTAATTGATTTTTTTTTTTTTTTTTTTTTTTAACTCTTCCTGAAACCTGCGCCTCTTTTTATTTTCGGATCATCCAAGTGTGTCTTCTCACTTCCACCGAACTCAAAACACTTCAAATAAATAAATAAAAAATCTGAGAAGTGAGCCCATGATACCTCACTTCATCCCTCCTTCCTGTTGCTTTTTTCAGTTCTGAATATAACATATTCCCATTCAAAGCAGTGCGCGTCCCCAATGGGAATAAAAGGAAATGTCCTCCTTCTGTTCGATGATCTTCAACTAATCGGCCTCTATGTAACCTCCTGTTTTTTACTTTTGTTCCTCTGTATCTTTATAAAACAGTCTGGATCTACTGTGTTGTAGTTTACATGCTATTCATACTGTATGTAATCAATTGGCTTGATTAGTGAACAACAACAAAAGGCCTTCATCAAGAGGACTGGCAGCCTCTACTTGGCATTATGGGTTGGTTTGTGCAATTCATCTGTTTGAATGGAGCAGATGGGGATTTCATTATGGCTCGCAACAGGAACGATGCCTCAATTCTTTTGTTAAATACACTTTAATCAATTTTTCCCTATGATGGCTGCATACTATTAGTTTCACTTTATAGTTCCGTACATGGTCTCTTTTATTTAGAGGAATTATTCTACACTCTACCACAGAATCAACACAACTTAAATAAATAAATATCTAATTATATATTGATGTGTACAAACGATGCCTCACCACTGTCCTAAAGTACACGTCGCCCCTACCTTCTCTACAAAATACTCTCCTCAAGGGAGCATTCGTTCATCATTTTAAGACACTAGTAAACAAGTTGGACGTGTCCTCAAGGAGGCTAAAGAAAAACAATCCCTACCTCTCTCTTCTTCTCCAGAGGAGGTTCACCGGCTGAGGGAGCGCGAGAGGGAATCGAGGAGGGGACAAAGTCCGGGAGCGGAGGTGAAGATGGAGCAGTGGAGGAGGGAGGTCGGACGAGAGCTGAGCAGCCTGCGGGGACACGTCGCCAGAGCCGCGACGCTGGGCGGCGTGGAGGAAAGGTGCGTTGTGGGGGTCACCTGACGACACCTGATGACATTTTGTTTTCAATTAGCTGCAAGCGAGGCATGAAAAGAAAAGAAAAGAAACCACCAGCTGCTTGTGCTTTTCTTCTCTTCACAGTTTCACTTCAAAGCTCCGCCAAGAGGAGCTGGAGCACCTGCGCAGAGAGGTGGACCAGCTGAAGACGCAACTGAGTGAGTCACACACACACACCGCGAACGTGCCCTCGCATCCACCCTGCAGGACCCGACAGGACCCGACAGGACCCGGCAGGACCCGGCGGCTGGACGAGTGCCGTCTTGTTCACCGCTCTTTCTTTCTGTGCTCTCGACAGGGAGGCAGGGGGAGGACGCGTTCCTCCAGCAGTCAGAGGCCCGGGAGTCCAGGAGACGCTACGAACACAGCTGCAAGGTGCACACACACACACGCGCGCACACACACATTATATGAGGGGGTTGTGCTTTATTCTTCTGCACGTGCGGTTTATGTTCACCTTTTTCTTTTTGTGCGCTTTGTTCAGACGCTGGAGGAGCTGACGGACAGCTACAGGGCTCACAGCACGGATCTGGCAAAGACCGTCTCTCAGTATTCTCACACACAGCAAGAGGTCCGCCAGATCAGGTGTGTGTGTGTGTGTGTATGTGTATGTGCGTGCAGGCAGCTGTGTGTGTTTTTTTCTCTCTGGGAATTAACTTTTAAATGATGTCTTTACAACAGAACGACTGTGTCAGATCTGAAGGAGGAGGTGAGGAGACTCTTTCTCAAAGAGCGTCAGCCATCACCTTTGTTGTCAGCGCACACATCAGGCAGGTCTTTCTTTTTCTCTAGTGCACACACACACACACACACACACACCATTATAAACTATTTAAGGAGAGACACTACAGGTGAATAGAATAAAAACATTTAACTAGTAGATATCGTCATGAAACTTCCTCAGTTGATTACTTACTTCAAGACTATTAGTTTTTGGAAAAGGCATTATATTATCAAATGTGTTAATACATTTCCAGAACAATAATCTGAACATTGGAAAAAAAACAGGTTCTTGATTCATTTTGCTGACACATTAGAGTCTTTTTTGTTGTATGAACAAACCTCTCTGTAAAAACCTTCAGAATATAGAGAGGAAATATATAGAGAGGAAAACGGCCTTAAAAGAAGTGTTTTGTAAAATTACAGACATTTTGAAGACACTAAGTGAATAGGTAAAACAATTAAACTTCCCGATTGATTACTGACATTTCAACACAATTTATTTTGTATTACAAGTGTTCTGAAATGTCATGTTTAAAATATGCAAATTAACATTATCTTCGGGTAACCTTTGGTGAATTTAGGAGAAATCTACAGACGCAAATAGACAAAGTCGTAAAAAAAACAACATCTAAATGTGTATTTTGGTTGCAAAAAAAAGCAAACCATATTATTGTGTCTCTCTTTTGGCTTCAGGGGCGTCGGCTGCCAGCCACAGCAGAGGGGTCCGGGTGGAGGAGGCGGAGTCTGACTCGGACGACTTCAGCCCGACCCCGAGCCTGGCGGAGGTCAGCTCAGACGATCTGTCATGGCTGGACGACAAAGACCCCGGTGAGGACGAACGCCTTCCGAACGAAACGTTCCCGCCACACAAACACCACGTGTTTCCGTCGTGTCGTTCTCATGATGCACCGGCGTGTTCGCTCGCTCCCGCGAGAGGGAACGTTACGCAGGGAGCCAGATGGACACGGACCGACGGAGGTTTACAGAAAGACGGGATGTGTTCCCCCCTCCCCCACACATCTGGCTCAGCCCTCAGTCTGATTCATCCCAGTAGAGCTGACTCACAGTTGGTTAAAGGAATAGTTTCACAATGTGGCAAAAGTGTTGATTGGTCTGATACCTCTCTCACATCTGTTCTGGAGTCTCTGCTGGCTGCTCACGGGGATGACAGGAATCCTGGAAGTCACTATATTTATATATTTATATTTACATATATTTACATTTCATTTTTTTACATTTATATTTATATATATTTATTTATAGTTACATTTATATATATTTATTTACATTCATATTTATATATATTCACATTTTCATATATTTATATTTTTTCATTTATATTTATATATTTCTTTATATGTTTTTTATATTCATATTTACATTTATATATATATTTATTTATATTTATATATATTCACATTTTCATATATTTATATATTTTTTTACATTTATATATATTTATTTATATTTACATTTATATATATATATATATTGTGTCTTTTTTTACATTTATATATATTTATTAACATTTATATTTATATATATTCACATTTTCATATATTTATATTTTTTCTTTTACATTTATATTTATATATTTCTTTATATGTTTTTTATATTCATATTTACATTTATATATATTTATTTACATTTATATTTATATATATTCACATTTTCATATATTTATATATTTTTTCACATTTATATATATTTATTTATATTTACATTTATATATTCTTTTTTACATTTATATATATTTATTAACATTTATATTTATATATATTCACATTTTCATATATTATTTCTTTTTTTACATTTATATATATTTCTTTATATTTACATTTTTGTATATATATATATATATATATATATATATATATATACATTTATTTACATTTGTATTTATTTTTACATTTACATATATTTATATTTACATTTATATACACAGGAGTTGTTAGTCTACCGCTGCCTCAATCGGTTAGTTAGTTTTATTGTGTGACTTTGGTTAATCAAAGCGATCCCTTTTTAAATCAAAAATTTGTAAAAATCATAGTAACTCATCGAAGAGAGTGAAACTTAAATGACTGAAAATTAATCTAAATAACGATAAATTGCTTCTCTGATTTTAAAAAGAAATAAAAAAGAAGAAGAAGTTAATTACACTTTAAGATACCGCTTTCTGGACTTTGGCTAAAGATTACAAGAGTGATGTCACATAAATGTCAGTTAGGCAAAAATAATCCCAAATACACCTGCAACAGTCTCGGGTGTGTAGATATCAGTGAGACGCGTCAACCACAGAACATCAGCTTCCTGCCGAGCAGCAGGAAGCTGATGTTCTGTGGTTCCTCTGTGGCTCCTCTGCTGCACCAACGCTTCACAATGTTGTTGTTTAATTTACAATTTGATAATTCAATTAATTATTTGATGAACTCTTTTTTTATTTATTTTTTATATATATGATTTATTTGTAGAAATTACAAAACAAGACTTAATGTACAATAGACCTCACAAATAAGGAGTGAAAGGATGAC
Source organism: Myoxocephalus aenaeus (assembly GCA_038501785.1). Taxonomy (NCBI): domain Eukaryota; kingdom Metazoa; phylum Chordata; class Actinopteri; order Perciformes; family Cottidae; genus Myoxocephalus; species Myoxocephalus aenaeus. The sequence goes on from JBAMJR010000034.1 coordinate 51,733, forward strand.
ATATCAGACAGCCAAACATTACAGCCCCCCTCCCCTCGCCTCCCTTTCCCAAAACAAATATACAACAAGGCAATTTGATACACAAACAGAAAAGAAAATTATAAAAGCAACCAAAACCCGACATCAACAACTGACTTAAATGCTTGCAGTGGCAGATAATATTGAAGAAACATATGCTTATTCTTACTATCCCACCTTCTCTGACCTTCAACTCTCTCACTCGCATACATCCACTCACACACGCACATATCCACTTGCATTAATTAAGCAATGTAAAGACTACAAATAAGGAAACAAAAACCATATTCATAACAATAAATAATACAAAAACATAGAAAATAAAAAATAAAAAAATAATTATTATATATATATATATATATATATATATAGTTGTTGATGTCGGGTTTTGGTTGCTTTTATAATTTTCTTTTCTGTTTGTGTATCAAATTGCCTTAATGTTTGGCTGTCTGATATGTCATCCTTTCACTCCTTTTTATATATATATATATATATATATATATATATATATATATATATATATATATATATATATATATATAGTTGTTGATGTCGGGTTTTGGTTGCTTTTATAATTTTCTTTTCTGTTTGTGTATCAAATTGCCTTAATGTTTGGCTGTCTGATATGTCATCCTTTCACTCCTTTTTATATATATATATATATATATATATATATATATATAAAAAAATAGTAGTGCTGCTAATATGTGCTACCAATAAGGCTAGTTAAAACAGGGCACTGGTGCGTTGTTGGGGCGAATCAATCAATGGTGGCGATATCTAGTTGGGTAGACCTGACGTGCTCTAAGAAGGGTTCCCAGACCTTACAGAACTTAGTAGAGGTGCCTCGTAAAGAGTACTTAATTTTTTTTTTATTCTAGTGTCATAAATCGAAGGCCATTGAGAGTGAGTGGGGGTGTGGGAGTTCTTCCAATGTAGCAAGATAACACGCCTCGCTAAAAGTGACGGAAAGGCCACAAGTTCACAGGAGTAAGATGGTAGTGAGTTCCCAGAGTAGGACACCAAACAGGGCAACTAATGGTGAGAGGCAGATATTGGTAGAAGTGACGGCTGAGAGTGTGTCAATTTTGAGGATGGTGTCTATAAGCGTGGGAGACGGTATGGTGGAGAAATTGGGAGAGCGGTTACGTACAAAATCTATTTGATGAACTCTTGGGTGAAATAAATAGTGTCTCAACAGAACTATCCCTTTAAGACGGTTTCCAGCTTCATGTTTAACACGAGAGTGGAATCGATCTTCTCGTCTCGCTCGAGGCAAGAAAGCGCTTCGGCGTATTTCCCAAAATGCCGAGCCACTCTTTTAAATAAATCACAAGAGGACGTTCTGTGAGGAAGGCAGAGAAGAAGAGTAGAAAAGAAACGTGGTCACTAATGTGCATGTTGGTTCTTCCAGAGCTTTTGTTTCTTCTGCAACTCTTTCTGTGAAACCAGTCAGTTCTTGGTAAATTGCGTGTGTGTGTGTGTGTGTGTGTGTGTGTGTGTGTGTGTGTGTGTGTGTGTGTGTGTGTGTGTGTGTGTGTGTGTGTGTGTGTGTGTGTGTGTGTGTGTGTGTGTGTGTGTGTGTGTGTGAGAGCGAGCGTGCACTGCTCACTCTTGAGATTTACCGTAGCGGAAGGTTGATGTTCCCGGAAGAGATTACAATCTCGGCTCTAAATGTTTCCCAGAGTGATTTGACCATGAAGCCAAGCTAATTTGACGATTGTTTCTGCACACACACACACACACACACACACACACACACACACACACACACACATACATACTTGTTACACAGTTGTTATGGGCAGACATTTGAAGGTTTTCCAGCCTAATCCCACAAGAGGCACTCTCTCTCCCTCTCTCTCTCTCTCACACACACACACACACACACACACACACACACACACACACACACACACACACACACACAGTAACTGCTCCTTCTCTGCTCTTCATCTCTGCCAGCTCCTCATCAGAAGCCTCGAGTGCGTCTGAGCGTTCAGTCCAGACGGAGCGACTTCGCTGGTCCGGGATCAGACCTCGATGAAGAGGAGGGCGACGCTGATGATGATGATGATGATGATCTCCTTGATGAAGACGAGAACCCAGATGTAGGATCCGACCTAAGTCTTGATGACCTCTGACCTTTCTTTTTTTTAAGGCGACTGTTGTGGATTTTGGACTTGGGAAGGATTCACCGTCATGAGAATATTTCCTCTGGCTTCTCCAACGCTACCTGAGATGTGTTGTTGCTTTTAAAACTGATCTGATGAGTTTAGTTAAGAGTTTCAGCCCGAATGTGAAACGCAAAACTCTAAAAAAAAATAATAAAAAAAATAGAAACAGTCAGGATAACACAAACAAGCATACGGCTTATTTCCTTTGTGGTCTCAAGAGAAAGGAAACCAAGGACGGCAAACAGCAGACTTTGCATGGCAACCGAGGCACAAACAAGTAATTAAGTCACCCTACTTAGTGTTATTACTGTTTCTTAAAGGGACAGTTGGGATATTTAGAAGTGGGTTTGTATTTTATGGTTCTTATCCATAGTCGCTGTGTTACAGTGACCTGCTGTGGACGGAAAGCAGCAGATAAATGTGTTTTAGAAACCTACAAATATCAATATTGGTGGAAGTGTACGCTCTCTTTAAAGCCACAGGGCTCCATTGACAAAAACAGCAATTTTACGAGTCCTGTGGCTTTGAAGAGAGCAAAAATAAACGGCTTCAGATCGCCTTTGGAAAGGGCTGTCTGACCTCAAGGTAGCTCTCGTTCACTTCAACTAATATCGATTTATTTTCTTCTTGTGTCTAAAATAGGTTGTGCCGCTGCAGGAAATGACTCACATGCTGGTGCTCCTTCTAAACATCCGAGCTCTCCCGCTAACAGACCGGCTTACATGCAGAGCAAAGTTCCTGCCGTTGGGGGAACTTTCTTTGTTAGTGAGGGGAACTTTCAGCTGCTATTTTTAAAACGGTTATTTATGAGAAAACGAGTGAGAGAGAGTCTTGGACTTGTGACAGATCACACAGGTGTTCATTTCTTTTCAAATTAATTGTTCAAATTGCTCGTCTGAGTCGGCATTGTCGGCCCCTCAGCCTCACGTCAGCGGCGTCTGCTCGAGGCTGAGGGGCCGCGGGAGCCGCAAATCCTCTTTTTTTAATTATTTTTAATAATCGGCGGTAGCTGTCTGCACATGCACAGACATGCAGGCTGAGGAGAGAGGCAGCTGTTTAAGCAAAGCTCTTTTGTGGGAGCTCCTCACTCAGAACCTGGTTCCATGGCGGCCCGGTGGCTTCGTGCCCGTAATTTTATTTTATCTCTGTGTTAAGATCGACTGATTGAACCTTCGGCCGCGAAATAAAAAAATAAAAAGTGGATGTGAAGCTTTTTTTTTTTCTTCCAATTTTGCCACGCCCTCTGCACCCACGTTTCGAGTCACTGAAAATAAATTACGGGTCCGGCCCGAGTGAAGTGGACGGCGGCGCTGTGATTGGTCCGCTAAACCACGATGGGTTTAAAAATAGTCTCGTTCATGATTCCAGATTGTTTTACGGTTTAGTTCTGCAGGACTTTCATCTCGGCCCACAGTGTGCTGATGTTGTTTTACAGTGTGCTGATGTTGCCTTTTTAAAGGAATAGTCCACCCACAAGATGACCATTGGTCCATCAGTTACTCGCCCCGTGTAACCTTCAGTTCCCTCACCTCGCCACAAACGGAGAAAAGTCTCAAAGTGAGTTGAAGTAAATGGAGCGTAACAGCAAAACGACATCCAAACGTCCGTTTCCAAACATCCGTTTTCAGACACGACTGTCACAAAAAAGTTAGCTGATAAAAGCGCCTGGGGATCTTACAAAGACGGCCAATTTGTTTTTAGATGCGTTGGAAACTAGAGCTCTTTAGAAATCTACGCTTGAGGAAAGATTTTGCAGCCAAATTAAATAGTTTTACATGACATTTCATCTCAATGGTTTCTTTGTAATGCATTTGATGCCTTTCTTCACAGGGCTTGTAAAAAGGCGATAAAGTAGTCCATGAATATGAGATTTTAGTTGTAATCACAGTCCCCCCCTCTGGTTTGGTTTACTTGTTGTCATCTTTTGCCGTTGTTAAACTCGGCCTTCAATTTACTTCAATTCATCCAGACGTTGATCTTTTAACACGTGGGCAAAGTTTTCCTTATTCAGTTATTGTCTTTTTAAATGAATCCATTTGTCATAGAAAATAACCTGATTCAACCTCGTGAAAATTGCACAATCTGTGCTCACTGGATGCGCAGTAGTAATAGGTGGCGTGTTGCATCGTCACCGTTCTGGTGGTCAGGTGTTCAGAGCGGAGTAATGGACGTTTAATGGGCTTCTCCTCCTGATCTCCTCATGCACTCTGCAACGCAGGAGAAATCTGATGAGGGACTTTGATTCCTGGTAATGCAGCCGCAGTGAAGACAAAGAGGAATCCAAAAATAATCCATCGCCATTACGGCGAGGCACCAACACCCCCACCAGCCCAGCCTCCACTGCCATGACTTTATATATATATATATATATATATATATATATATATATATATATATATGCTGGTCAGGTGTTCAGTGGGCTGTGGAGATGGAGGCCTGGCTGGTGGAAAAAAAAAAGAAGACACTATACAGTTCATTTAATGAGACCAAATGTCTCCCTGGTCAATAGTGAGCAATAGAAGAGAGGAGAGCGCGCGGCACCGAGCGGTCCGTAACAGTATTTAAACAACCCATCGCCTTGTCTCGCTGCGGAGACATTCGATGGAGAAAAGGCTCATTCATGTGTTATTGTGAATCAGACCCTTCCACCGCCGGGTTTAATTGCATTCTGCCAAGTGCGTTGTGCAGAGGCGCTCCAGTAAAGCGCCGCACGCCGGATTCATCCGCTGAAGAAAATGTTTTTGTCTCCGACAATAAACGTCTGTGTAAAAGTTCAAAAAGAGACGAGCTCGACTTTTCTGTGGCTGCTTCTTTAGTTTGTTGGTGCAGTTTATGACAAACAATGTTATTCATAATCTATTGAGAATAATAACACATTGAATGGTCATCACGTCGATTCTGTGAGGAAGGAGAGGAAGACTTTGTGCTTTTCTATTTTCTACTGATTATGTTGCACGTTTGGACGCCAATATCCACGTTTGCCTCAATATTTATTTTAAGTTCACACCTTTTTAAACATTGCGGATGAAATTGTCCCGAGATAGTAGATATAATTATTGTGTTTATGAAAGAAATATGTTGCAAAGGCACTTTATTTTTGGAAAAATAATTGCCACAAAGTAGCACAACAGTTTCTAAATGTGTCGTTACTGTCAACCTAATTATTGGAGTTACTGAAGAAATCCTATTCATTTCAGTTTGTCTCTTTTTATTTTTAATTATGTGTTTTTTATGTGTCTTTGTGACTTTATACTGTCATGTCATCATATCGTCACATTTGTTGTGTGTATTTTTTTGCCGTTTATAAAAAAAAATAACAATAATAATTGACACCTGAATCGCAGAGGATGATTTCAAAATACCTTTAATCATAAAACACCAACAGTCTATAATCCACATTTGGCTGAAAAGCCTCGTTATGCATTCAGGATACTTACAGACCATTTTTGTTAACACTTAATCGCAGAAATCTCAAGTGTAGAATTTAGTACAGACGGGTGAGGAAATATCTTTCCCTGTTCATCCCTCCAGTGGAGAAAAGAGCTGCGAGGCTGTTTTCAGGACCCATTGTGGCCAAACGCCCTTACTAAGACATTTTATGTGGATTTGTTTCTCCCCTATAATTCGTCACCCATCTGTAGTCATTCATGGCACAAAGATTAAACAGTGAACACAAGCATTAGCTCCAGTTGACCTCTAACGACGGGGGTCGCCCCGCACGTTATATTCTGATCAATACTGTCGGGTCGGTCCGTGTAACATTTTTTCCATTCGACCGGTGAACGCTAAAGCGGCGACTAAGTTGACGAGCTGTCTCTGGGCGATGCAATCATCAGTAGTATTTGCCAACATTGTGTGGGAAGGCCGCCGGCCCGCTTCAGGCTGCAGGCTGTCATTGCATGAATGAGCGGCTGGCGGTGAACACGCTCGGGGCTGAGCGCTCAATCACAGGCATGTCGGAGCAGCTACCTGGTCCCGGAGAGAGAGAGAGGTGTGTGTGTGTGTGTGTGTGTGTGTGTGTGTGTTAAAGTGGCAGTCGCACAAAGCACTGGGAATGACTGGGAAAGCTGGAAGTTAGTTGGTTTGAATATAAATACAGTATGCAATGAAGAGCTGTTCCTATCCTGTGTAAGGCACTCTTTCCTGGACACAAGACTCCAGGAAAGAAACAAACAAAACACACACACACACACACACACACACACACACACACACTGCACATATCAAAATCAGGCCAAAAGCCAGCAGGACCTTCAAAACAAGAAAATACAAAAAAATTGAGAAGAAAAATGGGAAAATAATGAAATATCCCCTGCCACACTTTCAAAGACTCACACACCTGCAAACACACTCACTGCTATGCTTCTTTTTTTTTTTCTCTCACATGCAAACATATATTTTTCCCACTCCTGAAAAAAGTAAAGTGCAACTATAATTATGTTCATTTCTTTTTCTCTATGCTTCTCAGTCGGACCGCCGGACTTTTTTTCTTAACACTGAATTCGACCGGAGCCCTCGGGTGAGAGTCTGCGTCCAGGTGTGAACCATCCTAATGACGGAGGCTGCCTCCGGAAAACCAACATATATTATTATACAACTCCCAACTACCCAAAAGATGGGCTGAAAAATATGAAGCACACAGTATTCAACAGAGGCGCGGCGGCGGGGCTTTTTTGTTGTTGTAATTACAGGCACTGAAATAGACGTTTTTGCTCAAAACGACCCCAACGGGGCGATATCTTCATTGTCCATTGCAGCTTCAAATCGTGTCTTTTCCTACATGTCGGGTGATCTAGATGACTTCGCTCACGCCTACCCAGGATTCTCCGTGCAGGTTTAAGGAAGGAAGAGGCCCGGGTTCGAGAACCGCCGCAGCCGGGATTCAAGGAGCTGCCGGAATCTTTCAGTCGGGCCTCCGTCAGTAGCTGTACATGGACAGGGGCGTGTCCTCCATCATGTCGTCCTGCACAAATACAAAATGGAACAACACGTAATTATACGCATAAATACTTGATATGCAAACAGTCTCCCAGGGTGCAGCAGATCCAAGACGGCGCGCTCACCATGGGGAGGTCCTGCAGCCGCCGGAACTCCGGCCGGTTGTCTCTCCGCCGCAGCTTGAGGAAGAGGAGCAGAGTGATGATGACCGCGGTGATGATGAAGGCTGACACCAGGCCGGCCAGGAGGGGGTCTAACGTGGGGGAATCGTGGACCATCGTCGCTGCAAAACAAAAAAGCACAGACGAGATACTTGAGCGCGGCGCGTACCTCCCTGAAGGAATGATGGATTTGACTCGACAGGGCGCTTTAAAAACAGGACTTCGGCTTCTTTAGTGTTTAAAGCTGCGAGTGGAACTAAACATAGACGGGACGTGTTGAGCGCTCATCGTGTGCGTAGCGCGGGACTCGCTTGTCAAACACTTGTCAAACACAGGATGGTGACGTTAAGCTTTCCTGTACTTGAGCTCTCCGTTCATTTATTTAGGGGGAAAATGATTTATTTGAAGCCGTAGAATGAAGTTTATACTGTAATGTGCACACGGTGCAGTGGGTCTCAGTTTGGCTGCTGTTTAATCTCACATCATCCCGCTTGACCTTTCTATGTTGATGTCTCCTGTGTGTCAGCGTATTCCGGGATATGGATGTTTCCATGGAAGACTATTTTTGTAAACGTAGCTGTTTTTCGGGGGAGGTTTTCATACATATCCTCTGGTTCAAAAAATGACAACAACCACAGAGCAGCGAACGCTGCCTGATGGAAAGAGGCGAGGTGCCAAGCGTGGCCTAATACAACCACGCGTTGGAGTGAGAGAACTCTGCGTTTGAACTGCGTCCAAGTAGGCTCGGTTGAGAAATGAGAAGAGGTTTTCCTCCCTTTGTGACGACATCGTGGTAAAAGTCCTCTCACGGTGGAGTCGAGATCGGGGAGAGAGAAAGCAGAGCGTGTCCCATGACTGCTTCTGTCTCTTTCCCCAAACAGAGCCATAATTGTGGAGTGCTTGGTGGTGACGGTGCTCGTAGAAGATGTAGACGCCTGGGGGGGTTGTGTGTGTGTGTGTGTGTGTGTAGAGGCTTGTGCCGGGAAACAAAGAAACAGCGTCGCCTTTGTTGTTCAGCCAATCTACCTCTGGCTCTGTCCATATAGAGGTGGGATACATTCACGCACCAACGCAGAAGACGCATCGACTTCGCACTTACGATCGTCCCCGACGTTGAGCTGGGAGGAGGAGGGGCTGGGGGGCGGGCTGACGGTGCGCTCCGGCTGGGCCTCTTCGGTCCGCGCGGCGTCCTGCGTCGTGGGGGGCGGGACCCGAGAGGAGCCGGCGACGGCGATGGCGGTGGTTTTGGGTTTTGTCGGCTCGAGTGTCGGGACCGTGGCGGGTGAGAGCGTTGTGTTGAGAGTGGGCTCGTCTGACGGCGTAACGGAGGCAGGAAGCGCCGCCGGATGGGTGGTTTTTGTCGGTGGCGTTGTGGCCGGGGTGCTGTGAGCTGTGTGGGCGGGGCCGGGGGTGGGGGTGTTAGTGGTGGAGGTGATATTGCTGGTGCTAGTGGTGGTGGTGGTGATGTTGCTGGTGTTAGTGGTGGTGGTGTTGTTGGTGTTGGTGGTGGTGATGTTGTTGTTGGTGGTGGTGGTGGTGGTGGTGGGGCTAGTGGTGGAGGTGGTGTTGTTGGTGGTGGTGGGGCTAGTGGTGGAGGTGATGTTGGTGTTAGTGGTGGTGGTGGGGGTGTTGTTGGTGTTAGTGGTGGTGGTGGGGGTGTTGTTGGTGTTGGTGGTGGTGGTGGTGGTGGGGCTAGTGGTGGAGGTGATGTTGGTGTTAGTGGTGGTGGTGGGGGTGTTGTTGGTGTTGGTGGTGGTGGTGGTGGTGGGGCTAGTGGTGGAGGTGATGTTGGTGTTAGTGGTGGTGGTGGGGGTGTTGTTGGTGTTGGTGGTGGTGGTGGTGGTGGGGCTAGTGGTGGAGGTGATGTTGGTGTTAGTGGGGGTGGTGGGGGTGTGAGAGGTCGAGGAAAGTGGAATTAAAGGCTGTGATGTCATCTTGTTTCCCTTAACGACAGCCTCCGTGGGAGAGACGATGTCGGGATCTGTACAAAGAGAAATAAAACATTAGTGTTGTCACGTCTATTTCATCCTAGAAAAAAGTGTTATTTGAGGCCACAGTGACCTTGACCTTTGACCTTGGCGCACCAAATTCAAATCAGTGCATCCTTGAATCCAAGTGGACGTCTGCGCCACGTTTGAAGAAATTAGCTCACGGCGTTCCCGAGAAATGGAAGTAACTAAGAATGGAACTGACAAACTCAGCTGTATTGTGTTGAGGCAGAAAAGTTATAAAGTTGGAGCCTTCGGAGTTTAATGCTCGCCAGCTGAAGTGTTTTTTTTTTTTAAAGTGTCTCGCCTGTGAATATGTTTGGGAGTGTAACGTGTGAACCAGCACCCGAGTGTGTGTGTGTGTGTGTGTGTGTGTGAGGTGGGGGAGTGTGTGTGTGACACCTCTACCTTTCTCACCCCCGTGTGAGAAGTCACACAGCATTTAATCACTTCTCTCCTCAACACCACAGCCGGCTCTTCTCTCAGCTCCTAACTCTCCTCTTTTTAAGTTGCATCTGAGACGTTCTTTTCCGATCTCTGTCCTCCAGTTATAAAAAAAAATAAATGTAAAAAAAAAAAAAAATGTTAACCCAGTCAAACTGGGTCAACGTTGTTAGCTATGGGGCTCGCTTCTGGACGCGGAAAACAGAGATAAGGACTTAAATATAGCGCCTCAACTTAGAGCCACTTGGAGGCCACGGCTTCGGGGGCCACGGGGGCCACGGGGGCCTCGCTTTCGGAAGCGGAGGAGGCAGCATTAGCTCGTTCGTCATCTGATGAGTCACATTTAGATAATCATCGGCCCCCGGACTCATATCCTCAGAGTCATTAACAGATTATTGGCTCGTTATTCCAAGTCAAACATGCGCCAACAGACACACACACACACACACACACACACACACACACACCCTATATCAGTCAGCACAGGCCACATTTTATCCAAACAGCAATTATTCAGAATAAAAAATGTATCCACATATATTGTTAATTCAGGGAAATCTGACAATGCATTTTTTTTCGTCAGTACATCCCATAAACCGCCATCAAAGACCTGGCGCAGATGAAGGCAAACAGGCTTGTGTCTGGGGCCCAAAAAAAAGATGCACACCGCGAAGACGAGAGCCAGCGGCCAACTAGCAGCTACGTTGTGCGCCTGCAAGAAGGGACGTACCGCCCCCTACCAGCAGGGGGCAGTGGTCTGTGTTGGTCACTCGAATAAAGGGGGAAACCAGCGGACTGCGGATATAAAAGCCATTTGTTCCGATAAATACGTGAACCAAAGCGCCATTTGCCGCCCCAACGACAAACTAGACGCTCGCCGACGCTGTGTCAGGCCCTTAAGACCCCTTCAGGGTCCTGGCCCTCAGGTTGGGAACCGCTGAGAACAGTCACAAGTTGTGTAGCAAACATACTCTCATGTGTTATCACTCAGATGTATCTTGACGTCAAAGAACTATAGCGCCCGACGAAGGCCGCCTGAAAGGTGCCTGAACGCACCGCAGAGACCACCGCCAGCCGGCACAACGCTGTGAAACATCATTTCAGAGCACAGAACTAACGGGATGAGGGCCGATTCTGACTTTTACATTGCCGTCAGCAAACACAGCTTTGGTCTGTGACGTGACGTCGCTCTAAAGGAAGACCTTCGCTCTCTCGGTCTCGCATCTCTACCTGCTTCCCGTCCCCTGTTGAGGAAAACCAGAGCACTGCTGTAACCTAATGTCATTACCGCTCACTAACACACTGCCATGATGCCTTTCATTACCTCCATAATCACTCACTCAGCTCATCAGGGCAGAGAGAGAGAGAGAGAGAGAGAGAGAGAGAGAGAGAGAGAGAGACGTTTGAACTCTAACTGATACAAAATCAGACATAAATAGACGAAGGCGCTGCCCGGCTGCAGAATACTGGCCTTGTTCCCTCACTTGAGCTCCATTAGAGCCTCGCAGGTCAAAAAGCTGGAGTAGTATGGTGTGTGTGTGTGTGTGTGTGTGTGTGTGTGTGTGTGTGTGTAGAGTAGATTTATAAAGAGAAGCACTGTTTCGCACTGTTGCACACTCCTCTCACCGGATATCACGGGCTCTTGCAGCAGCTACCTGAAGAAGTAGCTCCCGCTCACTGCTGCCTATCAGTAGGAGCTTCTGTGTGAGACCCAAAGGCCCGGAGTGCGTGTTTGACCCTGAAGGCATCATTATCCACCTCCCCTGCTTGTAGTTCAATAGATTTTATTTTTTTTTATTTTTTTTTTATGTGTTTTATTTATTTACTTAAAAGGTAATGCCCGTCTGTCATTTTCCGTAGCGTGCTCAAAATGGTGATATTATTTATTGGCAAAGGTCTCCCAATGATGAAAACAAGCGGCGAGAGTCGCTCTCCTTCCACCTTTTTCATCTGCACTTATTTCAGATGTTTACTGCGAGTCGTGCCTCCAGGCGCTCATCTTCTTTCAGAGGCCTCGGTCCTATTCTGCCTCACGAGAGCCTGAATGCACTCAGAGAGCGAGTTACTTATATTATTCATTGTGTCGCGCTCACAAGCACCCATACATGGACCGACATGGCCACAGAAACACTCTGCATGTGAGGAAAGTGTCATTAATTACGTATAATATTAACTTAATATGAATATAGGACATGTATTACTAAAAGGTGCAGTCGTTAAATCATTATAAGACAACTTGAAATGGACTTCTTCTTCAGAAATAACCGAGAAAATGAGACGATAAATAAGTTTTATGTTTGAATACTTTCCACATTCTAATGTATTTTATTGCATAGTTATACATTTATATGTTTGTGCAATACCATTTTTTTCTCCAAATGTTGTGCGCATTGTGTTGTTGTTGATGTTAAGATATGAGAATTTCACGATTATCCTGGCCAAAATAATTTGCGATATTATCCTGATAATCATCAAAATATAAGCTTAAAACAAAACAATTTTTTTTTATTGCATCACTTATCTTTTTTAAGTGAAATACATACGATGAAACAATATTAAATAAGGTTATGTTTAATCATAAAGTCCCTCTGCATGAGTAATAAATAACATTATATGAGTTTCTTACATGGTTATTCCTATAGTTTTAAATCAGGCTCTTTCTGCCATGATAACGAGCTTGACGGCTTTTTCAAGTAACAATATTCACGAGTATCCCAAAAGAACTGTGTAAAAAAACAAACACAATGCAGTTACATAACTTAGAAGAGTATAAAAAGTGAGTGTTTAGTTATAAAGACGTCCGGATAAGCCTTTAGCTGTATAACATGTAAGAACGGAGAACGATTTGTTCCTTTTTAATGTGGTTTATTTGCTGGAAAGTTAATTTTTCCGGACAGAAATTGAAGATTGAAGTTGCTGTCAACAGAAAACAAGAGAATCTGGAGGTTTTGGACTCACATCCTGGGTTTTAAATCCATCTCTGTACTGTGTGTGTTCATTCAAATACAGCCACACACACACACACACACTCTGTGCAGTCTGGTGGCTCTGCACTGCTTTCAGATGAAGCACTGAAACACCACAGAGGCCGGCCCATTAGCAGGCAGCCAGGACACAATGACAGAGGTGTCATTTATCACAATGTACTTCCCCGCTCGTTTACAGCCAATAAATGTCCTCCAGTGGAGCCGAGCTGCTTCTCTATTCATTCGGATGTCAGCTGGAGGAGCTGATGGGACAGCTCGGCCCAATCACAGCTCATTCAAATGTCAATAGTGCCATTTTGTTTTTTTAATACGCAGAGGGACCGAGGGGAGGAAAAGGGAGGGGAGAGAGAGAGAGAAAGTGTGTTTGGGAAACAGGTATAGGAGGGAGAGAAAGCAGAAGGTGGGTAAGAGTTAAATAAATACAGGGTGTGTGTGTGTGTGTGTGTGTGTGTGTGTGTGTGAGAGAGGAGTGTGGATGTAATGCAAGCGGAGAAAGAGGGAGGGAGGAAGTGATGTGACAGATAAAACGTGAGGCTGTTAAAACAAGTAGAAGAAGAAGAAACAAGAAGATTAAATCAGGCTGCGAATTGAAACAAAGTGAACAGAGCAGCGTGGAACAAAGACAGTGTGTTTGAAAGAAACACACACACGCGCACACACACACACACACACGCACACACACACACACACACACACACACACACACACACACACACACACACACACACACACAAGTTCACGCTTTTCTTTGTGGTGTAACTGTAACAAACTTCAGGCTGTCAGTTTAAATCTCTGCTCAGAAACACACCAGGTGCCTGCAGGCAGGTGAGATTGTGTGTGTGTGTGTGTGTGTGTGTGTGTGTGTGTGTGTGTGTGTGTGTGTGTGTGTGTGTGTGTGTGTGGTACAGTACACCATTATGACTTGTTTTCTAGTATAAATGAAACTAGAAACCGAAAGTCAAGAGATACAACATAAGTAGGTAGCAATAAAACAAACACCCTACCGTTAGCAGAGGCTCCAACGTGCACGAGCAGCAGCGCGCACAGGGCAACACACACTCTGCTCTCCATCGCTTCTGTCCGCCGGCGAACTCAGGGAGGAAAGGAGTGAGAACTAATGTCGTGTCGTTACCCGAGTCCGTAGTTTTATAAAGCCCAGGGAAGCTGGAGGCTCGTACTGTACAACCCACTGCAGACGGCGGCTCTGCCAGTGTGTGCGTGGCTGGAGGGACTGAAGGAGGAGTGTAGAGAGAGGACCTCTCTCTCTCTCTCTCTCTCTCTCTCTCTCTCTCTCTCTCTCTCTCTCTCTCTCTCTCTTTGCCACGTGTTCCCTGTTCAAAATAGTATGAGACCCACTCTGTGCCATGACGCCTTTCCAGCAGAAAGACTGACACCTACCCGCACGGTGATATAAGGGCATGCAACACAACACGGGCACAAACAACTAGGTTTACATTTGTATGTGTAAATAGTATAGCTTACTATTATTCTTCTTTTTATTAATTTTTTACGTTTATGTAGCTTTAAACATTTTTTATTGTATTTGTCCCTGCTGTTTATTTATACCTGGTTTTATGTGTCTCTAATTTAATTTAACACTATTTAATTATCTAATTATGTGTATATATATACATAATTAGATAATTCAATATTATTAAATGATATATTATTTATATATATATATGTATATATATATATATATATACATATATATATATAACAAATTTTATAAAATGATAATTTAATTTAATTTAAAATAATTTTATAAAAGACACAAAACACCAGGTATAAATAAACAGCAGGGACAAATACAATAAAAAATGTTTAAAGCTACATAAACGTAAAAAAAGCAAGAATAATAGTGATCTATATTATTTACACATACACATATATACATAGTTGTTTGTGTTATAATATAGACCCTATAATAATAATATAGACCCTATAATAATAATATGAATAATATGAATAATAATATGAATATTCATCTGTAAAAGTCATTAGACTGCCTTTTTGATGTCTGCAAAGGAAACTATGAAAATCATGATTACATTTAACATATATATATATTAATGATTTTATAAGCATCAGAAATTAGTCATTAGTTGTCTGTATTATATATTTGTATCATATAAGGACCTGCAATGAGTTATATTGTCTGTGAATCATTATGTCGTGTGTTTCTAGGCGTTATGCTATATGAAGAAATTAATTAGGAAATAAAACCAAGTTCAAAAAATATATTCTCTCAGGTATTTGATTTGATCCGGAAGGTTAAACTGAATCCTCCTCACTTTGTTTTTGCATGACTGGCGCTTTCTGCAGGTCATTTCACTGCCGTGTGATGTCTTACTTTGACCACGTGAGGGCGCTGTTGCTCCACATCTGATTTTAACATTGAGGAAAATAATACGCATTTGTTTTTTTGGAAAAGAGTGTCGAAACTATAGATTATCGCACTACTTCCCTGGAGGGTGTAGTCCCAATGAGATTGCATTTATAGCACGCAATGACGTCATTCACCTCCACGGGGTTCTTGCGAAATGAATGCTCAAACTTTAAATTCATATTTTGTTCGAACTGAAATATGTTTTTACGTTGAGGGATTTTTTTTTTTCTCTTCATATTGTTCACTTTACCTGCTGGTTGCTAAAAAGATCTACCAATGAATATATTATCTGAGGCTGCTCATCATCAACATAACGCATATGGACCTTTGCATTCTTCTTTGTGACATCAGGGATCTCCAGTTCCTCTGCTAATTAATTACATTTTATATTATTGCCCTTTTTATATATATATTGCATTGATGGGGAGCCTTCGTGTATTCCCCATATATTCACTATATAATTGTGGGGAAATACTTACAAATGTAAGTATGTATTAATTAGTAAATATGGCCAGGTGAATATTAAGATATATTAGCATGAATGAATGTTCACTGAACTCCTCCTCTTCATGTGTGTTTACATGTCAACCAGTGAACACAAGGAGGTAGGTAATCCAGTCACTGACGCACATGTTAAATATAACCCTTGTGTTACTGCTGCTGCTGTTGTTGAACACATCTGGTGTCACTCTGTCACTTGTCTTTATTAAACTTGGTCTGTTTTGTCGCTGTGAATCGACCTGACGTCACCGTTTATGTGACCTGTTGTTGTAGCTACTGAATATCTGAATATCCATCAGAAACTGAAAATACAGTCAATTAGTGCCTTCCTGAAGATCGCCATTGAATCCTTCCGTAAGGGTGAGGCATACACATTTGAATACAATACATAATGTCTGTTTTTTGTTGTTGTTGCATGTATTATATATGTTTTCAGGTAATAAACAACATTTATTTTCTGCAAAAAAATGAAATAATAATAATGTGTGCGAGGAGGATATGCTGCGTTCAAATATTGTTAATAAATACGAAACTACCGCGGAGCTTTTAGCCGGACAATTTGAGGAAACGAAACCGAGACTCAAGATCGGATCTGTTTATCCGAATAACCGAATATTTACAAACACTAATTCTGCATAACTGAAAACAACACACAGCATACATTTGGAACCCCTACACGTTTAATATTTGCGTGGGTTCTTTAGAAATCTCATGTTTTGATTTATAGCGTTATTGGGCGGTCCTGGACCCGTGATCGCGAGATTTCCCACAGCGCCTGAACGCAGCAGCGAAGCCCTGGGTGACGGAGCAGAGGGATCTGCTGTTGCCAGCGTCGTCTCGTGCCGTCGCAGGACAGAAAGGTGTGGAAAAAACACGGGTCTCCTAGGAGCGATACACGGACGCGGCAGTGTTTTGGGAATGCTGTCTCACTCTGAACATGTTAGTACATCCGTGTGTATAACTATATTCACGTTAACGTTACGCGCATACTAGTTACTGGACGTTAGCACGGCGCGCGCGAGCCGTTGCTAGTGTCCGTCTAGCGCGAGCTAACGTTAGCTCGAGCGGTTAGCTTCTCGGTGTCATCCTTGTGTCTAAATTCATGGGGTCGTCGAGCCTA
Source organism: Myoxocephalus aenaeus (assembly GCA_038501785.1). Taxonomy (NCBI): domain Eukaryota; kingdom Metazoa; phylum Chordata; class Actinopteri; order Perciformes; family Cottidae; genus Myoxocephalus; species Myoxocephalus aenaeus. The sequence goes on from JBAMJR010000034.1 coordinate 68,456, forward strand.
GCTTGCTTGAATCCAACGGCTGCTGTGGATATTATTGTATTATATATATTTTTGGTATTTGTGCCGGTGAGTTTAACGGCGGCGGTTGGCTCCTGAACGTGTGTTTTTGCTCCTCTTTGACCGTTTGACAGCTCCGTGCCGGCGGAGACATGGAGACCCCGGGGAGGATAGCGGCGACACCGGGCGCCCTGGACTTCACGGTGGAAAACGTTGAGAAGGTTAGTCCCCGGACCGCTCGGTCCATGAAGTAGTCTTCGTTTCTAAAGCAACAGAAACACCTGAAGGGAGGGTGGGAGAAGCGGAGGAGCTTTTTTCTGCCGTGTAGCCACATAATAATATTGATTTTGTCTGGAGAGATGATGTTTGCATCCGGGGATTTTTTTTTTAGCTCATCTGTCTTTACGTCTTTAAACGAGTCTTGATTGAATGGCTAATGTTTAGAAGGAACGACCAGATGAGCATCACAATAACAGTTTGTAGCCATCTCTGTTGTGGTAAAATGCTTGTTTTTCCTCTGGTGTGTGTGCGTGTGCGTGTGTGTGTGTGTGTGTGCGTGCACACGATCGCCTTCTTGGCTGTGTTTACTGTGGCTGCATGGTTGCTGTGATAAATCTCCCTCCTGCTGGGTGGCCGCTGACTCTGACGTGAGGGCATGGGTGGGGGGGAGACAATGGGGGAGGATGGAGAGTGAGAGAAAAGGTGCTCCTGTGGAAGAGCGGAGACGGCGGTGAGATGGATTGGAGGGGAGGGGTGGGACAGGGTCGATGTCTGTGACAGTGCCAGTAAAGAAAGAGGAGGAGGGGGTGAGAGGAGGTTTGGCGATGCGACAGAAAAGGAATTAGAGGCAGGTTTTAAGGGAGAGAAGCACATTCCTGTGGGGGTGAAATGGCTTTGCCTGATGATTGTGTTTCTGGTGTGATACAGGAGGAAGAAGGATGACAAAACAATGAGCGAAGGTCCTGTCCTCCCTGCGGATTAGCCCCTTATTTATTTGTTCATGTGTACAGGTGAAGAAAGTGGTGCTCCGTTATCATGTGGGGATCGGAAAGGCATGAAGAAAATGCCTCTCACATTTCCTCTCACCTTCAATAAATCGTAAAAAATACTAGTAGATATTGTAAGCAAATGTATAATTCATGTAACAGGGAGCGTCATAAATAATTTCTTATGATGTATTAGGGAAGCCTTTAGTGAAAGTACCTGATACCCAACCAGATAGATTTGCTTTGAATCTTTCATCAGATCAAGCAATTTTTTTCTGGAATTAAATGTTTAATTTACAATGGAAGTGAACCCTCCGTTGGCAAACACAACAATTTCTAAAGAAACAAGTGGTACAAAGCAGCCACTAAAATAATCTACTCTGATTGCTCTCGTGTTTGTGTGGGTTTGTGTAATTTAAGGTCCATTTTCAGACCCTGGTTTTCGCCGAGTGCTCCAGCGCCATCAGTAATCTCATTAACTGATAAAACATGACAAACAGCATCTGAGGTATAATTTCCCCTGAAGGCATTGAGCACTTTTGTAATAACAACACGCGTGCATTTTAAAACTAATGAGATATTGTTTTTCTAGGACTCCGCTATATTTAGAAAGTATATTAAGACTATTTGTGAGACGGGATTTTTTTATTGTTCTCGATAATTCAGCTTGAAATATTTGTACTTAGTTAATTATGGAAGCAGCATGATGTTGTTCATTCACTGATATTAGAGGGAGACGAAAGGTTCTTAAGTATCCGACTGTTGGTGCACCTGAAAGCTTCATATCCGCATCAGACACACAAACTTAGTGCATTTAGACAAATCTGAGATGCTGCTTTTACCTGTAATTATTTGTATTACATTCTCTACCACGCAGTCACAACAGCATGCAACTAAACACACACGGCACCAGCAGCAGACACATCCATTGTTCATCCGCAGAAAGTCAAATGGGCTTCCCATAAAAACGGTCAGAGTAAAATCAGTTGGTAAAAGAATAAATTAAGAAGAGCAGCCGTGTGGAATTGTCACTGTCGTTCGGTGGGGCGGTGGAGAGTGTGTGCTTGTTGTATACATGGTGGTGGAGATGATGGTTCCTGGCCCAGTACTTCTGTGTGTCCAATAGAAAGCTCTTTGTTCAATCTCGGGTGTCTGAAACAAAGTTCCACATTGTCAGCATCTGTGTGTCTATAATGAAAGGGGACGTATACACTGCATTACATTTCCGCTCGACTGTGATTCCCCTTGTCTAGAATCACGATTCCACTATTCTCAAGCACGTGGACTTTGGAGGAAATGTTAGGATTTAGCCGTTTCGCTTCCCCCGAGACAAACTACCACCAGAAAGGGACCACAGCACAGCTCTGGGTCAGCACCTTGAACTATTGAGCAAGGTGCTGACTTTGCCAGGGGTATGTGTGGGGGGAAAACAAACATGCTGAATGTAAGAATCTTGATTCTTATCCTTCACAACTACCAAGTTTCTTTTTTCTTCTGTCTGGCAGTGTTGGCTTGCCGCACACCCCTTTTTTTTCGGCTGTCGAAGTAGATTACTACACAATCCTTTCCACACTTAACTCTGCTCTAATGCCATAATGTACCACACCGCCTGTCTTAGCAGACTGGAGTCAATGCTGAAATTAGCGCACCTGAGGACCCGATCGAGAATCGATTTTGAATCGAGACGTGACGAGCGTTGTAGCGTCCGGGCTCTGCCTTTTTGAAACTGTTCGAGTAGGATAAGATGTGTAAGTAACAGCTTAGTGCTTTCTTCTTATTAAAATGTTTTATGGAGATGATTCAGCCTGCCAGCTAACGTATTACAGCACATAGCAGGGGAATTTGACACGGAGAAGTGATGCATGGTCTATTGAGTAGCTGGAGAGGCTATTTCAGAGGAATAAGAGGTAACCCAATGACTATTACCATCCAGTCCTTGACAGAAATATATATGGGATCAAGGTGGAAATCACGTCTTGTAGGTTACATGATACACACACACATCCTGGTGCAAGCACTTTTGTTTCATTCTTTTATTTTTAGCAGGCTTGCAGACAGTATTCTGAATAATGTGGTGGAAACTGTTCATGTACGTTGAGACACTTGCTGCATGGGTTTGTTTGCTTTTCATGCGCTGAGATTTCATCACTATTGGCAACGTGGTATTCTTAATTTCTTTCTTGGCCGCGTGCTGTCAACAACCACCCGCGCACTCGCTCGCCCGAACTATTGTTCTTTGTTCCCTCATTAATCATCGTTCCTCTGCACGTCTTTGGTTCTCGCCGTTATAGCGCGGTGTCACGAGGATGGGTCAGGGGTGCGACGATAGCCTTTTCCACACGGCACGGCAACAACACTGCCCTCCCATCGCCACAAGGACTTCTGGGTGTGACACTGGAGTGGACAGATGGCGTGAAGACACACCAGGCCTGTGGCGGCGAGATTCCATTACCTGCTGTGTGTAAACACAGTGTGCACTACCGCCTCATATGGGAAAGAAGATGTCTCTAACGCTTACAGAAAAAGCCATGCTTGATAGTAATTGTATTTGCTTCATATTTTTCCTTTTTATATTTTGTATTATATAGATATCGGAGTGGCCTTTTGTTAAAGGTTCCTCACACGAGATTGCGAGCATTTCTGTTGCCTCTCAACTTCTCTCCACATGGCAGCGGCTTGCAGCTAACGGTGCTAGCAGCGCTAACAGATCAAACTACAGCAAAAGAGCTGCTAGAGCTGGAAGTGTTTACCTGATGAGGGATCCGTAGGAAGGGTGGATGTAGGGACAGTGTTATCAGCTGTAACCGCTGTGTGAGCAAAGAACGGAGTAGCTCTTATAACAACAATCTTCTATATTCCATCTTCAATGCACCTTCATGTAACCTACCCTGCAGTTATTCTCCTGGGCTTGGGAGTGAGCACACAAGTGTATACCAGTCGCAGTAAATCTGTGGTTGTGTGTGAGCAGATGGTCCAACTGAGCCATGTTGTGGTTTCATATGCATCCCTCTTCTCCCTCCTCCTGCCGGAGAGGGACTGCAGACGAGGCTAAAGACCTTTGACGGCGTCTGGCAAGAGCTCGCCGTCCTCGGGTGAAGCCGGGCGGTTCAGGCAGGTTGCAACCATCTGTAGATACAATTAGTTGCTTCAGAGTAAAATAAACGCTGCTGTTTCTAGGGGGTGTGCTGCATGTTTTTTTTTTTTTTTTGTGTGTGCGTTTGCTCGTTTGAAAACAAACGAGCGATGGGCAATTACGGTTAGTTACTCGAGATAACGGCTGCATGTCTGCTGTGATTTTTAGGAGAGAGGCGGTGGTTCTCTGTGAGAAGATTAAAGCAGAAAACAGGCCGTTTTTGTGTCTTGTTCTTTGATAATGAACCGCGGAGGAGCGGACGCGCTCAGACACAGCACTGTTTGGGATTGGATAAGGAGAGGTCTGCGATCACACAGCGGACTGCGGTAATGATCCGCCGCTGCTTTGAACTCTGATATCACAGCTCCGTTTACAGAAAAAGGGCAGAGTGGAGCTGACGAACCAAAAACATCCTGATGCTTTTCTTTTTTTTTAGTGAAGGCGAGGTATTGATCTTTAAAGAGTGCGCTAGATTGGAACACAATAACAAATGCATATTGCATCCGTGCTGTCATGCAGCTCTGTCCATAAGTAATCTGTTCAAAATCTATTTTCGCACATGCAGTGGTTTCTGTAAACTGCACTGAAAGCGCAAAGATTCTCGTACAAAGTAGCCGTTCCTTGAAAACAGGGTTGAACAAGTCGAAGCCACGCACATACAGAACATACATACAGCACCCGCTGCCATTACTGCACCTATAGCTGTCTCTCAAACGCGTATATGAGCTACTGCCACCTGACTCTGTGAACAGCCAGCTCATTAACACCCAGCCAGTCGCGTTCAGAGGCTCGTAGAGTAAGTGGAGGCAGATAATTGCATTTTTGCAAGACGGCAGACGGGAAGAGAGCGAGAGAGCGAGAGCCCGAGACTCTCCGCTTTTGGTCGTCATCGACGCCGTGTCGATGTTCCTCTCTACAGCTGCAGATGCACCGTCATCATGCTCTGCAAAAAAACATCCTGCTTTTCTACACCGTACCATTCACGGCAGCTTATAAACCTCTCTGATGAGGGAGCGAGACGACGTGTAGAGAGAGCTGAGAGATGGAATGAAACTGGATGGACAGTTTAGGCTGGAGGGATGTGAATTAGGAGAGGGGGAGGAAAGAGGAGAGGATGACTGCTGGTGGAGGAATTTATGTGAGCTGGCTTCGGGGGTAAAGACGAGCATCAGAGGCTTGCTGAAAAGTTTTTTTTGTGTTGGTTGTCAGACATTGACTGCCAGCAGTTTTAGTTAAGTGAGCATGTGCTCACAGGTGTTTGTATGTGAGACAGCGTAGTGAAGGGGGGAAAAAAACTAGCATTTTCTTTTGCAAGAGTAGTGCCAAAACATTCTCTTCTGGCACCGCCAGGATTAGAGGTGTCTGTTTTAATTAAGGCTCCCTTTCCCCCTTTCTTTTATTTCCCTCTCTCGTTCGTACTCATCCTTTATCTACTTTCTCTTTGGCTTGCATCCTCTTGTTCCCCCTGCACTCAAGTGCTCAAATTACTCCGAGCTGTACTTCAGAGAGTGCTGTTTTCAGGTCATTGCTTTCTCCATTGCTCAGGTTTTCGAGGTAAACTGTCTACCGGTGTGTCTGTGTGCACGCCTGGTTGCGCATGAGAAAAGATGCTCTTTTCTCAAGGTAACACGCTCTTTTCATCACACAAGAGCTCAAAAGGACTGCGTTTCTCTTCTCTCCGTAGGCCTCTGATACCCCCTGTTGAGAACCTGTGTAGAGCGGTTTTCAAATGAACTTTGTTTCCACAACAACTCTCACGGTTTAACCATTCACAGATCGTACGGATTCTTTAAATTCTAAATTCCTTGCTCTCCTCTTCTTCATTTCCAGGCCCTCCACCAGTTGTACTACGATCCCAATATAGAAAACAAGAATCTGGCCCAGAAATGGCTCATGCAGGCTCAGGTCTCGCCTCAGGCCTGGCAGTTCTGCTGGTCCCTACTGAGCCCAGATAAGGTATAATGTACACACAAACACTCACACACACACACACTGAAAAGGCATTTTGCGTCATTTGCATCCATCTCAATTCACGGTGGCCTTATTGGCATGAACGCCTCCCAATGCTCAAAAATAAAAAAAGTACACAATAATATTGACATGAATGTCGACACAACATCAATCTCATCGTCTCTCACAGGTGCCAGAGATCCAGTACTTTGGCGCAAGCGCTCTTCACACCAAGATCTCTCGCTACTGGTCCGACATCCCCACAGACCAGTACGAGTCTCTGAAGACCCAGCTGTTCTCCCAGATCGCCTGCTTCTCCTCCGGCTCCAAGATGGTGCTCACCCGGCTGTGCGTGGCTCTGGCCTCTCTGGCGCTCAACACCATGCCCGAGGCCTGGCCCGGCGCCGTGGCCGAGATGGTGCGGGTGTTCCAGGAGGAGGGGGGAGGGGTGGACGGGCGGGCCCGCTGCCTGGCGCTGCTGGAGCTGCTCACCGTCCTGCCCGAGGAGTTCCAGACCAGTCGCCTGCCGCAGTACAGAAAAGGACAGGTACGTGTGCAGGAACCACCTTCTCTGCACCTGTCCAATATTCACAGGTTTCCTTGGGATTCATTTGTTCATCAGTACGTGTCACACCTCAAATACAGCTTGAGAACGTACTGAAATGGGTCTCTAGCTCAGAGTCCTGAAACCACAAGGTAGCCGGTTCGATTCCCAGTCTCCCCGTAGTTCGCATGTTGAAGTGACCTTGAGCAAGACACTGAACCCCCGGTTGCTCCCCGGGCGCCTCACAGGGCAGCACACTGCTCCTTAATTACTTGTGATAGGTTGAATGTCAGATCATTTTGGCTATAATCTTGATTTTTGTATTTATTAAACTGCTTAAAAGTGTATTGAGCAGCTGCTCGCGTTTATTCAAGATGTTGTTTGGCTTTTTTCTTTTTTTAGTAAATAATTGTTTATTTTCCAAAAAGTAATCTATCAAGAAAGCATCCTATTGGTGTGCCAACACTGACGTAATCGGCATAAACAGGGTTCGTACGGTTCATGGAATTTTAAAATGGTTATTTCCAGGCCTGGAAAAGTCCTTGAAAAAAAGAATCCCGAAAGTTTTGGAAAAGTCATGGAAATGTGTTATATTCATGTGTTCATGTCGTTCATTTACGCTGAGTTTGAAATAATTTATATGCTTTTTAAAAGAAAGACGCTCAAAATATAAGCAGGCATACATACAGGCATCTATATAAATGTTTATTCTTTTAATCAAACTATTGTCTCATATTGTCTTAAGGTATACTGTATGCTTTGACATTCTCATTGTTAGTTTAAATACAAAATTCTCGCACTTTTTCATGTTTACACCGAGATTTCACAAAATGTTTGGTCATGGAAATTTGGTTTAAAGTCATGGAAATCCATTGGTCAGAATGTGTATGAACCCTGCATATAGAAACACTTCAAATGAGCGTATTAACCGGGAGAAATGCATCACACACACGAGCGATACAGTAGCGGTCCGACCCTCATTGTCGTCCTCCCTCCAGGTCCGGGGCGCCCTGGGCCGGGAGTGGGGGTCGGTGTGCCCCTTGCTGCAGCAACTGCTGCGGCAGACGGACAGCCCCGGGGCGGTGAAGGCGCGCGTGCTGCGCTGCCTGTCGTCGTGGGTGCTGCTGGACGTGCCGCTCAACGAGAGCGAGGACCTGGTGCACGACTGCTTCAGCGCGCTGCCCGACCCGGAGCTCTTCGACACGGCGGTGGAGGCCGTGGTCAACGCCATCTCGCAGCCCGACTCCCAAAGGTGCGTACGAACGTATGGCGAGGGATGGGGAGGAGGGGGAGGAGGAGGAGGGAGGGAGGGAGATGGGGGGGAGGAGGAGAAGGGAGGGAGAGGGAGTGAGAGGGGGAGGAGGAGGGAGGGAGGGAGTGAGGGAGGGAGATGGGGGTGAGGAGAAGGGAGGGAGATGGGGGGGAGGAGGAGAAGGGAGGGAGAGAGAGAGATGGGGGGGAGAGGGAGTGAGAGGGGGAGGAGAAGGGAGGGAGGGAGGGAGGGAGGGAGATGGGGGGGAGGAGAAGGGAGGAGATGGGGAGGAGGAGGAGGAGGAGGAGGAGAAGGGAGGGAGATGGGGGGGGGGAGGGAGGAAGGGAGAGAGGGAGAGAGGGAGATGGGGGGGGGAGGAGGAGAAGGGAGGGAGATGGGGGGGAGGGAGGAGAAGGGAGGGAGATGGGGGGGAGGAGGAGAAGGGAGGGAGAGAGAGAGATGGGGGGGAGAGGGAGTGAGAGGGGGAGGAGAAGGGAGGGAGGGAGGGAGATGGGGGGGAGGAGAAGGGAGGAGATGAGGAGGAGGAGGAGGAGGAGAAGGGAGGGAGATGGGGGGGGGAGGGAGGAAGGGAGAGAGGGAGAGAGGGAGATGGGGGGGGGGAGGAGGAGAAGGGAGGGAGATGGGGGGGAGGGACGAGATGGGAGGGAGATGGGGGGGAGGAGGAGAAGGGAGGGAGAGAGAGAGATGGGGAGGAGAGGGAGTGAGAGGGGGAGGAGAAGGGAGGGAGGGAGATATGGGGAGGAGGAGGAGGAGGAGGAGAAGGGAGGGAGATGGGGGGGAGGAGGAGAAGGGAGGGAGATGGGGGGGAGGAGGAGAAGGGAGGGAGATGGGGGGGAGGAGGAGAAGGGAGGGAGAGAGAGAGATGGGGAGGAGAGGGAGGGAGAGGGGGAGGAGAAGGGAGGGAGATGGGGAGGAGGAGGAGGAGAAGGGAGGGAGATGGGGGGGAGGGAGGAAGGGAGAGAGGGAGATGGGGGGGGGAGGAGAAGGGAGGGAGATGGGGGGGAGGGAGGAGAAGGGAGGGAGATGGGGAGAGGAGGAGGAGGAGGAGGAGAAGAAGGGAGGGAGAGAGGGAGATGGGGAGGGAGATAGGGAAAAGGGGGGAGGAGAAGGTAGCGAGAGAGGTAAGGAGGGAGGGAGGGGGAGAGAGAATGAGATGGAGAGGGAAGAGAGGAGAGAGGAGAGAGGGAGATGGAGATGGGGATGAGAAGGGGGAGAGAGGAGGGGGAGACGGGGAGAGAGGGAGGGAGAGAGGAGAGATGGGGAGGAGAAGGGAGAGAGAGGGGGAGGGGGGAGGAGAATGGGAGAGGGAGAAAAAAGAGGGAAGGGAGAGAGAGAGAAGGAGGGAGGGAACGAGGGAGAGGGCGAGAGATATATGCATTAGCCAAGGACAGGAAACAGAAAGGGTGGGAACTGGGAGGGAGGGAAGGAGGGAGGGAGGGGTTGATAAAGGGCAAGCTGACAGCCAGGGGGAGGAGAGCGGCATTTCTCGGTTGGCTGGCGTTGCTATGGTTACAGGGAACTGGGGAGAGATGTCATCATGCCCTGGTTGATTCAGACATGGCAGGCACCCATTACCCCTCCACCAGGGAGGGAGAGGGAGAGGGAGAGAGAACGATGCGAAGGAGGTGTGAGTGTACGAGCGTAAAAAGACGTCTTGGTCCTCCGTGCAGCGAGAGGGAGGATCTGAGGAAGCGCGCTCTCTTTTTAAACAGATGGTGGGAAGACAATTAATGGAGTTACAGGTTGGCTCCTTTAGGTGATATGACGACACCAGTGAGAGATGGCATTCTTTAGATGTTTCACATCTAAATTTGAGCTGGTTTCATAATTTTAGAAAGACGTCTTTTCTTTCTCCCTTTGTGTTGTTTTGAGTCACTTAATGCCGACCGCAGCGCTGCCAGGTTCTCCCTCATTGATGGCATCTCTTGACACACATTTGTTTTTGTCAGAGCATTGTGTGACCTATTGGTTTTATATTTGACTACCTATATATTGTGTGTGTTGTTTCGGCGTCTATAAGAGGAGGTAATAGAAAAGCCTCTAATAGAAAACCTCCATCCTCTCTAGGAAGTCACATCCCATATTTTTTTTATTTTCCATCTATAGATTCTGCTCTCTTTGTTCGTTTTTATCTATTTTATCTTTGTGCTCTTTCTTTCCCCTCTCTCTTCTCTCACCATCAGCCCTCCTCCCTGCCTCTTGTTCTCTCCCTCTGTTTAAACACATTACAGTCAACTCATTTGGGGGGATGCTATTGGTCCAGCTGCATCCTGTTGCCAGGCAACCCATTTCCCCTGTCTCGGAGTGTTGCAGTAATTGCAGAGGGGATCAGAGGTGGGGGAGGTGGGGAGAGAGAGAATAGAGGAGGAGTCAGGAAGGAAACAGAAAGTGTACAACAGCAGGGCAGGGAGCATGAGAGGAGAGGACAGAGGCAGCTAGGAGTTAGAGGAGAGGAGACTGCAGCAGACGGTCTCTGAGAAATCCTCCAGAATGTCTTTGTTTACGAGAGAAATGGGGGTTAGAACACAAACAAATAACATTCTGCCCTTTTTTGATCGCATCTCATGCGCACCAAGCGCTTCCTTTCCGAAGATAAGGGTGCATGACCTGCATTTCTCAAAGCACCTTGTTAAAAATTAATGATCTTCTGAGTGCATGAGTGCAGTCTGACACACACACACACACACACACACACACACACACACACACACACACACACACACACACACACACACACAGGCCACATTTTATCCAAACAGCAACTATTAAGACTGAAAAATGTATCCACATATATTGTTAATCCAGGGAAATCTGATAATGCATACTTTTTTTTTTAAACAGCACCTTTACACACACACACACACACACACACACACACACACACACACACACACACACACACACACACACAGAGCCCCTCACTCATTCACACGTCGGTCCCTCCGCTGCTCTCACAGCTACTCAGGCCCCCGAACACGGAGGAGGAAGTAAGCTAACGTAACCACCGGCACGGGCTTGCGTTAGCATACATCCTGGTAGCACGTCACATCTCAGCAGGGTGCAGCTCTCTCAAGAGAAGGCCGAGTCGGTGTGGGCTGCCGCGGCGGATACTCGGCCTCGTGAGGCGGGACCGTAGAGCCGGCTCCTCGGCTTACAGAAAGGGGTCCCGAGGGAAATTAGAATGATAAATGCTTCCAAGGACCGCGGCGCAAAATGCATTTAACCTGCAGAGCGGAGAATGCATGTCCTTTTAACCGGCCGCTATTTTTGTTTGGCCGTCCCAAAAGGGATTACGCTAATGCTGAATTCATTAATTATTCGACGGACAGAAAGTGAATCAGCAACAATCTGTTGCGGTTTTGTAAACACAATATTTCAAGTCGGCCCCTTTTTATTATTTTTGCTTGATCGGGTGATGGCGCTCGTTTTAGAAGGTGCTTCGTCCGATTGGCGTTTCGTTTTTTGATATTGTCCGGTTTACTGTTAGGTGCTTTTATAAAATATTGACACAATTTTGCTAAATAATAATCAGTATATGGAAATACCAGGAAAAGACAACTCTTGTGCCTTATGCGACTGTGGCTCATTGGTTACCAGGTTCGTCCTCCGATCAGAGGATCGGTGGTTTGAGCCCCGGTTTGAGTCCATGTCGATGCGTCCTTCAGCAAAACACTTAACCCCGTTGCTGTGTCTACGGTGTACGTCAGCTAAATGAAATGTAATATTACGATTTTACAGTATCAAAAAATGTAAGACGATATCCAAGCTTATGTAACAATAACGACAATAATGTCCAATGTTTAGACCCGATTTCTATTAATTCTGCCCTTTTCATTTGAATACTGTTAGTTAGTTATTAAGAAGGAGAAGAATGTGAAGGCTCTAGATTAGTCACTGTGTTTTTTCTGGGCTGATTAGTTTATTTTTGTAACCTTTTTTTATTTATTTTTAAACCCACACAACCTTGCTGTGTCATTGATGCATATTCATTGTTGTGGACCCACGTCCGTATTGACGTTCTCATTAAAGATGAAGCACCGCCTGCATACCACAAACCCCCCCTCCCCCAGACTGACACACACATAATACGGTTTACATTCATAGCATTCACACATGCACATGATCTCCCTCGGTGACATTCAGGCGCACGTACACGCACGCCCTTCATCTCCAAATGTCACCCCTTCACATGCTGTCATTAAGGATGACAGGAGGCCGTCGTCTGATGTTGTCACATGAGCAGATCTCGGCTTCTGTGTTCGCGCATACATGTGTGGGGGAATTATAGACGGCTGAGACGGCAGGAAGAAGACGGAATAATAGCTGACAGCAGCTCTGAGCTGAAGCTTTGAATAGTGCCTCTGGTTCCCGGGTAGATGTGTGGGTATTTTTTTAGGGTGGGTGTGCTGGATCAGAGGTTGGATTGACTTGGACTGAGATTTGATTTGAAATAAACACTCGTCTTGAGAAGGAGCAATAAATACATCAAACTAGCTGTGAGCGATGCGTGAGTCAGTTTTATATTCGCCAGTGGAGCCTCCCCGGCTGTGCGCTTCTCACTTGTACAGCAGCGTGTTTTTCACCAGTTTTTCTTTTTAAATGAACCAGACTCCTAACTGTCAATTCTGCTGCGTCTGTCTGTTTTTGTGTCTCCGTGGGTTTGCAGATATGTGAACACTTTGCTGAAGATGGTTCCTCAAGTGCTGGCCCTCCAGGAGCAGCTCAGAGAGGCTGTTCAGAACGGAGACATGGAGACCTGCCACGGTATCTGCCGTATCGCCGTCACACTGGGAGAAAACCACTCCAGGTGCGTGTGCGGATGTGAAGATTTTATACTACATTTGTCTCGGCCAAAAATGATACACGACTCAATAATCATCCAGGGTCGGGATGGTATTAAAACATCTATAATTTTATGATATTGAAGGCAACACATAAAATGTGTTTTAGCCAATCCGATAACATAATACAAATATCAGTTTTTTATAACCTACAATATGAGACAAACTGGTTTCTTAACAATAATTTGCACTGGAACAAGTCAAGCAAGCTTCTGCGCTTGGTCTCATGTGTTCCTGTGTGTCTCTCTTTACTCTAGGACTCTGTTGGAGCAGGTGGATCACTGGCAGAGCTTCCTGGCTTTAGTCAACATGATCATGTTTTGTACAGGCATCCCCGGCCACTACCCGGTCAATGAGACCACCAGCTCGCTCACGCTCACCTTCTGGTACACGCTACAAGTAAGGAATGTTCAAATCTGAACCCACTGGAACTCTAATGTTTTCCAACTGGCATAATAGACCTACTTTTTTGCTCAAGCCTAGTCATTACTCAGCACATGTAACCGTCCACAAAATAAGATTTCGTACTTTGGTTTGGCACGAGACTGTATAAAAACACATCCTGTGCTTCGGGAGTAAAACCTCACTCTTATTGGTCGAGAAGATACAGGAGGTAGCTAACGTTCTACCTGACAGGTAGTCTAGTAACAACCCCGCTCCTGCGATCACTGGAGCTGATTGAGGCCAATCTAGACGACGCTTGTGATTCCAACCAGAGCGCAGAACCTTCCACAAGCGGCTCTCCTCTCCGTTCTGCTACGGCACCTGAATTGAATTAACGATTCAATCGCTTGTTAAATGCCCCCTTTGTTTACTGTTAGGTTGATCAAATCGACCCTGCATTTGTCTGGTGCCGGGTGCTATTTTCCAACCTTGGTCTCGGTTAACAGCCTCTGTGTGTCGTAACAGATGTTTTTGGGGCTTTAAAGTGCAGAAATAATTTGATGTTCCAGACTAAACAGTATTTCCCTCCTCCTGCTCTCCTTCCTCAGGATGAAATAATGTCATTCGAGTCGGATAAGCAGGCAGTGTATCTGCAGGTCTACAGGCCAGTATATTTCCAGCTGGTGGATGTTCTGCTCCACAAAGCCCAGTTCCCCACCGACCAGGAGTACGAATCCTGGTCCTCCGACGAGAAAGAGCAATTCAGGATCTACAGGTTTGTATGCTGGACCCTGTTTCATACATGCCGATTTCTGCCGCACACTGTTGAGTGCAAGTGTTTCAGTGACAGTCTAAGTGCTTCAGAAAATGGCTCGCTGATTGGTCGGCCTATGAGTGTGCTTTCCTCTAATAGACTCTCACTGGACTAGCAGCTGAGAGGGCAAAACAAATAGATTAGCACATAATGTTCCATGGTCGCATGCTCCTAACATGTCTGCTTGTCTGTCCTTCAGGGTGGATATCTCAGACACGCTCATGTACGTGTATGAGATGCTGGGAGCGGAGCTGCTGAGTAACCTGTATGAGAAACTAGGGAGGTTGTTGACTAATGCCGAGCCGCCCACATCATGGCAGGTGGGTGAGACTCACACAGACGAGCAGAGAGACAATGTGAACTTTTTTTCTTTGAGGATGCGCCGGTATTTTGTTTTCTATTTTTCACTTTATTATACTTGTATTAGCTTGTAAGTCCACAATCTTAAATTACAATTAAAGACAAGAAAAGCTAAGAGTAAGTTAAAATATATATTTTACAGTATTTAAACCACTTTTATGTTGGTTTGGGTTATTTTCACTTTCAAATAGTAATTTTCTTTTCAGCTTTTATTACAATCGTTGCTTTTTATACAAGAAATGCAGCAAAAAGTAGTTTATTTTTTATAATTTTTTATTTTTGTTTTTGGACAGTAGTTTAATTTACAAGGTATACATCAGCACAAGTGTAGTATTCAATATATACCATCCAGTTTTTCAAAAGCAAAAAGTAGTTTATAAGGCGAAGAAACACATAAAAGCAGAAAATTAAACCCACTTAAAATCATAATCGGAAGTAGAATGCATTCAATAAGATGGAAATTAAAATCAACTGAATAATATATTTTTAAAATCCATACCCATATGTTCAAATAAATAAACGCTGCAGCAGCATCAAAAGATCTCTATTCTCCTCTACTCTGCTTTTCTTTTCTACGTCAACGGTGGCTATTTTAATTTTTAAGACGTTTTCTTTTACCTCCAACCTTTTCATTGCTGAAATGTCATATTCATCAGCCGGTCTGCGTCTCTTCCTCCAGCACACAGAAGCCTTACTGTACGGCTTCCAGTCCATAGCAGAGACGATAGATGTGAATTACTCCGACGTCATCCCCGGCCTGATAGGACTCATCCCCAGAATCAGCATCAACAACGTCCAGCTAGCAGACACGGTGATGTTCACTATAGGTGAGATTAGAAGGATCTCAGCATGCGTCGTACAACTTCAAACCAATTTAGTGGCAACACGGGTGGACCTCATTGAGTAACTGAACTGGTAATCTCCCACTAGGTGCTCTGGCTGAATGGTTGGCAGACCACCCAGTGATGCTCAGCAGTGTCCTGCCCTTGGTGCTACAGGCTTTGGGGAACCCGGACCTTTCTGTTTCTTCTGTCTCTACGCTCAAGAAAATTTGTAGGGAATGCAAATATGACCTGCCACCCTACGCAACCAACATAGTAGCTGTCTCTCAGGTACGTGTGTACATGCAGGTCTCCATGCTTTCCAGAAATAACATTTCTCTTTGAAATTGTATTATTTTGTTTTTTTTATTGCTAATTTGGGTAGGTTTGGCTTGTGCTTTGAAAGTAATATAACCTTCACTCTGACGTTCTCTTTTCTCTCCAGGAGGTGCTCATTAAGCAGATCCACAAGGTCAGTGTGTTCTCTCACATTCACTTAATTTTTTTGGCATTTAGTTGACATTTAAATAAGAACGGCTGAGAAAGAATTGCGTAAGATGATTTCTGCTTTTAGCCTTCAAATTGTTATGTGTTTGTAAAAAAAAAAAAGAAATGCACTCAGGAGAGAGCAATTCTCCGCCAGGTGTCTGCAACGACCGCTGTTTTATTGTGTGATTGAATGAATACAACCTGCAGTCGATTAACCCCTCGTGTAGACACCAATGGGCTGGAAGGCGTAAAAACACTTCATTCAAACAAAAAAAATAAGCGGCGATGCACGCAGGCAATCGGTGCAAAGTTGTTGTTATAAAGCATTTCATAAGATCTCGCCAGAAACAAAATATAACCGGATGGACTCAGCTGTGTTGTCACTCGTGGCCCCCCCCCCTTCCTGCTCGTGAGTGAGGAGTCGGCAGGCAGTTAATCGCAGAATAAAACAGGCAATAAAGATTTTTCCCGGCAAAGTGTCACCGCAACCATGAGAGGTCACCCAAACCGTTATGCAGCTCGCTGCAGCAGAATGCGAGAGTAGCCGTGGACGGACACAGAGGTGCACACGCATGAGTCTCCTGGCTGAGATAATAATATTAATAGGAATAATAAAGACTTCTTGCATGACAAACGAAAGCTTAAACCTTCGTCCACATTTTCTTGCAGACGAGTCAGTGTATGTGGCTGATGCAGGCGCTCGGCTTCCTGCTCTCTGCTCTCCCCGTGGAAGACATCTTAAGAAACCTTCACTCCCTCATCACCCCTTACATTCAGCAACTGGAGAAGCTAGCGGATGAGACGGTGCGTACGCGGACTAACATCTAACAACACACACACACACACACACACACACACAGAGCTGGCCGAGCTGGACTCTGGCCAATAGGAACAGGCCTTGTTTCTGTGTGGTGTCACTGCAGTGGAACATTTCTCTGCGGGACCAGATTGGATTTGACCCTGCAACATGGGCTAGTGAGTCACACGGAAGTAGCAAAGACACACTTTTCTCTCTCTCTCACACACACACACATACACACACACACACACACACACACAGCAACTAGAGAGGGGGACGAATTGAGCTCAGAAGAAGAAGAAAAAATGCATGCACACTTACAGTAGGTCATGCTTTTTACATTTGCACGTACACAGAAGAGTCTTTATCCCCGTTGAAATGTCGGTTCTAATAGAGTCTGGGTTTTCAGACTGTCCCGCTGGATGGTACAAATGTGGAGCGGATATTATCTAAAAATACACAGTTTGATGTCTGCTATATGTGGAACAAAGTAGAATTCCTCCTGATCCCTTGTTATGCCATCATTAGAGACGTCAGGTTCGATGAAGCTTCTCTCTCCCGTCTTCCCGTCTCACCCTTCAGTCACACGCTGCCCCCGACTTCCTCCCGCTCTCAATGTTTCTTCCGCCTAGCTTTCTTGATGTATCGGCATGACATCAGACTAGTGAATCAGGTGGCGTGTGTCTGGAGCCGGACGAACAGTGGCACCTAGTGGGGGAGGCCTTCGGGTTGCATTACATCAGAGGGGGTGAATGACCGTGACGATACGGAGTCACTTCTGCATGCAAAGTGTGCATGTGCGCCGTTCCTGCTGTAGCGAGACTGTACAGTCGACCGCGTCGACTCAGATGTGAGATGTGGATGTAAGACTCGTGTTCCTCGTAGTGTTTTGTCTCCGTTACATCACCATGGAGACAGAGCATTGATTTAACACTGCTTGTGAAACCTGATTAATGATTTTACCTTGCGTCTGTGCACGAGTGTGTGTGTGCGTGTGTGTGTGCGTGCGGTGAGAAGTGGTGTGAGAACGAGCCGTTACTTCCTGTCTGCTGAACTACTTTCTCGTTGATTTTGTGTGTTTTATTTTTTAGTAGAATTAAATATTTTGTTGATTTAAGTAATGGCAATTGTTCTCGTATTCTCTATTTATTCTATAAATAATGACAACTATTCCAAATGTTCAATGCTAAATGGTTTAAATGAGGGATTGATCAAATTGGGACATATGTCTCGAGAATATTTTATATTTAATTTATGAATGAAAGCAATTTCTGCACAAGGTAATATATCTATTCGACAGAGCACACCAATAGCCTTGTTTCCATTCATGTGCTTTTATGAGTGTGTTTGAAGCCTCAGAAAATCTGTATGGAAACGTTTGATAAAACGTCCTCGATTTTCTACTCACTCAAAGTGCTTTGTGCCTTTTGTTGAAAGTCTGTTATTAAGCATTTTTACACTTTGACTAACTTGCACTTGATAAGTGTCATCTTTTGTGCTAGGTTTGCCTTTGTATGTTTACATTATTGCAATCAGTCGATATAAAAACGTATTCATGATAATAAAACCTGATCCGGAGACGGTGGGGTTAGGTTTGTTGAGCAAATTCCCAAATAAAACGATCTGTTTCTTCTCCCTTTTTTCTTTCCTCTTTCAGCCCAATCCCTCCAATAAATTAGCGATCATCCACATCTTGGGGCTGCTGTCCAACCTCTTCACGACGCTCGACATCAGCAAGCAGGACGACGAGTCAGCAGATGGCTCAGCGCCACCTGTGAAAACAGCCCCGCCTCCACCTGGACCGAACCCAGTCAGTCTCCCCACACACACACACACACACACACACACACACATATGCATAGAACATCATCATTGTCGTCAGTAGGGGGGGATCTATGGATGATAGATATTGTGTTCCATTTAAAAACTTTAAAGCTGCAGTCGTAAAAAGCAGTGGGACACATGGCGCTCTCAGCCGTTTGAGCTCCTCCCCCCTCTCTGCTGTCTCCGCCTCTAAATACATCGGCTAACGCTGGTTGGAGGGATATCACTCAACTATAGCCATTAGTAATTATTCTGGATGCTCTCATGTGTAGATGCTAATGCTACTGCCAGGGTTCTTACGGTCATGGAAAACCTGGAAAAGTCATGGAATTTTAAAATGGTTATTTCCAGGCCTGGAAAAGTCCTTGAAAAAAATGAAACCCCAAAGGTTTTGGAAAAGTCATGTAAATGTGTTATATTCATGTGTTCATGACGTTCATTTACGCTGAGTTTGAAATAATTAATATGCTTTTAAAAGAAAGACGCTCAAAATATAAGCAGGCATACATACAGGCATCTATATAAATGTTTATTCTTTTAATCAAACTATTGTCTCTCATTCATTTGTGTCATTTAAGGTTTACTGTATGCTTTTGTATTCTCATTGTTAGTTTAAATACTACATTTACTCACTTTTTCATGTTTACACCGAGATTTCACTAAATGTTTGGTCATGTAAATTTGGTTTAAAGTCATGGAAAAGTCCTGGAAATCCATTGGTCACAATGTGTATGAACCCTGTACTGCTTGTGTATGACTTTCTACTCATTCCTTTGTGTCTCAAACTGAATTTGTGTTTTCCAGGTGGTGGTGGTTTTGCAACAAGTGTTCGCTCTCATTCAGACTGTACTCGGCAAGTGGCTCAACGACTCGCAGGTCGTAGAGGTGAGTCACCGTCGTCCGCGACCTCAAACCGTCGGAGCGCCGCGCTCTCCGTGAGATATCGGTCGGCACAGTCGGAGATGACATTTCAAGTATCGCTGATCTCTTGTTGTCCCTTCAGGCGGTGTGCGCCATCTTCGAGAAGTCGGTGAAGACTCTGCTCCACGACTTTGCTCCCATGGTGTCTCAGCTCAGCGAGATGCTGGGGCAGATGTACAGTACGATTCCTCAGGCCCCAGCCCTCGACCTCACGCGACAGGTACACACACACACACACATTCTTCCTTTGATACTCGCACGTAGAGATTTTATAGGTTTGTCAAAGCGCTGCGTTCGAGCTAATGGTACACCTGACAGACCTTCTACCCCTATGTTTCTGTGTCTTAGAAACTGTGTTTTAAATTGGTCCAGTATTGAGGGAGAACGCTGCAGCTGCTAAACGGGATGCTGAGTAATCGCTCACCTTCAAAGCACATGCACTAAAAGTGCTCGTTTTTTCCAAGCAAAAGGTTTTATATCTCTGTAGGGTCGTTCCCATTATGTTGTCAGCCCCTGATAATAACAATCTGAGTCTGTCAGTGACAAAAACAAGCACTTTTAGTGGACGTACATTGACGGTGAGGAGTTGCCCCGAGCGAATACACTGCAGCCTGTTTAGTGGATGCTGTCTGCAGCGTTCTCCCTCGATACTGAAACAAATCAAACAAAAAGTGTTGTCCCCGTTTAGTCACTTAGACACAGAAACATGAGAAAAAAGAGTGCAGGTTGAAAAATACCAAAGTTATCCATTAACACAGGCGAGAGAAACCTGAATTATTGTCGCAGCAATTAGACGAATTCAATCCAAAGTCCAACTGGAACTGAAAAAGATGCGAAAAGAAAGAAGTCTGTTCCCACAGCTGAACAGTATCTTTGTTAGTGAATAAACTGTGCTCTCACAACAGAGCTTGTTTTTCTCACACAAAAAACTAAATCAATCACCAAAAAACTAAAAACATAGCAGTGAATATTTTAGATATGAGAGCAGCGGTAGTAAAGGAGGTATCTGATGATAAGCAGCCGTATGTAAACGCACGGTAATCAAGTCCTGCTGTTTCAGATGGTGCACATCTTCGCCAGTCAGACGGACCACTTCCCACCCATCAAGGCTCTGTTTGAGCTGGTTACCTCTGTAACACTCTCCATCTTCCAGCAAGGTAGGGGGTCCGGCAGGGGGCGGGACTGTGAATGCTGTCAAACGTGTCAGTGATAGGACCGTCTGAATGTTTTTGATCTTGTTTGATTTCACAGGATCCAAACATCTCATCTTTTAATAGCAGAGAGGTTGAATTGTAAAAATAGAAGTTCACAAATCTATTCTAGGGCTGTACCGAATGTCTTTTTTCTTCTTTTTATAGAGTTTTCAACATATTTTATGGCGTCATCACCGGCTATACTCCAACAAACATGGATTGACGCAGAATATTCTGTTAGATATAAACATGTGGTGGATTCTCCATCTTTTTTTTCTTAATAAATATTGACTTTTGGATTTAGCAACGCTCTTGGAGTTAATGGGGAAATTATGGGATTACACGAGTCGGAAATAATCCGACGCAGCCACCACTGTAATCTAATTATACAAAGAGTATAATGTTAATAAATATTAGTGAATACCAGCTTTAAACGTAATAAATAGACACGCGCAGCATGTCAACGTTATTTAGGAAGCTTCGGTACAGCTCCGGCACATTATAGTGACCTACTCGCATGTGTGTCTGCAATCGTCCGTGAAGACTGACGTGCTGCCACTTTGCTAGATAATGAACAGTAAATGAAAGGTCTGGGGGCCACGAATAGGTTAGAGGTCACCGGGCTCTGTTGTCACAGTCGACCTTTAAACGTTTGCTCTAATCAATCATTAATCAATCAGTCTGTGATGAAGTAACACAATCTCAAATGATCGTTTTTTTTTTAATCGATTGCAGACCTCTGTTTTCCACTGATTAAATCGTTTTAAGAATATTATGGTTTGCTTCAAACTTATGTAATGTTTTCTATATTTATCAGCCTAGCATTTGCTTATTTACATTATTTATTTTAACCCATTTATTTGTATTTACTGCTTCAGTGTTTGAGCTGCATGAAAATGACTTTCGTTTTGTTTGTTCAGTTTTGATCAGGGGTGTCTTTAATGTGCCAGACTCGGGTTCAGATTTTCACTCGACATAAAGCGTACATGAGTGAGATGATGTAACTTCATCCACCCGGGTTAGGATACTCGCACCGGCTCTTGTCTGCCGCTCCCCTTCCCTTTGTGTTGCCCCCTCGCTCCTCTCCTCCTGTCCCGCTTTGACTGGTTCAGTAATGGCTGCCTCTCCTCCTCCTCCTGCCTCCTAACTCTTTCCTTTCTGGAGCAGGTGCCTTTTCTGTAGACAGCATCAGTGCAGGATACGGTCACAGCACCGAGACCACTGAGCTTATTCAGTTGGCTGACGTGTAACATAGCAGGGCTACATGCTAGGATTGGAGTCGGGGCTCTCCGTCGCAGCCCTCTGAATAAGCCCTGTATTCTCTCTCGGGGGGGTGTGTGTGTGTGTGTGGACGAGGTACTGAGGAGTCTGGGAACAGCTAACGCTGGGCACTTACTACAGACGTTTATTTTGTTTCATTACAAGTTTGTTGTTGGAGCCCCGCCCCCCACCCACCCACCCTGAACCCAACATCAATCTGAAGCTTAATGTGGATTCTTCATGTCCAGGAAATGTGTGTTTAATTGTGCATAAATCTGCCATACTTTAACAAAATAATAATAATAATTCGAGTAGTCTGTGTCCAGCAGCACAAAGGGGAGGGGTATTGAAACCAGAACCCGTCCCGGTCTTTGAGTGTGGTTCATACGGATGGCTGTGGGTTCACCTTTTTGACCCAAAGGGGATCTTATTGGCCGGCTCTGAATGGATCCTCTGCAGAACCTCCTCCCCTCCAGGCCCAGTCTGAGCTTTGTTCTGATCACATTGATGTCGAGGGGCAGGAGGTGAAAGGGGGGGTTCATTCAGGTGTTAGCGCCTCTTACCCCCCACACCCCCCCTCCCAAACTGTAACAGTAACAGAGGTGCCTCCTGGGTTCCCACTCCAAACCCACTTTTCTTTCTTTAGGTTTGATCTTTTTCTCTCTCTCGTTACTTCCTTCTGTTCTTTCTTTTCGTTTCTCTCCAAGCAGACCCATGTCTTTGTCTTCTGCCTGTTTTCTGTTTTTTGGTCGGTCTGTTCTACCAAGACTCTGCCAAAGCTTCATATGCCCCCCCCTCCCCCCCCCCTCCCCCTCCCCCTCCCCTCCTTCTCCCCTTCGTTCCTTACTCACGTGTGAATTATTTCAATGCAATATTTTTGAGTTCTCTTTTATTTCCACATGACTGTTGAATCTATTCAGTTGCTGTTTGTATATTATTCTTATTCTCTTATGATTTCTTAAGTTTCATCTTTATTATATTTTAGGACCCAGGGATCATCCTGATATTGTTGATTCATTTATGCAACTCCAAGCTCAGGTGTGTTTTTGGTTTCTTATTTCATTCACTTTGGGTTTCTCTCTCTCTCTCTTTCTCTCTTTTTGTAATTTCTCCCTGTTTCTCTGTCCTCCTCTCCCTCTTCTACCTCTTCCTGTTCTTTGTTACTGGGCCCTCGGGTGTCCCATCACACAGGCGAGGCAGTGGAATGAAACGTGAGGGGAATGTTTGACCAGAGAAGATGTCTGTCTCTCCTCAAAGGCTTTTGATTCTAACAGTCACCTCGCCACACAAAGAACAGACCTCTAATTCTTAATTTATGCACATAATAATTATAATAATATGCTCTTTCCTTGCCACCAATTTACAAACGGATATAAGTATTTTAAAATATCGAACAGAAAGAAAACAATCCCTTAAAACTGCAGAAACCACCGACATCCGTCTGCTCTGCTCACGGAGGAATACGAAGCGTTGATAACGCGCCGATCTTTATCTGCTACTTGTAATGCGCCTCACGTTCAGTTAATCAACTGATCGAGAGAAGAAAAAAAACCTGGCAGAGATTTTGAACGGCTTCGAAAAATCACACTGCTGCGGTAAAGTGTGATGGACTCGTGACGTGAAGGTTCTCAGAGTCAACGCAGCTGATTTATCATCAGAGTCGTAAACTCACTGTCGTATGTTTGATAACGCTTGAACGCGTGGAGATGATTGACGGGTCATCCTCGAGTGGCCGTGGCGTCGTCTTCCTTTTGTGAAACGAAGTCATAAAAACACGCCGACGTTGAGGAAATTGGTTTAAAACCTCGGAGGCTGATTGGACAATTGGGAATCGGTTCGATGAAGAAAGTCTTCTCTCAAACTAAGAAAGACACACAAAAAAAGTCTCGATGGTGCCTTTTTTAATAGGTTTGGGATCAAATTTTGACAAATTGCTAATATTTAGCTCGCTCTGGCTAACGTAACACTCTCCGTTAGCACCTCCGTTAGCACCGTACTGAGCACGTGCAACTCCCAGCGCTCGTTAGGTACGTCCATCATCGATTTTGAATTTAATAATAATGCTCCGAATATCCGGGAATGAGTTCCTGTTTGTGGACATTCTATGCGTTCTATTTTAAGCACTTTAAAGCATTTTTACTCACTATTTCCCCCTTTTTTCTTTCTTTTCTGAAAAGCCAAGATTAGGGCACATTCTCTCCTTTTTTAAAGAGAGGAGAAGAAAGAAAACATCAGCTCACTCAGCGCCTTTTTTAAGATGAAATGTTTTTGGCTGACGCGGCGCTGTCGGGACGCTGATGTAACGCCGTGGTCCCAGGTGACTGCTTAGTCTCTGAGCCCAGTCCTCCTCTGAAGTCATTCCAGCCCGGAGCCAATCAAAGCCCAAATGAATTAATATTCAACTAATATTAATCAGTCCAGACAAATTGGCTGATGGCTCTTCTGTTTTATTTTTATATTTTTGTCTTCATTCTTCTTCCTTTTTTGTTTTCTATCTTCGGATAGATCTGACCTTCATCTCTCTCCCTCTCTCCCTCTCTCCTCCATCCTGAATGAGTTCATTATTACAAGATGATTATTTATCTTTACCTGCACATGTTAAGTACTTAACACACTTCTGTTGCATATTCAATCCAGTGAACCAAAAAAAAAGTAATGTTTCAAATACAATTGACGTCAACAAAAAAAAAAAAACCATATCAACTGCCTTTAGTTTGACTTAAGTTCCCAATTATTTCAAAGTTTGATTTTTTGCAATTTGTTTGTTATACCTGCCCAGTTCTGCATTGGAGGATCTCTGTACGAGTTTGGATGTAGTTTTTCCTAAACGGATGGAGAGAGTACTAAAGCCTGGTAGGCAGATCTGTTCTCGGCCCTGTGTTGCTGTCAGATCCGGCTACCAGGCTGCATTTGATAGCCGTATTCTGAAGGAGCTTATGCAGTGGAATGTGGTGAAGCAGTGCCTGGCGGGTCGGGCGTCAGAAGCACACTCTGTCTAACGTCTTTATCTGCCTCTTAGGCCCTCAAACGGAAGCCCGATTTGTTCTTGTCTGAGAGTCTTGACGTGAAAGCAGTGTTCCACTGTGGTAAGTTTATACACACACACACACACACACCCTACACACTGTTCTGCTGCTGAGAAATATTTCTACCGTCAGTAGTTTATTTATGTTTCTGACTCCTTCTCCCATTTCTAGGAGTTCTGTCCCTCAAATTTCCTGAGGCTCCGACAGTCAAGTCAACGTGCTTGTTCTTTGTGAGCACGCACACACACTCACACACACCTTTTAAACCCTGCAGGAATTTGCATGTTTCTAGATGAGTAATTTGTCTTTGTGTTCCCGCCTCAGACTGAACTGTTACCCCACTGCTCGGACGTGCCTCCTCTGGCCCGAGTGGTGCAGGAGGACGGGAAACTGTTGATGCAAGCCGTGCTGGAGGTGAGGAGCGCCACATTAGACATTTTAGAATTCACTGGGGGGGGCGAGCAAAAAGTTTCTGCAGTTTTTGGGAGAGCTGTCGTGCCGCTGCACACGTCGTACCTTCCAGCGGCACGACAGAGAGAAACTCTCCTGAATGTTGCGGCTGCAGCCCAGAGCAGAAGAGGGAATAGTGTGTTGTTTTACTCGGCTGCTCAAAGTCAAACAGACGAGCAAATAGAAAATAATCAGTGACTTCAGGTGAAGAAGCACTTTAATTAAAGTCTTACACTAATGCAAAAGGGAATTCACAGAGCGTGAGACATTATGTTCGCTCCTCGTTGTAAAACTATTCAAAACCAACTCTGGTTTGAGAGTTCGAAAGAGAAACTGGATAAAAAAAAAACGTAGAAATAATAATCCTTTATTAGTCCCTGTTAATGCGTACTAATTATTGGATGCCTGGTGTAGCGTCCGGAAGAACTTAGTCAAACAACTTCTCTCGTTCTCTGAATTTATTTTCCTTGATCACAAGTAGAGTAACAAGCGCTGCGATCGCGATAGCAGGGAGTCGTCCAGTCAACACGCAGGTTGACCGTCCAAAAAAAAACACCCCGAACAGCCGGAAGTTCGGCTCTTTAATACACGGTTTTCCGTCATGAACATCTAACATTTCTATTGGCTCTAGAGGAGGAGAATCGTGTCCTCATCTATTCTCACAGGGCTGGAACACAACGACCAGTCTGCTTCCCTAATGTCAATATACTGATAGACAGAAGAATAATGAAATGAAGAATATCTACAGAATATAACGATTTATATTATCATCCCACAGTAGGGAAATTTATTCTCTGTATGACCCATCCTTAGTATTTTTAAGGAGCAGCGGGCTGCCCGGGGAAGTTAACCAACCACATAGAAGTAACCTTTTTAACATTTTCACTGTTTACTAACTGAACGTGACCCACCAGGAAATAAACAGAAAGGCATATTTGTCTTCTGGCAACGGGAAAGTGTGGGGAGTCTATAAACATGCTTATGTTGGCGGAAAAAGGGTATTGTTGTAAATAAATCCTTGTTGTCTAATCTCTCTCTCTCTCCCCCTCCCTCTCTCCCTCTCCCCAGGGCATTGGGGGCGGGGCCTCTCGGTGCCTGATGGACCAGTTTGCAGAAGTGCTGTTCTCTCTGAACAAGAACTGCTTCTCTCTGCTCGCCATGTGGTTGAAGGAGGCGCTGCAGCGTCCCGGGTTCCCGTCATCGCGGGTCACGACTCTCCAGAAAGACACCTTCTCGCAGCAGATACTCAGGTACGGACTCATCGATCGACGCTACTTTTTTTAAATTTATCGTATGCATTTGTCCTTTTTTTTTAAAAATCTTCTCCGCCTCGCCTGTCCTGCAGAGAGCGAGTGAACAAGAGGAGGGTGAAGGACATCGTGAAGGAGTTCACACTGCTGTGCAGAGGGCTCCACGGTACGGAGTACGCCGCCGACTACTGAAACTCTACCCTTGAACTCTCGCCCCAACCGTGACCTCTGCCCTCGGCGGCGACCACACGGCGGGTTGCCGCGGCGACACAGTTCTCACAAAAACCCCCTCCCCCACATCAGCGAAGACGTCATGAAATGATTGTAACGATAAACCCGCCGCAGGACGAGACGAGGAACCATTCCAGACCCGCCAAGCGGATTAATGGACGAACATTAAATCCCCCCGGTGGCTTTCGGGAGGCTGTCCTCTTTTCTTTTTCTGTTTTAAGATTGATTCTCTCTCTCCCTCCTCCCTCTTGTTTCTTTTGAAAGAGCTTCGAGCAGCACTCCCAGCAGCATGCTGCCTCTCGCCTCCTTCTATCTCTGTCTTGTTCTGCCTTTTCTAGATCTTCCTGTGGTTCCCTAGGTTGTTTCCTGGTGATTTAGCATCCATTATGAAATGGTAGTGGTATCGTACGTAGCTACTTGACATTATTTTTCAAAAATAAATCAAATGAATTATATAAATGTATACGTATACACATATAGAAAGACGGGAAGGGGGGTCAGTCCTGCTGCTGCTAACGGGAAGAGAGAAGGACCAATGTCGCGAGGGGATTCTGCAGGAGAAAGTGACATTAATACAAAAAATATCTTAATCCCAGCCACGCCCCTGTGATCTCTGCATTTGCCAAATTGTTATGACATGTTTTGGGATTATTTAAAATTTTATATTTGCCTTTTTTGGGGGGGTTATGACCCCACACAACCACACAACTGGACTAAAAACAGTTTGCTTGACCAGCCCTGTGTGTGTGTGTGTGTGTGTGTGTGTGTGTGTGTGTGCGTGTGCGCACAGGGCTGTACCTCATGTACATACAGTCCCACCCGGTCATACTGCAGTCTCCTCGGATTGTAGAGCGTCTCTTATGCATTGGTCCCTACGGTAAAGCAGGACTGCCTGGAGTGAAGGCTAGAGGGGGGGGTTAGTAGCTTGGTGGAGAGAACGAGGCACAAGATGGAAACTGAGAAGGGAACCGAGTGTTCGGAGGGATGAATAATCCTGTCGAAGGACGGCTTAGTCACTGTAATCGTGCAAAAATATTAATCAAGTTGTGCATATTAACAGTTATTGCTGAACACTTCTGTGTATTTGAGTGTGTGCGTGTGTTCATACCCGTTTGTATGTATGAATGAGAGGTTGTGTGTGTGTGTGTGTGTGTGTGTGTGTGTGTGTGTGTGTGTGTGTGTGTGTGTGTGTGTGTGTGTGTGTGTGTGTGTGTGTGTGTGTGTGTGTGTGTGTGTGTGTGTGTGTGTGCGCACAGATGTATCTTTTTTTTTCTTTCTCCACTTGTTCAGTGCACTTATATTGGACCTACAGTACACATCCATAACTTCTTCCTGTCTTTGAAGCTAAAGAGCGCTCACTCATTCAGACTACTACTTTCTGGCACGTCCCGTATTTCACCGGCAAAAAATCACACCCGTCTGTTTTAACCCCCTTTTATCATCTGGAATGACCGGCCGGTGATAATCATTGTCATTGACCAGACTCATCTATATATCTGTTGTTGACACTCTGATGACACTCATCCATCCCGGGGGGGGGGGAGGGGGGGGTCATTGCTTTGGAGAGGACGCAGAAGGATTAGAGGGTTCAGAGAGTCATTCAGCATTTTATTTTGCAACAAGAGCTAAACGCCGACATTCTGTGCTCATCCATTCTGCCGGGGAGACGTTGTTGGTGAAGTGATGTGACGGCTGTAAAAAACTAAATAATGAATTACGCGCCGTCCGGTGAATCAGAAGGACCGGTTGACATCTAATAACACTCAGCGTTGAAATGTACTCTGTGCTCTCTGATGAACTTTATCTCAGTCTAATCCTTCTGTCTTATCCGAGGTGCCTGCAGACATGTAGCATGTATGTGTTTTGTGGGGTGGGGGAGGGGAGGGGAGGGGTGGGGAGGGGTCAGGGGTCAAACGTATTCTGTGTGTGAGACACTGCAGAAGGACCTGATTGGACGTTCCTCGGCCTGTGCTCTGTCGTGGGAAATAATACAAACAGTTTGTCACAGTTTAAAGAAAAGAGTAGGAGGAGGAGGAGAGAGGGGCGGGGTGTGTGAAATGTACATTGTATTTTTTTTTTTTGTACCTTGGCTTTAATTTATTAAATATATCTAAGACTGCAGCGCCTGAGTCTTCAGTCTCTCTGTGTGTGTGTGTGTGTGTGTGTGTGTGTGTGTGTGTGTGTGTGTGTTTCCGTCTTTGCTGACACACTACACAAGTAGAAACATGCTTTAATAGCTTTTGTTGTCTTTTGATTATTAGTATTTTTGTTATATCCTGACAGTCTATTCAGGAACATTTGAAGATCTGGAGTAAGTCCTTGTCTAAATAAATGTGAAATTATTATCTATTATTAGTATTATCATAATATTTTATGCTTTATTGGCCATGTGTGTGTACACATACATGGAATTTGACTCCTGTACATATATACAATAAACAAGATAAATATATTTTTTAAAGACAACAGAGTAGTTATCAATGGAAGTATAAAGTTGCATGAAATGGAAATATACATTTTAAAAACATTGAATTCATTACTTTAGAGCGCTGCAAAAGCCGGATCCTTTATTTGTTTAGTTTAGTTAGCATGAAAGTCAGATATAAATATATAAATACTGCACCCTGACTCTAAAAACACACAAAAAAAACTTGAAATAAAACTGCAAAATTCTCAACACAGTCCACATCACATGGGAGACGTTGGGTGTCAGACAGTTTTACTTTATCATTTCAAAGTCTTTCTAAAAAGTAAAAAAAGAGCGGGGTTTTGTTGCTGACCTGCAAGCACTTCCCACTTCGGAAAGTCTTCACAGCTGCGCATGCGCACCCGGTCGAGCGTCTCCCACGTGGGTGCAGCGGGCCATCCTGTCAGTCTGCGGACCTCGCGAGCTAAAAACCACTTCTAGAGAATTTTCTCCAGGACTCCTCGAGGTGTCTCGACCGTTATTTTGATCCCCAAAAAAAACAAAACTCAACACCGGAAGCGGCTGCAGGTAAGTTCAGCTCACGAGCTCCTCTGCTAACCTTGTAGCCGCTTAGCTTCCACACAACAAGCAACGCTAGCTGGAAGAAACTCACTTTTTGTGTCACAAGAGCCGTTACAACGCTGTGTCCTGAATATGAATACTTTTTATTTGATAGCACCGCTGCATTTTTAACATAAACAGCTTCAAGAGTTTATAGCTTTATGTCTTTTTCAACTCCTTCACGTGTAACGTCACAGTGTAATTTAAATATGCAGCTTTCAGTATCTTAAAAACACAATAACTAGGAAGTATAATAAAACACACATCACACAATACACAGTGTACTGTAAGACTGACTCAAGTATTGTACTCGCACGCAGTATTTATGTACTTAAGTTAACTTCATGCTAAGAGGCCAATATGGTACTTTTTACTGCACTACATTAACGTTAATCTGACAGCTGTAGTTACTATTTGCTTTGCAGGCTTTTATTTTTAATAGAAAAATATACATCAAATTATATATATAATTTAGGTTTAGGATGACAAGCTGTATGCAAAGTAATGAAATCGAGCTTTTAAAGTTTAACACGTTGCATCCTTGATTATATTACTATAATGTTTATTAATCTTATATGAGCCATTCTGCACAATTTGTACTTTTATTTTTGGTACTTCAACGTGTATTTTGATGCTAATACTTTTTACTTCAGTAAGATTTAAATTATTTTACTGATAACCTATTTTTTTCAATATATTATTGCACATAGCACTGCAGAAGTAAAGTACTTCTTCCACCACTGCACACCTTGGTCATTTACAGTACAATTAGATAAATATAAGTACATCTTTGGATTAATTTAGCCGGCACTTAACCTTTTGTTGTAAAATATGTAATATCTGGATTTCATTTGGTTTTGGTTCGCCTCTCATGAAGAAAGCTGATTGTCCAACTTTAGATGAACAATCAGGTATTTTAAAGTTATACTCCGTTACGGTTGTGTCTTCGGATAAAGACTACTTTAATTAAGAAAAGTAATGGTTCTCCGTGTGCTTCAGGACTAACAGGAAGCTCCTGACTGTGACTGGCGACACAGCAGCTAATCGAGTTTCACATTCATCTGGTCATGAAAGAGGCTTTTGTTTTTGACTTTTGTCAACGTTTTTTTTTTTTGTATTGCCTTTTAGACTTTTTAGACGTATAGGAGGATACAGTTTATAACTAGTAATGAAAAAAAATAGTATTATTTGCTTTAAAAAGATGTTATACTTAAAGTTGATCTGCCATGAGACTACTGCAGAATTACCTCCACACAATACTCATAATCACAATAATACATTTATTTACAGAGCACTTAAAAGTGGAATAAAATATCAAAGTGAATGATAAAATACATGAAACCCGGCCCAAAAAAGAAATTAAAAACCAACAAATCAGGTGGACAGCTCGGATAAAATTAGGATATGCTTTTCGATAAAAGAACGTTTGTAGGAGACTCGGAGCCTCGGGGCCTTTAGTTTTAAATCCTGGACCCTGGAAGAGACAGAAGACCTCTGCCCGACTGTTTCAAACTTCTCAAAGGTTCATACGGGATTAAAAAATATCATCTTAAAGGTAATCAATAGGATCAATAGACTCAATGCAGAGGCTAAAGCCTGTGTGACGTAATCGCACCTCTTGGTTCTGAAGGCCCGACATCCGATTGTTGGTTTGTCTTCCTGACCTCTGGAGATAAAGGTCAGCCTCAGTGAGAACGCTTCATTAATCACCGGCGTTGACCTCAGAATATTGTTCCTCGATGTCATCGCCTCCAAATTCATCATCTCTGACATTCTGTGATTTGATTTTTGTGTTTTTATTAATGGAGGTCTCCGTTTGAACCCGTCTCTCCGTCAGTCATGGCCGTCGTGAGGCTCTACAGTAAGGAGGCGGTGAACGGGCGCGCCGTGCAGAGGGCCGCCAGGCTCCACCCCCGGCTGGCCGTCGCCTCGGAGCTGTGCTACAACGTGGAGCTGACGGGTGAGTTGGTGGTGAAGACGCTGAGGCCCAATCCCGATGACCCCACTTTATGAGACGTGGACGAAGTCATGGTGACCCTCACCCACTGGTTTGTGGACCGGCGCTTTGAAGCCCCGAGTTTGGCGATTTGTCCGTCGCCATCTTGGCTTTATTTGACTCTAAATGACCATAATTTACTAAATGAACATCATGATGTATTGAAGAAGACTTGAAACTAGAGATTGAGACATAAACTCATGTTTACAATGTTTACTGAGGGAATACATCAAGAGAGAAGTAGAGTCATTTATATAGACTTCTATAGGAGTCGCCCTCTGGTGGTCAGGAGAGAGAAAGCAGCTTTAACACATGAAGCATATACTTCTATACAACGAGAGGAGTCTCCACCTGGTGGTCAGTAGAGAGAATGCAGCTTTAACACATGAAGCATAGACTTCTGTACAACCAGAGGAGTCGCCCCCTGGTGGTCAGTAGAGAGAATGCAGCTTTAACACATGAAGCATAGACTTCTATACAACCAGAGGAGTCACCCCCTGGTGGTCAGTAGAGAGAATGCAGCTTTAACACATGAAGCATAGACTTCTATACAACCAGAGGAGTCGCCCCCTGGTGGTCAGTAGAGAGAATGCAACTTTAACACATGAAGCATAGACTTCTATACAACCACAGGAGTCGCCCCCTGGTGGTCAGGAGAGAGAATGCAGCTTTATACATGACGCATATACTTCTATACAACCAGAGGAGTCTCCACCTGGTGGTCAGTAGAGCGAATGCAGCTTTATACATGAAGCATATACTTATATACAACCAGAGGAGTCTCCACCTGGTGGTCAGTAGAGCGAATGCAGCTTTAACACATGAAGCATATACTTCTATACAACCAGAGTCGCCGCCCCCTGGTGGTCAGGAGAGAGAATGCAGCGTTAACACATGAAGCATAGACTTCTATACAACCAGAGTCGCCGCCCCCTGGTGGTCAGTAGAGAGAATGCAGTTTTAACACATTAAGCATAGACTTCTATACAACCAGATGAGTCGCCCCCTGACGGTCAGAGATATAATGCAGCTTTAACACATTAAGTATAGACTTCTATACAACCACCTACTTTAAGCGTTTCCAGGCTCTTGCCTCACGAGATGAGAGGTAATTGTTTGATTTACTCCCGCTGGTAAACCCTGTGTTTTCCGTCACATTGCAATGAATTGTGGGTAATTCACTTAGGCAAAGTCAGCAGAAATGCGGACTGCAGGAAATTGATTATAAAGGATTCAAAATGTCTGAAAGGGAAAGCGAGAGAGAACCCTAAACCCTCGCAGAATTTGCAGGAAAGTCCTCGAGTGAGGAGATTGGGCCTAATAATAATAATAATAATAATAATAATAATAATAATAATCCTCCATTCCTCCACGTTGCCACGTCTTCATTGCTTGCTTTCCGCTGCAGGCTGCGAGCGGCTCAGCGCCGAGCAGAAGGAGGTCCTCCTCTGGTTGTTCCGTCCTCCCCTGCAGGCCGAGCCGCCGTCCGACGAGCCGCACCTCACCGAGGCCGGCGGGGGGAAGCTGGTGGAGATCGGGCCGAGGTACTGCCGACTCACACCGTCTACACCTGACCTCTATCGCATGCTGGGGCTCCGTCTCTGTCCTGCAGTCTGTGGTTTATAAGTCGCCTGAGTGAAGTCGGGGCGAGAGCCAGAAAATGATGTAATCGGCGACTGCGGGTCGTGCTCCTCTGGATCTTTGCAACCAGGGCTCGATAAAAGCAGTATGGACACGTCTGAGGATTTTACAAAGACTACCAGTTAGTTTCTAAATGATTGAGAACCCGTAGTCTTTAAGAATCTACATTCAACCAAATCAAATTGTGTCCAACCTTTTGTTTCTTTCTAATGCATTTAAGACAGGGCAAGATTCAAGATATTTCTATTGTCATATATGCACAGATAACAGTTACTCCGTACAATGAAAAGCTTATTTTGCTCGGTCCTCCTTCCACACAGAATTACAATAAACTTAAGGTAAAAATTCGAATTAAAATTAAGAATACAAAAAAAACATTGCTATAAATGCTAATAGTATAAGACAACATATAAAATAAGGCACACAAATATGAGAACCGTATTGCGCAATCAGTTTCACTAGGTGTATAAAGTGGTTCATGAATATGAGACTCGTTGTCTTTTTAGATTCTTCACTGTAACATTTAGTTTGTACGACCTCTGCCGCTTTTGGAGGACAAATCAACGCTATAAACAAAGCTCGATTAGGGGCAAAAGTCCTAATCACCACTATTATCGACTAAATTCAACATCTTTTAAACATTTTTGTGTCGTTGTTGTTGTTCTGCTCTTCAGGCTGAACTTCTCCACCGCCTGGTCCACAAACACCGTGTCCATCTGCCAGAGCGCCGGCCTCACCAACGTCACGCGGGTCGAGCTGTCTCGCCGGTTTCTAATCAAGGTACACACACACGCACGCACACACAGAACAATCATTTTTCTAGAGCACTGATTGGTTTTCACTCCGTCTGATGAGACCTGTCGCTCTCCCCTTCAGCCCCGGGGTGGAGCGAGCGCGACGGAGCTCGACGGGGACGTGAGCGCCCTGATCGAGTGTCTGTACGACGGCATGACCGAGTGCATCTATCGGCGTCCCGTCACCTCCTTCGCCGTGGAAACCGAGCCGCAGCCGGTGTTCGAGGTGGACGTGCTGGGGAAAGGCCGCGCCGCTCTGCAGACGGCCAACGACGATCTGGGTGAGACTCCGCCCCCTTTTTCCATCTCTTGTACCGTACTTTTCGGGTTATAAGCCGCTACTGCCTTCGGTCAGTGTCCCCGACAGCTCCCCGCTGTAGCCAGCTGGGGCTCCTGCTAGCGCTCCGTCACTTCCCCGCTAACTTCCGCTAGCTCCCTGAAAACCACCGAAGGTAGCGGGACCAGGCTCGACACCCGACTTGGGCAGAGGGGACGCGAGCAGTAGCAGCAGCAGCGGGCAGTAGCAGCAGCAGTGACCGGTAGCAGCAGTGGCCGGTAGCAGCAGAAGCGCTAGCTAGCAGCGCTACTAGCTTGCTACAGCGGGGACACTGATCAGCCGTAGGAGCGGCTTATAACCCGAAAAGTACGGTAACTCCCGAGTCTCTAATGGATCCGCTGACCCTTCCTCCCCTTTCGCTCCATGCTTCCTGCAGCGTCTCGGCTAACGGAGGTAATGCCGTCACGTGACGCGTGACGTCGTCACTGGTTGAAGTCACAGGACGGCAGCGCTGCCGCTGATTATCGTTTTGAGCGTCTGTGTGTAACGTGATGTGAAAGATAATTCAATTTAAGAAGAAGTTGATCTGTTTCCAGCTGACTCTTATTAAAACAATTAAGACAATTAGTAAAACAAATTTAATACAAAAAAAGTGAATGATGTCGTTGACTTTTGGGTTAACAGTGTAATCATAGCTCAGAATAAACATTTGACTTTCTAGTACCTCACAGGGGGCTGCGGCTAATGAGTATTTTGATTATGAATGAATCTTTAGTACAAGGCTAAATCTTTAGTTAGTTCACTTTTAATTCATCCGACAAATAATTGAATCCATTCGCTCTTTTGTCGAGATTAAAAATGTTAATTACAATTTCTTGAGGCCCAGCGGGATTTTTTCAAAATGATCACAAAGATGTTGAAGGCGAACGTTGGTGTTTTTTTACACACACACACATATATATATATATATATATATATATATATATATATATAATGTGTGTGTGTGTATACACATATATATATACGCATAATATATATGTGTGTGTGTGTGTGTGTGTGTGTGTAAAAAAAAAAAAAAAAACGTTCGCCTTCAACATCTTTGTGATCATTTTATATATATATATATATATATGTATGTATATATATATATATATATATACATATATATATATATATATATATATATATATGTATATGTATATATATATATATATATATATATATATATATATATATATATATATATATATATATATATATATATGTATATATATATATATATATATATATATATATATATATATATATATATGTATATGTATATGTATATATATATATATATATATATATATATGTATATATATATATATGTATATATATATATGTATATATATATATGTATATATATGATATTAGCTTTTCCTCACAATGTGTATTTTTCTTTTGGTACTAAAAAGTAGATTTTGATTTAAGTAATATGTCAGATCTTTTACTCTTAAATTGTAGTATTTACTGGGGTAAAAAAAGTAAAGATGCTAAAGGGAAACTTTGGCACTTTTCAACCTGGATTTTCTCAACGCGGACAATGTTTTTTAATAACCGGTCCAGCATTAAGAGACCATGCAGACGGCAGTTAGACACACCGACCAGATCCAAAGGCAAGAAAAACATTTAATTTCTCAGTCGGCTTCTTTCCGTAATGTTGTCAGACGCTTAAAACAACAATCGGAGTCTGTCCACGTTTGGTTGGAGGTGTATTTGCAGACCTGCGGCGGGTTGTCGGTCTCTTCACATGAACAGCTTTTTAAACTGGACGCTCTGCTGATTCACTTTGTTAATATTCACGAGCTGCTCAACCAGACCAGAATAACTTCGGTCCACGCTACCAGTGAACGGAGCATGTAATTAAAAAAGGGCCCGTCTGGACTTTCTGATTATCCTTTTCTCATTTTCACTTTCACCTTTTTGTTTCCCCGCCGCCTGAGTTAAACGTGGAGTTTAATATAAGGGACACTAATTAATTTCGGTGACACGGCATCATCTAAAAGCTGTCTGTTAATGTAATTTTCCTTTTTTAATAACAGTCTCTGGAAAGTTGAAATAATTAAACAATGTATCTGTTTTACACATTTCACAGAAAAAAGACGAGCACATTAAACGTCTTTCATCTTTGGTGGCGTTTGCTTGTTGGGAGCAGAATCTCATAATGTGTTGTTGTTGTTGTTGTTGTTACAGGTCTGGCCTTTGACTCCTGGGACCTGGACTTCTACACGTCGATGTTCCAGAGGATTGGAAGGAACCCCACCAGCGTGGAGTGTTTCGACCTGGCCCAGTCCAACAGGTGGGCTCAGAAATGGACACGTCGACATGTGACATGTGGGGAGACCGGGGATCGAACCGCCTACCTCGTGGTTTCAGAACGAGCCGCGGCCGCCCTTTAAAGCTACGCGTCGGTCCGGCTTTGTGTAGTTTATTTAAAACGTTGTCTTTTATTCTCTCTCCTCCTCTCCCAGCGAACACAGCCGGCACTGGTTCTTCCGCGGCCGGATGGAGATCGACGGTCAGGAGCAGAAGGAGACGCTCTTCAGCCTCATCATGGAGACCCAGCGGCTCAGCAACCAGAACAACGTCATCCAGTTCTGTGACAACAGCAGGTAGGGGGGGGTGTGTGTGTGTGTGGCTCTGTCTCTGTGGCTCTGTGTGTGTGTGTGTGTGTGGGGCTCTCTGTGTGTGTGTGTGTGTGTGTGTGTGTGTGTGTGTGTGTGTGTGTGTGTGTGTGTGTGTGTGTGTGTGTGTGTGTGTGTGTGTGTGTGTGTGTGTGTGTGGCTCTGTCTCTGTCTCTGTGTGTGTGTGTGTGTGTGTGTGTGTGTTTCTCGCTCTGTGTGTGTCTCTCTCGCTGTGTGTGTGTGTGTCTCTGTCGCTCTGTCTGTGTGTGTGTGTGTGTGTGTGTCTCTCTCGCTGTGTGTGTGTGTGTGTGTGTGTTTCTCGCTCTCTGTGTGTGTGTGTGTTTCTCGCTCTCTGTGTGTGTGTGTGTGTGTGTCTCTCTCGCTGTGTGTGTGTGTGTCTCGCTCTGTGTGTGTGTGTGTGTGTGTGTGTTTCTCGCTCTGTGTGTGTCTCTCTCGCTGTGTGTGTGTGTCTCTCTCGCTGTGTGTGTGTGTGTCTCTGTCGCTCTGTCTGTGTGTGTGTGTGTTTCTCGCTCTGTGTGTGTGTGTGTGTGTGTGTCTCTCTCGCTGTGTGTGTGTGTGTGTCTCTCTCGCTGTGTGTGTGTGTGTGTCTCGCTCTGTGTGTGTGTGTCTCTCTCTCTCTCGCTGTGTGTGTGTGTGTGTGTGTGTGTGTTTCTCGCTCTCTGTGTGTGTGTGTGTGTGTCTCTCTCGCTGTGTGTGTGTGTGTCTCGCTCTGTGTGTGTGTGTCTCTCTCTCTCTCGCTGTGTGTGTGTGTGTGTGTGTGTGTGTTTCTCGCTCTGTGTGTGTGTGTGTCTCTCTCGCTCTGTGTGTGTGTGTGTGTCTCTCTCGCTCTGTGTGTGTGTGTGTGTGTGTGTCTCTCTCGCTCTGTCTGTATGTGTGTGTGTCCTGCTCTGTGTGTGTGTGTCTCTCTCGCTCTGTGTGTGTGTGTGTGTCTCTCTCGCTCTGTGTGTGTGTGTGTGTGTGTGTGTGTGTGTGTGTGTGTCTTTCTCTCTCGCTGTGTGTGTGTGTGTGTGTGTCTCTCTCGCTCTGTGTGTGTGTGTGTGTGTGTGTGTGTGTGTGTGTGTGTCTTTCTCTCTCGCTGTGTGTGTGTGTGTGTGTGTCTCTCTCGCTCTGTCTGTGTGTGTCTCTCTCGCTCTGTGTGTGTGTCTCTCTCGCTCTGTCTGTGTGTGTGTGTGTGTGTGTGTGTGTGTGTGTGTGTCTGTGTCTGTGTGTCTCTCTCGCTCTGTGTGTGTGTGTCCTGCTCTGTGTGTGTGTGTCTCTCTCGCTCTGTGTATGTTTCTCGCTCTGTGTGTGTGTGTGTGTGTGTGTGTGTGTGTGTGTGTGTGTCTCTCTCGCTCTGTGTGCGTCGCTCGTTCGCTGTGTGTTGTGTCTCTGTATGTGTTCCTGTTCCCACTGACTCGATGTGTGTGTGTGTGTGTGTGTTTCCTTCCAGTGGCATCAGAGGGATGAAGCTGGAGTGTGTTTACCCAGAAGACCCCTCCAGAGCGAGTCCTTACGAGACGCGGCGCTCGCTGAGACACGTCATCTTCACCGCGGAGACGCACAACTTCCCCACAGGTCGCACCCAACGTTGTGTTGAGCTTAAAGGAAAACTTCACCCCAAAATGATTACGTCATACCAGTGACTCGCCCACAGTAAAACTTTATCAAAACATCGGTCGACAAACTCTCCCACAACTCTTCAAGATAACACAGGATTAGAATTTGATCTCATTTTGGTCAATTTGCAGGTGAAGTTTTCCTTTCTTGTGTCTTTTTTTGTTTGTTTCTTCTTCTCCTCCTGTTTTTCCCACACAGTCCTAACCCAACCCGTCTGACCCGTAGGTGTGGCGCCGTTCAGCGGTGCCACCACGGGCGCCGGCGGTCGCATCAGAGACGTCCAGAGCGCGGGGCAGGGAGGCCACGTCATCGCCGGCACTGCAGGATACTGCTTCGGCAACCTGCACATCCCAGGTCTGCAACGCGTTCTTCACTTCACGCTCTCGACGGTTCATAAGAATAATAATAATAATAATAATGTTCTATTCTATCGCCGCAGGTTACGATCTGCCCTGGGAGTCCGAGGGCGAGGGCTGGGAGTATCCGTCCAGCTTCGCCTCTCCGCTGCAGGTGGCCGTGGAGGCCAGCGACGGAGCCTCGGACTACGGCAACAAGTTCGGAGAGCCGGTCCTGTCAGGTTAGGAAAAACCCCTCTGAAGCGACCGTTGATTCTTTATTTATCTGCTGATGCTCTGCTTTTCTCTCGATTTTTTTATTGTTTAAAAAAAAAAAATGGTGCAGAACAAATATAGTAATTTATAATTTTCTTCCCAAGCCCGCAGCGATGTCTTTTAATTCGTTTTGTCCAAAACGTGAAGATATTCAATAACTTACTGACACGTGTGACAAAGAAAAGCAGCAAATCCTCGCATTCGAGAAGCTGGAATCAAGTATCGGATGAGTTGCTGATGAATTGGTCGATCCGCTAATAGATTAATAAACTAATCCTCACAGCTAATAGAGTGCATTCATTATTGATTAAGTTTTTTAATTACACATCAATCTTGTGTAAAGCCTTGATGTTTCCAGAATGTCAAGGTCTGTTTTTTTGTATCTGATTAGTATAAACAAAAAATGTTTTTAGATAAAAAGAATAGCTAAAAATGAAAAAAAATCACTATCTGTGAAACTGAAATTGGCAAATGTTTTGCAGTTGTTTCAACTCGATAAATCACAAAAACAAATCATCAGTTTTCCATTAGTCATAATTGCTTTTCTGCCGCGCTGCAGATGGATTGATCGATATGGAATCGCTTCAGCCTTTTTCTCCTGATTCCTCCCCCCAGGCTTCGCTCGTTCCTTCGGCATGCGGCTGGCCGACGGAGAGCGGCGGGAGTGGATCAAGCCCATCATGTTCAGCGGCGGCCTCGGCTCCATCGAAGACGCGCATGTGAAGAAAGAAGCGGCCGAGACCGGTAAGGAAAACGTGTTCATCAGCCCTAGGGTATCCCAATAGGGGGATACAGGTGTTCTACAGCTCATATGACCTTGATATGAATACCAGCCCCTATTGTCCTTGATCTCTAAAGAATCAGCAACTCCTTGCCTTTAAAAAAAATATATATATATATATATATTTATTATTTATTTTCTGCATAAATATGATCAAAAGTCAAGAGTCTGATCAAAAAATGAGTCCTCGGTCGCTCCCGGAGTTTTTTAAATTGTATTTTTGGTGCCTTCCCATCATGCCCCAGAGTAATACTGCACCTCTTTAGAAATATTAAGACCTAAAGCATCCAAACATGCAATAATAATCACAATAAACACAAGCAATGACATGTTTTCAAGCCTTTCCAGTCCAAAAATCATGTTTTTTTCGGTTCAGAAATAAAGAAATGAGAATTTTTTTACCTAAATCTTGGTCGCACCATGAACTAACTGTACTTAAAATGACCGTCTCCTTCCGCGTGTGTCATCTGACGCGCTTTCAGATGCGTTTGTGGGACAATGAGACCGCAGGACCTCGAAAGACGGAGAAAAAAAAATCTAGAAAAACAGCCGTTGCTTTCTCGCAGCTCGCGACGTCAATACTTTACAAACAGTAAATTCGTACAGTCTCTACGGTCACATACGTGGTACTTTGATTTGTTAGGGGTACTAAATTAGTTAAAATCGCTCAGTCATGTTGAGGAGCTTACGCAATCACGTATTTATACAAATATAACGATCTTTTTTTAAAAGATGTAGTCCATCGTTTCTCTTCATTTATTAAATCGGACCTGTGGTTGATGATCTAGAAGCGTTTGAGTATTTTAAAACTAACAAAAAAAATCAGTAAAAAAAAAAAAAAGCAAGCTCGGGCAAATGGTGTTAATCGATGCGGCGGCTATATTTCCACACTGGCATCGATTAATGACTCGACGTCGTCTGTCCCTCTCGTCCGTCAGGAATGGAGGTGGTGAAGATCGGAGGGCCCGTGTACAGAATCGGCGTGGGAGGCGGAGCGGCGTCCTCCGTGCAGGTGCAGGGGGACAACTCCAGCGCCAGGGATCTGGGCGCCGTGCAGAGGGGCGACGCCGAGATGGAGCAGAAGATGAACCGCGCGCTCCGGGCGTGTCTGGAGAGAAGCGGCGGGAACCCGATCTGCAGCATTCACGACCAGGGGGCGGGAGGAAACGGTGGGGAACTGCTGCTGCTTCTTTTTCAGGTTTTATGTATAAAAAGAAACTCCGATTATGAGACGATTTTAAAATCATGTTATCGTCATCAGGTAATGTGCTTAAGGAGCTCAGCGAGCCGGCGGGAGCCGTCATCTACTGCAGCAGATTCAAGGTAATCGGCAGAAGAACCTCGGCGGCCTCTTCTTCGTCGTCGGTTATTTTAATAATCGGTTTTATTGATCTCAGTCGACTGAGATCCCTTTTTAAGTGAAAAGCTAACATCCTCCTAAACAAACACTGTCATCTGACTTCACGTTGCCACCGCTAAACTAAAGGAGGACGAGATTGAGATGATAATAATATTATATCTGCTGATGTATTCTATATATTGGAGAACAAATTGATTCAAATCCTTAAAGCTTGTGTCTCGAACCAAAAAAACAAAAAACCTCGGCCTCCTCTCACGTTCATACACTTTAAGATGTCTTTTCTTTCGGTGAAGAATAGAAACAAAACTTATTTAGCCTGATAAACACAACCATATGCATTTTTATTTACTTTTCTTCTTCTTCTCTTGGTCTTTGTGCGGTAGAAAGGCGACCCCACTCTAAGCGTGCTGGAGCTGTGGGGGGCGGAGTACCAGGAGAGCAACGCCCTGCTGCTGCGCCCGGCGGACCGGGACTTCCTGGAGAGGGTGTGCCGGAGGGAGAAGTGTCCCGTGGACTTCGTGGGAACCATCACCGGAGACGGCAAGGCACGTTGCAGCCGGACCGCACCGATCCGTCCGCGTCCCCGCCGCCGCTGCTGCTCAACGATCTTCACCTCCATCTGCTTCCTCCCCCTCAGATCGTGCTGGTGGACGACGAGGGAGCCGGCGACGAGGGCCGCCATCCCGTGGACCTGCAGCTGGAGTGGGTCCTGGGCAAGATGCCGCAGAAGGATTTCAAGATGGAGCGCCGGGCCCAGACCCTCCAGCCTCTGGCGCTTCCTGCCGGGCTGAAGGTCAAAGACGCCCTGGACCGAGTTCTGCGTCTGCCGGCCGTGGCGTCCAAACGCTACCTGACCAACAAGGTGTGGCTCCTCCCACCCCGTCTCTTAGAAAGTACGTCCGTGTGGACGCGTTGTGACTCTGTCTTCCCTCCCTCCCTTCTTCCCTCTTCTCAGGTGGACCGGTCGGTGACGGGGCTGGTCGCCCAGCAGCAATGCGTCGGCCCCCTCCACACCCCATTGGCCGACGCGGCCGTCGTCGCTCTGTCGCCGTTCGGCCTGGAGGGCGCGGCCACCGCCATCGGCGAGCAGCCAATCAAAGGCCTGGTGTGTCCCGCTGCCGGCGCCCGCATGGCGGTCGGAGAGGCTCTGACCAATCTGGTGTTTGCCAGAGTCACGGCTCTGAAGGTGAGCGGACGACCACCAAGGCAGCCAATCAAAAGTGTCCTTTTCTATTAACCTGAAGAATATGATCTTCAGGTTAGCATTGGTTCAGATGAAGGGGAGACACTACTTAAAAATATATAAATAATAGATATCAACATGAAACTTCCCCAGTTGATAACTTACAGTAAGATACATTTTTTTAGTATTGCAATGAGGCAATATCTGATTATTACCAGAACAGAAATCTGAACATTGAAAATGATTGTTTCATTTTGTTGACATATCAGAGTCAAAGGTTTTTACAGAGGGGAATTTTTGATAACTCTTTGTATCATTCCACAAATTAGAAAATACTTGCAATAAATAATTTTCAACATAATGTTGTATTAATCGGGCTGTGAATGATATATGAACAAACCCCTCTGTAAAAACCTTCAGAATATAGAGAGGAATGAAACTGGACTCTAATGGACGAAATAAGACGAGGAAAGGCTCCAAAGTTTCTTTGTAGAGCACTTTTCAACAGCAAGGCGTTTCAAAGTGCTTCACATGAAACCATATAAAACCATCAAAACATAATGCAGAAGAAAACAAGATTTTAAAATAATTAAGAACATTCATTAAAACAGTAAAAAAAAAGCAAAATATAGAATAAAAGTTGCAGTGCAGTTTAAGAAATGAAATGCAGAAATTGATAAAAAAAATCCTTGAAATTAGTTCAATTAAAGGCAACAGCAAACAGAAATATCATGTTTTTGCCTGTACCGTGTCACCTTTTTTTTTTTTTTTTTTTTTTTTTTTTTTGCACAATTCAAACAATAAAACAAAACAAAAATCATAACAAACAAAAAATGAATATCACAGTGCAGGAAGAGACAAAAAGCCAACTGGGCTTATTTGAAGCCTCCACCTATAATATTTAAAATTTTACAAAATTACAAACATAAATTGAAATATACATAAGAAAGACAACAAAAGAAAGAAAGAAGAGAAAGAAAAATAATGTAATCATGTCAAGTCTGTGTGTGTGTGCATGTGTGACCGTGAAAGTCAGCATAGTTTGAGTTTGTTCAGGGATATTGGATTAAACCTCAGTGGCAATTTCTAAGCAATGGTAACTAAAAATGTCGATATAACAGCTAAAACAAGAAAAGAAAAAAAACACCAATACATAACAAACTCTTACGAAACAGCAATTAGACTTTCTTTTAGGCAATTTTTGTAATTTTTTATAGAGACATTTCTTTGTGAGGTGGGAAAAGTTATTCCATAACTTGGTTCCCCTAAATCTAATAGAGAATTGACCTCTGCTAGTCAGTAATTTTGGAGGATGAAGATGTGAAGATTGACGAGTTGAGTGAGAATGAATCTGAGAATTGACTATGAAGAAGGTCTTGAAATGATCTTAAAATGGGTCTCCCCCTCTCCCCCTCTCCCCAGGACGTGAAGTGCAGCGGTAACTGGATGTGGG
The DNA here is from genome assembly GCA_038501785.1 of Myoxocephalus aenaeus. Taxonomy (NCBI): domain Eukaryota; kingdom Metazoa; phylum Chordata; class Actinopteri; order Perciformes; family Cottidae; genus Myoxocephalus; species Myoxocephalus aenaeus. The sequence goes on from JBAMJR010000034.1 coordinate 112,409, forward strand.
CCGCCAAGCTGCCCGGCGAGGGCGCCCGTCTGTGGGACGCCTGCAAGGCCATGTGCGAGGTCATGGGTCAGCTGGGCGTGGCCATCGACGGGGGCAAGGACTCTCTGAGCATGGCCGCCAGGGTGGGCGAAGACACGGTCAAAGCTCCAGGTGCGCTCCCTGAACACGCTGGTGTTGCATGAGTGTGCACGGCTGCATGGAAACAGTCTCTTTTTGGAAAAAGGGCAATAGGTGTAATATTTTTGTTTAACGTTGCCGTCCTGCCTCTTCTGTCTCAGGCGCTCTGGTTATTTCTGCGTACGCCGTCTGTCCCGACATCACAGCCACTGTGACGCCCGACCTGGAGGATCCAGATGGAAAAGGTATTTAACCGCCGGGCCGCTGCACGACATGAGGACAACCTGACATGTGACGTTGTTCAATAATGTGATGACGATAGGACTTTCGACATATAAACAACATATTTTGTGCGTTTTTTGCTTTGCATTTCCTTCAGTCAGCCTTCGGTCAGCCTGGTTGCCTTTTTTAAATTCAGAACTGGATTATAATTTATTATTTGAAAAACTTTTTTTCTCTGCGCCTCCACGCTGCACTGAATGAATGAATGAATGAATGAATATATACTTTATTAATCCCCGAGGGGAAATTTGGTGTCGGGGTAGCAGCAACTTACAACAAAATAAACAAAAACAGCAGGACGAAAGATAAAAGATATATACAATAATAATAATAAAATAGAAATAGAAATAGCTGGGATAACTGCCGAGCGCTGTTGATGGGGAGCAGGTCAAACTTATCATATGACCTCATCAACTCGCAAATATCTGCCTGGAAACCAATCTAACGTGTCAATAAGATGCATCATGTTTCCAGAGTGAGGTTTCCAGATAAAGATGAGGAGTCTTCCCTCCTGTCCTCCTCCTGCTGCTGCTTTGTTAAAGCCAGCAGATGCATTTTAAAATGCGTGGCAAAAGTCAGCTGCACACTTGGACGACATACAGATGGCTTTTTATTTAAGTTTATATACTAAAGATGATCCACACACCTTGTTGTGAGCAGTTTCATGACATCAAACTGGATAACAGGGTTGTGCTTTCTGGGAAGAGACGTTGCTGTTTAGTTATTTTTATTTATATATATATATATATATATATATATATATTATGATATGTGTAATGGAGAGAAGGCAGACGTCTCTAGGGCCGATATCTCTAACACTCAAAATAGTCTAGACTGATAAATAGCACGACAGGTTAGAGGTCAAAGAGGTCGCTTTAAAGTCACTCAGAGGTTTTAGTAAAACTCAACTCAACAAAATAGACACACACATACACAAGCGTGCAAACATAATGGTGATGCCTCTTCATCTCAAGCATCTTTCTCTCTCTACGAAGCGTACAAAGCGCTGCTCTGTCTCCTCTGACCCGTCCTCTGTCTGCAGGCGTGCTCTTGTGGGTTCCTCTGAGTCCCGGCCGCCATCGTCTGGGCGGCTCGGCCTTGGCTCAGTGCTACAGCCAGCTGGGAGACCGCTCTCCGGACCTGGAGCAGCCGGAGCTGTTCGCCGCCTGCTTCAACGCCACGCAGGAACTCCTCCACGGTGAGCTGTGATTTAAGTCTGTGAGCTAATTGCTCTCTAGCTTCCTCTGACTGTAAGGCCACAGCTTTGTGCTGTGATATACAGCCACCTAGTGGTTCTATTGTGTGTGTTTTTTGTGTTATATCATTTATTTATTTAAAAACAGGGTGCGAAAATCCCCCTGCTCCTATTATCAGACAAAAAACAACAACATATTATCTCCGGAACCACATTGTTGTTTAACTTCATTTAAATTGCTACAATACCGCAACCCTTGTGAGAAGAAACATCTGGTGTGAAACATAATTCAAGTAACCGTTAAGTTTAAGTATTTACGTAAACTAAATTTTTTAACCGAACAACACGATTTTTGATTGAAAGTCCTTTTAACACCCAAATGCTGTGTTCTAGTATGAATTGTGGTGCATATTCCGATTCTTTAGGTCCTAATCTTTCCCAAAAGGTGTGTTATTAGTATGTGGGCTGTTGTTAGGGCACAATAATACAGTTTGAAAAACTCGGTGACCGCTCAAGGAGGCATTTTTGGGAAATCTTGATGGATGTTCATAGTTATGATCAAAATATCTTTTAAAAGTGATTTTTTTGCAGATATACATTTTTTTCCCAAGACGTTGCTGAACAAATACATACAATAAACACAAGTATTGGAATTAATTTGGGGTTCCTACGACGACTCAAACACAGGGAAAACGGAAAAAAAGCCTAGAGCCGAAATTGGCTCTAACTGGGATAAAGGGTTAACCTTTATTTAGCCAGGATATTCTTTTGATTTTTAATTAATTTACAAAGGAGTCCCGGCCAAGATGGCAGCGTAAACGTTTCACACATAAAAACACAAAAGAAACAAAACAGCAAATACAGGGCAAATACATTTAAATACATTTCTTAATCCTGTTTTATTATCTTGCATGCTTTTAGAATAATCTAGTTTGAAGGGTTAGTTAATAAAAAGCAGCAAAACCTTGTTATTTTTTTATTAACTTATCACCCACTGAGTATGCAACCTTTTTAGATTAGTTGTATTTCTTTCTGGTCCTTCAGATCGCCTGCTGACTGCAGGACACGACGTCAGCGACGGCGGCCTCATCTCCTGCCTGCTGGAGATGGCGTTTGCCGGAAACCGCGGGATCGACGTCGAGTTGCCGTCGCAAGGAGCCGGAGGTCAGCGAGCCGAAGCGTTTCCCCTCTCGCGTCACAACACACTGCGTTCGTTGTAATCACGATGTACTCATGCGGATGTTTTTTTTGTTGCTCGCACGCAGTCATGGAGCTGCTGTTCAGCGAGGAGCTGGGTTTGGTTCTGGAGGTTTCTCAGCCGGACGAAGAGGCCGTGTGTCGGCGGTACGGCGACGCCGGCGTGCCGTGTCATCGCGTCGGCAGGACCTGCGGCTTCGGACCGGAGGCTGTGGTGAGGCGTCGGCCTCGGCACGCACGTCCACGGCTTTCAGCTCATCCGTGGTGACCGTTGTTTTGTTTTCTTTCCCCCTCTCCCTCGTCTTTCAGGTCAGCGTCCGCGTGGACGGACGGGAGGTGCTGAGAGAGCCGCTGCCTGACCTCCGAGCATTATGGGAGGACACCAGTTTCCAGCTGGAGCGCCTCCAGGCCAATGAGATCTGTGTTAAGCAGGAAGAGGAGGGGCTAGCCAAGAGGACACAGCCCTTCTTCAAACTGACCTTTGACCCCTCTGACATGCCCAGCATCAGCCAGCTCAGTAAGACTAAAGAGCAGCGGCACACATTTACAATGATGTAGTGAATTCAAACATGTTGCAAGTAATTGATTAAATTAATCATCTTCTCCATAATATGTTAGAAATAATGATACACGGCCTTCATAATTTGCCCAGATAAAGATCCAGTGCAGTGATTTTTAACCTCTTTGTGTCATTATAACCACTAAGTGCTTGATGATGGTGCGTTCAGGGCCTCGTGTCGCTGTGGTCAGGGAGGAGGGCAGCAACGGGGACCGGGAGATGTCTGTGTCGCTGCACATGGCGGGCTTTGAGGTGACTATTTCAAGCTTTAGTAACTGGACTGGACTGGTCTGTTGCCCGGAGCTTGTGTGTGTGTGTGTGTGTGTGTGTGTGTGACGCTTGTCTTTTTAAAAATGTTTGTGTAGGCGTGGGACGTCAACATGCAGGACCTGTGCTCCGGCTCCATGACTCTGGAGTCCTTCAAAGCGGTCGTGTTTGTCGGCGGCTTCAGCTACGCGGACGTCCTGGGATCGGCTAAAGGCAAATAAACGACCACGAGATCGTAGACATCTTTGCTACACACACACATATACACACACACACACACACTATTTAACTCCATTCATCCTTCATGACAGGCTGGGCGGCTACTGTCGCATACAACCCCAAAGCCAAGGCTGAGTTTGATCGCTTCCGCCGCCGGGCCGACACGCTGAGCCTGGGCGTGTGCAACGGCTGCCAGCTGCTGGCTCTGCTGGGCTGGGTGGGAGAGGACGAGGGCGGCGCCGGTAAGAAGGAACACGCATGCAACACGTGAAGAGATTCACGTAGTCGTCAGAGAGGTTGCTGATTTTTTTAATTTTAATTTTAAACGCTTCCCCTCAGAGACCGAAGTGGTGCTGACCCACAATAAGTCCGGCAGGTTCGAGTCTCGGTTCGTCAGCGTGGGGATCCAGGAGTCCCCGTCCGTGTGGCTCAGAGGCATGCAGGGCTCGGCTCTGGGAGTCTGGGTCGCACACGGAGAAGGTACGTATCGGAGCGCATTCTCTCGTCGCTTCAAAAACTTCCTTTTTATTCCATAACAGCAGCAGAAAAATAAATGGAAAAACCCGCTTTGTCTCGAAATGCTTCCGCTCTCTAAGCCAAACACACCTGGCGGTGCTCAGGTGACGTCTACATATAGAGTTAACGCCCCCTGACATCATCATTGCGGTCATGGAAAACCTGGAAAAGTCATGGAGTTTTAAAATGGTTATTTCCAGGTCTGGAAAAGTCCTTGAAAAAAAATAAAAAATCCCAAAAGTTTAGTAAAAGTCATGTAAATGTGTTATATTCATGTGTTCATGTCGTTCATTTACGCTGAGTTTGAAATAATTAATGTGCTTTTAAAAGAAAGACGCTCAAAATATAAGCAGGCATACATACAGGCATCTATATACATGTTTATTCTTTCAATCAAACTATTGTCTCATTCATTTGTGTCATTTAAGGTTTACTGTATGCTTTGTATTCTCATTGTTAGTTTAAATACTACATTTGTAGTATGTGTATGAACCCTGAAGGAACATCCTGGTATTTTTGGCGAACTGCATTTAAAATACTTAGTATTATTGGGGCATACTATATGTTTCCATACGTAATGCTGCAGGTATTGGACACACTCACTGATTAATTCTGCTGACTCATCACATCACAGGCTCTGTAATCAAACAGCTGTTTGTTTTGATATTGATTTTATTTATTTTCCCCCCTTCACAGGTCTGATGCAATTCCGCAGCTCGCTGGCCGAGGACCAGATTATTTCGGGCGGGCTCGCCCCCGTCCGTTACCTGGACGACCGGGGTCTCCCCACCGAGGAGTACCCTCTGAACCCCAACGGCTCCCCGCGGGGCGTCGCGGGGCTCTGCTCCAGGGACGGGAGGCACCTGGCCATGATGCCCCACCCGGAGCGCTGCACCCTGGGGTGGCAGTGGCCCTGGGCCCCGAGGGACTTCAGACCCTCTCTCACGCCGTCACCGTGGTTACGCATGTTCCAGAACGCGGCGGCCTGGTGCAGCGGCACCGAGGCCTGATTGGTTGGCAGCGCCGCCGGTCCTTTTTTGGGGTCGTGGGAGGTCGACTGCAAATGTTTTACTCGCTGTGGTCCGTTTTGCTTCGTTAATGCTGGAATACTTTTGAGGATTCTTGTTCCCTTTGGACACGTCCTATAGTTTTCTTGGCAATCGCTGTGTTTTGTTTTTTTTACTAAAATGTTTGACCAATCGGGTCCGCTGACATATCAGTGTTGCTCTGCTGAAAGAAATGGAATTAGCTAAATAAATACATAATAAAACCACAGAATCATGTGTTTGTCATTTGTTTTTTTTAAATAAATATCCTTTATTTTACACAAACATAAATTCATATGATATCAAGTATTTACATAGTACTATTACAGCACTGACATGACAGCTTGTAGTAAAAATGACACCAGTTTTTTTGGGGGGGGGGTTTGGTAAAGATTATGGATTGAAGTTAATATATAAATAAAAAAGGATGAAAATGCAATTTAAATTGAGGATTGTACTCCCAACCAAACACAATTTGTAACCACAGCTGATATTGTATTTTAGATCTCCTGCTTACATTTACCACTTGAAAAAGAGGCTCAAGCCGGCGATCATGGCGTCGGTTACACGCTGTGCTACAGCCAGAAGTAAGAAATCCAATAAAAGTCCAGGTCAGCAGCTTGCAGCGGCATCCGTCTACAGAGAGCTCTCCATCATCGCGTTCGCCGAGCGTCCACCTCTCTCTGGCGCCATCTGCTGGTTGATGTTGATAACGCAGATGAGGAGCAGGATGACCGCCGCCAGGTCGTCCAGGACCCCCAGCAGGCCGCACAGGGAGGGGTCCGTCAACAGGGGGGTCGCTGACGAGGAGACGGGGTCCAGAGGGGGCGAGGAGAGGGACACCATGGTCCCCACGCAGCACAGGGCCACCCGGAAGAAGAACAACCACACCAGTCCTCCGATGGTGCCCAGGCTGCGGGCCAAAAACTGCAGGAGAAGGGGGGCGTCACACAGGTAGCCTGTCACCTGGAGGGGGTCAAGAAGAGATGATGGGTCAGGCGGAAACTGTTTTGTTCCATCAGCCATCAGGTGAACAAATCATAATAACAGCACTGATCTGTAGGTTTGAGTACTTCAATCATGGTTGTCTGTGTTTGTTGTAATGTATGTCGAGACGGATGCCTCGTTTTCTACTGCAAACCAAGTCTACCTACGCTACTAATAAAGTAACCAAACCAAAAATAAGAGAGGCAGGTAGAATCTGATTTTTGATTTTTTTACATTTCTGTACTTTGAGATTTTGTGTCGCCCTTTAAAGTGAGAATTGCCCGGAACAATATTACTATAAGACAACAAATACAGTAAAAAAAAAAGTCATATTTTAGGGTTGGGTCTCGTAAACATTTGGTGTTTTTAGAAACAAAAAGACTTGCTCGGATGCATTTTAGGATTATGCTAAATGAACCTGGCATTGACGTCAGCTGTCAATACATGTTTAGTATTTTTTTTTTTTTTAAAGAGTGAATAGATAAAGATACAGATGTACTGCAAGAGCACATTCCTCAAGATCTTATATATGGTCTATAATAGTATGCCAAAAAAATTAGGGATTGCCTATGATAAAAATACATATATTTTTAAATCACTTCTTAAAACCCATTTTTATAGAATTGCCTTTAAGTGATGTCGTCCTTTTATGATCCATTATGCTGTTCTTTTCTTCCCTCGGTTTTGTTTGTATATTGTATTTGTTTGTTTTGGTTATTGTAGTATTCATTGCCTATGGTCCTTTTTGTTTACCGATATTTAAGTTATGTCTTCTTTGCTTCTCGTTAGAGCACTTTGTGAACTTTGTTTTTAAAGGTGCTATATAAATAAAGTTATTATTATTATATTATTATATATATATAAAAATGTAAACAACTGCATGGAAAATGTATCTGTTTAAACTCAGAATTCAGAGCCGTCATAAGAGCTTGTGAAGGCGCTCCATGTGGGGAATCAGTTGTCCGTATTCCAAAGGAAAGGCAACACTCATCCTAAGTAGGGCAGCTGGGTGTGTCTGCTGGGAGCCACCAGTAACTCCAGACGCCTCCATTGTCTGGCCTTGCTGGTTGTATCGGACCAGAAGTCCTTGAGGTTGCTTAAGTGGTGTTCCTGTTACCAAACCCATTATCAGAGGGCTGTGAGAGGGAGTTGCATCACCTGAAACCGACGCAGGTGGAGAACAGGGAAGACTATAACGTGGAAGGACTGTGAGAACATTTGAGGTCACGTAAAGTGTTACTGACCCCTCGCGGGGCTCCGGAATAACGTCTGTTGTAGTCTGTGATTTCCCCGAGAACTTCCTTTGACTGGCGGTCGGATCGAGTCTCGTTGAACAGGTTACACAGCACACTGACCTGGAAACCACAATCATTTAATCACACGTTTAATCACACGACTCAAATTAAAGCTGAGATCCACTGACTGAATCTGGACTAAAACAAAGCAAAAACACTAAACTGTGACTAAGCACCATGGCCCCTATATAGGATGAGGCGGACCTGAAACTTCTATTTTTGCGGTGTTTCAATCTTTATTTACTCTTAACCAGTAACATATATACTAATATTTACACATCTGAACAAAAGCTCACATGGGTTGCCTTTATTATAACACCAAAAGTATTAAAATAGCCCTTGTGGTTGCAGAGATGCACCCTTTTTAGTTTGGGTATGTTATTTCGAGCAGAATCCTAAAAAATACCTCGTTTTTTTTTTGTAGTTAAACCAACTACATTACGCTTGTTTGCTCTTTGTTGTCACTGCATGCTGTACCTTCTGTCTGCAGAGAGGACAGCTGATCGCATCCAACCAGGACCCGTGTCTCCAGTAGGCCATCAGACAGGGAGCTGCAACACATGCACCAACACTAGTTTATATCCCATAATGCACTGGTTCCCAACCACGAGGGGGGCTTCATGAGGCCTTCGTATTTGAAGGGGTGTTTTTTAAACTATGAATGTGTCCTATAAACAGAGTATATCAGGATTTCATACATTTATATGAAGAAAACTAAATGGCTTTCTGCATTTTTATTGAAATATTATTGAAGACATAAACAGGATCTACATTCCCTCTCTGCTAAACAGCCTCGTCCTGCATAAAGTCGGCAGTTAAAACAACCAGAGAGCTAATAATAATCTGCGTAAAATGCATCCACATTTGACACAAACACAGGAGTCTCGTACCGCAGAACAAATGGCCGCAGTTGGTCCGGACGGGGAAGCGGGCCGTCTGCAGGCAGACCGGACAATGCCGGTCTCGGTGTCTGGATGGACCCGATGGATGTGAGGATTCCTGGAGAGAGGAGAGGAAAAGAGAAGGATGCAGAAGGGATGAGAGGTGGACGACAGGAAGAAGGAAATAGGAAACATTTTACAGGAAGGAGGAAGAAGATCTGAAACAGAACCTTTATCCCGTAACTTATATGATGTGTGTTCTAGATCATTTCACACAGTTATAGCAATGTGATGAGGCCAAAGTCTGGGATTAGACATGAAAACAGATTATTAGAGTTAAAATCTGCACACAGTTAGTAGGATGTTTATGCTTCGAGCGCCTCAGACTCATTCACTGCCTTTTGTGTTTTTTATAAGCTGTTGTCCTTTAATGTATTCTTTTTTTCTAATGCTTTTCTTATTTGGTGTCGCTTTTTTCCCCTTTTTTTTTATAACAAAAGTAAATAAACCGAGAAGCTTGAAATATATCCATATATGCAGTATATATAAGAGTTGTGTATATGATTAAAGTATTGTCTTATTACGTTTTGACTGATAATTTGCAAACCCAAGTGGTTCTGTATATCGTGTGCTTGTTATACATATTTATATTGTTTATATGAGGCCTTTATGAAGTAGTACATGTTTTGTATACTGGCATTTTCCTTTGAATACTACAATCCCAATATATATAATATTATTATATATTTTCTGATTACTATTTGATGTGGACTGTTTGTCCCATAGGTGAGGACCCTCTAGGACCCGCATTAAAGTCCGGCTAACGGGAGCTACCCGCTAAGAGCTAATCTAGCACCCGTCCTATTCGGCACAGGATTATTTTTTATTATATGGTTTTATTGTTTCTTAACAGTGAGGTCATCGCCATCTGTCTGGCTGCAACTCTTACCACCAGACTGTGACACTACAACAAAAGCAATAATAGTCATCACACGGGGAGTGCTTTCCAGTAATAATATCCTTTACCGTGTGTGTGTGTGTGTGTGTGTGTGTGTGTGTGTGTGTGTGTGTGTGTGTGTGTGTGTGTGTGTGTGTGTGTGTGTGAAACTCTCACCTTGTGGCCGCTCATTTCCGTTGTTGCTGTCTGCTCGGCTCGAGACTCAGACGGCACTGAAGGCGCAGGTAAAAAATCCACGGCCCGCCAACCACTGCTTTAGATGCTGTGTTTGAAGCAACAAGGATTGTGCATTTAAACGCTTTGAAAAGCTGCTCAAGATTCAGATGTTGGATGGAAAACAGTCAAATACAATCTTTCGTCAGGCATCTTAAACAACTCAGACTTTCATCAGCAATTTGTATTTACAGCGATCGCAGCTATCAGTTCATGAAATTAGGCCGGTCAGCGAAACAGATAAACAGGTCATTAACAAATCATTAATATTTCACGTGATAAAACATGCTTTTGTTGTGGTGTACTCTGAGTTTAACTTCATTTTTGTGCAGCTTTTAAATGCAGTGATAAAAAAACAAAAACACAATATAAAGAAAAAGAAAAAGAAAAAAAGAAGAAACATGCACTTTATTAATCCCCTTGGGGAAATTCTTCTCTGCATTTGACCCATCCCTGCATAGGGAGCAGTGGGCAGCCCTGTGAGGCGCCCACTGCACATTAAACTGAACATTGCTCACTGTTTTCTAGTGCGAGTTGCAGATCAGATGGAACGAGCTGATCCTAAATCATCTCACCAGTACAACTGCAGCGCACAACCCCAGAAAAGCAACACAAAGAGACTCACCCGCACTGGGAGCCGTGGCGCGGCTGCATAGTCGAGTCAGAAAGCAGGTCGTCACGCGTTCTCCTGGAGGGAAGTGAAGCGCTGCCTCCCAGCATCACTCTCAAATAAATCAGAGGCCTGTCAATGATCAACGAGGCCCTCCGACATCAGCTGCTCTCTGGCTCTTCCTGCTTTGAAGCAGCAGCAGATCAATAAAGCGGTGGGCGTGCGTCTCTGACGGGAAAGTTAGAAGTTGAGGGTTAAAAGTGTTAGAGTCACTTTATCTGAAAACGGCCACCTCTTTCCAAACTTTTTTTTGTGGGGTCAAATGACCTTCCCGCCAGATGAAAGCCACGCTGTGTTTAAGTAGGTTAGATCTGACCTCGCCAATCATTTACCCAAAGTTTACTCTGTATAGTTCCACTCTGACCATAAAACTATTGGTAGTGGAGTGAACGTCCGTGACATTAACCGCGTTACACCAAAGGTCACGGGCAGACAGAGGCCTCTCGTAGGCCCACTGGAGGGTGAAGGCAGATTAATCTACTATTCCCATACTTTATTTGATCATTAATATAAAGTAAACGTTTTGGCCAACAGCCTCAAAATGATGCAATACAAAAAAACTACCAAAACAAATTTGCTGAGGGGAAGACACTGCCTGTCAATAGAGTAAAATGTTCAGCAGATATCACCGTGAAATGACTTACATTAAAACACTTTCATTTTTTGTGCAAGTTTTATGAAATGTTATGTTACTATATGCAAATGAGGCACGATAAAAATCGAATATGTGCCAATTTGCATACCCATTAAGACCATAAATCTGAACATTGGATAAAACAAGGTTCAAAATGATCGTAAAATGTTGTTGACATATTAGAGTCAAAGGTTTTTATTAAGGGGATCTTGGATATCTTTCTTATCGCTCCATAAATCAGACAATACTGTCAACAGCATTAAAAAAGCCAGGTTTTTAGTCGTAAAATGTTGTATAAATCAGGTTCTGAATGATGTATAGATAAACCTCTCTGTAAAAACCTTCAGATTATAGAAAGGAAAAAGTGTAAAGTTTGGTGTCTGTTAGAGCTGCTGAAGTGGAGATTTCTGCCTCAGTGTCTGATAATTTTTTGTTTTTTATTGAGAAAACGCCCTTTAAAAAACGTGTAAAATGACATCCCTTTTGAAGACACTATAAGGGAATAGGGTTAAACATTTAACTAATAGAGATCACCATGAAACTTTCCCGTTTGATTACTTACATTAAGATAATTACTTTTTGTATTACAAGTTTTCTGCAATGTTATGTTTAAATGTACAAATTATCTAATGTTAACTTTTTGGTGCATTTAGGAGAAATCTGCAAACACAGTGAGACAAAGCAGTAAAAATAAACACCTAAATGTGTATTTTGGATGTTTTTGGAAGCAAAATAGCCACAAACCTCCAAATTGACCAGTGCATGTTTTTCTGTCTCACTGTCCCTCGTAGTGAGTGAAGATGCAACGACCTTCACATCGGTCTCCCTGCAGCCCGAGCAGACTGATCCTGGTTCAGGTCGTCTAAAAATAGCAGCCATCAGTCAGTGAGGAGATAAAACAGAGGCGCTCACCCACTGACAGTAAAACACAGAGCAGAGGACACTCCTGCAGGCCGCATGGGTAAAGTCCAGTCTCTGGTCACACACACACACAAACACACACACACCCTCTACAAACGCTGTTTGGAATTTTCCATATTGTGGCTCAGAGCCGGTGAGCCATGTGAGATGTGTTATCTTTGAGTGACAGTCAGTAGCCTTGAAATTAAAATTACACACACACAGACACCCTCACGTGAGATATATAAATGGATAACGTGAGCAGGTTTATTGCATTCGTGAGAGATGATTTACATTCAGAGAAGGGTTTGCCGGCTGCCAAGTTTTTTACTGGTCGTCTGAGAACAGGTTTATTACAGAAAAGGGCTTTAATAGAGCCTATAAAAGCAGGGTTTAAGGGGATTAACATTCTATTTGTATTCAATATCCAACTCAAAGCCGGCGTAACTGGCTATGCAGGATTATTATTTGTATTATAAAGTGAGGTTGCGTAGCTGTTTACAGTCTCTCAGCTTGTCAAACGTCAAACAAACTGCCAATGAGATTTCATGTCGGATGAGCAAATGCTATCAATTCAATTCATTTTTAATATAAATATTTATTCATGTGTGGTATTGGCAGAGAAGATGAAGCCAAGCAAAGAGAAAAGTTATTGAGGTAATTAATGTATTTTTGTGATCAAAACAAATTATCGTGAAATTGTGTATTGTGTGTTTTTGTCATGCTTTTCCTTTTTTATTGAACAAATTGGTAGCCTTTCCTCACATTTAATTATATAGTTTTTTTTTAATTAATTTAAATTAAATCCCTAATATATATATATATATATATATATATATATATATATATATATATATATATATATATATATATGTATATATATATATATATATATACATAATATATGTAATATATATATATACACATTATGGATGTAATGTGTTGTTTGAAAAAAACCTATATAATTAAATATATACCCATATAATGTATTTATAATCTTGTATAAAATATAAATCCATGCTTCATATCCACCCATAACGAGGGGAAGCCATGTACACAGATCAGAAATGTTTTGATTTTGGCCAGTTTATAGGGGCGTGTGTGAATCGCGGGTCACGCTCACTGATTGGCTCCGGCGCGGTTTCACAGACGTCAATTTTCCCAGATCTCAACGCTGATTGGACAACGAAGAACGAAAGACGCTGCGCCATTCGCGTACATGTTACGTTGTTTTAATGGCGGAGCGGCCGCCGCGGCTCCCCAGTGTACGTGTTTGTCGTAGAGAGCTCCCTCCCGGCAGCAGGTGAGGTCAAATGCAGAGGAAAGGAGCGGAAGAGCGCTGCTGACAGGTGGAGGAAAAGAAGCCAAGAAGGGACAAATGGACGCGAACAAAACGGCGCTGTCCGAGAGCCTTGTGATATGGGTGAGTTTATCTTATTGGCATTTTAACGTTATGGGAACGTGTCGCGTGACACACGGAACACGGAAGGTTTAGCGTTACCTGTTTGAAGGTGGCGGAGGAAAAATACAAAATAAACATTTTTTCACCAGTCGACAAAAAACAGCCAAACATGAACGAGAACACGTAGCTAGTTAGTCGTCAGTTTGACGTCAACGTCGTCATTGTGCATATATATTATTGGATTATAAGTCATATTTATTTCACAGCAACAGTCCGCCGTTACGACGTGTGACGACAACGGTTGGTGACGTCACGGGAGGCGCTGCGGGTTGAATGAGTGTAAAGTTACCCGTTTTTAAATGTGCAAAAAAGCAACAATATCCTTCAGTTTATTCGATGCTCGTCGGATGTGGAGTTGTAATCTAATCAACTAGCGGATATGTTGTGGAATGCCGCTCTTTTGTTCACCTTGTGCAAGTGATTTAAATGCAATAATTCGCGTTAAATGCAATAATTCAGTTGGCTGCACGTGAGGCCTCTTCGTGGCAGTGTGGATCCACCGTGTTGGCAGTCTTGGGTTAATAATAGGCTAATTACTTCATCTGGCGTCTAATTCCTCTCTGGCTGCATCCCAGTCAGGTAGCTTGTTGACAAACAGTGTGTCTCACTCTCTGACGTCATTAGAGGACAACAATGTCCACGTCAATCAACACATGTGAATATATATATATATATATATATATATATATATATATATATATATATATATATATATATATATATATATATATATATATATATATATATATAATATTATTTTCCACTTTGGTAGAGTTAGATTTGTTTACATAACTAACACATATACATTCATTTTAATTCAGTGTTTTTTAAACAAAAATTTCATTTATATTCTGGATACAAAGTGTTAGGGGGACTTTTTCTTTCACAGTCTTGGATATGTCAATGAGCAATAACATTGGTTTTGGTGCATTTTATTTTTTGTTTGCATGAAACCAGTTTAATATAATTGATCAAACATTAAAAATGGCTCAATCTGGTGCACAAATAGTAAAAACTACAAGTTTGAAACTAGTTTGTTATTCATGTGTTTGCATCACTAAAGTTGTAGCTCTGAAAGTTGGGGTTAATTTCAGCTACTTACTTTATTACTGGATAGTTTCATCTATAACCATAAATCAAACATTATTAGGTGATGCATATTTTATATTATTATTAACAATGTTTAATTCACTGTATTCTCCATGGATTGCGTGTCCTTGTGACGATGCTGTGTGTTGTGCCTCTCAGCTGCAGACCTTCAACACTCCTGCACCCTGCAGAACAGTGGAGGAGCTGACCACTGGAGCGGCAATATCACAGGCACTGCATCAAATGTGAGAGCGCACACACACACACAAACACAAACACACACACACACACAGGAATGCAACACACTGTAGGTTATCCAGCTCTGCCAGTTTGGCTCAAATTCGAGTTCTTCTGATACCGATACCAGTATCGGAAATGCCTCCGATACTGAACAAAATGCTGGATAATTCTGCCTACTGGCGGAAATAGTTATTGAAAGTAAAAGCAGGTTGACAGAAAGCTAAGAATTTGCCCTTGAACGGCACAATACATTGAGGAGTTCTGTGTAGATGAGCTGTTGCTTCGCTCTGTGTGCTGCAGAGACCCGGCGTGGTTCTCTGACGGATGGCTCGGCCGTATCAAAACCGATGTGGACGACAACTGGAGACTGAAGGTTCGTACCTGCATTGCAGTCGTCCCCGTCCCCTCTCTGTCCTCTCTGATTCCCCACCCTTGTGTGGTAAATCCTCTGTTTGCTTCAACCCTGCCAAACTGCCCTTGACACTGACCTCCTTCCTGCCCAAGGGGTTCTTCTCCTGGCTTAGCCCGCGCTCTGACCCCGCGCTCTGACTCCTCCTCTGGTGAAATGTGTACATGTATGTTTGTCCAAATATGTCGTCTATATGTAACGTCATGTGGAAATGTAAATGCTTGCCATTCTCTCTCCCTCTCTTTGGCTGTGACTGTGTTTTCCCCGTTGCCGTTGTTTCCTTTTCATGATGCCCTCTTTAGACATTTTGACAGGCCGCAGTACGAAATGCACAGGCGCATATAATAGCGTTGCGGTGCCTCAGTAGTTTGCACGCTGGGCTTACTGGGACACGAGTAGAAAAGAGTCATTAAAGGTTCTCAATACGCTAGTCAGAACGGAGGGATTGCCTCCACACGGCTCTCAACATGGCAGCTAACGGCGCTAACAGTGCAAACAATGGCAGCGGTGCTGACGGAGCTAACGCTACTCTGAATATCAAAATTTTGCACATTTTCTGCTAAGACTAGTCAAAATGTCTGCTGTGAAAAAGGCATATTTCCACTTGTGCACACTTGAAAAGTCTTGATTTCTGTCATGGCATGATCATAAATTATGTTTGAAGTGAATTTCTGTCGTGAGTTTGTCCTCTCGGTCCCAGCCTTTGACAATAAACTGTGATGATAACATTTTATAATCTTGTGTGTGTGATTTTCAGATGAACAACCTGAAGAAGATCCTTCAGATGGTGGTTGACTATTACATTGAGGTAGGTTGTGGCTGGCAGCAGGTGAGACTCCTGTGTGTTTGTTGGATTCTTGTGGGAGTTGCAGTTGCACAATTCATCATATCCACATTGCCAAATAAACACACCGTTAACACATTTAACTCATCAATCCTCTTAGTCGCAGCACAACTCTTCTTCCACGGCGGTTTCCACACCGAGCTCTTAGAATAACTCGCTGTCGTCTGTCTCCGGTCCATCAGGTCTTGGCTCAGGAGATGTCCGACTTCCCTTTGCCCGATCTGGCCGTGGTGGCGGAGCATTCGGACCCCGTGGAGCTGGGGAGGCTGCTGCAGCTCGTGCTGGGCTGTGCGGTCAGATGTGAGCGTAAACAAGGTGTGTGTGGCTGCACCTGTGTCGCACACACCCACAGATACCCAGAGTGAACCCGTGCTGGACAGAAATCCTGTTGGGTTCAGGCCGAACAATGTTTGGTTATTGCCCTGCCAAGCCTCTGACAAAGGAAGAGCCCGTCAGGCGGCCCGGCTGGGAAATCAATGCCTGCAGTGTTGCATTTGGAAGTGGGACACAAGCAGAACATGTGTGTGTGTCAATGTGTGTGTAGTTGATTATTTTCTCTCTCGTTCTATTGACAGAATACATTCAGATCATCATGACCTTGGAGGAGTCTGTGCAGCATGTTGTCATGACAGCCATCCAGGAGGTCAGTCCATCCGAACATCAAAGGTCGTCTCCCTCACTCCGATTACAGATGTTAAAGATATACGGGCAAGCTTGGCTGAGCGGTTGTGCATTTGAGTAACTTTTTAAAAGGGATTTCAACAGCAGTGGTTGCTTGTTTTGGGGGTTTGCAGCTATTCTAATGAGTCCGTTTGATCCATTAAACCCAGTGACGTGTTTTCCTCTTCAGCTCATGAGCAAAGAGATCATGGCCCCGTTTGGAGAACTGTCGGGGGACTTGGAACTGCAGGTCAGTTTCATAATGATTCCCAACTTGCTGTGTTTTAATGAAGCCGGTACTTTCTGCTGTGTAGTTAGACGTGAATTTAAACTATGTGACATAAAGAAAATCCACAAAATTAAACCACTCCAAATAGGAGCACAGTAAGAATCCCTCAATATTGCATAACATTCTAACATTAATGTAATGATTATTTTCACATCATATTTTTATTTGCAGTTAATGTCTAATGTTGACAGTGTAGTTTTGGCGCTGAGCGATTTTAATATATGTACTTACAATAACAGTAAGAATAATAAATACATTTTGACTGATATTGTAAGTGCGATATGATTTGCAATATTAGATGGAATCCTTCATTTTGTATCATTATTCTCATTTTCAGTTTTCTCTCTGAAAAATATATTTGATGGTGTGATTTTTTATTTTTTTTGCACGGGTCTGTACCAAACAAATATGTTTTCTTAAGTATGGGGAATATGATGTGTAGGCCGGCACGGCAGTATTTCATTTTTAAATTGTATTTTCACACTAGCTTGCTTTTCGTGGTTGTAAAGCGAGAGAGAGAGACCTGAGAGCGTCAAACAGCTGTTTCTATGCACCTGATACTACATTCTAGTAATATGTTCTAATACTACGTTCTAGTACTACGTGCTGTATGTACGTGTTGGTTAATTCTGCTTCTCCCTCATGTGTGCAGCTGAAAAAAGCCCTCGGGGAACTCACCGAACTTCTAGCAGAGAAGGAAGCGTTGGCCCAGCGCTGCCAAGAGCTGGACATGCAGGTGAATACAGGACTTACACAAGTGTTCCTACAGAAGACATAAACTACATTAATATGATTTATTCACAGCTGTCGCGCCTCAGTGCTTTCTGTAGGCGTGCCGATGGTCAGATATCCGTGTCTGTGCACACATGCACCGCATGCCTGCTAACAGTATAAACAGGAGTTGTGTAACTCTCTGTAATGCTCGGCTCCATTGTCTGGAGCTGCTGTGGCAGAAGGACTGTGGGCTTAGAGTCGGGGCTCTGCCGGGTCCCGCGGTGGCAGCCGGCCCATCCTCTGCCGCGGCTGCACGGGCTCGCTCGGCACTGTCCGGGCGCACTCCATGGAGCGCGGGCACTGATCACCTGTTCCCCCCGGACCCTCGACAGATCGCTTTGCTCTGTCGCCGGTCTCGCTCGTCTCCGGCCGCAGAGAGGTAAGTCCGACACGGAGAAGAACTAAACCCGTCTAAACCAGCCGCTCCAACGTCGACTCTAACTCCGCTAACAGACGGCTACGTCGGGATTCTGCCCGGGACGAGTCACGCTGTGTGTGTGTGTGTGTGTGTGTGTGTGTGTGTTTGTTTATTTTTGTTTTGTGTTGTGGCGTTTGTGTTGTGGCGTTATTCCAGTGTCATAATACCCATTTTGTTGCTTTCTTTTGGTAAAAAGCAACGTCATTACTTTGTGATGCGTTGTGTTCCATGTGAAACTTAAAGTATAGTTCATATGGGGAGACACTGGTTTTAAAAATACGACTGGGAAATAATTCTGTATTATTTTTAAATAGACTTTAAGTTTTTTTTATTCTTGTGATAATGATTTACATCTTGTTATAATTTTCACAAAACTATCTACTATAATGATTCCAAGCAAAATTAATAGAATGAGTTATTGTAGTTTTTATTTTCCTTGTTTTGTCCATTGTAATTTATTCTATTTATATTAATATTATCATGTTATTTTGCATACAATATATGTTTCATACGATTTTTTTTTTTTTTACACGGTACTGTTTTTGAACAGTGTCCTAGTTGAGCGTATAGTTTCTAATGTGAGACGCTGACCCGAGAGGATGTTTTGACGATGATGGGAGCGATGGGAGGGAAGTCAAATCGAACTAACCGTGTATTAACATGTTTGCTTAAAGTGCGCCGCTTCCAGCATGGATTAACTGAACTGTTTGCTTTAACAGCTGGGAGAGGAAGAGCAGATGTGACTTCGCTGCTTTGCATGAAATAATTGTCCAAAGAGAGATTTGATGTCACAGATTCTTCCTGCTGTCTTGACACAAATATATATTTGACCTTGAACAGATGGTTCAGATTATTTGAGGTACTTATCTATAGTCGGTGTATTAATATTCGAAACAACTTTATTCATGAGCCAAAGATTGATTTTAAAGAAAAAGCCACAGCAGTCCATTGCTTTGCTCATGTCTGTTTCTCCAAACTGGGGTTTACCAACCGCCATCTACTGTAATCTATGAATAAGTACCTCATACAACCGCACTATACCCTGTAACTTTGTTAGCATTGTGTCCTTGGTGAGTGGCTCTAAAGCGTCCTGCCCCTGGACAGGTGGCGGTCCTGCAAGAGGAACGGAACAGCCTGTTGGCTGAGAACGACGTCCTGACAGACCGAGCCAATCAGCTGGACACGTTCGACGACCCGAGCACCCCCTCGGGGAAAAAGCACAGCCAGCTGCAGCAACAGCTGGAGGCGGTGCAGGAGGAGAACTTCAGGTGGGCGCCGGCGTTCGACTTGCATCTCGACCTTCATCGCGGTTCGACCTTCAAGTCTGAACGAGTTTGTGCGTTCGCGTCTTTTTTTTTTTTTAGGCTGGAGGCCGCGAAGGACGACTACCGGATCCACTGTGAGGAGCTGGAGAAGCAGCTGATCGAGGTTCAGCACCGCAATGACGAGCTCACCGGCCTGGCGGAAGAGTCTCGAGCCCTCAAAGACGAGCTGGACGTCCTGAGGTTTGTGTCCGTGTGTGTGTGTGTGTGTGTGGGGGAAGTGCAGGTCGATCAAGTATTTAAACTGTGTAATAAAAAGCTGCTTTCTGTTGTCGGAGAGCAGCACACAAACGGACATGACGCCTCTTGTTTCCTCAGAATGAGAAACTAGCCGTCTCCTGAACTATGTTATGTGGAGCGGGAGGGTCTGCGCATGATTTCACAAATGAGTTGATAACTGTATAATTGTTGAGACAAATATTTCTCTCTACGGGCCTCGAGAGTAGGTTGACCTCTCGAGTGCATCCAAAAAGAAGAAGGAAAACAACACCAACACACAATGTGATATTTCTAAGTGTAACAAGAAAATTCTTCCTCCTGAAGCACAGCTTTTTTATAAATTGATATTTTATCTTGTGTCCCTATTCTGCAGGAACTGCTCTGATCGGGTGGTGATGCTGGAGGCCTCGGTGGACACGTACAAACGAAAACTGGAGAATCTCGGTGATCTGAAGAGGCAGATGAAGCTGCTGGAGGAGAACAACATGACCTACATGCACAACACGGTCAGCTTGGAGGAAGAACTGCGCAAGGCCAACGCGGCCCGCGCACAGCTGGAGACGTACAAGAGACAGGTGGGCGGAGGGAGAGTCCACGTCTTATGACTCTCACGCGGGACGGGTTTCATGTCGGCGCGACTTAACCCTTTTATTGGGTTTGCCGTCCGTCAGGTCCAGGAACTGCACAGGAAGTTGACCGAGGAGTCGCGGCGAGCGGACAACCTGGCCTACGAGATGAAGAAGTTGGAGGAAAAGCACGAAACTGTGATGAAGGAGAAGGAGGTGAGGCAGCTTTTGAAATGTGTGCGAAAGAATCGGCAGAAGGATTTGTGTATTTTTTTTTTTTTTTATTAAAAATCATTTGGACTGTTTTCACATATCTGCGCCTTTTTTACCTGAAAGTAGACCGTAGACTATCTTCACACGTCTCCAGTTCAGAGAAAGGACAGGCACTTTATGAAAGAAAAACTTGGGAGGTGATTGGATGAACCATCTGTCAATCAAACTTTTGCCTAAGCGAGTCGGGAGAAGAGCGAAAACATCTTTTTCATCGAGAAAAGCCGTCTCTTTTCTCTTCTTTCAATTAAAACTAATATACATATAAAAATATATATATAATCGATGCTATTGCAGCATCTATTCTAACCACTTCGGGTTGTTATTTTGTCGTCTCACGCTCACCTAAGCCACGCCCACAGCTCCCGGTAGCTCTTTACAGAACTCTGATTGGTCCGTGCTCAGTCTTGGTGGAGTTGTGTGTGTGTGATTTCCTGTGATGCTTTTCTGACCACAGAGTCTAAACTAGACATGAGGAAGCAGAGCTCCGATTTTATGCTCCATATATCTGGAACAAACTCCCAGGAAACTGCAGGTCTGCTGCAACTGTCAGTTCTTTTGAATCAAGTCTGAAGACTTTTCTGTTCATGTTCTATTCTTTTGGCTGTTTGATGGCTGTTTTTAATTGTATTTAAATGTCTTTTTGCTTCTGTGGCACTTTGTCTCGATGCGTTCAATGTTTTACGTAAAGCTCTTTGAATTGCCTCGTTGCTGAAATAAACTCTCCTTGCCTCCACTAGAGGACCATGATCGAGAGAGATTCTCTGAAGGAGACCAATGAGGAGCTGCGATGCACTCAGGCTCAACAGCTCCAGCTCTCCCAAACAGGTGTGTGTGTGACAGGATGCTCATATCTGACACTTAAAATCATACTTTTCCACTTTGCTATTCTAAAGCGCAGAAACTTTTCTCCCTGTAGGAATTCTTCCTCCTAGCAGCCCCAGCCACGAAAACCTGGCAGCTGAATTAATACCCATTGAGTACAGGTAACAGACACTGCTTCTGTCGTTTGTGTGTGTTGTGTGTTAACACTGACCGTGTACGTGTGACTGTTCAGAGAACAGTTCATCCGGCTGCAGCATGAGAACAAGATGCTGAGGCTGCAGCAGGAGGAGTGTGAGAGTGAGAAGATCGCTGACCTGCAGAGCCAGCTGGAGGAAGCACATAAAACACGCAGTGAACTGGACACGGAGAACAGGTCAACATATACGCTTTTACCAAGATGAGCTTGCATATGCAGGTTTTTTTTATTTATGGAAACCTGCTAAAAAATATGCAATGGACTCTTTTTCCAGAATGCCTTTCTTTTCTTTTTTTCTGGTGTAACGAACAACCAACAAAGATGGTTTTATTGAGTTTCTATCCAGATTGAGAGCAGTGCGTTTCAGTGACCTTTTTGTTGATATTTCCGCCCTCTTCACTGTGATGCATCTGCAGATTGAGTCGAGAGCGGCTCAGTGAGCTGCAGCAGCAGGTGGAGGACCTCCAGAGGGCGCTGCAGAGTCAGGCCACCAAACCCGACGACGTGAGTGTGCCAGTTATGACCTCATGAAGCTGTTCTGAATGTGTGCTGGCATGGCGTTATGTGTATGTTTTCAGAAAAGAAAAGTGAATCTTATTTAGATGTAATGTTTTCCAAATTAGTTTATTTCACATTGCACGATTAATCAATGTAATCAAATCGAAGCGTAACATTATTTCTCCCTTCTTTTTTTTTTTTCAGTCGAACCTGAAGCGGAAACTGGATGCGCACATGTAAGTGTGAATTATGCCAATCCTTGTTTGAAAGATGAGATGTCAAATGAGTGCACGCGTCCTCCAGTAGAGGGAGCTAAAGAAACGGCCTGTGTCTCCTCAGGGTGCAGCTGAACGAGGCTCAGGACGAAATCATGAAGAAGAAAGAGCTGCTGGAGGACCTTCAGCCCGACAACACTCAAACCTGTAAGAATAACAGTGGCCTCCTCTCTTCTGCATCATTACACACAGCAGCACTATGTAGTGAAACCCCTTCGCTTCTTCATTGCCTCTCAGCCTTGAAGCTGGATGAGCTGAACGCTGCTCTGAAGAAGAAGGACGATGACATGCGGGCCATGGAAGAGAGGTACAAAATGTACCTGGAGAAAGCTCGCAATGTGAGTGAAAAGATATATATTTACTCCTTTTTTTTTTTTTTTTGTTGAATTTTTTGACTTCAGAAGGATCCTTTCATTTGTGATGAGAGAAACAGATCCACAAGAAAATTTACTTTTAAGAGGTTTAAGGATGAGGAACGTTGACAACGGGATATTTTGTTTAATTATAATAGTTTATGAGTTGTGTGTTTTTATATGATAAATATGGATTTTATTGTTTGAGTTATGGAGAAGGGAAGTGATCATATGAGTGTATACTTCATCCTACTCCTTTATGGACATGGAATAATTGTTTACGTTGTTCATTTATATGTTAATTATTCATTTTAATTAAAGTTTTAGTTTTTACTTGTTTCACATGAATAAATAACATAAATACGTATAAATAAAATGTGTGCTTTGTAGGTGATCCGAGCGCTGGATCCTAAACTGAACCCGGCCACCGCTGAGATCCAGGCTCTCAGGAACCACTTAGCAGATCGGGACAAGCAGATCCTCAACCTGGAAGTAAATCTGCTTTTTGACTCGATCACAATACAACATACTTTCTTTTTTTTTTTTTTTTTTAAAGGATTTGTTGGTTGTTTTTCAAACTTGACTCATGTTTGGTTGATTTGCGTCTGCAGCGTCAATGTGAGCAGAACAAACTGAGAGAGTACGAGGAGAAGCTGGTCGTCACTGCGTGGTACAACAAGGTACAACTAATGCAACTTATCTGATGTTTATCCTGCTTTTTATGACTTTGTTCAATTCAGTCACTTTTTTTTTTTAAATCCCCGGATGGGAAACTTGATTCAAGTCAGGTGCACAAGATAAAAAAAACACAACAAAATGGTAAAATAAATATAAAATACACAAAAACACAACAAGTTCTAAATGACATGTGCAAATGAAGCGGAGGGACGGGCATCAAAGGTTTGTTTTACTCATATTGTTCTTGAACCGGAGGGAGGAGTTTGTGATGTCTTGGGCTTTGTTTGTTTTTTACTGATCGTATATATTTTGTGGTCAAAGGAGCGGCTGTAAAACGGAGGATAAACGTCTGAATTCCTATACATTCTTAAGTTATTTTTGCTGCTTACTCTTCCTCCCTGTAGTATTAGTACATTTATTTTAAATTAAAGAATGGGCACTAATTGCATATAAATTCTTCACATTATTTAAATGATTTTATTGTGAAGCAGCAACATGAGTAAATGTCGGGTTTTCCTCAGCACTAACTTAACAACAAGTTTGATGAATTGTTCAGATTGTGCCCACATGCTGCCTACACCTCCAGAGATCAGATTCAATCTCTGAGCGTACAGACTTGACAGTAAATGCATCCTGTGCGTGATCGGGATGACAATAGTCTCATTGAAAATAACGTAGATAAACTATAACCACGGAACTGATCTTGTGAAGAACCTGCTGGTCAAAGATGGCCGTCAGGGAGGTCTGTGGGAAACCTTCCGCTTCCTTCACAATAAAGCTCAGCTGTCTTTAGTCCCTCATGTTCAGGTTATTATACCAAGCATTCATACTAAAAGCAAGAACAGATTCAATAAAAGCCTTTTATAAAACAGACATCACACTTAAAAGTATCTGCCTATAGTGAAGAAAGAGTTGACGCTCTAAATGTGTCTGTCTTCGTCCTCAGAGTCTGAACTTCCAGAAGCTGGCGATCGAGTCTCGCCTCGGCGGCGGCTGCGCCTCCTCCACGCTGTCGCCCGGCCAGTCCTTCTTGTCCCAGCAGCGGCAGGTCTCCAACGCCCCGCGCCGGGCGCTGTCCGTCAGCGTGCCGGCCACCGCCTCCAAGTAGACCTCGGCAAAGAGTCCCACGCCTTTTCATTCAGTCGGGGGATAAATCCTCACTCCCTCACTCCCTCACTCACTCCAGTGAGCACTACAAGTGACCTTAAACACATCTGCTCTCGGGGCTCGGGATCAGACTACAGCGTACTGTCCCACAATGCACTGCTCCAGGCCGACCTCTCGTAGAGCAGGGACCCGCAGACCTTCTGCCCCGTGTGTTTGCTTTGCAGCTCAGCTGAATACTTTATAATAAATACAGCCTTCAGTCTCTTTTAACCTTAATGATGTGCACTTGAACAGGAATGAGAGAAATGTCAATGAATGCTTAACTATTTTATTACGAATTGGATCCCGTAAATAATATATTGATTACGAATGTGATTGTTTTTTAAAACTTGAATTCTAAAGCCAACTAACTTCAGATGATTGTTGATTTCTGGAGAACTATACCATCGTACTATGCAGTTAAGGGACTAACGTAGTCATCCTGCTGACAGACGCACTTCACATGTCTTTGAGAAAATATGTATCTCTATATTTGGTGCTGGCCACCAACTGCTTTGAAGCATCGGTCACTATTCCTGTTTTGTTTTTTTCTACTAAAATGGAACCAGCCCATCATGAAGGCGATCATTTGTAAATCAATTACTCACCCTGTGTTACTTTAAACTCTTAAATAATAACTTAGTTTTTCTCTCATGCCTATACGGTGAACACAGAATCAAATTAATTGAACAAGCAAAAAACTTTATCAAAACATCTGTTCATGAACGCTCGCACAACTTGTGCCGTATAATCTGAGTCTCATTCATCCAGTCGTGCGCTCTACTTATTCCCAAACGCGTGCATCTTCACTGAAACCTCACTCGCTCTCTTTCTGGAGCAAACATCGATGTGTTTCGATGCAGTTTTGCCCCATTTTGATTCTCCGATCTGAGGCTTTTGAGAAAAACAAAGTAATTGATGTACAAATGGTCCTTTTTTGTGGTAGAAGTACTCCTTTTTAAAGTGATCGACCTCTGAGGCGCTGCAACAACCAGTCCTACTCAAGAAATTGCGGACTACTGGATCCACATCAAGGGTTTTCTTTATTCCTTAAGGGTGATTTATGCTCTAAACGAGTACTTTTTAATTCTCCATCTTGAATCTTATTCAGCAGTGAGAAATCAAGTCCATGAAGCTGTGACGTGAACGCGATTTCAACACCAGCTTCTGACGGCACCTGCAAATGTAATCACTCCAATCTATGTTGTATTTAATCATGAATGTTTTCAGGCTGTTTTGGTGGAAGTTCAGAGCGAAGAGCGCTGTTTGTAGAAGCAGTGCGTTGTGGGTAATTGGCTGTCGAACCGTCTGGAGTCTTGAGTTTAAACTGCACGAGGCTCCTGCCATGAGGTGGGCGTCGATTGCCTCGTTACTCTATAGACGTGTGTCGAGGCGCTTTTGTTTTCCTTTGCAGTGGATGATTCTGTAGATTGCTGATTTAAACATGAATTTGTGTGAACGTAGCACAGAAAACTGCATGTGTAGTGTTCTATGTTTGTGTGTAAATGGGGTAAAAAAGAAGTGATAATGACATTATGAATTTTTCAGGAATTTACGGAGTTTAACATTTAATGCCTTTTTGGTTTTCTTGTGAATAAAAAAAAAAAATGTTTTTCCGAAGACTGTGTTTTTCATTCGGTAGCATCCATCTCAGTTTGGATATAGATTTCAATCGTCTTATTTTTTATTTGTACACAAACCGCATGATGATGACGCCAAAACACTTCTTTTTTTTTGTCTCAGTCATCCACATGCTCCAGTCTTTACAAACCAGCCAAATATTTGTAACTAAGTTTTAAGTAAAGCAAAAACACACATACAGTACATATATTTGCATGTTTTTATATTTATAATTGTAATATTTTTAGTGTTATTGATTTAGTTCCCTGACTCATTCACATTTGAAGCATGGGTGCCAGGACCAAGACCTCCATTGCATCATTACAATTTTTTTATATTATATTAAGACACAACCAATGTAAATCTTCTTTTAAAAAGAAAAACAAAAAGGACAGTTATGTAGATATGGATTAAAAACTACCGGTACCTCACTTAAATCTCTAAATAATTCCCAAGCAGATTTGTTATATGTACAAATGTCTTATTTTAGATAACTGAAACAGAATGTACTTTTCAACTTCAAAATCAAAGAAATTCATAAGATTGGAGAAATTAAGAATATTTCTTCTTTTATGGATGTGGATTTTAACAAAAAGAATAAGTCAATCGACGTGTAAGTTGTATGTTTTGGTGCCTTTGCATAGTATTTGAGTAATAAGTAATATAAGTACACAACCTAATGGCTTCTAACTCGTTGTGAATTCAACTTTAATATTTGATAAAACATAAAAAAATATATACGAGTATTCAACATATTGTTCTCAATGTATTGGTACAATAATTTTTATTAACAACTTTTTATTAATTTTAATAAAAAAAAAAAAAAAAAACACAACTCGCGAGTCGCACGCCAAACCCGCGAACCATTTCCTGAATCAGTCACGTGGTACGGCCGTTTCGCCGCGTGGGGTTCCTGGCGTCACGGGGAGTGGGCGGGGCTTAAAAATCAAAGGCACTGGAAGTTAATATAGCAGACCACAAATCTAAGAACATTGAGCTTTGAGACAGAATTTCACAAAGAGAAGGCCATCTTGAAGATACACCTTTATTAGTTATTCACAGTTACGATACAATAACTTTTAAACTCCTTCTAGTTGAACAGCATTTAGTTAAAATGGGCTCAAAGTCATCAACACAAGCCACTGAGAACGTGAGCACTACTCCAACTGACACTCTACAAGCCACAGTAGAAGCCACCAGCACTTTAGGGATTCAGACCACGGTGCTGAGCGCTGAAGCCAGCACCAGTAACACCAGCAGTGATTCCTATTGTGATTCCTATTGTGATTCCTTTTACGATTCTGATTCTGACTCTGATGATGATGATGATGATGAAGTTGAAGTTGAAGTTGAATGTGCACCAGAAGAGCAGTGGAATAGGCTCAGCTGCTTGGTGCTGGTGACATTTGTGGTCAGGCGGATGGTTGAAAACTCAGCGGAAATGTCCACGGGGGACATCAGCACCCTGATAGAGTCCCTGACGCAGGAGCTGTGGACTCAGCTCCAAAACTGGGTCGTTTCCATCAAAACGAAAGACTGCCTGTTCAGGATTGCCATGGGTGTATCCAGAGACATGTCAAAGACGGTCGAGCCCAATGACCCAGGCTTCAGCGCGTCAGTACTCTATTTGTTTAGGAGGCACATGGAGAGGGCCAAGAGCCCAAAAGCCCCAAAGCGCGCCGTGGAGGATGACCAAAGAGTCAAAAAGCCCGGCATGCTCAGGAGGTTTTTCAAAGTCATAGTCAAGGCTTTCTCGTGCTGCTGCTGTGCCACCCCCGATGACTAGAGACTTTTAACACGTTCATGCACGTTTTTCTTCCGAGTGATTCGGTTTTAACACGTTCATGCACGTTTTTTTCCGAGTGATTTTGTTTTAACACGTTCATGCATGGGTTTCTTCCGAGTGATTCGGTTTTAACACGTTCATGCACGTTTTTCTTCCGAGTGATTCGGTTTTAACACGTTCATGCACGTTTTTTTCCCGAGTGATTCGGTTTTAACACGTTCATGCATGGGTTTCTTCTGAGTGATTCAGTTTTAACACGTTCATGCGTGGGTTTCTTCCGAGTGATTCGGTTTTAACACGTTCATGCATGGGTTTCTTCTGAGTGATTCAGTTTTAACACGTTCATGCGTGGGTTTCTTCCGAGTGATTCGGTTTTAACACGTTCATGCGTGGGTTTCTTCCGAGTGATTCGGTTTTAACACGTTCATGCATGGGTTTCTTCCGAGTGATTTTCTGTTTTGATATTGGTTAAATAAATTAAAGATTGGTATTCTGGCTATTGAATATCTATATTGAATCAAATATCTGCCTCTTTGTCTAATTTAACTCATCATTCATATTTCTCCAACCAAATCTATTTATTATGTAGGACTATTCATTTTTTGGTTAGACTTAAGTATTTCTTAAGTAATCTTTTTTTTTTTTTTTCATCCTGTGGTTTTATTTTGAAAGGACTTTTTTATGCAGCAGAGTGTCGTTATTTTGCCGGCTCTGGTTTCAACTGGTTTTGCACTTGTCCCTCCATGTTTTCAGCAGCGTGGGCCAGGTTGGGTCAAACCATCCTGATATGGGGGAGACTCTGGGTTTTTAGGATAATTAAATTAAACAGCCTACTGAATATAACATTGACAACTGATGGCGCTGCCTGCATGACAGGAAAAAACTCTGGGGTTGGGAGGAGAATTGAGTGCTGCTTAATTTTCTGTAAAGCACAATGTTTTTCAGTATTTACTGATGAGGTAATCACAAGAGAAGTTAATGTTGTATATATGAATCCTTTTGAATTCCACTTTTGTTTAATTTATTTTGAGTTAGTGGAAAAGCTGCTCCTCAACACAGTGACGTGTTCCACAGTAAGGTGTTTGTCATAGATTCGGTGAGTGTGTGTTCTCAGTTAAAGTTAGGTCATTTCAGTCTTTTTGAAACTACTTCTTAGTTGTTGGACTGTTTGTGCATGAAAGCTGTTGAGTCTGTTTAAAAATAGCTGAAGATTCTGAATTGTTATATATGTTGTAATACCTCGTGTCCTGAAGATGCAGTTTTAGTTTTTTAATTAAAATGCAGCTAATTGAGTGTAAAAGGGAATAGTTCCCTCTCTATCATCGCCACCAGCTGCTCGTTTTGGTTATTAAACTTGTTTTTGTGTTAGCATACATATTCTGTACTATCTCAGGTTCAAACTGCACCATCTTTTCATTAAATACATTGGAGAAGTTGAGAATGTTCCTCGATTTGGGTCGTGGCTCGTCATTCAGGGGTGATGGTGGGTCCCGGAGCCAGACCGGTTGAGAACCACTGTTCTAAAGTACTTTTTTACTCCTCCTTGTTAACACCTCAGTTCCACACCCTTGTGTTCGCTCATCTTTACAATCTTCACTCAAAACAGAAAATAAATGAACATTTAACATCACTTTAATACACATGTATTTGAAGAAACACAAGCGTTTGAACCTTTCAGGTTACACATTAAAACTTGCCAAGCGTTGATTATATGTGAAGAGTCCTTTCTCAGTATCCTGTACTCTCATGCAAGACACATTCTATTCCACCCTGAGCATCACTAGATTATATTAAAGAAATAAAACACACATAGCAAACTTTAACCTTTAACATAGCAGAACCCCCAACACCCTCTGCTGCCTCTCCCTATTCAATGTATGACTCTGCACCTTGATAGATATATACAGTATATATATATATATATATATATATATATATATATATATATATATTAATAACGGAACAACGGCAGAGTACTTTCATACATTTACTGCGTTTTATAGATATTATTTACGTACTTTTTACCAAAGAGTTTAAATGGTGGTACTTTTACTTCACACAACAACAGACGGAGTACTCTCTGATGATGATGATGATGATGATGATGATGATGATGATGATGATGATGAAGACTATAAAAGAGGAACTCTGTGAGCTTCATCCTGCAGACGACCAGCCGAGAGACTCTTCATGGACAAACGTTGGACGAGTTCATCGGAGACAAAGTCAGAAATACCTCAAAGCAGAAGAATGAAATATGAAACGCTGAGAATTAATACGGTGAACAGCGTAAAAAGAGGTCAGAGGTCAGAGGAACTCAACGACCATTCTAAATCCTCCAAAAGGTTGGAACGGTTTCCCCACAGACTGAACCACGAGTGAAAGGTTTGAGCGCGTCGCCACCTGGTGGAAGAACTGGAGAACAACAACCTGCCGACAGAGGAGAAATGTCTCCGGGTCGAGTTTAAGACCAAAACCAGAGTGAAAGGTTTCATATGAAACTCTTCAATAGTTGGAATGAAGAAAGGCACAGTCAGTGATTCTAACAGAAAAGCCAACTTGTCTTTTCTAAATGTTTTCATGGTCGTTACTCTGTGGAAACACAACCTTCCTGTTCTTTGCTCCTGATTCATTAACGCAGCGACCAGAGGAAACAAACCATCGTATAGAGACCTTCAAGCACACTCCTGACTCCAGGGAAGAAGAAGATTATTACAAAGTTAGGAGTGATATTATAATGCAGATGGAGATGGTATCCATGAGCTGATGTATCAATGCAGCAGAATGCATGAAACTAATGTCTGGGAGGTGGATCCTCCATCAAGGTCCAAGTCCTGGTTCTTCCTGGAGGACTTCACACCGTGCAGCTGCTCCTCTCTCACCTATTGGTCGTCCTCAGGCAGCTTTTCTTCCACATTCACTTCATCTGATGGAGAGAAGAAGAGAAAGAGAAAGAAAGAGATCCTGAATTCTGAACTCTCCTCCTGACGTGATCTTAACAGCTCAACACAAATGTTCTCTGTCCATGAGGACGCGCTCCTCGTGAGACCAGACTGGACCGGACCATAGTTTGATGAACGGGGACATTGTGTACAGTACTCACATGTTGAGGGTTTGGCAGCTGTGATGATGTTGTAGTTTTAGGTCCTGTAGAGATGAACACAGCACCAAGAGGGATGGAACAAGTTTAAAATAACAGAAGTAATGCTTTGCATCACGTCCTCACCGCAAACACAACAGCTGACTGCAGTCAGGTTCTGTGTCATCAGTCCAGATCCAAAACACAAGGAACCACAACAAACTACCCATTTCACTCTACTGTGAAGTCCCATGCTAAGCTAGGCTAACCATGGGCAGCGGTACAGTTCCTGCCCAACACTGCAGAAACCCAGGGCTGGATTACCAGTAGAAATAGCTTGAATCCCAGTACAGGAGCCTCTGTTCATTGGCTGTGAGGGTTCTGATGTGTGTTGCTGCAATAGCAACTGGTGCTGGTGGGTTAGGGAAATAAAGGGACCCCCAAGGGAGAAACCCATTGACCTCTATGGGTTTAGTTCAATACTGCTGGAACCAGCATGGACCGACTCCAACATTCTACTGACCTCACAGTCTCCAGTCTGTAGTGAGGACTCTTCACCAGATCAGTCAGCAGCTTCACTCCTGAAGCCTGCAGCTTGTTGTGACTCAGATCCAGTTTTCTCAGACTGGAGGGGTTTGACTTCAGAGCTGATATCAGAGAAGAACAGGTGATCTCTGTGATCTCACACCATGACAGACTGCAAACACACAAAACAACACACAGAGTTTATTATAAGATACACAATGAATCATTATTTTCATCATAAACTTGAGTGGCTTTCATTTTGGTTTCTTCTTCTTTTGTAAACAGACATTTAGTTAAAATCATGTCCCTGTAAACACATTTAAATCCTGATTCCAGTGAAATGAGTTCTTCCAGTGCAGTAGAAGCTCTAACAAACTAAAAGCAGGACTTAAAGCGTCCTGGTTCCCTGAAAGCAGGAGGGCCAAAGGATGTTCATGTTGGTTGGACAAGACCTCCAACACTTTGATCCCCAGCAGGATAGTGGCCAGTTCAGCATTCAGTTCACAGCATTATGTCCAAAAGCATATCAAGAGACACCAGTAGACATTGTTGTCCCACAGCAACATGTTGGGAACACCAGCATGAACTGGTATGCAGTAGATGACTTCAGAGCTGAGAGAGATTAAATTACCTTTTATTAATGAACAGTGAGTCACTCAAGTGTAATATATAATATTAATCAAGTATAATATACATAATATTAATAAAGTATAATATATATATAATATAATATTAATCAAGTATAATATATATATATTAGTAATCAAGTATAATATACATAATATTAATAAAGTATAATATATATAATATAATATTAATCAAGTATAATATACATAATATGAATCAAGTATAATATATATAATATTAATCAATTATAATATACATAATATTAATCAAGTATAATATATATAATATTAATCAAGTATAATATACATAATATTAATCAAGTATATTATATATAATATTAATCAATTATAATATACATAATATTAATCAAGTATAATATATATAATATTAATCAAGTATAATATATATAATATTAATCAAGTTTAATATATATAAGGCAGATTGGATCGACTTCCGGTGACGCCATGACTTGAGTTGTAGCAGAGCTCTGTCCCCTGACACACATTTGGCCCCTGAATCTTGGGGCCCCTAATACACTGGGCCCCTGACTTTCGGAGCCCCTTATACTTTTGGCCCCTGACACTCAGGGCTCCTGATACTTTTGACCCCTCAGACTTGGGGGCCCCTGACACTCGGGGCTCCTGATACTTTTGGCCCCTGACACTCAGGTACCCTGACACTAAGGGCCCCTGACACTCTGGGCCCCTGCCACTCTAGGCTACTGACACGTTTGGCCCTTGCCACTTGGGGCCCTTGAGACTTTGGGCCCCTGAAAATCTGGGCCCCTCACACTCTGGGCCGCTGATACTTTTGGCCCCTGACACTTTCGGCCCCTAACACTCGGGGCCCCTGATACTCATGGCCTCTAACACTCTTTGCCCCTGACACTCTGGGACCCTGACTTTCGGAGCCCCTTATACTTTTATAATCAATACGTAGATAATCAATACAGTTATTGATTAAACATGAAGGTGCTACACTAGCAGCAGACAGTGAACCCACCTCAGAGTCTCCAGTCTACAGTGAGGACTCTCCAGAAAACCACTCAGCAGCTTCACTCCTGAATCCTGCAGCTTGTTTCTACTCAGATCCAGTTCTCTCAGACTGGAGGGGTTTGACTTCAGAGCTGATATCAGAGAAGAACAGCTGATCTCTGATAAGCTGCAGCCCCTCAACCTGAATAAAGAATAAAAGATGAAGATCAGAATCATGCATAATCCATCAGATGTGTTGAGGTTTAAATGTGTAGCTCAACATGACGATGTCCTCATCAAGGAGCTTTTCTCTTTGTCATTGTGTTCTTGTGGATCATCATCATGTCAGCCTTCTACAGACATCATCACATGTCAGCACAACATTCATAACCTGTTGATGTCCACACAGATGAAGACCATGCTGCTGCTCTCAGGTCTGCAGCTACAGGATCAGATCAGACATGTAGGACTCATTGATTCCATGAGCTTCTTCTTTGTGTCTCTGGGCTACTGACACGTTTGGCCCCTGATACTTTGGGCCCCTGGAAATCTTGGCCACTGACACTCTGGGTCCCATGACACTCAGGGCCCCTGATACCTTTGGCCCTGACACTTTTGGCCCCTAAAACTCTGGGCCTCTGACACTCGGGGCCCATGACTTTGGGCCCTGACATTCGGGAACCCTCAAGGCCCCTGACTTTCGGAGCCCCTTATACTTTTGGCCCCTGATACATGGGGCCCCTGACACTCTCAGCCCCTGACACGTTTGGAACCTGCCACTTGGGAGCCTTACCACTCAGGGCCAATGACATTTTGGGCCCCTGAAAATCTAGGCCCATGACACTCTGGGCCCCTGATACTTTTGGCCCCTGACACTTTCGACCACTAACACTCGGGGCCCCTGCCACTCGGGGCCCCTGATACTTTCGGCCCCTGACCCTCTGGGCCCCTGACTTTCGGAGCCCCTTATACTTTTGGCCCCTGACACTTTCGACCACTAACACTCGGGGCCCCTGCCACTCGGGGCCCCTGATACTTTCGGCCCCTGACCCTCTGGAACCCTGACTTTCGGAGCCCCTTATACTTTTGACCGCTGACACTTGGAGCCCCTGACACTCTGGGCCCATTATACTTTTGGCCCCTGACACTTGGGGGCCCTGACACTCTGGGCCCTTGATACTTTTGGCCCCTGACACTCAGGGCCGCAAATACTTTTGGCCCCTGAAACTTTCGGCACCTGAGACTCTTGGCCTATGACACTTTCGGCCCCTGACACTCTGGGCCTCTGACACTCTCGGCCCCTGACACCCTGGGCCCCTGACACTCTGGGCAACTGACACGTTTGGCCCCTGCCACTTTGGGCCCCTGATACTCAGGGCCTCTAACACTCTCGAGCCCTGACAATCAGGGCCACTGACATTCAGGGACCCTCTGAGCCCCTGACTTTCGGAGCCCCTTATACTGTTGGCCCCTGACACTCGGGGCCCTGATACTTTTGGCCCCTGACAGTTTTGGCCACTGACACTTTTGGCTCCTGACACTCGGGGCCCCTGACACGTTGTACATTTCATGACTGTAGAGGACGACATGCAGACAACGAGGCAGCTGTGAAGTGAACATATTACCAGAACATGTACCACTTGATGATCAATACGTAGATAATCAATACAGTTATTGATTAAACATGAAGGTGCTACACTAGCAGCAGACAGTGAACCCACCTCAGAGTCTCCAGTCTACAGTGAGGACTCTCCAGAAAACCACTCAGCAGCTTCACTCCTGAATCCTGCAGCTTGTTGTCACTCAGATCCAGTTCTCTCAGACTGGAGGGGTTTGACTTCAGAGCTGATCTCAGAGAAGAACAGGTGATCTCTGACAAGCTGCAGCCCCTCAACCTGAATAAAGAATAAAGATGAAGATCAGAATCATTCATAATCATCAGATGTGTTGAGGTTTAAATGTGTAGCTCAACATGACGATGTCCTCATCAAGGAGCTTTTCTCTTTGTCATTGTGTTCTTGTGGATCATCATCATGTCAGCCTTCTACAGACATCATCACATGTCAGCACAACATTCATAACCTGTTGATGTCCACACAGATGAAGACCATGCTGCTGCTCTCAGGTCTGCAGCTACAGCAGGGGTGTCAAACTCATTTTAGTGAAGGGGCTGCATGCTGCCCATTTTGATCTCAAGTGGGCCGGACCAGTAAAATCACAGCATATTAACGCATACATAATGACAATATTTCTCTCTGTTTAAATCATTGGTGAAGGTTTTTGAACGATAAACCCTGTTTTAAGGTCTTTCTACAATAAACTAGAAACATAAAGTCCAAAGATTCAGACATCAGCCCACTGTTTACCTGCCTGGGCTCTCCTCTGCAGATTCCCTTGCAGTGGGGCAATATGTTTAATAAAGTCGAAACTGTGACCAATTGTGTCTGTGGCTCAATGGTAACCATGCACGTCTTATAACCAGAGGATCAGTGGTTCGAATCCAGTTTGAGGTACCTTTTTTTATTTTTTTTTATTAATTATTATTATTATTTTTTCAATTTTTTACAATTATCCCGCGGGCCGGACTGGACCCCCTGGCAGGCCAGATCCGGCCCGCGGGCCGTATGTTTGACACCCCTGAGCTACAGGATTACAACCTTATTGATCCTTTAAACAGCTGCTGCTGGAAATATGACTTCATCTCTATGTGTTCTTAAAGATTAATATCAATGATCAGACAATATTTGTGAAAACACATTTAAATGAACAGAAACCAAAGAAATATTTACTTCATCAAGTAAACGTTATAAATATGAAACAAATATTAGTTCAGAGGATCTTCTGTTTACAGATTTGACCATTTACCAAAAATCATAAACAATAATTTACATTATCAACTGAGGACATTTTCTACAGTTTCTTTAAGAAACAAGTCTTTGTGACTGCAGACTACATTTAGTTCAAGAAACATGAAATATGAACAAAACAAATATTCAACAAACTCCTCACAGTGAATGTTCACATGAACCTGGAGCACAACAGGTTGCTAAGAGATGTGAACTGATGATGCTTTCTATCACTTTTAGACATCTGATACTAAATGTATTGATCAGTATTGATCCAGGTTCTTCAGAGCAGATCAGAACATATTAAAAGTTATTTAAAAATACCAAATGCTCTGGAAGAAAGTATCAACATTATTATGTTCTTAAATTACTTTAACAGTTATTTGCTTCAAAGTTAATAAATGTTTGGTTCTTTACGTGAGATTAAATGACCTTTTATTAAATGAACATTGAGTCACTCAAGTATAATATATATAATATTCATGAAATATAATATATATAATATTCATGAAGTATAATATATATAATATTCATGAAGTATAATATGTATAATATTTAATAACTATAATATATACTGTATGTATAATGTATTCATCAATAGTCTTTTTGTGTCTCTATGAGTGACCTTCTGGAGGTGAAGAACAGGGGGCCCCTGACACTTTTGGCACCTGACACTTTCGGACCCTGATGCTTGGGGCCCCTGATACTTTTGGCCCCTAATATTCATGGACTCTAACACTCTCGGCCCCTGACACTCTGGGCCCCTGAAACTCAGGGGCCCTGATACTTTTGGCCACTCAGACTTGGGGGCCCCTGACACGTTGTACATTTCATGACTGTAGAGGACGACATGCAGACAACGAGGCAGCTGATGTGAAGTGAACATATTACCAGAACATGTACCACTTGATGATCAATACGTAGATAATCAATACAGTTATTGATTAAACATGAAGGTGCTACACTAGCAGCAGACAGTGAACTCACCTCAGAGTCTCCAGTCTACAGTGAGGACTCTCCAGAAAACCACTCAGCAGCTTCACTCCTGAATCCTGCAGCTCGTTGTAACTCAGATCCAGTTCTCTCAGACTGGAGGGGTTTGACTTCAGAGCTGATCTCAGAGAAGAACAGCTGATCTCTGACAACCTGCAGCTCTCCAACCTGAATAAAGAATAAAAGATGAAGATCAGAATCATTCATAATCCATCAGATGTGTTGAGGTTTAAATGTGTAGCTCAACATGACGATGTCCTCATCAAGGAGCTTTTCTCTTTGTCATTGTGTTCTTGTGGATCATCATCATGTCAGCCTTCTACAGACATCATCACATGTCAGCACAACATTCATAACCTGTTGATGTCCACACAGATGAAGACCATGCTGCTGCTCTCAGGTCTGCAGCTACAGGATCAGATCAGACATGTAGGACTCATTGATTCCATGAGCTTCTTCTTTGTGTCTCTGTAGCTTAGCAGCTTCATGTGTTTACCAGCAGAGGTCACATGTGTTCAGGTGTGTTTCAACAACAGCCATGTGACCTGTCCATCACAGGAGTTATTACCTGTTAGTAACCATTTACCTGTTGATGTGTGTAAACCTACATTGTTGATTTCTCTCCTCAAAAGTTGTCATGAATGAATTTAGTGATGAAATAGAACACAAAGATGTTTGTGGCCGTTGTGGTTGTGACCATAGACTGTGTCGTTCCAGCGCTTTGCATTGTGGGATACAGGAAAGATAGATACATACTGGAGATCTTTTCTGAATCAGCACAACATCCTGGTACTTCTGTCAGACTTAGATTTAGCTTTTGTTTGCTAGCACATGCTACATTTGGGTCCAATCAGTCCAAACTGCTAGAATAGGAGGTTTAAATACATCCAGTGTCAAACACAGACTGACTTGATGCATGTGAAGCCTCACATTGGTTCAGATCCACTTCACAAGTGTGTCCTCCACTGAACTAGACTGTGGATTTAGTCCTGGAACATCACAGACAGTCTGGACCGAGTACAGACACCAAGAACTCTTGAAGGGACATTTGGACTCGTGAGTACTGTGTTGAGAAAGACCTGAACGAAGAGGAACCGGCCCTTTAAGAACAACATGTGTTGAAGGTCGTTGGCTCCAGATAATGAGACTCAACATGAACCCAGAACAACAGGTAGACCTGCTGTCAAGAAGAACTCAAGTTAAATAAGTTAGAAGCTTCTACATCTGTAGCTTGATGATGTCATTCATCAGCATCACTTGTTGAAGAGCCACTAGCACTACGACTGGTCTCAGCTGACCTCTAGTTCTAGTAATCACAACAGAGACCTTTGTCTCCTCCAGCTGGAGTCCTAAAAGCTGCTTTGTTGAGGCCTTTGGGCCGGTGCTGGGCTGCTGGTTACCAGTCTGAGCTCTGGTCTCATCTCACCACAGCAGCTGTGTGGGTTGTCTCTGTAGCAGCCTCATCAGCTTCTGATGGCATGAAGACCATCACAGTTCACAACCTCACCTTCATGGATCTTTGCATTCAAGTCTTTTCTATTTGCTGTCATCAGATCTTCATCCTCCTTCATCTCCCTCACACACTCTGCAGCCTCATCAGGACTGACATCATCTTCACTGACTGATGGACCACCACGTGAGTCTGGAAGCTACAAACTCTCCTGTCAATCACTTCATTTCTCTACGTTCTGTTCCTCTAACAAAGATTCTGCTTTTGTTTTCAGGGACATCCTGAAACCTTCCAGTCAGTGAACTGACCTCAGAACCTCCAGTCTACAGTGAGGACTCTCCAGTCCAGCAGACTGACCTCAGAACCTCCAGTCTACAGTGAGGACTCTCCAGTCCAGCAGACTGACCTTAGAACCTCCAGTCTACAGTGAGGACTCGCCAGTCCAGCAGACAGCAGCTTCACTCCTGAATCCTCCAGGTTGTTGTAACTCAGGTCCAGTTCTCTCAGAATGGAGGGGTTGGACTTCAGAGCTGAGGCCACAACTTCACATTGAGTCTCTGAGACTCCACAGCCAGTAAGTCTGTAATGACACAAATATTACAAAACGTTATGATGAAACATGTAATATGTACTTCCTGCTTCCTGTGCTGATGAACATTATAACTTCACATCAGTGGTTCAGCTGCTCTCATCTCACCGTGTCTCACATGAAACAAGAACTCATCTCTTTCTCGTCTGCAGACTTTTAATCATATTAAGTAAGCTGTTCACTATTAATAATAAAACTATTAATACATCTCAGTAAACTTCCTGCATTCAAATGTTTACATCAAGTTAACCCTTCAGACTCAGGTCATTTTCTCGATTTTACATAATTCCTTAAATTCACCTTTTAAGGCACTTGCAGATACATACCCATGTTTTACATAAACAATTGCAGAACAATATCAGTTCTCTATATAATGAGGCACAATTGTCATAAGGCAAAAGTGTAAAGAGAAAATATGACTCTAAAGCTGAAAACTTGAATCTCGATTTTGGAAATTCTTCATATCTCTTGTGAAAACATAACTTTACTCATGTGGTTGAACGGTTTTGGTGCTAGACATTGGTTTACCAAAGGACTTAGGTCCACAAAATCAGTGAAATATATGAATACAATGGTAGATACATGTAAATAAATGTCTAAAACCAAATTAAAAATTAAAATTAAAACAGTTTTTGTTTTCAAACAAAATATGTACTATAGATTTGAGTCAAAATATGTACTATAGAAAAACAAACTATTCACAATGATTACACAATGAGCATGTTTCAGTTTCAGTTTCGTTCTTTCAAGAACAGTTTTCAGAACAAGAACATCATATGTACTCTGTATGTATGTATGTATGTATGTATGTATGTACTATGTACTCTGTATGTATGTATGTATGTATGTATCTAGTAACAGACTTCAGGACCTCACATCTCACTGCATTGTGTTCTATTGTTCTGTGTGTTTAGTTTAGTGGAGAACAGTTACATTAAAATCATTTTCATGTAAATGTATTTCAACAATCTAAAGGTAGAACCCTGAATTCAAGTTGCTTTGTTTTTGTTTTCTGGTCCTGTTTTTAAGAAGGGGGTGTGGCCTGATAGAGATCTCATTTGAACTCTTAAATAATCAGGTGTTACCTGTAAGTGTGATGATGTCAGAGCCTTTGCAGAAGCTCCTCATGTAATAATAACTAAAGCACAGGAAGTGATGACAGTAAACACTGATCTATGTTGTGATCAAATGCTGCTGAGATAAAACCTCCAACACGACCTCTAAAGTCCTTCATGTGTTGTATCAGGTTCACATGTCGCCTCCATCACCCAAAGGAAGATGAATAGAGGAAGAATCATATCAACATCAAAGAGAACAATCAGAAATAAATAGAATAACTTGACAGTGAAAACACAACCAACTGAAACATCAACATGTTTTCACTCGCAGCTTTTGAGACAACAAGAACATCTGAGACTAAATACAACTGACTTATAACTTTCTATCAAACAGCTGGAACACTATTTTAAGAATATTATGAATTTCATAGTTTCTATATTTGAATAACTAAACTACTGATCAACACTGATTCATGAAGTTAATCACATCTGGACTCACACAGCCTTTCTGCAGTTCCTCACAGCTGGAATCAGTCTCCGTCGTCCCTCATCTGATGTGTTGTACTTGTTCAGGTCCAACTCATCCAGAACCTCCTCTGACATCTGCAGCATGTAGCACAGAGCTGAGCACTGGATCTCTGAGAGTTCCTTCTCTGATCTGTTCTCTGACTTCATGAACTCCTGGATCTCCTGATGGACTGAGAGGTCCTTCATCTCCATCAGACAGTGGAAGATGTTGATGCTTCTGTCAGGAGAGATTTCATCACTGTTCATCTCCTTCAGGTTGTTGATGGCTCTCTGGATGGTTTCTGGACTGTTGTCTGTCTGACCCAGCAGGCCTCCTAAGAGTCTCTGGTTGGACTCCAGAGAGAGGCCATGAAGGAAGCGGACAAACAGGTCCAGGTGGCCATTTCTACTTTTGAGGGATTTCTCCATGGCTCTCCTCAGGAAGTCCTCTAGAGATGAATAATTGTAGTCTTTTCCCATGAAGTCCTTCAGGACCTCTGTCTTCCTGTGTGTGAAACAGTGGAACATGTAGACGGCAGCCAGAAACTCTTGAACACTCAGATGAACAAAGCAGTAGACGGTTTTCTGGAAGATCACACTCTCTCTTCTGAAGATCTCTGTACAGACTCCTGAGAACACCGAGGCCTCCGTGACATCAAGACCACACTGCTCCAGGTCTTCTTGGTAGAACATGATGCTTCCTTTCTCCAGATGTTCAAACGCCAGCCTCCCCAGCTTCAGAAGAACTTCCCCATCAGCCTCCATCAGCTCTTGAGAACTTGTCTCATGTCCCTTATGGTACTTCTGCTTCTTCCTCTTGGTCTGGACCAGCAGGAAGTGTGAGTACATGTCGGTCAGGGTCTTGGGCAGCTCTCCTCTCTGGTATGTGGTCCACATGTGGTCCAGAACTGTAGCAGTGATCCAGCAGAAGACTGGGATTAGACACATGATTTGGAGGCTCCTGGAGGTCTTGATGTGTGAGATGATTCTGCTGGACTGCTCTTCATCACTGAATCTCCTCCTGAAGTACTCGTCCTTCTGGGTGTCGGTGAAGCCTCGTACTTCTGTCAGCCGGTCAACACAAGTAGGAGGGATCTGATTGGCTGCTGCAGGTCTGGAAGTTATCCAGACGAGAGCCGAGGGAAGCAGGTTCCCCTGGATGAGGTTCGTCAGCAGCACGTTGACCGATGCCTTCTGTGTGACATCACACACAACCTCATTGTTGATGAAGTCCAAAGCAAGTCTGCTTTCATCCAGACCATCAAGGATGAACAGAAGCTTCCAGACAGAGAGCTCCTCTCCTGGGACCTTCTGTAATGTTGGATGGAACACATGGAGCAGCTTGAGAAGACTGAACCGCTCATCTCTGATCAAGTTCAGCTCCCTGAACGAAAGCACAACCACCAGACCCACGCCCTGGTTTTCCAAACCCTCGGCCCAGTCCAGAGTGAACTTCTGCACCGAGAAGGTTTTTCCAACGCCAGCGACGCCGTTGGTCAGAACCACTCTGATGCGTCTCGGCTGGTCAGCTGAGGCTTTAAAGATGTCGTGGCACTTGATGGGAGTGTCATGGAGGGTCTTCTTCTTGGAGGCTGACTCCAGCTGCCTCACCTCATGTTGGGTATTAACCTCTTCACTCTGTCCCTCTGTGATGTAGAGCTCAGTGTAGATCCTGTTGAGGAGGATTCCACTTCCTGTTTCACCACTTCCTTCAGTCACACGTTCACATCTCTTCTTCAGACTGATCTTGTGTTCATCTAAAACCTCCTGCAGACCACGATCTGCTGAACCAGAGAAACAAGAGAGAACATATGAAGAAGACATGATATTGATTTAACTAAAACGATCAGTAAACAATCAAATCAGGTCGATATCTGAAGGTACAGACGAGGACTCGTGAGTGAAGTAACTTTCAGTTTGGTTCAGTTAGAACCTACAAAGTAGTGAGATGTGAACACAGAGAGCTTTCTCTCTGGTCACAAGCACAGACACCTGTTGATCCAGTCAGTGGAGCTACAGACGTGGTTTTGGTTTGAGGGAGGAGACCGTCTCCGTCATGGTGCTGTTGACCTGCTACCAAACAGAGCCACAACAGCTCAGCTGAGTTTTCCTGCTGTGAGGCTGCAGTGGAAATGTATTCATGGCCTGGATCAACGCTCACTGAGCCCAGCAAGAGACCAAGTAAAGAACCAACAGCATTCTGATTGGTTCATGCAAAGACGGGGCGCTATCATGAAACTAAAACATAACCTTCATTTATGTATTGTGGGTTCATATTGTCTCTCAAAGAAGAACAGGGATGCAGAGCAGAACTGTCTGCTGGAGCAGATCTTAAATGTCTTCTGTGAGACTCAACAAGAGTTCCTGTATGAGAACAACACTTCCTGTTTCCAGACATGAAGACATCAGCAGAGACATGGAGGGTCTTACTCTGTACAGTGCTGCTCTCACTGGCTGCCTGCAGTCCAGCTCTGGTTCTGGTTCTGGTTCTGGACATCAGCTCCTCCTCAGGAACAAGACTCCTCTTCCTCTTCCTGTGGAGACATTTCTTTATTACTAAAATGAGTTGTTGGTTGTTGATGAAAACATCCAGATTTGGACCAAAGTGTGCAGAAGCTCAGAAGTTCAGAGATCAGTTAAAGTGTTGTTACTTTTCTGTTTGAATTCAGAGTTCAGTCTGGAATGAAGATGAGATCTTGAGTTAGGTTTGAACTGATGTTAGAAGTGGTTTAAATACTGTGGTAGACCAGCAGCCTGAGGCCGCTTTGTCTCGTCCAATCAGAGTGGAAGCTGAGGGGCGTGCACGAAGGAGCAGGACCGGTAATGAACTGTAGGTCTTCAATACTGAAGTCTTTCTTATTGGTCAGAAATGTGGCGGTGGAGCCGGAGCTCGGAGTCAGAAACAAGCACAGCAGTTTTATCAGCTGATCTGTTCAGCAGGGAAATACCTGCAGTGAGGTGCATACGTGTTGATTTGGTAAATAGGTTATACTCTATATATAATATATAATATATATATACATGGCCTTACACTGATCAATCAGCAGGCCGTTTTATTTAGTCCTTCAGCTTTTGAAATCATGCTAAAATCACGGTAGCACTTCATAATAAGTACACACTTTTTAGCATTAGTAAAGCATGAATAAACAATGAATTCATCATTCATAAAGCATTATTCCAACATGAATACTCATTAGTAACTCATTCATAAACACAGTTATACATGTTTCATTCTTGATTAATAAGCTATGGTTTCATACTTTATAAATGATGAATTCCCCATTTGTAAATGAAATATTCATGACTTATAGATGATTAATAAGATCATTTGTAAAGTGTTAGTAAATGATAAAAAAGAATGTATATGTGTACATTACAATGGATAAGAGGGATATGATCATTAATAAGGGATATTATGAAGAATATTATGAAGCATGTGTATTGGTAAACATAAGAGGGTCACTGTTTGTTTTTATTACTGTAACATGGTTCAGGTGTGAATGGATTTAAAATGGAGGGCATTAGACAATATGGATACTGCATGTGGTAGGACTGTGTAGCTGTTCCTTTAAGGAGGGACTACTTTTTGAAGTTGATCAGGAGGGCGGAGTCAGAACTTTTAAACACCGGAAGTAGAG
Source organism: Myoxocephalus aenaeus (assembly GCA_038501785.1). Classification (NCBI taxonomy): domain Eukaryota; kingdom Metazoa; phylum Chordata; class Actinopteri; order Perciformes; family Cottidae; genus Myoxocephalus; species Myoxocephalus aenaeus. The sequence continues at coordinate 156,570 of JBAMJR010000034.1, forward strand.
AAGCTACTGGTGTATGGACTGTTGTTGTAACCGGACCTTGTTTTTTGTGGCCGGAGAAGAAGAAGGCCCAATCCAATGTCCCCTGTACCCTCAGACCCTAAACCCTAAACCCTCAGACCCTAAACCCTCAGACCCTAAACCCTAAACCCTCAAACCCTGAACCCTCAGGACTCACTGACCCCCTCTAGTGGTTGAGTTGAGAGGCTTCAGGCTTGATGGTGTAAATATGAATGACAGCACTTTGCTGAAACACATCACGTGACTACATAAAACATATTATGTATTCATTTTATACTTTTTATTCACTGATTTGAACGTCTTCCTCACGAGATGAGAAGTCATTTTAAATTATATATTTACTCGTTTTGTCAAATGAAATGTTTGATGAATGTAAAATAATATTATAAATATATTTTCTGCTCATTCCTCTGATTTCATGTGTTTTTATGTTCATCTTTAATCCGTAATGTTGTAGTGTAAAGGTATTTTATCACGTGTCTCTTTGTTTACGTCTCCATGCTTCCATTGGGAACTGCATGTTTAACGTCACATTGCTATGCATTGTGGGTAATTCCCTTGAGCAAAGTCTGCATCTAATGCTGACTTACTAAAGGGATCATAAAGGGTCAACATGTCTGAGAGACTCAAACACTCTACATGTGACAGAGGGACAGAACCAAACCCTCAAGGACTTCACGGGAGCCTCAAAGTCCGTGAGTCCTTAAGGAGACTGAGACTGGACTGAAGAATCCGCCCCTGAGAAACTAGGAGCCAACTGCATGCAGTAGAATGTCCAGGTGTTACGCATGCTGTAATACTAATGCCGTGTTCGCGCCGCGTTTACAGCTTCAGTTTACTCGCGCGAGTGAAACAAGGATGTTCACACCAAACGCGAAAGATCGTGCCGCAAAGGGGGCGTGGCTTATCTCCGTTGCTTGTCTCTGTGAAAGGAGCTTTCATTTCCGCTATCGACTATGGAATAAATAACCACTAGTTCTGCGTTATACTTGTTGTGGAAGTCCCAAACATGTGGGAACATCAAAAGCCCTCGTGTTTGGGTTCATAATATCATCCGTAGCCGCACACAGCTCGTGAATTTCACCGACTCCTCCAGGAACTGCGTCTGCTTATCTCCGTAAAACTGATACCGATTCCTTCATCCACCATGGAAATAACCACTAGTTCTGCTTTATACTCGTTGTGTAAACTCCACATACGTGGGAACATCAAACTCCATGGTGTCTGGGTTCATAATATTATCCGTAGTGATAATATAAATCCTTATATTCTGCAGATATTCTCCATTACTCTTCATGTCTATTAAAGTTCAGGTTAGCGAGGTCAGTATAACACAGCTATGCAGCTGGAGTTGGTTGTGTCTATGAAATGTCCAGTTCTCAAGGGAAGTTAGTCACACGCCTGCGCACTTCAACACCCACAACTGTTTATCAGTATATTGACATTATGGAAGCAGACTGGTCGTTGTGTTCCAGTCTTGTGAGAAAAGATGAGAACACGGGATTCTCCTCCTCTGGACAGGATAGAGCCAATCAGATGTTAGGACGAGGCGAGACAAACCTGTGACGATAAACTGTGTATGAAAGGCCCCACTTCCGTGGTGGGGCAGTTGTTCTTTGCCCAACCTGCGTGTTGCTGTACCACTCACTGCTTTTGCAACTGCAGCGCTTACTACTTTGCTTGTGATCATTTAGTAAATACATTTAGAGAACGAGAGAAGTTGTTGAACTGAGTTCTTCCGGAGGCTACACCAGGCATCCAATAATTGACACACGCTATCAGTAGTCCCACAACAGCGTCTCAATGACGGCCGCTGCCAGCGCTGGTTCTGGCGGAGCAGCAGCAGTTTCATTCAGGAACGGCAAGATGGCGGTGATGACGGGCGGAGCTTCTCAACGCTGATTCTCAACGCTGATTGGCTGACGCAACTTTGCGTCACGCGATTTCTCCACCGGAGTTGGGATAGTTCAACTGGCGCGAATTCAAAGGCTCAGCGACTTGACTGATTGCGTAAATCTTTGTGCAGGGTTCTTTTTCGTGGATGCGTGAGACAGAAACTATTTGCAGGTTGGACTGTGAATGGGCTTTGGGTCACTGAACCGAGACGCCCTCGATCGAGTACTGTACTGCTGATCATCATTATCTTTTTATTAAATCTGTTATATTATAACGCATCGAGTTCTGCACTTCTCTTCGCATGACCACCCAAAGATTTTAAAATCTTAACACGGGTCAAAACACACAACAACTCACACGCCAACAGGTAAAATGCCTCAAAGGACATTCTGCAACATGACCAATGACCTTCACTCTAATGTCTATTAAACATTTTAAATGCCTTATAGCAGGTAAAGGTGGTGTCTCAGGTTCAGGTCCAAGCGTGTCATTCCCTGTTCTGTCACTAGGGATGGACTGGGTCGTTTAAAGTGTGTATTAGTCCTCTGAGATGACATCACAGCTTTTATATGTGACTGACAGCTGTCACTGAGACGAAGAGGAAGACGATGCAAAATGTGTCACAAAGATTGTCTCATTTTAGTTGGAACATAAACTTTAGTAAACATTGTCAGGAACTGAAAATCCGTCCTATAAACCAGTTATTAAAGTTCTCTTACTTTGAGTCTGAGGGTACAGGTTCATTACTGAAGACTAGAGGATGACCTTTAGAGTGATCACTCTTCATGGACAGACAGCCGGAGACCAGAGACTCTGCTCTGTCCTCCTCTTCCTCCTCTTCCTCCTCTTCCTCACAACCACTCATCTTCTGATCTGAAGTCAGTCTGAGAGATAAACAGGAACACTGTGAGCTCACGACACAAGAATCAAGAGGAGAGAACAGGAAGTAACACACACACACACACACACACACACACACACACACACACACACACACACACACACACACACACACACACTCACGTATATACTTCTACACCGCGTTCCACATTATTAGGCAAATTGTATTTAAGGGTCATAAACATTCATTTTTTGGTTTTTCAATGAAACTCATGGATGGTATTGTGTCTCAGGGCTATTTGGATGATTGAAATCATCCAAATCATGCCAGGTGAGCCCAATCAAAGGAAAACTACTTAAGAAGGATGTTCCACATTATTAAGCAAGCTACATGTTTCAGGCAAAATGGGGAAGAAAAAGGATCTCTCTGCTGCTGAAAAGCGGCAAATACCAATACCTTGGTCAAGGTATCACAACATTGGATATTTCCAAAAGAATTGCGCGTGATCATCGGACGGTGAAGAAATTTGTCACCGATTCACAGCACAAGCGGGTTCGTTCAGACAAAGGCAGCCACTAAAATGCCATTGAATAGCAGCAAACAGGTGTTTGAAGCCGCTGGTGCCTCTGGAGTCTCGCGAACTTCAAGATGTAGGATGCTCAAGAGGTTTGCAAGTGTCCTTAAACCTGTTATTTGGCCACCCCTAAACCAAGCTCATAAGCAAAAAAGGTTGCAGTGGGCTCAGGACTACATGAACTAACTACATGACTAACTTTCAAACTGTTTTGTTTACGGAGGAGTGCCGTGCAACCCTTGATGGTCCTGATGGATGGAGTAGTGGATGGTTGGTGAATGGCCACCATGTCCCAACAAGGCTGAGACGTCAACAAGGAGGTGGCGGAGTCATGTTTTGGGCCGGAATCATGGGGAGAGAGCTGGTAGGCCCCTTCAGGCTCCCCGACGGTGTGAAAATGACCTCGGCAAAGTATGTAGAGTTTCTGACTGACCACTTTCTTCTGTGGTACAAAAAGAAGAACCGTGCCTTCCGTAGCAAAATCATATTCATGCATGACAATGCACCATGTCATGCTGCAAAGAATACCTCTGGGGCATTGGCTGCTATGGGCATAAAAGGAGAGAAACTCATGGTGTGGCCCCCATCTTCCCCTGACCTTAACCCTATTGAGAACCTTTGGAGCATCATCAAGCAAAAGATCTATGTGGGTGGAAGGCAGTTCACATCCAAGCAGGTGCTCTGGGAGGCTATTATGGCATCCTGCAAAGACATTAAAGCAGAAACTATCAAAGAACTCACAAGTTCAATGGATGCAAGAATTGTGAAGTTGATATCAAAGAAGGGGTCCTATGTTAACATTTAACTTGACCTGTTAAGATGTTTTTGATTCAAACTTTTCTTGATTTCAGTAAATATGACCTCCTAATGCTGCAAATTCAACAAATGACATTTTTTTGTTCTTTACAACCTATAAAATATCTTGAAACTCTGAAATTCTGCATAATAATTTGGAACACTGCATTTTGAGTTTTTTATTTTTGAAAAAAATACTGTTATCATTAGGAGGTTTGTTCAATAGAATTTGACTTATACTCTAACAGGTGATGACTTGAAAATGATACTGACTGTGCATTACTATTTAGGAAAATCTGAGCAAAGTGTAATTTGCATAATAATGTGGAACGCGGTGTATATAGACACACAGACACACACACTCACACACGTATACACTTCTATATAGACACACACACACACACACACACACACACACACACACACACACACACACACACACACACACACACACACACACACACACACACACACACTCACTCACGTATATACTTCTATATAGACACACACACACACACACACACACACACACACACACACACACACACACACACACACACACACACACACACACACACACACACGTATACACTTCTATATAGACACACACACACACACTCACACACACACACACACACACACACACACACACACACACACACACGTATACACTTCTATATAGACACACACACACACACTCACACACACACACACACACACACACACACACACACACACACACACACACACACACTCACTCATGTATATACTTCTATATAGACACACACACACGTATATACTTCTATATAGACACACAGACACACACACTCACACACGTATACACTTCTATATAGACACACACACACACACACACACACACACACACACACACACACACACACACACACACACACACACACACACACTAACACACACACACACTCACACACACACACACACACACACACACACACACACACACACACACACACACACACACACTCACTCACTCATGTATATACTTCTATATAGACACACACACACGTATATACTTCTATATAGACACACAGACACACACACTCACACACGTATACACTTCTATATAGACACACACATACACACACACACACTAAAACACACACACACACTTACTCACACACTCACTCACGTATATACTTCTATATAGACACACACACACACACACACACACACACACACACACACACACACACACACACACACACACACACACACACACACACACACACACACACACACACTCACTCTGCTTCAGCCTCCAGCTTATCTTCTTCTGCTCTCGACTCTAAATGGAGTTTGAACTTTATGACGCAACACTTCAGGTTCTCTTCCTGTTCTCATGAACCTGGATCACATGGTCACTGTGGCTCCGCCCCTTTTCATTTACAGGAAATCAGGCGAGTTCATAGAAGTGTGTATGTGTGTGTGTGTGAGAGAGCTCTCATCCCAGTGGTTTGTTAGCGGATGCCTGGTGTAGCCTCCGGAAGAATTCAGTTCAACAACTCGTTCTCTAAATTTATTTACTAAGTGATCACAAGTAAAGTAATAAGCGCTGCAGTCTTGATAGCAGGGAGTCGTCCAGTCAACACGCAGGTTGACCGTCCAAAAACACACCGAACAGCCGGAAGGTCAGCTCTTTAATACACAGTTTTCCGTCATGAACATCTAACATTTCTATTGGCTCTAACATTTCTAAGAGGAGGAGAATCCCGTGTTCTCATCTTTTCTCACAAGACTGGAACACAACGACCAGTCTGCTTCCATAATGTCAACATACTGATAAACAGTTGTGGGTGTTAAAGTGCGCAGGCGTGTGACTAACTTCCCTTGAGAACTGGACATTTCATAGACACAACCAACTCCAGCTGCATAGCTGTGTTATACTGACCTCGCTAACCTGAACTTTAATAGACATGAAGAGTAATGCAGAATATTCAATTCAATTCAATTCAGTTTATTTTATATAGCCCAACATCACAAATACAAGTTTGCCTCGGAGGGCTTTACAATCTGTACACATAACATCCTGTCCCGGGACCTCACATCGGATCAGGAAAAACTCCCCTAAAAAGATAGTAAAAACCCTTTCACAGGGAAAAAAGGGGAAGAAACCTGAGGGAGAGCAACAGAGGAGGATCCCTCTCCCCGGATGGACAGAAGCAATAGATGTCATGTGGCCAGAATGAATAGCGTAGTTACAGCAAATTCAATGAATATGACAGAAATGATTCATATAATGAGTATTAGGCATGGTCCATGATCCTGATAATCCATGAAGCAGAAGGCGGTAGAGAGGAGGGGGGCATCAGCAGGGCCATGGCAGCAGGTAGGACCGGTTCCAGGCCGGTTCCATCAGCAGGGCCATGGTAGCAGGCAGGACCGGTTCCAGGCAGCCATGAATCCATGGCGGGGGGGGCAGGACCGGGGGGCAGGACCGGTTCCAGGCAGCCATAAATCCATGGAAAAAGAAAGTAGAGTTAGTAATGTGCATTGAAGAGACAATAGTTTATCCAGATGGAGAGAAAGAAGAGGAGAGGAGGAGTGAAAGAGGAAGAGAAGAGGAGCGAAAGAGGAAGAGAAGAGGAGCTCAGTGTATCTAAGATGTCCCCCAGCAGTCTAGGCCTATAGCAGCATATCTAGGAGCTGGACCAGGGCAAACCTGAGCCAGCCCTAACTATAAGTAACTTTGGGCATGAGAGGTTCAGAGCAGAATGGTTTAAGAAACATTCAATGTGGTGGCCAGAGCAACTTCAGGGAATACATTGACGTAGCATTCAAACTGGGGGCCCTGCAGTAAGGTGGCACTGATGAGGTGGTCTTTGAAGGCAAAGCGTTCCCTGGTGTGTCCAAGTATGGTGTCACAAACCTACAGATAAATATAGAGAGAGAGAGACAGAGACAGTAAGATAAGTTGTGGGGAAATATCTACTACAAACAGGCTTCATACTACAGACAAAAAACTATGTTTTGTGTGTCTTGATGGCTCAGCAACATAGACAAAAGGCCAGGAGCCACCTTGATGGCTGTAGCTATGACACACACACACACACACACACACACACACACACACACACACACACACACACACACACACACACACACACACACACACACACACACACACACACACACACACACACACACACTAACTTGTTGGGGGTTGAATTGGTATTTTAGATAAAGTTATAGCCTGATATGATATCCACCCAAATCTAACAATGTCCAACATGTGTTCTGCAGTGGGAAAGATAAAACATTAAACTCTAACAGGCATCTGCTGATTTTGACACTCACCTCTGCAGCAATCCTTCAAGCTCATCTTCCTTCATAGCCCGGCGCTTCCTCGGCTGCTCAGAGCCACTGCTTTGCTCCACACTGAGCATCCAGCTAACAGCTCCGGTTAGCATGTAGCTTGAGGAGAAGCTCCGGGTGTACGTCCTCCCGCGGTCACTGCTTTGCTGCTGACTTTTTAAATCCGGACGTTCGGGTCCCAACTCTTTCAGCCTCTTCTTGTCAACATCTGATCGTGGATTGAAAGGTGTTTCGCGGAGAGATACCGCAGAGTTTTCAGTCGCCATACTAACATAATCAAAGTCTCTGCTAGCTGTGTTGCTCGCGTAGCTACGTGGGAGCTATATGGGATGTGAGGGAATGATAAAGGTCTCTGATTCGACGAATAGTCCAACCACGTTGCAATAAGAAACGATGTCATTGGCTAGGGCGCAGATTTGTGCGCCCGAAGATTCACGTTTCATCCGCCAATGAGAAGCTGTCCTTGCTGAAACGAGGGTGAAATGTTTGTTCGCTGCCATAGACTCACATTTGGCCAGCGCCCCGACAGGGGGAGGGGCTTTTCTCAGTGGTGATGAATGGCGATATATTATATTTGGTATATCTTAAGTGGTTGTTGACAGGGGCTTACGGTCTCCCACACACATTTAGCGCGTCAACACGGTATATTTCTTATTTAAATTATTTGGTATATAATGTTTTTTGACAGTATATATTATATATATTTTTTCTTCTTTTTTTTTTTTCTTCGCAAAATTTTAAGAGGGGCGGCGCCCTAAGCCCTCTATTGACGCACCGCCACTGGTCGCGGACCCGTTTTCAGTGGGTCGCAGGCCTTTGCCTAAAAAAAAAAAAAAGCAACAAAAAAAATGTAATCTTTTTTTTTTTTTTCATCCTGTGGTTTTATTTTGAAAGGACTTTTTTATGCAGCGGAGTGTCGTTATTTTGCCGGCTCTGGTTTCAACTGGTTTTGCACTTCATGTTTTCAGCAGCGTGGGCCAGGTTGGGTCAAACCATCCTGATATGGGGGAGACTCTGGGTTTTTAGGATAATTTAATTAAACAGCCTACTGAATATAACATTCACAACTGATGGCGCTGCCTGCATGACAGGAAAAAACTCTGGGGTTGGGAGGAGAATTGAGTGCTGCTTAATTTTCTGTAAAGCACAATGTTTTTCAGTATTTACTGATGAGGTAATCACAAGAGAAGTTAATGTTATATATATGAATCCTTTTGAATTCCACTTTTGTTTAATTTATTTTGAGTTAGTGGAAAAGCTGCTCCTCAACACAGTGACGTGTTCCACAGTAAGGTGTTTGTCATAGATTCGGTGAGTGTGTGTTCTCAGTTAAAGTTAGGTCATTTCAGTCTTTTTGAAACTACTTTTTAGTTGTTGGACTGTTTGTGCATGAAAGCTGTAGAGTCTGTTTAAAAATAGCTGAAGATTCTGAATTGTTATATATGTTGTAATACCTCATGTCCTGAAGATGCAGTTAATTTTAATTAAAATGCAGCTAATTGAGTGTAAAAGGGAATAGTTCCCTCTCTATCATCGCCACCAGCTGCTCGTTTTGGTTATTAAACTTGTTTTTGTGTTAGCATACATGTTCTGTACTATCTCAGGTTCAAACTGCACCATCTTTTCATTAAATACATTGGAGAAGTTGAGAATGTTCCTCGATTTGGGTCGCGGCTCGTCATTCAGGGGTGATGGTGGGTCCCGGAGCCAGACCGGTTGAGAACCACTGAGCTATTTGATTATATCATTTAAGAGTTCAAAGAAATTGTAAAGTATTCAGACCCCCTTAAATTGTCCACTCTTTGTTTCATTGAAGCCATTTGCTAAAATCAAAAAAGTTCATTTTATTTCTCATTAATGTACACTCAGTGCCCCATCTTGACAGAAAAAAAACAAAAAGGTAGAATTTTTTGCAAATGTATTAAAAAAAGAAAAACTGAAATATCACATGGTCATAAGTATTCAGACCCTTCGCTCAGTATTGAGTAGAAGCCTTTTGAGCTAGTACAGCCATGAGTCTTCTTGGGAATGATGCAACAAGTTGTTCACACCTGGGTTTGGGGATCCTCTGCCATTCTTCCTTGCAGATCCTCTCCAGTTCCGTCAGGTTGGATGGTGAACGTTGGTGGACAGCCATGTTCAGGTCTCTCCAGAGATGCTCAATTGGGTTTAGGTCAGGGCTCTGGCTGGGCCAGTCAAGAATGGTCACATCATTTCTTTTTAATTTAATCTCTCTGGATCAGAAGAAATAAACATTTTAGGTAGGTTTTTATTCATTGGTTTAAACTAAACAGACAAAGACTTTCAAGCTTTTTTTTTTGTTATTATCATTTTACACAGAAGACATCACATTTTTATCTCAAATTCTGACGTCAGGGCGTCATTTATTATTTACAAATCTGATTGGCTCTAACTACATATAAGGAGCGATTTTATCCAACTTGTATTTTAAATAAAGAACAAGTGACCGAAATGAGTTTCCTCCGTAGGGTGGCTAGGCTCCTGTTTATATTTAAGGGTTTAAGATCTACGTGTAGAAAAAAGGTGTATCCTCCAGTTAATCAGAATCTATATAGTTATGCGGTTATAATCGCTGTCACACTCGAGAGAGGTGTGCATGTTCAGGTTTAGGTGGAAATATTATTCAGTGTTTATCTTAGACTAACAGTACCGTCTCCTCAAAGTAAAGTGGTATAACAGTATGACATAATATGGTCAACTAAAAATAAAATAAAAAGGCTGGTACATTATACATATTATGGTATATAAGTGTAATATTGTGAAGTCAAACGTAGTAGTAGCAAAACAATATTCAGTATAGTACAGCAGTATTGCATATTGTAAGTATTAAGTCTAAAAAAATACATTATATATATATATATATATTTGTACACTTAGGTATTGACAAAAGAAGAAGAAAAACCATAATCATCATAGTTTGTCAGCTTCTCGACGAGTGACGTTCGCTTGCTGCTGTTCAGCACTGACTCTCTGTCACTTCCTGGGCTTCCCTCCGGTATTTCTCAGCGCCGTTCGCACTTTTAAAGTACAAACATTTCCTTTTTTTAGCTGTAGCTCATGGGGAGAGTGGTCGTCCTGAAACCACAAGGTCGCCGGTTCCATCCCTGGTCTCCTCGTAGTTTGCACTTTAAAGTTTCCTTGAGCAAGACACTGAACCCCACATTGCTCCCGATAGGCAGGCGCTAAAAAAATGCAGCTACGGCCTAAAACATATAAAAAAATATGCCAATGCTGAAGTGTTTCCTAATTTATGTTGTATATATGTTGTTTATATGTTGTTTATATGTTGTTATATGCTATATGTTGTCTATTTTTTTTAAACTTTTTTAACAGTTTTTGCACTATTAACTTTATGTCAGACAGAAGAGAAACACAATTTCAGGTCTTCTGTGTGCTTGCACAAATGGAAGAAGTGACAAATAAAACTGACTTTGACTTTAAATGGCCTTCAGGAGGCGACTCCTCTGTTGCGAAAATAAGTCTGATTATTTAGAAGTCTATGGAAAATGACTTGATGTATTCCCTCAGTAAACATTGTAAACATGAGTTTATGTCTCAATCTCTAGTTTCAAGTCTTCTTCAATACAGCATGATGTTCATTTAGTAAATTATGGTCCATTTAGAGTCAAATAGACCATAAAGCTTACGCTTTTGGGGCGGGGCTACCTTATGATTGACAGGTCGCTAACACAGCGTTGTCCAGTCTGGGATTCGTCCACGTTTTTTGTCTCGCGACTTTATCTCGTTCACACTGTTTTCACTTCATGAAAGTTCATTTTAACATTTTGGTCGCCTGAAAATGTCTTTTTCATTCAGCTTTCAGTCGTACATAGCTCCACCCTCTCGTGTCACTTCTGGTTACTTTAAAACAAGATGGCGACGTCCGAAATGCCAAACTCGAGGCTTCGAAACAGCCGTCCACAAACCAATGAGTGACGTCATGGTGGTCCACTTCTTATATACAGTCTGTGCTTTTAGCTCTCTTTGGGTTTCGACCGACTCTTTGACTGCCGGCTGTCTCAACACAACGATGATGGCTATGAACATTGTTAATGTAGAATATTGATGTTGATCCTCTTTAAACACGGAGAAATTTGTGACCGTGACTGAGGACTGCATGCTTCTTGGTGTTGGTGTCATCGCCAGGTGAAACTACTGTTTATTTGTATTAAAAACCCTAATTACTTTCAGTGTTTTACATACAGCAGCCATATTAAAGCAAAGTATTAAATAGAGTCATTATTATTTACGTTTAGTTAATGTCAGTATACTGAATCTTTATTTGAATGCCTTCCAGGTAGTCTCAATAACATTTCACTCTATAATTTTACTGTTTATGGTTAAGTTTGATTTCTAGCTGTAGAAGTTAATGATGAACGTGCACCTGAAGCAACATCTGTGTCCAGAAATGTCTTACGTAATGAAATATTACCATAAAGAATGATGACTTATTTTTTAAATGAACACTTGATAGTTTGCTAAATGTAATGGATATTGTATTAAACAATAACTTACTGCTAATATACTGTATATTATATATGCAAGCGTCTTTGAGCATTTGGAAAAGCGCTATATAAATTAAAAGTATTATTATTATTATTATTATTATATCCCCACTGCTTCTAAATGTCCTGTGCCTCATTGATCCACTCACTTGAATTAGATGCAGAGTTGTTTATTTTAATATTCCTATTAGTTTGACAAGATATGAAAAAGAAAGCGGGTCCAGCTGAAGGTCAAGATGACCGTCTGAAGGTCATCCAGCGTCTGACTCTTAAGAGGAACCTCTGAAACTAAGGACAGAATAAATAAACAAAGGATTTAATTGTCGAACATTGTCAACATCATAACTTTCATCGAATCAATCATAATTTGTTTCATTTATCTAGGTAATTATTCATTTTAATAGTCCAAGGCAATTTCTTTGTATACATAAATAAATATAAAATCTATGTATATTGGTAATCATTCAACAACAGCCTCTGGGCGTTGTAACTGTTGTACCTTAAAAGGGACAGTCCACCCCAGCATCAGAAATACAAATGTTTCCTCTTACCTGCAGTGCAGTTTACTAAATAAAAAAAAATAAAAAACATCTGAAAAACTCAACATTAATGTGTCTTTCCAGACATCATCCAATTATTCTCTCTGTATGCTTGTGATCCTACACGACGACGACGACGACGACGACGACGACGAAGAAGAAGAAGAAGAAGAAGAAGAAGAAGAAGAAGAAGGTGTATAGTCACCCTGGGGGGACGGTGGATGTATGCCAGCAATGGATACCCGACCGGGTCGTTGAGCATCTAAACACAAAGCGCTGTCATAATTCTACTCAAACAGCAGTTTTTGTTATATTTTGCTCGTATTGCCGATTCTGTCTGTTTACCTGTTGCTGCGTTTCTGTGAAAAAATCCTCAATGTTAAGTGCGCCGGGGTCCAGGCTCATATACCCCTTACACAGTTCACAAAGTTGGACACCATAGATCCCCACGCCTGGAGAAAGTGGGTACACATGCAGGAACATATCAACCACGATCCGTGAATACAAATCCCACGTTTTGCGTTCAACCTCTCTGGAATTGATGTTTTCTCGGTCGCAGCTGGCAGCTGGCGACTCACCCATCTCGATTCTGGCTCTGGTCCACTTCTTCAGGCAGTCGATGTGAATGAACTTCAGACTTCCCTTGCACCAGCACGGTGATGTCAGCGGGTTGGTGGGGGAGTTGTCGGTACCGTGGCAGATCCGACAGAAGCCCTCATCCGTCTCCTTGTAAGATATCTTCTCCGATAACCTTCAATAGAGTAAGAGGTGACACAGTTCAAGTTCAACAACATGTTATATCCCCCGAGGCGGGATTGCACCAAAAAGGATTAATCTATGAGTTATAATCAGACGATAGCAAAAACTCAATCTTGAAAGATCTGATCGATTTTAGGCAAAACTATAGGTTTCAAATAAGTGAATCCAGATTTTGGCTTAAACAGAGCTTTATTGCACAATTTAAAACTAATCTATTTAGTAAATCCAAGTTTAAACCAGAATGAATTCTAATATGATGGATATGTTTTACTGATAACTGTGCTAAACCCTGTAGGAGCTGCCAGTAAAGTGATCCAGGCCTGAAAGCATGCATTCCTTTAAACTTGCAGTCCTGGTTGATTTTTAATTTGCATTTAGTCTGGAGTCTTGTTGTTGAGCTTCAAGTATTCAGAATTGTGTGCATGGTTCTAATTTTGGTGTCTACAGATTGGAGAAAAACTGTAATGCAGCGCTTTTCCCCCCGGTAATGTCACCGCAGACGGCGAGTTAATACTGCAAATATATCAATATTGCACCTCCTTCAGAGAAAGACAGTGACTTAAACAGACATCTGTTTAAATGTTGCTTTACTTACTCATTTCAAACATAGTTTTTTCTAAACTCTGAACTCCTTGTTGGTGCAACCCGTATCTGAATCAGAATGTCTTTGAGAGCATTTAATTTAATCAAATATGATGTACTTAACTGTACGACTAAACACTCTAATGTATGAGGCTATTCAGTGTAGGCCTATTATCAAAAAAACAGAAACATAATCAACTAGAAAAACGTATAACTATATTCATCATGTGATCACCTTTTCTGGACTGTGCATACAATCCTGTCGCAGCACTCTTTTAGAAACTGGGCTGTTGGACTGTCCTCTTCGGGGTCACCCACGTTCAGACCATCCGGTCTGCGAACCCGGAGCTCGTCTGAAGACTGCCGCGTGTCAGCGGCACAGCGGTCCTCCTCGAAGGCGACCGCGGTGGACTTCCCCTGAACGTTCCACTTCAGCGACAAGGTCCAGTCTGTGTGTGTTAATCGCCCAGTCCCCGCGGACTCCCTTTTGAGTTCTTCAATTCTAAATACCCTCGATCGCTCCAGAGGACTCAGACGACCAACAGGTGGAACCGTTGTTTTGGGGTCTGGGTGATGAGAGAGGCCAGTGGAGGCTGCACTTGACTCCTCCTCCTTCTCCTCTTCAAATGCAGTGGACTTGATGGTCTTGTTGGTAACCATAGTTTCCACCTTGTTGGTACACCCATAGTTTTTATACTGGTGTACTGGGGAAAAAGAGATGTAAAAAATATAACAAACATATTGTCTTGCAGTGCAAACACAGTGGCATAGGGGATTAAAATAGACAGATAAATGTCAACACTAAAGAGAGAAGAGTGCTGCTGAATAACCAGAGAAGGGCAAAAATACATCAAAATGTATTTCTTGATACAAAATACCCCTCAAATAAATGTATTAAAATAAAATACTGGTGCCAGAAAATGTAAAATATAGGAAATACTTTTTTCTGGATGTTCCGTTTTCTCACAATTTGGTATAGCAGAGGATTCAGGTTTGGGCTACATCATGTACACAAAGCTCTGAACCCCACACAAAGAAATAATACAACTAAGAATACTTTCATAATATGCCTTTTAAATCAAATAAATTGTATATTTCCTGGCTGGGGGTCGGCCTGCTGGGCCGGCTGCCACCGCGACCCGACCCCGGATAAGCGTCTGATAATGGATTTTTTTTTAACAAATGGACAACTACTGTCATGGCCTGGCTAACTGTAAACTATATTATCTGCCAGTAATTGATATGGCATTATGACATTCACATTAAGAATATACAGCATAACTTGTAATACAGTGCACGATTAGACTGTCATCATGAACATACAAGCTCCCAATCTCCTTCTTCCTATAGCTAGCTACTCGACCGATAAGTTAACCCGCTAAACACTGGCCATGCACTAGCCTAGACAGCATGCTAGCGTCATTAGCATGTTAGCATCGATCGCTAGCTTGACTATCTAGTTAGCTACAATAGGCTATGTAGCAAGACCAGACAATCAAATTACTCCACTCTAAAGTATTTTGTTGCAAATTACGTTAGATATTTTATCGGCCCTATCAAATACAAATTGCAAAATATTCAAAAGTAATTGAAATACGTATTTCAAATACAAGTACCGTACTTTTCGGGTTACAAGCCGCTACTACCTTCGGTCAGTGTCCCCGACAGCTCCCCGCTGTAGCCAGCTGGGGCTCCTGCTAGCGCTCTGTCACTTCCCCGCTAACTTCCGCTAGCTCCCTGAAAACCACCGAAGGTAGCGGGACCAGGCTCGACACCCGACTTGGGCAGAGGGGACGCGGGCAGTAGCAGCAGCAGCGGGCGGTAGCAGCAGAAGCGCTAGCTAGCAGCGCTACTAGCTTGCTACAGCGGGGACACTGATCAGCCGTAGGAGCGGCTTGTAACCCGAAAAGTACGGTAATAGAAAACTCACATCTGGATACCAGGGGCGCCTCTCTCCCGGGGGGTTTTATTGAAGTCGTTGGCGGCTCTGGAGTCGGGCTCATGGCTCCACTGTAGATGATTCGCAGGCTGGACAGCGAACCATTCTTGTGTGGATTCCACGGCTCGGACACAGAGCTGCGGGGGTTCGGCTGCAGCTGGCAAGCAGAGAGGTTTTGGAGTGTGAATCTACTTCAGAAGGATGTCGCTACACGGAGGATGTGGAGTAATTCCTACATACGGGTACAGGTGTGAGTTGCCCTGGCGTCGTCCCCTGCGAGGCCTTTCCTGCAGGTGGCGATAGAGAGGAGGACGCCTGCGGGCCAGGAATCTCTGGTTTCACCGCCATGTCTTCCCTCTCTCCACCCTGAGCCTGGTGGATTGAAAAGAGGCAGTGAGTTGGACAGCAGGGGAGGTTTTCATAAAAGTGTTTCAGAACTTTCTGTTACCTGATAGTTCGAATTGTGTTGATTCCTTCGCACTTGAAACATCATTTAGCTGTTGTTGTTTAGCGCCTTGTCGCTCGCAGTTTTGAAACTGAAACACAAAGAAAGTATCTGACACAATTACAACATGACAAGATGGCAGCCGGAAAGTGTGGAGGAACGTTTTCAGGCTCAGGTGTTAAATAATCCTGTGGAAAGCAAAACAGGTGTAACACCACCTGTATGTATCCACTGTGTGCCAGGGATACACTACGCACTTATTCACAAGTTGAGGAAACATTTCATTTGAAATTTAAAGAAAAACAAGAAGGATGACAAGGAAAAAGTGCATTAACGCTAATAATAAAAAACAAAAATGCAATTATACTAGTTAAATATGGATATACTAATTTTGTCTTGGAGAAAAATTGTAAACTAGTAAATCCCCACTCCCTAAAGACAGGTTTAAATTGTAAAATATGCAAATATATGTCATTATAATCAGTTTGAAATTGTAAAAAAGAGAGAGATAGACTGTTAATGTTTTATTTTAAAGTACAGACGCACTGAAGGAAATAACCTTATAATATAATAATCCATAATTATCATTAACTAATTATATTCAGATGCATTATGCGGCACATTTGACACCACTTTAACAATGTTGACTCACCCTTTGGACGATCGATGATTATTAGAAGAAGGCAGTGCTGACAGGAAGTGAAGCCCTGGTTGTTGCCGTTGTTGTGATGCGTTTCCACGGAGACCCACATCTGGCCTGCTCACAGATGTTATAAAAAAAAATACAATGCATTATAATAAAGAAGGTGCTCACGGCTATTACCATATCAGCTGTATTACAAATAATATTAAATAAGTACACGTCAACGTTATATATAACCAACAAATCCGAAAAAAAAGTATTACAACTGTCAAGCTGTACAGTGAACTCTTTAAAGAATAATACTTTGTTCCTGATTATAATTATGTATATTTTTGAATTATTGTTATTTATTTATCATTGATTACCGTAAATTTCGGGTTACAAGCCGCTACTACCTTCGGTCAGTGTCCCCGTTAGCTCCCCGCTGTAGCCAGCTGGGGCTCCTGCTAGCGCTCCGTCACTTCCCCGCTAACTTCCGTTAGCTCCCTGAAAACCACCGAGCTCAAAAATGAAGGAAACACGAGAGGGAGGTTCATTTACGAGTTTCATTAGCAGCAGCAGTGGCCGGTAGCAGCTGAAGCGCTAGCTAGCATTGCTACTAGCTTGCTACAGCGGGGACACCGATCAGCCGTAGGAGCGGCTTGTAACCCGAAATGTACGGTATATGACTTATCTTAATTCTATTTTTAATTATTATTGATTGGCCCTCCTTTTGTAAACACGTCTGTTTCTTTCCTTCTCCTTTGAACTCCTAAACATCAGAGAGGAATGTCCTGTAAAGAGATTGTAAATAAAAAGAGATTCAGACCACATGACCACACACATATAACTGATTGTTATCAGTTATATGTATGTGGTCATGTGGTCTGAATCTCAGTTGACTTTTTGCATGTTTCAACAACAACTGCAAATGTAATCAAAACTCAACATCTTTAAATGTTCCCTTTTAAAAATGACCCTTTCAGCAAACACTGTACATTAGTTTAATTGTGATACATTAAATTGATCACCGGAGGGCCATTAACCCCGTATGCCATAATCAAACACTGTGCATAGTTCATTTCACCTTATGCAACATCCCTGATTGTAAATTCTGCCTGATGGGCCTGTAATTTTATTGACTGATTCAGCTAGTGTCTGACACTCGCCAACCTCTTCTCCATCTATCCGCTCGAAAGGACCGTCTCTGACTCATCTTACAGTATCAATAGTTCACTATAATGGTGCGTTTTAGATTTTCTTAAAATCTAACGAGCACTTGAATTCAGATACACTTTTAAATCTTTCCTTATTTCCTCGACACTCATCGGGATGTTGTGGTGTCACGGCTCCAGAACATGGAGAAACCATGGCATCGGCTACCGTCTGGCATCGGTAGAGGAGAGGCCTCTGGGAGGTGAGGGACCTGGAGGACAAGCTGAGGGAGAGGGAGCTGCAGCAGCTCAGAGAAAACATGGATGAGAACATATTTATATTCTAATATTTAAATCTGCCTTTACGAAAATATTATTTGTCGTGTTCGAGGTAATTCAAATTACTTATCTTGTATCTGGAATTCTCAATTCCCATCAGCACACGAACCTGCCACACCTTAAAAACAATCCCGGACCCAAAAGAATCTTATTTTAGTATTAACTTAACTTTTATCAGTGGAGGGCCAATGCACATGACTGACTGGGATCTCTCTCTGTCTCATGACTTTCACCTTTTAGGCTTTCAGCTTTATTTATTTGTCAGTTGATTAAAACAAACCCAGACCACATGTGGGGTCTCCCCATTCGGTCCAACCTCGAGCCAGGTTGTGACAGACAGAGTGATATATTTTAAATTGAACTCTAATGTATTTATTATCAGAATCAGAACCATTTATTGCCAAGTAAGTTTACACAAACAAGGAATTTGTCCTGGTGGGAGGTGCATAACATTTAACAATAAACATTTAACGATAAACATCGTTTAGACCAGTGCAGACTTCCAGACTTTTTATTTTTATTTTACCTGATGCAAATAGTACGTTAATAATGTGAGCTACAGGTGCTCCAATTAGACCAGCAGGATCTCTAAATGATCTTTCCATTTATATTTGTTTAGGTTTAAACTGACCAGTTTATTGTAAACCTCTACTTACTGATATAAAATAAAATGTTATCCCAGAGCAGACGCAAACCGTATCAGTTTCACCTGTCTGACTACACACTACTAACATTACAGGACATACACCACTGCAAAACAAATCAGTCATTCGGACTCTGCACGAAGGTCCTTGTGTCAGTGGCCTTAGATAACCAGACAGACACACTGAGGTTTACCTTCTATGATAGCAATGGCTCATGAGCAACAATATCAGATTGGCAATATGACAACATACACATGCAACACCTCCACTGGGACCTTAGATTGGATGTTAATGTGAAGAAAAAACATCACGAATACAGCTTGATAGTAAGTTTAATGAACGTAGCTCATGTTTATGAAATCTTTATTTATTTTGTCATTAACAAGGAAAAAGGATAAAGAGAAATGTCTTAGAAACAGTGCCATTATGTTTTTATGTAAATATGAACTTGATTAAATATAATTAAAAGTACAGACAGGGAGAATAAAGGCCATCAGTAAATGAGGCAATGACACAAAAGCGAAAAAGTGAGATAAACAACAACTTTCTCTACTAAGGCGTTTTGCTTTGTCCAGTTTATTACACATTGTTGAGATGAAAAGTGATTAATTAAGATGTTACACAATTCAGCGAGCCTTGGCGTAAACCTTGAAGGGGTGTGGTTTACGTATAGCTCCAGTTAATCCTTCTGTACTCAACTCTACTCCGTCAGGAACACAGAAAGAGAACTTCTGTAGTAAACCAACCAAAAACAGGAACAGCTCCATCTTGGCCAGGCCTTCTCCGAGACACGAACGTTTCCCTGAAGAGTCCACAAACACGTAAACACATCAAGGTGTCGGAGCTCAGGATAAAAACTTCTATTCTGGCTCAGGTTATACTTAAGATTGAGTTGGATGGGGTTTACCTGCAGAGAAAGGCAGGAAAGCTTCTCTCTTCACAAACTTTCCTTCAGCATCTAGGAAGTGTCCGGGGTTGAAGGTGTCTGGAGTCTCCCATTCAGTCTTGTCAAACAGCACAGTGGTTAGGATGGGCATCACAGACGTACCCTAGAAACAAAATCCATAGGTTAAGACCAAGCCATTCTACAACAACAAAACATTTTTCATTACATAATTGTGTGCTTAATGCACCTTGGGTATGAAGTAATTGCCCAGTGTTGTATCCCTGGCAGCTATTCTGAATCCAGTGAAGGGAAGAATGTTTCCCATCCTCTGGATCTCGTGGATGACGGCATCAGTGTAAGGCATGTTGGGTCTGTCTGCCATACTGGGCTGTCGGGTCGGTCCGATCACTCCGTCTATCTCTGCCTGAACTTTGTCTAGTAAAACAAGATCATTGAAGGGATTAAGCTTGTCGGCAAAAATCTCTGTCCGCCTCACCGATCTTCTCTCACAACTTATGGAAGTGTATGTCTGACATATAAAGTTCAGGATAGACAGACACGGCCAAAACAAGCCTCTCCTCCATTTTTTACACTGAGCGCTTTTCGGAATAGTTAATTGATTTTCAAATGGAAGCGCTCGGAGCTTCCATTTCAAAAAGAATATGCTGGGTGTAGCGTTTCTTCTTGAGGTGACTGCACATGACAGTTGAAAAAAGCATGACACCTACCCTGGATGTCGGGGAATTTTATGAGAAAAACCAAAGCCCACAGTAGAGTGGTGGCCGTTGTCTCCGATCCAGCCTGGAACAGATCCATAGAGCACAGAGCCAGATTGGTCTCAGTGAAGCCCAGATCAGACTCATTGTGCTATTATGGAACAGAGAGAAGATGCTTTAGTGAGTGGCTGGTAGACTGACAGGAAGAGCGACACTTTATTAAACACTGCAGTTATTGACTTACATTCTCCATTTCAATGATGAATGCATCAATGTAGTCCCAGGGATTGCTGTGGTCCAGGTCCTTCTTGTGGCTCTCTACCTCCTGACTAATGAAGTCTAGGACAGCGTTGATGTGGCTGAACATTTTGTTGTGAGGACCTGGCAAGTGCTTCATCACTCCAGGCAATACCTCATACAGCTACAGTATTCAGAAGAAACAGTTCATCACCATCTACCTTTTTGTGATTTTCACCACAGACTTCCTCCTCTAAACGGATATTACAGACTTACAATACCCCATATAGAGCCCTCCAGCCTTAAAATTTCAGAGAGATACTTCAGCATGATCTGGAAGTTGTGGTCGCTGTAGTCAAACCGTTTCCCCATCACCAGCTGGCAAATTATGTTGGCCACAGCATTGTTGAAGAGGCCTACTGTGCTGAAAGGTTCACCTGGAGGAGAGGAGTCAACTGTTCAGATAACGCTGTAACTATTAAAGAGCTGCTGATAATTACCTCATTGTTTATACCACCTTTCTCCTTCTCTATCTCCTCCTGGAGGTATCGAATCTCCTCACAGATACTCTGCTCCACGGTGCTTTTGCCCAGGCCGAAGTTACGTAAGGTAGACAAGGCAAAGCGTCGCTGTTTCTTCCAAGTTTTACCGTTGCTCATGAACAGACCGCCTAGACACAAGCATGCAGAGGAAGTGAGGTTAATGGCTCAGGGGAACTCATTACTTCACAAAATGAGACAAGAGAGAGAGAGATTTGTAAACCTGTGCCTCCTAAGTACACTCTGTCGGCCACTGCATTGTATGGTCGATCCATAAAGTTGTCGGCTTGTGTCACTATGGCTTCCTTCACCATCTTGTACCCGGACACAAACACCATCTTGTCACCACTGACGCGGACACTGAACACATTCCCATAGACTTCAGCCAGCTGTGGACATTAAATCAAGTCAAATACACAATACTTCTTTTTGTGAACTCTTTTAGACGGTTCCAAAACAAGAACTACCATTACTATCATTACCCAATGAGCAGCCAATGGGCTAAACAGTTGTTCCAAGAACAAAACTTCAAATTCTTTATAGTTTTTTACAATTTTACCACCAAATACCAGTATCTGCTATTTGTTTAGCTATAACAAATATTAATTTAAACACAAATGCACATTTTCAGCCAGCTGTAAACAATGAATCATGGAACAAACTTTGATGAACCAGAACACACTACTGCATCATATGCCATGGGCTATTGGGTGTACCAAGCATCAAATCATCAACTCATCTACTCAACCGTATATCTACCCCGGTTGATCCATTTACTCATCGCCAGATCGCTGAGTATAGTAGATTCTGATTTTAATTCAACTGTCTTCATTTACTTGTTCTCAGCTTGTCTTACTGTGCCCACAGTTTGGATCTTCCCCTCCAGCTCCCAGCCTGTCTCCCTGCCACACTCTCACCCCGCTCTGCCTGCCCTGCTTTGTTCTGTCCAGTCCAACACCCTCGCCCTCTTGTCCTCGGCCCCTAGCTGCTCTACTACATTACCGCAATACAATTCACACTTAAAAATGAAAATATGTATTTAACTTTACCTTTGTAAAATATCCGTATGGATTTTTCATGTCAACACTGAATAAATTCCCCACAAGGGGAAGAGCCAGCGGTCCTGGAGGAAAATTTGGAGGATTCCTGTTTTTGAGGAAGTCTGCTAATATGATAAAAACAAAAAGAAACAGGAAAAAACCCTTGAGGTCAAAACCCAGCAAAATATTATAAAGCCACATAGTTAACGAGAGTTGAACTAGCAGCAGGAAGACTGTTTGAGCTCATCACAACTTTTTTCTTCCTCATGAAACACAAGTTACATAATGCCTGCACACTTATATAACCCTTTATTGGTCCACACAGCCAGTGACTTCACACAGTGACATTACAGGACAACTTCAGTAAACAGTTATTCAGTCTGCACAAAGCTGTGTTGACTGGGTACTGCACTTACAAAACAAGCTACAGACACAACTACTTTTGCCTTGGCAAACAAGATCTCTGGTCTGAGCTTTACAATACTACACTACACACTACTAACATTACAGGACATACACCACTGCAAAACAAATCAGTCATTCGGACTCTGCACGAAGGTCCTTGTGTCAGTGGCCTTAGATAACCAGACAGACACACTGAGGTTTACCTTCTATGATAGCAATGGCTCATGAGCAACAATATCAGATTGGCAATATGACAACATACACATGCAACACCTCCACTGGGACCTTAGATTGGATGTTAATGTGAAGAAAAAACATCACGAATACAGCTTGATTGTAAGTTTATTGAACGTAGCTCATGTTTATGAAATCTTTATTCATTTTGTCATTAACAAGGAAAAGGGACAAAGGGAAATGTCTTATAAACAGTGCCATTTTTATTATATGTTAATAATAACTTTATTAAATAGAATTAAATGTACAGACATGGAGAATAAAGGTAATCAGTAAATGAGGCAATGACACAACAGTGAAAGGTTAAGATAAACAACAGCTTTCTCTTCTAAAGAGTTTTGCTTTGTCCAGTTTATTACACATTGTTTAGTGATTGGTGAAAAGGGATTTATTGAGATGTGACATAATTCAGCGAGCCTTAGCGTAAACCTTGAAGGGGTGTGGTACACGTGTAACTCCAGTTACTCCTTCTGTACTCAACTCTACTCCATCAGGAACACAGAAAGAGAACTTCTGTAGTAAACCAACCAAAAACAGGAACAGCTCCATCTTGGCCAGGCCTTCTCCGGGACACGCACGTTTCCCTGAGGAGTCCACAAACACGTAAACACATCAAGGTGTCGGAGCTCAGGATGAAATATTAATTTTCAGGTTATGCTTAAGATTGGGTTGGATGGGGTTTACCTGCAGAGAAAGGCAGGAAAGCTTCTCTCTTCACAAACTTTCCCTCAGCATCTAGGAAGTGTCCGGGGTTGAAGGTGTCTGGAGTCTCCCATTCAGTCTTGTCAAACAGCACAGAGGTTAGGATGGGCATCACAGACGTACCCTAGAAAACAAGACAGACAGGTTAAAGCCAAGCTATTCTACAACAACAAGACATTTTTCATTCCCCCAAATTCCTGTTAAAACTTAAAATATTGACTGTGTGCTAAATGCACCTTGGGTATTAAATAACCGCCCAGTGTCGTATTCTTGGAAGCCATTCTGATTCCATTGAGAGGAACAATGTTTCCCATCCTCTGGATCTCGTGGATGACGGCATCAGTGTAAGGCATGTTGGGTCTGTCTGCCATACTGGGCTGTCGGGTCCGTCCAATCACTCCGTCTATTTCTACCTGGACTTTGTCTAGTAAAACAATAACATTTAAGGAATTAAGCTGGAACAGGGTGAGAACGTCAGCCTCGGCCTGTACTTTGTGATTAGTGCTAATAAATAGCATGCTAACATGCTAAACTAAGATGGTGTATAGCAAATGCTGATGTTAGCATTTGGCTCAAAGCACCAATGTGCATCAGTACAATCTCACAAAGCTGTTAGCAAAGCTGGAGACTCCTATATTCTGGTTTTCACTGTGGGGCCCAGTATGTCACCTACCTCGAATATCAGGGTTTTTTATGAGGAAAACCAAAGCCCACAACAAAGTGGTGGAGGTTGTCTCCGATCCAGCCAGGAACAGATCCAGACAGCACAGAGCCAGATTTGACTCAGTGAAGCCCAGATCAGACTCTTTGTGCTATTCAGAAACAAAGAGAAGGTCCAGTAGTGAGTGGCTGGTAGACTGACAGGAAGGACGACACATTGTTGTACATTGCAGTTTTTCACTTGCATTCTTTATTTCAATGATGAAAGCGTCAATGTAGTCCCGGGGATTGCTGTGGTCCAGGTCCTTCTTGTGGCTCTCTATCTCCTGACTGATGAATTCCAGAAGCTCATCATAGTTGCTGAAGATTTTGTTGTGAGGACCTGGCAAGTGCTTCATCACTCCAGGGAATGCCTCATACAGCTACTCAGATCACAGTAAGATCAACTTTCATTACCATCTACATTTTGTGATTTTGACCACAGACTTCCTCCTCTAAATTGATATTACTGACTTACCATAAACCATACAGAGCCCTGGAGCCTAAGAAGTTCACAGAGATAGTTCAGCATGGTCTGGAAGTTGTGGTCGCTGTAGTCAAACCGTTTCCCCATCACCAGCTGGCAAATGATGTTGGCCACAGCATTGTTGAAGAGGCCTACTGGGTTGAAAGGTCCACCTGGAGGAGAGGAGTCAACTGTTCAGATAACACTGTAACTACTGAAGAGCTTCAGACCTCATTGTTTACACCACCTTTCTCCTTCTCTATCTCCTCCTCCAGGTGTCGGATCTCCTCACAGATACTCTGCTCCATGGATCTTTTGCCCAGGCCGAAGTTACGTAATGTAGACAAGGCAAAGCGTCGCTGTTTCTTCCAAGTTTCACCGTTACTCATGAACAGACCGCCTAGACACAACCACGCAGAGGAGGTGGAGTTAATAGGTCAGGGGAACTAATTACTTCACAACATGAGATAAGAGAGAGAGAGATTTGCACACCTGTGTCTCCTAAGTACACCCTGTCTGCCATTGCATTGTATGGTCGATCTACAAAGTTGTCGGCTTGTGTCACTATGGCTTCCTTCAACATCTTGTACCCGGACACAAACACCATCTTCTCACCACCCAGGCGGATGCTGAACACCTTCCCATAGACATCAGCCAGCTGTGGACAATGAATTATAGAACAAACTATAATGAACCAGAACACACTACTTATATAAAGCATATAAAGTATTCAAAAACAAAACCTACCAATGCGTGATAATGATCAAATGGGCTACCAGGTGTACCAAACATTATCAGCATTATCATTTATATTAACAATTTGACCACCAGATATCAGTATCTGCCAATATTTTCTATATTAAAAAAAAGGAAACAGTGCCATTTAGTGGGCCACAGAGGTGGTGGCAAATGGTTAGATTAAATAAAAGAATACTTTTTTTTCTGTTTAATTAACAACCAGAAGTGGGACTTCAGTCACAGAAGTTGAGAACCCCTGATTTAAACAAAAAAGTTTTGAAATGGCTGCAGATTTATTTATTACATTGACAAAGTTAGATATGTTGTTATTGTCCACATACTCCACGATAGCAACAGCAACTAAATATTTAGAACTTAAATTCAATTCAATCAATCAATCAATCAAACTAATACAGAATTAGAATGTCTCAATAAAATCGATTTAACTTTACCTTTGTAAAATACATGTATGGATGTTTCCGTTCCACACTAAAGAAATTCCCCACAAGAGGAAGAGACAGCGGCCCTGGAGGATAATTTGGAGGATTCCTGTTTTTGAGGAAGTCTGCTATTATGATAAAAATGAAAATAAACAGGAATAACACCTTCAGGTCAAAACCCAGCAAAAAATTAAAAAGCCACATTGTTAAAGAGAGTTGAACCAGCAGTAGGAGGAAGGTCTGAGCTTTACAATACTTGACACGACACAACACACTACTAACTTAATTACTAGGATATATACCACTTAAAAGCAAATCAGTACTTTGGACTCTGCTCAAAAGTCCTTGTGATAGAGGAATTGCATAACCAGTCACAAAGACACTACCAATAATAACAGAAGCAGTGGCTACAGTAGAATAATAATGAAAACAAAAGCGTTAATGGTTGCAGTAATAGTAATTTGACTAATAATAGTAGCAGTGGGTGTTCGGCAGGGCCACGGCAGGACGTAAGACCAAAGTCCTGGTATAACAACAATCCTGGGAAACCTAGGATTTCCAAGTTAGTATGTGCATTAATGTCCCATTAATGCACATACTAACTTGAAGATTAATTCATACAGACGGAGAGGGCGAAGAGGAGAGAGGAGCTCAGTGTATCCTAGGAAGTCCCCCAGCTGTCTAGGCCTATAGCCGCATTTCTAGGGGCTTGTCCAAGGCAAACTTGAGCCAGCCTCAACTATAAGCGCCATCAAAGAGGAAAGTCTGAAGACTATTCTTAAATGTGTGTGTCGTCCTCCCGGACAGAAACTGGAAGCTGGTTCCACAGAAGAGGAGCTCGATAACGGAAGGCTCTGGCTACCACACTTTTTTTTTAAACTCTAGGAACCCTCCATCCTGGGAGTGCAGCTCTCTAGTGAGTTAATAGGTTACTTTGAGGGACAACTGTGGCTTAATGGTAGGGCAGGGTCGTCCTTCAATCAGAAGATCGGTAGTTCGATCCCCGGCTCCATGTCGGTCCATGTCGATGTGTCCTTGGACAAAACACTTAACCCCAAATTTCTCCTGCAGCTATGCCTGTAGTGTGTGAACAGGTAGTCCTAGGCAGCTGGCACCTTACATGGTACCCTGTCATCAGTGTATGAATGGGTGTGAATGGGTGAATGATGACATGTAGTATCAAAGGGCTTTGAGTGGTTGGAAGGCTAGAAAAGCGCTATACAAGTACATTTACCATATAAGATATGATGGCCAATTAGGGTTTTGTAGGTGAGCAGAAGGATTTTAAATTAAATTCTTGATTTTACAGGGAGCCAGTGAGAGAAGCTAATACAGGAGTAATAGAATCTCTTTTCATAGTTTTTGTTAGTACACGCGCTGCAACATTATGGATCAACAGAGGAGTATTAAGAGACTTATTAGAGCAGCCTGATAAGGAATTATCACTAAATAATTGATTTCAGAGGTGTTCGGGGCCTAGTATAATAACGCCAGTTTTTTCTGAGTTTAACATAAGTTGCAGGTCATCCAGGTTTTTATGTCCTCATGCTTCAAGTTTAGCAAACTGGTTGGCTTCATCTCGCTTGAGCGATAGATATAATTACAGACACACTGAGGTTTACCTTCTATGATAGCAATGGCTCATGAGCAACAATATCAGATTGGCAATATGACAACATACACATGCAACACCTCCACTGGGACCTTAGATTGGATGTTAATGTGAAGAAAAAACATCACGAATACAGCTTGATTGTAAGTTTATTGAACGTAGCTCATGTTTATGAAATCTTTATTCATTTTGTCATTAACAAGGAAAAGGGACAAAGGGAAATGTCTTATAAACAGTGCCATTTTTATTATATGTTAATAATAACTTTATTAAATAGAATTAAATGTACAGACATGGAGAATAAAGGTAATCAGTAAATGAGGCAATGACACAACAGTGAAAGGTTAAGATAAACAACAGCTTTCTCTTCTAAAGAGTTTTGCTTTGTCCAGTTTATTACACATTGTTTAGTGATTGGTGAAAAGGGATTCATTGAGATGTGACATAATTCAGCGAGCCTTAGCGTAAACCTTGAAGGGGTGTGGTACACGTGTAACTCCAGTTACTCCTTCTGTACTCAACTCTACTCCGTCAGGAACACAGAAAGAGAACTTCTGTAGTAAACCAACCAAAAACAGGAACAGCTCCATCTTGGCCAGGCCTTCTCCGGGACACACACGTTTCCCTGAGGAGTCCACAAACACGTAAACACATCAAGGTGTCGGAGCTCAGGATGAAATATTAATTTTCAGGTTATGCTTAAGATTGGGTTGGATGGGGTTTACCTGCAGAGAAAGGCAGGAAAGCTTCTCTCTTCACAAACTTTCCCTCAGCATCTAGGAAGTGTCCGGGGTTGAAGGTGTCTGGAGTCTCCCATTCAGTCTTGTCAAACAGCACAGAGGTTAGGATGGGCATCACAGACGTACCCTAGAAAACAAGACAGACAGGTTAAAGCCAAGCTATTCTACAACAACAAGACATTTTTCATTCCCCCAAATTCCTGTTAAAACTTAAAATATTGACTGTGTGCTAAATGCACCTTGGGTATTAAATAACCGCCCAGTGTCGTATTCTTGGAAGCCATTCTGATTCCATTGAGAGGAACAATGTTTCCCATCCTCTGGATCTCGTGGATGACGGCATCAGTGTAAGGCATGTTGGGTCTGTCTGCCATACTGGGCTGTCGGGTCCGTCCAATCACTCCGTCTATTTCTACCTGGACTTTGTCTAGTAAAACAAGAACATTTAAGGAATTAAGCTGGAACAGGGTGAGAACGTCAGCCTCGGCCTGTACTTTGTGATTAGTGCTAATAAATAGCATGCTAACATGCTAAACTAAGATGGTGTATAGCAAATGCTGATGTTAGCATTTGGCTCAAAGCACCAATGTGCATCAGTACAATCTCACAAAGCTGTTAGCAAAGCTGGAGACTCCTATATTCTGGTTTTCACTGTGGGGCCCAGTATGTCACCTACCTCGAATATCAGGGTTTTTTATGAGGAAAACCAAAGCCCACAACAAAGTGGTGGAGGTTGTCTCCGATCCAGCCAGGAACAGATCCAGACAGCACAGAGCCAGATTTGACTCAGTGAAGCCCAGATCAGACTCTTTGTGCTATTCAGAAACAAAGAGAAGGTCCAGTAGTGAGTGGCTGGTAGACTGACAGGAAGGACGACACATTGTTGTACATTGCAGTTTTTCACTTGCATTCTTTATTTCAATGATGAAAGCGTCAATGTAGTCCCGGGGATTGCTGTGGTCCAGGTCCTTCTTGTGGCTCTCTATCTCCTGACTGATGAATTCCAGAAGCTCATCATAGTTGCTGAAGATTTTGTTGTGAGGACCTGGCAAGTGCTTCATCACTCCAGGGAATGCCTCATACAGCTACTCAGATCACAGTAAGATCAACTTTCATTACCATCTACATTTTGTGATTTTGACCACAGACTTCCTCCTCTAAATTGATATTACTGACTTACCATAAACCATACAGAGCCCTGGAGCCTAAGAAGTTCACAGAGATAGTTCAGCATGGTCTGGAAGTTGTGGTCGCTGTAGTCAAACCGTTTCCCCATCACCAGCTGGCAAATGATGTTGGCCACAGCATTGTTGAAGAGGCCTACTGGGTTGAAAGGTCCACCTGGAGGAGAGGAGTCAACTGTTCAGATAACACTGTAACTACTGAAGAGCTTCAGACCTCATTGTTTACACCACCTTTCTCCTTCTCTATCTCCTCCTCCAGGTGTCGGATCTCCTCACAGATACTCTGCTCCATGGATCTTTTGCCCAGGCCGAAGTTACGTAATGTAGACAAGGCAAAGCGTCGCTGTTTCTTCCAAGTTTCACCGTTACTCATGAACAGACCGCCTAGACACAACCACGCAGAGGAGGTGGAGTTAATAGGTCAGGGGAACTAATTACTTCACAACATGAGATAAGAGAGAGAGAGATTTGCACACCTGTGTCTCCTAAGTACACCCTGTCTGCCATTGCATTGTATGGTCGATCTACAAAGTTGTCGGCTTGTGTCACTATGGCTTCCTTCAACATCTTGTACCCGGACACAAACACCATCTTCTCACCACCCAGGCGGATGCTGAACACCTTCCCATAGACATCAGCCAGCTGTGGACAATGAATTATAGAACAAACTATAATGAACCAGAACACACTACTTATATAAAGCATATAAAGTATTCAAAAACAAAACCTACCAATGCGTGATAATGATCAAATGGGCTACCAGGTGTACCAAACATTATCAGCATTATCATTTATATTAACAATTTGACCACCAGATATCAGTATCTGCCAATATTTTCTATATTAAAAAAAAGGAAACAGTGCCATTTAGTGGGCCACAGAGGTGGTGGCAAATGGTTAGATTAAATAAAAGAATACTTTTTTTTCTGTTTAATTAACAACCAGAAGTGGGACTTCAGTCACAGAAGTTGAGAACCCCTGATTTAAACAAAAAAGTTTTGAAATGGCTGCAGATTTATTTATTACATTGACAAAGTTAGATATGTTGTTATTGTCCACATACTCCACGATAGCAACAGCAACTAAATATTTAGAACTTAAATTCAATTCAATCAATCAATCAATCAAACTAATACAGAATTAGAATGTCTCAATAAAATCGATTTAACTTTACCTTTGTAAAATACATGTATGGATGTTTCCGTTCCACACTAAAGAAATTCCCCACAAGAGGAAGAGACAGCGGCCCTGGAGGATAATTTGGAGGATTCCTGTTTTTGAGGAAGTCTGCTATTATGATAAAAATGAAAATAAACAGGAATAACACCTTCAGGTCAAAACCCAGCAAAAAATTAAAAAGCCACATTGTTAAAGAGAGTTGAACCAGCAGTAGGAGGAAGGTCTGAGCTTTACAATACTTGACACGACACAACACACTACTAACTTAATTACTAGGATATATACCACTTAAAAGCAAATCAGTACTTTGGACTCTGCTCAAAAGTCCTTGTGATAGAGGAATTGCATAACCAGTCACAAAGACACTACCAATAATAACAGAAGCAGTGGCTACAGTAGAATAATAATGAAAACAAAAGCGTTAATGGTTGCAGTAATAGTAATTTGACTAATAATAGTAGCAGTGGGTGTTCGGCAGGGCCACGGCAGGACGTAAGACCAAAGTCCTGGTATAACAACAATCCTGGGAAACCTAGGATTTCCAAGTTAGTATGTGCATTAATGTCCCATTAATGCACATACTAACTTGAAGATTAATTCATACAGACGGAGAGGGCGAAGAGGAGAGAGGAGCTCAGTGTATCCTAGGAAGTCCCCCAGCTGTCTAGGCCTATAGCCGCATTTCTAGGGGCTTGTCCAAGGCAAACTTGAGCCAGCCTCAACTATAAGCGCCATCAAAGAGGAAAGTCTGAAGACTATTCTTAAATGTGTGTGTCGTCCTCCCGGACAGAAACTGGAAGCTGGTTCCACAGAAGAGGAGCTCGATAACGGAAGGCTCTGGCTACCACACTTTTTTTTTAAACTCTAGGAACCCTCCATCCTGGGAGTGCAGCTCTCTAGTGAGTTAATAGGTTACTTTGAGGGACAACTGTGGCTTAATGGTAGGGCAGGGTCGTCCTTCAATCAGAAGATCGGTAGTTCGATCCCCGGCTCCATGTCGGTCCATGTCGATGTGTCCTTGGACAAAACACTTAACCCCAAATTTCTCCTGCAGCTATGCCTGTAGTGTGTGAACAGGTAGTCCTAGGCAGCTGGCACCTTACATGGTACCCTGTCATCAGTGTATGAATGGGTGTGAATGGGTGAATGATGACATGTAGTATCAAAGGGCTTTGAGTGGTTGGAAGGCTAGAAAAGCGCTATACAAGTACATTTACCATATAAGATATGATGGCCAATTAGGGTTTTGTAGGTGAGCAGAAGGATTTTAAATTAAATTCTTGATTTTACAGGGAGCCAGTGAGAGAAGCTAATACAGGAGTAATAGAATCTCTTTTCATAGTTTTTGTTAGTACACGCGCTGCAACATTATGGATCAACAGAGGAGTATTAAGAGACTTATTAGAGCAGCCTGATAAGGAATTATCACTAAATAATTGATTTCAGAGGTGTTCGGGGCCTAGTATAATAACGCCAGTTTTTTCTGAGTTTAACATAAGTTGCAGGTCATCCAGGTTTTTATGTCCTCATGCTTCAAGTTTAGCAAACTGGTTGGCTTCATCTCGCTTGAGCGATAGATATAATTACAGACACACTGAGGTTTACCTTCTATGATAGCAATGGCTCATGAGCAACAATATCAGATTGGCAATATGACAACATACACATGCAACACCTCCACTGGGACCTTAGATTGGATGTTAATGTGAAGAAAAAACATCACGAATACAGCTTGATTGTAAGTTTATTGAACGTAGCTCATGTTTATGAAATCTTTATTCATTTTGTCATTAACAAGGAAAAGGGACAAAGGGAAATGTCTTATAAACAGTGCCATTTTTATTATATGTTAATAATAACTTTATTAAATAGAATTAAATGTACAGACATGGAGAATAAAGGTAATCAGTAAATGAGGCAATGACACAACAGTGAAAGGTTAAGATAAACAACAGCTTTCTCTTCTAAAGAGTTTTGCTTTGTCCAGTTTATTACACATTGTTTAGTGATTGGTGAAAAGGGATTCATTGAGATGTGACATAATTCAGCGAGCCTTAGCGTAAACCTTGAAGGGGTGTGGTACACGTGTAACTCCAGTTACTCCTTCTGTACTCAACTCTACTCCGTCAGGAACACAGAAAGAGAACTTCTGTAGTAAACCAACCAAAAACAGGAACAGCTCCATCTTGGCCAGGCCTTCTCCGGGACACACACGTTTCCCTGAGGAGTCCACAAACACGTAAACACATCAAGGTGTCGGAGCTCAGGATGAAATATTAATTTTCAGGTTATGCTTAAGATTGGGTTGGATGGGGTTTACCTGCAGAGAAAGGCAGGAAAGCTTCTCTCTTCACAAACTTTCCCTCAGCATCTAGGAAGTGTCCGGGGTTGAAGGTGTCTGGAGTCTCCCATTCAGTCTTGT
The DNA here is from genome assembly GCA_038501785.1 of Myoxocephalus aenaeus. NCBI lineage: Eukaryota > Metazoa > Chordata > Actinopteri > Perciformes > Cottidae > Myoxocephalus > Myoxocephalus aenaeus. Next base: position 189,833 of record JBAMJR010000034.1, read on the forward strand.
CAAACAGCACAGAGGTTAGGATGGGCATCACAGACGTACCCTAGAAAACAAGACAGACAGGTTAAAGCCAAGCTATTCTACAACAACAAGACATTTTTCATTCCCCCAAATTCCTGTTAAAACTTAAAATATTGACTGTGTGCTAAATGCACCTTGGGTATTAAATAACCGCCCAGTGTCGTATTCTTGGAAGCCATTCTGATTCCATTGAGAGGAACAATGTTTCCCATCCTCTGGATCTCGTGGATGACGGCATCAGTGTAAGGCATGTTGGGTCTGTCTGCCATACTGGGCTGTCGGGTCCGTCCAATCACTCCGTCTATTTCTACCTGGACTTTGTCTAGTAAAACAATAACATTTAAGGAATTAAGCTGGAACAGGGTGAGAACGTCAGCCTCGGCCTGTACTTTGTGATTAGTGCTAATAAATAGCATGCTAACATGCTAAACTAAGATGGTGTATAGCAAATGCTGATGTTAGCATTTGGCTCAAAGCACCAATGTGCATCAGTACAATCTCACAAAGCTGTTAGCAAAGCTGGAGACTCCTATATTCTGGTTTTCACTGTGGGGCCCAGTATGTCACCTACCTCGAATATCAGGGTTTTTTATGAGGAAAACCAAAGCCCACAACAAAGTGGTGGAGGTTGTCTCCGATCCAGCCAGGAACAGATCCAGACAGCACAGAGCCAGATTTGACTCAGTGAAGCCCAGATCAGACTCTTTGTGCTATTCAGAAACAAAGAGAAGGTCCAGTAGTGAGTTGCTGGTAGACTGACAGGAAGGACGACACATTGTTGTACATTGCAGTTTTTCACTTGCATTCTTTATTTCAATGATGAAAGCGTCAATGTAGTCCCGGGGATTGCTGTGGTCCAGGTCCTTCTTGTGGCTCTCTATCTCCTGACTGATGAATTCCAGAAGCTCATCATAGTTGCTGAAGATTTTGTTGTGAGGACCTGGCAAGTGCTTCATCACTCCAGGGAATGCCTCATACAGCTACTCAGATCACAGTAAGATCAACTTTCATTACCATCTACATTTTGTGATTTTGACCACAGACTTCCTCCTCTAAATTGATATTACTGACTTACCATAAACCATACAGAGCCCTGGAGCCTAAGAAGTTCACAGAGATAGTTCAGCATGGTCTGGAAGTTGTGGTCGCTGTAGTCAAACCGTTTCCCCATCACCAGCTGGCAAATGATGTTGGCCACAGCATTGTTGAAGAGGCCTACTGGGTTGAAAGGTCCACCTGGAGGAGAGGAGTCAACTGTTCAGATAACACTGTAACTACTGAAGAGCTTCAGACCTCATTGTTTACACCACCTTTCTCCTTCTCTATCTCCTCCTCCAGGTGTCGGATCTCCTCACAGATACTCTGCTCCATGGATCTTTTGCCCAGGCCGAAGTTACGTAATGTAGACAAGGCAAAGCGTCGCTGTTTCTTCCAAGTTTCACCGTTACTCATGAACAGACCGCCTAGACACAACCACGCAGAGGAGGTGGAGTTAATAGGTCAGGGGAACTAATTACTTCACAACATGAGATAAGAGAGAGAGAGAGATTTGCACACCTGTGTCTCCTAAGTACACCCTGTCTGCCATTGCATTGTATGGTCGATCTACAAAGTTGTCGGCTTGTGTCACTATGGCTTCCTTCAACATCTTGTACCCGGACACAAACACCATCTTGTCACCACCCAGGCGGATGCTGAACACCTTCCCATAGACATCAGCCAGCTGTGGACAATGAATTATAGAACAAACTATAATGAACCAGAACACACTACTTATATAAAGCATATAAAGTATTCAAAAACAAAACCTACCAATGCGTGATAATGATCAAATGGGCTACCAGGTGTACCAAACATTATCAGCATTATCATTTATATTAACAATTTGACCACCAGATATCAGTATCTGCCAATATTTTCTATATTAAAAAAAAGGAAACAGTGCCATTTAGTGGGCCACAGAGGTGGTGGCAAATGGTTAGATTAAATAAAAGAATACTTTTTTTTCTGTTTAATTAACAACCAGAAGTGGGACTTCAGTCACAGAAGTTGAGAACCCCTGATTTAAACAAAAAAGTTTTGAAATGGCTGCAGATTTATTTATTACATTGACAAAGTTAGATATGTTGTTATTGTCCACATACTCCACGATAGCAACAGCAACTAAATATTTAGAACTTAAATTCAATTCAATCAATCAATCAATCAAACTAATACAGAATTAGAATGTCTCAATAAAATCGATTTAACTTTACCTTTGTAAAATACATGTATGGATGTTTCCGTTCCACACTAAAGAAATTCCCCACAAGAGGAAGAGACAGCGGCCCTGGAGGATAATTTGGAGGATTCCTGTTTTTGAGGAAGTCTGCTATTATGATAAAAATGAAAATAAACAGGAATAACACCTTCAGGTCAAAACCCAGCAAAAAATTAAAAAGCCACATTGTTAAAGAGAGTTGAACCAGCAGTAGGAGGAAGGTCTGAGCTTTACAATACTTGACACGACACAACACACTACTAACTTAATTACTAGGATATATACCACTTAAAAGCAAATCAGTACTTTGGACTCTGCTCAAAAGTCCTTGTGATAGAGGAATTGCATAACCAGTCACAAAGACACTACCAATAATAACAGAAGCAGTGGCTACAGTAGAATAATAATGAAAACAAAAGCGTTAATGGTTGCAGTAATAGTAATTTGACTAATAATAGTAGCAGTGGGTGTTCGGCAGGGCCACGGCAGGACGTAAGACCAAAGTCCTGGTATAACAACAATCCTGGGAAACCTAGGATTTCCAAGTTAGTATGTGCATTAATGTCCCATTAATGCACATACTAACTTGAAGATTAATTCATACAGACGGAGAGGGCGAAGAGGAGAGAGGAGCTCAGTGTATCCTAGGAAGTCCCCCAGCTGTCTAGGCCTATAGCCGCATTTCTAGGGGCTTGTCCAAGGCAAACTTGAGCCAGCCTCAACTATAAACGCCATCAAAGAGGAAAGTCTGAAGACTATTCTTAAATGTGTGTGTCGTCCTCCCGGACAGAAACTGGAAGCTGGTTCCACAGAAGAGGAGCTCGATAACGGAAGGCTCTGGCTACCACCCTTTTTTTTAAACTCTAGGAACCCTCCATCCTGGGAGTGCAGCTCTCTAGTGAGTTAATAGGTTACTTTGAGGGACAACTGTGTCTTAATGGTAGGGCAGGGTCGTCCTTCAATCAGAAGATCGGTAGTTCGATCCCCGGCTCCATGTCGGTCCATGTCGATGTGTCCTTGGACAAAACACTTAACCCCAAATTTCTTCTGCAGCTATGCCTGTAGTGTGTGAACAGGTAGTCCTAGGCAGCTGGCACCTTACATGGTACCCTGTCATCAGTGTATGAATGGGTGTGAATGGGTGAATGATGACATGTAGTATCAAAGGGCTTTGAGTGGTTGGAAGGCTAGAAAAGCGCTATACAAGTACATTTACTATATAAGATATGATGGCCAATTAGGGTTTTGTAGGTGAGCAGAAGGATTTTAAATTAAATTCTTGATTTTACAGGGAGCCAGTGAGAGAAGCTAATACAGGAGTAATAGAATCTCTTTTCATAGTTTTTGTTAGTACACGCGCTGCAGCATTATGGATCAACAGAGGAGTATTAAGAGACTTATTAGAGCAGCCTGATAAGGAATTATCACTAAATAATTGATTTCAGAGGTGTTCGGGGCCTAGTATAATAACGCCAGTTTTTTCTGAGTTTAACATAAGTTGCAGGTCATCCAGGTTTTTATGTCCTCATGCTTCAAGTTTAGCAAACTGGTTGGCTTCATCTCGCTTGAGCGATAGATATAATTGGGTATCATCTGCATAACAAAGTTCATGACAAACCTTGTGGAACTCTGTGACTAACTTTGGTGTACTTGGAGGATTCATCATTTACATACAGAAATTGGGATCGATCCGGTAGATAGGACATAAACCCGCTTAATGCGGTTCCTTTAATACCAATGAAATGTTCCCGTCTTTGTAATCGGATGTTATGGTCAAGGGTGTCAAATGCCACACTAAGGTCGATCAAGACAAGTATAGAGACAAGTCCTTTTTTCTGATACATATTTTATTCAAAATACAATTCTGAAAAAAAAGCAATATAAAATACCACAAGTATTAGAACTAATTTGGGGTTCATACGACTACTTGAACAGACCTCACTAAGGCCTCATAAGAAGGGCTTTATTGGGGCTCAAAAGGTTTTAATAAAAGGACAAATGGAGATGTTTTAGCAACAGTGTCATTTCTATAAGAATATGTAAAGTCAGAGAGAATAAAGGACATCATCAGTACATGAGGCAATGACACAAAAGTGAAAGCTGGAGATTGACAATAGCTGTCTATTCTAAAAAATGAAAAAAGATTCAGGGAGATGGGACATAATTCAGCGAGCTTTGGCAAACACCTTAAAGGGTGTTGGTATGCGTGTAACTCCAGTTACTCCTTCTGTACTCAACTCTACTCCATCAGGAACAGAAAAAGAGAACCTCTGTAGCAAACCGACCAAAAAGAGGAAAAGCTCCATCTTGGCCAGGCCTTCTCCGAGACACACACGTTTTCCTGAAGATTCCACAAACACATCACATAGGAGCTCAGGATACAACTTACATTCTGGTTCTACTTAAGATTGAGTTGGATGGGTTTACCTGCAGAGAAAGGTAGGAAAGCTTCTCTCTTCACAAACTTTCCCTCAGCATCTAGGAAGTGTCCGGGGTTGAAGGTGTCTGGAGTCTCCCATTCAGTCTTGTCAAACAGCACAGAGGTTAGATTGGGCATCAAGGACGTACCCTAGAAACAAGATCCAAAGGGTAAAAACAAGCCATTCTACAACAACACATTTTGTATTTTCAAAATTCCTGTTAAGACAAAACATTTTTACTGTGTGCTAAATTCACCTTAGGTATGAAGTAGCCGCCCAGTGTCGTATCCTTGGCAGCTATTCTGGGTCCATTGAGAGGAACAATGTTTCCCATCCTCTGGATCTCGTGGATGACGGCATCAGTGTAAGGCATGTTGGGTCTATCTTCCATTGTTGGCAGTCGCGTCTGTCCAATTATTTCGTCTATTTCTGCCTGGACTTTATCTAGAAAAATATGAAAATCTAAGAGTGAGAAAGACTTGAATGACATTTTAATGTCTTAATACAGGGGTGGCCAAACTGTTTTAGATTATATACCATATATAGAAAAACATAAGGAGTCACAGGCCCATCAGTAGTAAATGGGTAGTTTTCAACCAGTTATCCTGCAAAAAAGAAAACCCCATGCAATAGAAAATGTATTTTCTATCAAAAATGAATTTGCAACATTACTTAACAGTTTAACGTCTGACAAAGCAATATTTTATTGTTATTAGGCTGTAGTTTGGACCCAGTCTTAATGTGTACATTTCTGACATTCCCATCAGCCTCAGCTGTAGTAAGATGGTGAACATCAGCATGAGAGCACAATTATTGTAAGAAATGTTAGTATGCCGGCGTTAGCATTTAGCTCAAAGCGTCAATGAGACTTGTTAGGGCCCGAGCACTGACGTAGTCAGAGCGGAGGACCTATTGTTATTCTAATGTTTCTTTATTATTATTATTCTACACCGTTATGCAAGGAAAAGAGGTGCTTGGGATAAACCTACATTCTTCAAAATTTGCACACCCATCCGACTCGGTGAAAATTTTAATCTGATTTGGGTGTCGGCCAAAAGTCTGAGAAAATGTTTCTCTAGCGCCCCCTTTAGGTTGAAAGCCCACGCTTTTTGCAAACTTTTGCCGATTGACTTGAAATTTTGCACACATGTCCGGGTTGGACTGCTCTACAAAACACTCATCCGCGAAAATAAAATGCGCCTAATTAGATTTTCCGCCATTTTGAATTTTGTAAAAAACACATTTTTGCCCATTGCTCCTAAACGATGGGTCCATTTCTCACCAAACTTTCTGTGGATCATCATTGGCTCAATGTGATCAAACGATATATTCCACCTTGTTGATATCTCATTGCGTTCAGAAGTTATTAACCAATTAAACTCTTAGGGGCGTGGCTCAATATGTCAATACACATAACTTCCAAATCACTTTGCCTATCCTCACAAAAGTTGTAGCATATGTCAACATCGTGTCCCTTAACATACCCAAATTATTTCAGAATTTTCAAACACTAGAGGGCGCTACAGTGAATCGCTCAATTTTGGCATTTTCCTTGTTTCCAGACATCGTATTGTGACGAATTCCTCTTAGATATTAAACACGATTGATTTCACATTCGGGCAATATGATGTTGAGACCTTTGCAGGGAAAAGTTATGAAAGGATTTCAAAAATATCGAACTATGTGAGCGCAGAGCAGCGCCAAAGAGACACCATTTTCCATGAAAATGGAAGTTGTTTTAAGTCGGTCATACATGATGTAATCTGCTCCATATTTCTCATATGTCATGACCTCCTGACCCTGAAGACATCCATGTGATCATTTTGAATCCTAGTCATAGCGCCACCTAGGGGCAACAGGAAGTTACATGTTTTGTACTTGTATACCGTGCTCCTCACAGATTATTCGGATGCCTCTCCAAATGCGTCGGAAGTGACTTAAGACATTGATAATGCATCACCTTGAAGATTGTAAGGATCCGTTGAACGGCGTTGCGTGGGAGCATCGCGGAAGTTTGATCCTTCACCGTGAACGAATAAACCGATGTAACTCGACTCCACATAAAAAGATCCTTTCCAGGGTTCACATGTTTGATGAGACTCCAGGCCTGAAGACCTGTGATGTCTAATTTTTTATTTGAGTCATAGCGCCACCTAATGGCAACAGAAAGAAAAATGTTCTATACTTTGGCTAGCTTCTCTCAGTAGGTTGATTAGATCGACACCAAATTACTCATAGACAAACATAAGACTTTCATGACGCCATCCCCCAAAGCTTTTGATGTTTCGTGAAACGCTGTTGCCATGGCGACTCATCCTTCGCGGTCAACAACGAAGGTACTTTTGAGGGACTAAGCATGCTCGAGACGTAACTAAACTTGGCACCCACATTGACAGGCAAAGATGTAGTTACGTGATATGATTTTAATGCTTCAAAATCGCAATTCGGCTCGATTGCGCCCCCTACAAATATTCAATTAAGCAGCCCCAGCGCTACGGTTGACCTACATGTATGACACCTGGTAGCCATATGTAACACATGTAAACTTACAAATAACGCTCTTGGGACCATGCTCTAAACCGTACAGGAAGTCAGATAGCGCCCCCTACAAAACGTTTTTTTTTTTTTGACAACCTGTGAGTTGTGAAAGCCCACAGTTCCCCCCCCCTATCACCAATTGACCTGACATTTTGCACACATGTCCGGTTGTGTCTGCTCTACAAATAAGTAACCGGGCGCATTAAGCTTCGCCAACTTAGAATTTCCGCCATTTTGAATTTTGTGAAAAACAATCTTTTCCTCAAATCTTCCTAAACGCTTGGTTCTATTTTTACAAATTTCTCTGTGGATCATTAAAGGTTCAATTCCATCACAATGTGTCAAAAGCTTGTTTATATCTCATTGTGTTCAGAAGAAAAGGACCAATGAACTTCTAAGGAGAACATTCAACTCAATTCAACAAAGCAGCCCTCGCAGTACGTTCAACATAGATATACAACATTTCATAGGCGTATGTACCACATATTCACTTACAAATAACTGTCTTGGGACGATGCTCTAAACCGCACCGGAAGTCGGCAAATTTCATTTTCTTTATCATTTCTAGTTAAAATCGCCATAGTTTCCCAGTAGGTGGCGCTCTGACTATGAGTTAATATTGACATGCAGAAGTCTTCAAGCCATGACTCTCATAAAGCATGTTAACTTTGGAACAGTTTTGACCTCTTCATGAGCTGAGTGACACACTATGGTTGGCAGACCTGGCCTCTAGTTGATCTTATCATCATCTCACACTGAACAAGAGCCTGCAAGCCAAAGCCCAGGTACCAAACCTCACGCACACATGAACCTGTTCTGTGTGAACCTTGGTCTCTTTGAGACACAACTACTAATGTCACCGCTGCTCTTCCCCCACGTCTGAAATCAAAGCAGCTTTTTTCAGAGGTCAACCTTTCTGCGAAAAAGAGGATATATGTGTCTGTCATGAACTCAATAAGCGCTTCCCAGATCTTTCTGCCATTGAGCAATAATTCAAGCTGTTCTCGACTCCCTTCCTGATGATGCAGAAGAAGTAAAGAGAGTATGAACTAGAACTGATGGAGATGCAGTGATGATTCTCTAACGAACCAGCTTCAGTTTCTCTCCCTACCGACTTCTACTGGAGCTTGGAAAAGGCCAAATACATACATATATATATATGCATAATTGACCTCATTTGATTCATTTTGCGATATACCTCACCTGAGTAGCCCAGACTTTCATATCTTTTTCTGTTTGTGGCCCTCAGTGAAAAACGTTTGGACACCCCTGATATATATGTGTATGTATATATATATATATATGTGTGTATATATATATATATATATATATATGTGTGTGTATATATATATATATATATATATATATATATATATATAATGTATATAATATATATATATATATATATATATATATATATATATGTGTGTGTATATATGTATATATATATATATGTGTGTGTATATATATGTATATATATATATATATATATATGTATATATATATATATATATATATATATATATATATATGTATATATGTGTGTGTGTATATATATATATATATATACATATATATATATATGTATATATATATATATATATCCCTCTCTCTAAATTAAAGCTGCTCGCAGCTGTGACTGGGCCCTCGCCGCCGGCACGTCGGGGTAAGCCGAAGGGTCGCCGGCTCGTCCGTCCGAGAACGTCCGCCTGCCAGGCGGATGTTCGAGGCCGGAAGAGCCGGCGACCCGCAGGCGTCCCCGACGTGCCGGCGGCGAGGGCCCAGTCACAGCTGCGAGCAGCTTTAATTTAGAGAGAGGGATATATATATATTTTAGTCTTGTTTTTCACTGTAGAGCCTAGCATGTCACCTACCCTGGATGTCAGGGCTTTTTATGAGGAAAACCAAAGCCCAGAGCAAAGTGGTGGAGGTTGTCTCCGTTCCAGCCAGGAACAGATCCATAGAGCACAGAGCCAGATTGAACTCAGTGAAGCCCAGAACAGACTCATGATGCTATTCAGAAACACAGAGAAGATGCAGTTGTGAGTGGCTGGTAGAAGGACAGGAGGGGTTACACAGTTCTGTACACTGCAGTTGTTCACTTACATTTTCCATTTCAATGATGAAAGCGTCAATGTAGTCCCGGGGATTGCTGCGGTCCAGGTCCTTCTTGTGGCTCTCTACCTCCTGACTGATGAAGTCCAGGATAGCGTTGTAGAGGCTGAACATTTTGTTGTGAGGACCTGGCAAGTGCTTCATCACTCTGGGGAATGCCTCATACATCTACTCAGAAGAAACAGTAGATCATCTTTCATCATCATCTACCTTTTGTGATTGTGACCAAAGACTTGGGCCTCTCGGTAGGTAAAGGAGAGTTGACTCCTACGAGCCCAGAATGCTGTCTCTCTGTCAACGATTGCAATAAAGGGATATTACTGACTTACCGTACCCCATATAGAGCCCTCCAGCAGGATAGCTTCAGACAAATACTTCAGCATGGTCTGGAAGTTGTGGTCGCTGTAGTCAAACCGTTTCCCCATCACCAGCTGGCAAATGATGTTGGACACAGCATTGTTGAAGAGGCCTACTGTGCTGAAAGGTTCACCTGGAGGAGAGGAGTCAACTGTTCAGATAATGCTGTACTACTGAAGACCTGCTGATAATGACCTCATTGTTTACACCACCTTTCTCCTTCTCTATCTCTTCTTGCAGGTGTCGGATCTCCTCACAGATACTCTGCTCCATGCTTCTTTTGCCCAGGCCGAAGCTACGTAAGGTAGACAAGGCAAAGCGTCGCTGTCTCTTCCATGTTTCACCGTTGCTCAGGAACAGACCACCTAGACACAAGCATGCAGAGGAGAAAGGGTTAATGGCTATGGGAACTAATTCCTGTACATGAGCAACACGTTCTCATTCACACTTGTCACATACTCATGCTTTGTCACTTTTTAACGGTCTGGGTAGACCAGCGTTTCAAACTACGTTCACAGAAAAAAAACTTATTTAGGTTTAGGCAACAAAACCACTTCCTTATGTTTAGGAAAAACATCATGGTTGGGCTCAAAATAACTACGTAAACTAAGTATAATGTAATAAGGAAAACATGTCACAAATATAATCACTTTAACAATAACCCAACACAAGTCTAGTACACTTGTCTCCTGGTTTGAAATCATGTTTGTTTGACCCTCACACCCAGCATTAGTTGGCTTTTTAGGTCAACTATCTCATCACACTCACGGAGCATTTTCTCTGAGCATCTAATAATAAAAACGGATGGGTTTACAATGTAGTTACTTGAAAGACCAACTGTGTTTCATGCAGATGCAAAAGGATGACAGTGCAGAGGGGTGTGACAAAGCGTTGGTATTGTCAGTGGTGGGCCGTCAGGACCTGCTAAGGCTTCACTGCTGGCCTAAACAGAGTCAAAGTTATAGCTATTTTATAATTTAATTGTTTTTCACAAATACACTACATGCATTATAATATTTTTTCCCTATCAGCTTATTTTCTCATTGCACAGCTCCTCATCTTCCTCTGTTGCACTGCCTGCAGGCTGAAGACTGCAGGACTGCAGCTTGTTTTAAGGAGAAGCTTTCATTCAATCACATTTTTCTCTCCTGTGTCTCTGTCAGCAAAGCAGTTTAAGCCTTAGCAGATTAAAGTACACAGAGTGGACGCTGTGGTTGATTGTCATGGACTTCAACAAATCAGATATTTAGTTTGACAAGCTGGGCGGATTCTTTGACATGCAGCGCCTGCGTAATGGCGTGGACGTATATGATTGGTCAGTGGCCCAGCGTGACCATTAACATGCGCTGTGATTGGTCAGTGGGGCACGGAGCTACTAGAAACGTCTAGCTGCTACCTAGAACCAAAAAGCTACCTTGCTGGTGGATTTACTGATGCTTTGCTGGTGGATTTACTGATGACGCCGTTCGCACAGAGGATTACGGGCATGTGGCAAGAGAAATACTGTCTGTGTTACTTTGTTTTTATATCTGCAGTCATATTTAAAATCATACGCAGTGCTGCTGGTCAGAGAAGAGAGGTGGAAGAGAAGGTGCACAACGCGCCAGCTGGCGGAGGTCTGAAAAGCACGGCCCGCCACTGGGTATTTGACACCCTGGGAATGAGAACGGGAAAACATTAGACAAGAGAAAGGGAGAGATTTGTACACCTGTGTCTCCTACGTAAAACCTGGTGGCAATTGCACTGTTTGGTCGATCCACAAAGTTGTCGGCTTGTGTCACTATGGCTTCCTTCACCATCTTGTACCCGGAAACAAACACCATCTTTTCACTGCCGAGGCGGAAACTGAACACCTTCCCATAGACATCAGCCAGCTGTGGACAATGAATCATGAAACAAACTATGATGAACCAGAACACACTACTTCAGCATATTAAATTATTCAAAAACAAAACCCGCCAATGCACGATAAGAATCAAATGGGCTACCAGGTGTGTCAAGATTAGCGTTATCTTTTATATTCACAATTTGACCAACAGATGTATCTGACATTTGTTTTTATATATAAAAAATAAAGTAATTGTCAGTGTGAAAAATTTCAAGTTGCATTCTAAGTGAATTAATAAATATAATTGAAATGTCTTTTAGCACAATTAAAGTTATGTTCTTATTTTCCACATATGTCACTTTGATAGTGGTATTTGAATGTCTCAATAAAATCCACACTTAACAAGGAAAATATGCACGTTTCCTTACCTTAGTAAAATAAGTGTGCGGATGTTTACTGTCCACACTGAAAAAATTCCCCACAAAGGGAAGAGCCAACGGTCCTGGAGGATAATTTGGAGGATTCCTGTTTTTGAGGAATTCTGCTATTATGATGAAAATAAATATAAACAGGAAAAACACCTTGAGGTCAAAATCCAGCAAAAAATTATAAAGCCACATTGTTAAAGAGAGTTGTACCAGCAGCAGGAGGAAGGTCTGAGCTTTACAATACTTGACACGACACTACACACCTTACAGGAAATATACCGCTTAAATACAAACTGGTTCTTCGGACTCTGCTCGATAGTCCTCGTGACAGTGGACTTGCATAACCAGGCACAAAGACACTCCCTTTTTCTCTTGGAAAACAAGTGTGGGGGCGGGGTTGCGCTCAACTGCTGAGGGAATTGAGCGAGGGTGTGGTTCAAGGGAACAGGTGATGAGGTAATCAGCCTCAACTGGGGGCGTGTGTGTGTGTGTGTGTGTGTGTGTGTCTCTCTCTCTCTCCCCCCGTTAAAACAGGGCTGCGGTCGAATAGTAAAAAAATCACCGCCTAACGTCTAACCCTAACCACTTTTCCTTGACCTCTATGGACAATGTTAAGGAAAGATGGGAAGGATAATTTATGAGGAGTTAGGAAAAGACAACCGCGGTGTTTAGAGAATATGACTCCACTTTCACTAACGACGTGGTCATGACGCGACGGCAGGCGCATGTTAGTGACGTCGTCTGCAGCGGTGAAACTACAATCTTGTAGTCCATCTCGGACCACAATAAAGATCATCAGATGACGTAAACAAGCCGGTTCATAGTATTACTTTATTAGCAACATACACCAGCCGGTTCATGGTTTTACTTTATTAACAACATGAACAACCCAGTTCATGGTTTTACTTTATTAACGTGGTTGGAATAGAAATGAACGAAGGAGTACGAAAGTGAAACCAAGGTATTTTTCACAGTACAAAGCTACTAAACTGTCTCTTTGTTCAGTTTCAAACATGCTGAATTAAATACGTTATCCCACTAACGATGTGTGTCTCATATCCCTTTATGTTGTTACGGTTTATATGCAGATTATAATCTCATCATAAACATATGCAGACAACAGTTTATGAAACATCACACAACTCGTGTTGACTTGATATGTTTTATTGTAATGTGACAAAATAGTTGATTAAAAAGATGATAATCAGAAACATGACTCGGACTGAAGAGCTCGTCCAGTTTAACTCTTTCATTAAAGCTTCTGTAGCTGAAGTAAAATAAAAGAATGAGGGCTGAAGCTGCAGTTCAACACCAGAGAGAGAATATAAAATACGTCAGTTTGATCACTTTACAGCAGTTTTCAGCAAAGTAACGTTCATAGTTTGCCAGCAGGTTTAACAGATTATTGAAAGTATTTCCAAGTTATAGCAAAGGTTATTTACATGATCTGCGTTTGTCGGTCATGATCGTTTGTTCTCGTGAACGGCCGAATTGCTGCCGCAAGGAATTGTGTGTCGGCATCATCTCCTTTCCTTTCTTAAAGAAGATCCAGTGGCTCCTTTGCTAAAGGAGCTAAATTGGGAAGTATGAAGCTCCTTTCCTTTGCGTTTTGATAATTCGACCGGCACTTATCATGCCAGGCCACTTAGGTACTTCTGGGTCATTTCCCTCAGTTAGGAAGGTTCCTAACCAAAAAGGACTATTCGACTGCAGCCAGCGTCTGATGAACGGGCAGAGAGCTGGAGACAGAGGCGACGTAGCCGAAACAGCGGAGTCCACGGGACAGAGACAAGCAGGCGGGTGCACTCAGGGGCAAGGCCGAGAGCGCACACCAGCCAGCTGATCAGAACCAATAAAGCGTCTTACTAACCGCAAATCCGCAGCGTGTTGCCTTTGTGCCGCCCGAGACTCACGGGGTTAACGCAGAGACGTTACAACAAGATCTCTGTCATATGATCTCTTTTCATTGCTTTTGTTAGTACACCTGTGGCAGCAGTCTGAAGAGATTTAGCAGCTTGATGAGGAATTATCACTAGATAATTTATTATTGAGGTGTTTGGGGCCTAGTATATACACCTGTTTTGTTTGTTTAACATAAGGTCATCCAGGCTTTTATTTCCTTATGCTTGAAGTTTAGTGAACTGGTTGGTTTCGTCTGGCTTGATCGATAGATATAATTGCAACAGCAATTGAAACAATGAAAATGTATGGAGTATTTTCTGCTAATATTGCCTCATGGAAGCGTGCATGCATATATATATATATATATATATATATATATATATATATATATATATATATATATATATATATATATATAGTGAATAGAATTGGTCCAAGCACAGAACCTTGTGGAACTCTGTGACTAACTTTGGTGTACTTGGAGGATTCATCATTTACATACAGAAATTGGGATCGATCCGGTAGATAGGACATAAACCCGCTTAATGCGGTTCCTTTAATACCAATGAAATGTTCCCGTCTTTGTAATCGGATGTTATGGTCAAGGGTGTCAAATGCCGCACTAAGGTCGATCAAGACAAGTATAGAGACAAGTCCTTTTCTGATACATACATATTTTATTCAAAATAAAATTCTGAAAAAAAATCTATATAAAACAACACAAGTATTAGAACTAATTTGGGCTTCATACGACTACTTGAACAGACCTCACTAAGGCCTCTAGAAGGGCTTTCTTGGGGCTCAAAAGGTTTTAATAAAGGACAAATGGACATGTTTTATCAACAGTGTCATTTCTATAAGAATATGTAAAGTCAGAGAGAATAAAGGACATCATCAGTACATGAGGCAATGACACAAAAGTGAAAGCTGGAGATTGACAACAGCTTTCTATTCTAAAAAATTAAAAAAGATTCAGGGAGATGGGTCATAATTCAGCGAGCTTTGGCATACACCTTAAAGGGTTTTGGTACGCGTGTAACTCCAGTTACTCCTTCTGTACTCAACTCTACTCCATCAGGAACAGAAAAAGAGAACCTCTGTAGCAAACCGACCAAAAAGAGGAAAAGCTCCATCTTGGCCAGGCCTTCTCCGAGACACACACGTTTTCCTGAAGATTCCACAAACACATCAAGGTTTAAGAGCTCAGGATAAAACTTCCATTCTGCTTCAGGTTATGCTTAAGATTGAGTTGGATGGGTTTACCTGCAGAGAAAGGCAGGAAAGCTGCTCTCTTCACAAACTTTCCCTCAGCATCTAGGAAGTGTCCGGGGTTGAAGGTGTCTGGAGTCTCCCATTCAGTCTTGTCAAACAGCACAGTGGTTAGGTTGGGCATCAAGGACGTACCCTAGAAACAAGATCCAAAGGGTAAAACCAAGCCATTCTACAACAACAACAACGCATTTTGTAAAACAAAAAAAATTCCTGTTAAGACAAAACATTTTTACTGTGTGCTAAATTCACCTTAGGTATGAAGTAGCCGCCCAGTGTCGTATCCTTGGCAGCTATTCTGAGTCCATTGAGAGGAACAATGTTTCCCATCCTCTGGATCTCGTGGATGACGGCATCAGTGTAAGGCATGTTGGGTCTATCTTCCATTGTTGGCAGTCGCGTCTGTCCAATTATTTTGTCTATTTCTGCCTGGACTTTATCTAGAAAAATACGAAAATCTAAGAGTGAGAAAGACTTGAATGACATTTTAATATCTTAATACAGGGGTGGCCAAACATTTTTAAATTGTATGCCATATACAGAAAAACATAAGGAGTCACAGGCCAATCAGTAGTAAATGGGTAGTTTTCAACCAGTTATCCTGCAAACACATCTCTGTTAGAAAACCCCATGTGCAATAGAAAATGTATTTTCTATCAAAATTAATTTGCAACATTACTTAACAGTTTAACGTCTGACATTAACTTCTTAGCGTTCCTGTAAAAATTTGCCGAAAAACGCCTATCCAGGTATACCCAAAGTAAATTGCAAGCTGTACTTGAACTATTTGGAGTAAATGCATGGTCTTGGTCTCTTTTGAAAGGTAACACTCTGAAGCTTTTTTCCCTCAATAGTCAGAATCACTTTAAGTGCTGCTGACACTGAGTTATATAAGTTTGAACACACTAAAGTATAAGGTTTTAATTTCCGCCTGAACATTTCTTTGCAAATAGATGCCTGTAGATGACTATAAATGGGACTCATGAACTGGAAAACACAATGGAACAATAGCCTGAAGCCTTATCTAGTCTAAGTAAAAAGCAGATATCAATCCCACAGAAAATGTATATTTTACACATGTTTTTCTAATGAAATGCCTAGGCGTTTTTCCATTTTGAGACTGAAAATATTCATGATATATATATATATATACTATATACCTATTAAAAAGGCTTATAGTCTTGCAAACTCATAGAGGTACTATTCATATTTACTACCAGTATTGCTGACACAGAGAAAATGAAGTATAAATGCATTTTCGTACTAATTCAATGCCAAACTGAGGATCTGTCAGCAACTGGTCTGTTCTCATGAAGTTTGAGCCTGTTGGGATCATCTCCACCCACTCTTGTTTAGACCCATTTTTTAGGCAATTTCATTGGCTATACGAAACGCCTGTCATCCGAGCCGTATGACGTGACAGGCTTGATCCACGTAAGGAAAAGAGAGGCTGACCCTGTTCTTCAACGTAGACTCTAGTTGGGTAATGTAGCCTGTCAGTCAGGACATGAAGCTCCTATTGGTGGAGATTTATTAGAAAGGTTCGATTTCGGCAGACATTTTGGTGGTCAGTTTTGATCTGTGCTCTCATGCAAGCTTGTTTGCATGTAAAAACATGCAAACAAGATATTGTTTCATATCTTCCAGCTGATATGAAATGATGCTACACCAGATCGTGGCTATTTATGGATGTAATCACGTGTTTTGGACTAAATCTTTTATGGGATTTTTTATTTATTGGACCTTTACGACGTACCAACGCCGTTGTTGTTGGAATGTTATCGATTTATGGATCAATATGAGGCGTCATCGTTGAGTTGCCTGGATTTTGCTATCGTTTGTTTGTTTGTTATTGTCTGACATTAACGTGAACTGTAGCTGCTGTGGTGGTCTGATCTTGAAAGGAAGTGCATAGTTGGAATCACAAAAATCGTAGGTTTCCAGAAACATATGGCACTCGTACCGAACTATAAATAGATGTACAGTGTACAACAGAATGTACAGTGTACAGTTGTATAGGATGCCCGCGGGACAACGGAACGCTAACATTGTTGTGTCCACATATTACAAATTATATTCTAGTATATTTTTTAAGATTTGTGTTGGGCTGTAGTTTGGACCCAGTCTTAATGTGTACATTTCTGACATTCCCATCAGCCTCAGCTGTAGTAAGATGGTGAACATCAGCATGTGAGCACAATTATTGTAAGACATGTTAGCATGCTGGCGTTAGCATTTAGCTCAAAGCATCAATGAGACTTGTTTAGTCTTGTTTTTCACCGTAGAGCCTAGCATGTCACCTACCCTGGATGTCAGGGCTTTTTATGAGGAAAACCAAAGCCCAGAGCAAAGTGGTGGAGGTTGTCTCCGTTCCAGCCAGGAACAGATCCATAGAGCACAGGGCCAGATTGAACTCAGTGAAGCCCAGAACAGACTCATGATGCTATTCAGAAACACAGAGAAGATGCAGTTGTGAGTGGCTGGTAGAAGGACAGGAGGGGTTACACAGTTCTGTACACTGCAGTTGTTCACTTACATTTTCCATTTCAATGATGAAGGCGTCAATGTAGTCCCGGGGATTGCTGCGGTCCAGGTCCTTCTTGTGGCTCTCTACCTCCTGACTGATGAAGTCCATGATTGCGTCGTAGTGGCTGAACATTTTGTTGTGAGGACCTGGCAAGTGCTTCATCACTACGGGGAATGCTTCATACATCTAATCAGAAGAAACAATCTTTCATCATCATCTATCTTTTGTGATTGTGACCAAAGACTTGGGCCTCTCGGTAGTGTAGGGTTTTAAAGGTTTAGTTTGTCAAATTTAGACTTGCACATGTATAATAAAGAAATGTGTATGTGTACATTACAATGCATAAGAGATATGATAATTAATAAGGGATATTATTATGAAGAATGTGTAATTGTATGCATATGAAGGTCACTGTTTTTATTACTGTATAATGATTAATGTGTGAAAGGATTTTAAAATGGATGTAGAAAACAAGATGAATGATATAGTATTGCTCAAGGTCACATGGACTCTGTACTGGAGAGTGCAGAGGTCATTTACACAGATCGTGGTTGGGGGTTTTAAGGGAGCATTTGGTCTTAGGAAACAAAGAGAATGGACCACCTGTGGTTCGTCCTGTTCTTGGTTTATGACCTGTCTAAACAAGTGATTGATTACATGAGATAGGGAACAGGAGGGGGATTCGATTTGCATTTGAGCCAGCAAAGGTGAAGGGTTTCTGTGGGAAGATGACTGTGACTGTAATAAGATTCACACTCGCGAGAGTGAAAGGGACTTCTCTTGGATCATGGAGGCGGCAGGAAACTGGGGGACAGACTGTGAATCTCTGGGGAAAGAGAGGGTCTCAATCGAGAATGCATAAGCTGTTTTTGTGATCAACCTTTTATTAAATCATTTTTAATTATAACTCATTGCATTTTGGACTTTCACTTCCCATGACCACCCGGGATTCTAAAAATACTTTACAATTGGTAAAGGAGAGTTGGTTCCTATGATCCCAGAATGCTGTCTCTCTGTCAATGATTGAAATAAAGGGATAATACTGACTTACCATACCCCATACAGAGCCCTCCAGCAGAATAGCTTCCGACAAATACTTCAGCATGATCTGGAAGTTGTGGTCGCTGTAGTCAAACCGTTTCCCCATCACCAGCTGGCAAATGATGTTGGACACAGCATTGTTGAAGAGGATTGCAGGGTTGAAAGGTTCACCTGGAGGAGAGGAGTCAACTGTTCAGATAATGCTATAACTACTGAAGAGCTGCTGATAATGACCTCATTGTTTACACCACCTTTCTCATTCTCTATCTCTTCTTGCAGGTGTCGGATCTCCTCACAGATACTCTGCTCCATGCTTCTTTTGCCCAGGCCGAAGCTACGTAAGGTAGACAAGGCAAAGCGTCGCTGTCTCTTCCATGGTTCACCATTGCTCGTGAACAGACCCCCTAGACACAAGCATGCAGAGGAGAATGGGTTAATGGCTATGGGAACTAATTCGTGTACATGAGCAACACGTTCTCATTCAAACTTGTCACATACTGACGCTTTGTCACTTTTTAACGGACTGGGTAGACCAGTGTTTCAATTACGTTCACAGAAAACACTTGTTTAGGTTTTGGCAACAAAACCACTTCCTTAGGTTTAGGAAATACATCATGGTTGGACTCAAAATAACTACGTAAACTAAGTAAAATGTAAATAATGTAATATGGAAAACATGTCACAAACAGTGTTTAAAAATAACCCAACACAAGTCTACTACACTAGTCTCCTGGTTTAAAATCATGGGTTTGTTTGACCTTCACACCCGGCATTAGTTGGCTTTTTAGGTCCTACGATCTCATCACACTCACGCAGCATTTTCTCTGGGCATCTAATAATGAAACGGATGGGTTTACAATGTAGTTCCTTGAAACACCAGTCGTTTCATGCAGATGCAAAAGGGTGACCTTTGCGTTGGTATGCAGAGGGGTGTGACAAAGAATTGGTATTTGACACCCTGGGAATGAGAACGGGAAAACATTAGACAAGAGAAAGGGAGAGATTTGTACACCTGTGTCTCCTAAGTAAATCCTGTTGGCAATTTCATTGTTTGGTCGATTCACAAAGTTGTCGGCTTGTGTCACTATGGCTTCCTTCACCATCTTGTACCCGGAAACGAACACCATCTTTTCACCGCCGAGGCGGACGCTGAACACCTTCCCATAGATGTCAGCCAGCTGTGGACAATGAATCATGAAACAAACTATGATGAACCAGAACACACTACTTCAGCATATTAAATTATTCAAAAACCAAACCTTCCATAGTGGTATTTGAATATCTCAATACAATTCACACGTAACAAGGAAAATATGCACGTTTCCTTACCTTAGTGAAATAAATGTGTGGATGTTTACTGTCCACACTGAAGAAATTCCCCACAATGGGAAGAGCCAACGGTCCTGGAGGATAATTTGGAGGATTCCTGTTTTTGAGGAAGTCTGCTATTATGATGAAAATAAATATGAACAGGAAAAAACCCTTGAGGTCAAAACCCAGCAAAAAATTATAAAGCCACATTGTTAAAGAGAGTTGTACCAGCAGCAGGAGGAAGGTCTGAGCATGCAATACTTGACACGACACTACACGCCTTACAGAAAATATACCGCTTAAAAACCAACTAGTTCTTCGGACTCTGCTTGATAGTCCTTGTGACAGTGGACTTGCATAACCAGGCACAAAGACACTGACCTTTTTCTTGGAAAACAGGATCTCTGTCATGCAATCTCTTTTCATTGCTTTTGTTAGTACACCTGCGGCAGCAGCCTGAAGAGATTTATTAGAGCAGTCTGATAATAAGGAATTATCACTAGATAATTGATTTCTGAAGTGTTTGGGGCCTATTATATTAACACCTGTTTTGTTTGTTTAATGTAAGGTAATCCAGGTTTGATGTCCTTTATGATATAGATCATTTGTAGGATAATCATTTGGAGGATTCCTGTTTTTGAGGAATTCTGCTATTATAATCAAAAAAATATATAAACAGGAAAAAATCCTTGAGGTAAAAATGCAGCAAAAAGGACTCTTTGAGCTTTTTTTATTCCTCATATAACTGGTGTTTTATGAGGAATAACAGAGCTCAAAGAAACACAAGTTACATAACGCCTGCACACTTATTTAACCCTTTATTGGTCCACACACCCAGTGACTACACATTGTAATGACATTACAGGACGACTACAGTAATCAGTCATTCAGTCTACACACACTACAAGGTACTTTTTCGTTGTCAAACAAGATGTCATCAAACAAATGACAACTAACTAATTATCAAGTAAAATCCTGTCCAGTAATATGATGGCAATAACTCATGAGCAACAACAATCTCTACTCAGAATTGTGATAACAAATGTTAAGACGAAAATACAAAGTGCAGTGGGACTAAAAGTCAAGTTCTAACTGATCTGAACTGATTGTACAGTTGCATGTAAAAGTGGAAATGGGTTGGACCACTTCAGTACACGGCTAAAGACTGGTCTCTTATGTTTGCCAATTTCAATGATAGGAACACAAAGATCATGACACCATTTTGAATACATTGCAACTAGAGTTTTTGATGCTCACTTCTACCTCTGTGTGCTCGTCTTCTTCAAATCTTCATTAATCAATTAACGTGAAAAGCCAACTCTGGGATTCAACGACAAACATTTATTGATTTACGAACAGAGTAAAACATCCTTCATACAGACTTTTCGCTAAAAAGATTTACTCGACATCTGGTGGTAAAATCATTGATCAGGACATTTAATCTTTGCAAAGAGGAGCAGAGACAGAACTACACAACATGATATGTCAATTGCGTATCCTGGACTGCTCAATGAATGAGCAGAGAGTTACCTCTTAAATACATTAATGACACAATCACAGAAGCTCTCATGACGTCTTTAGATTCGCTTGCATGCTCATATGATAACAAGGAACTGTCTGTTCTTCAAACAGAGACATGTAGGCATCCCCAGTCTCATGACTCTATCAGAAGGTCACTTGTAAAGCATACGTATTAACAGGAAAGTAGGTCAAATGAGAAGCCACAAGCCTTTACACAGTATATGATTAATAAACAGAACATATGATTATTAATATAACCGTGAAACAGTAATTGATTAAGAGTAAATAAGTTTTTTCTTCCAACACTTTTAAACATTCTTTTACAAGTTTTGTGCAATCGCTACTTAAAGAAATTATGATTTGTATTAACACAATGCTATTTTATATATATATATATAATCTATTTTGATTTATTTAGCTCGATGTGAAGCAAATCATGCTTAAATAATGTGGAGCTAATACATAAGACATCATGGAGGATATATACCTAATATATCAATATCTTCTGTTGCTCCATACTGATGAATGATCTACTCGGTATCAGCTCATTATATTATACAACAATTAATGGTTCAAAAGTTTATGGATGTTAATAGTTAATGACATTCAGTAGATAACAGCTTGTCAGACCATCGAGAGATCAATACTGTATCAGTTCAAGTACTGTATGTTGCACAACAGTAGATTTTATTTTGTTGATTTAGTATAAACATCTAAATTCATAAAAGTGAGAAGGTGATACTGCCACAGCAAACTTGTATCTCTTTGTGGTTGTTTTATTTCTCTTTGTGGTCATTTTGTGTCTTGTTGTGGTTGTAATGTGTCTCTGTGGTGTTTTGTGTATCTTTGTGGTAGTTTTGTGTCTCTTTGTGGTCATTTTGAGTATTTTTAGTTGCCTTGTGTCTCTTTGTAGTTGCCTTGTGTCTCTATGCAGCTGTTTTGCATTTTTTAGCAGATGTTTTGTAATTGGGTCATTTTATCTTTGTTTGTGATGATTTTGAGTCTCTTCCTGGTTTGTAAGTGTCTCTTTGCCCAGTAGGCCCGTTCAATAACCGATCTGTGTGTAAACACACCTCTGTGGGAGAAATGTGAGAATGCAGGTTCTTTAATTACTGTCCCTGTAAGATACAGTATATAAATCAAAGACAACTGGGCTTATCGCCTTGAAACAATGAGTAAGTCCAGTTGTCTTTGTCTTAGAAGTCGCAAATATCTTCTTATCTGGGTGAATCTCCTCAGACATGGTGATCAGCGAGGCTCAGCCAGGATCCTGAACTCGTTGGGGGAATAAGTGAAGCCCATCACACCCTCCAAGCTGGGCATTTCTCCAGGAATCGGAGAGAAGGTGAAACGTTGGAGGAAAG
This sequence comes from Myoxocephalus aenaeus, assembly GCA_038501785.1. Lineage (NCBI taxonomy): Eukaryota > Metazoa > Chordata > Actinopteri > Perciformes > Cottidae > Myoxocephalus > Myoxocephalus aenaeus. Next base: position 212,732 of record JBAMJR010000034.1, read on the forward strand.
ACGTGAAGAGAACGAACAGCTCCATCCTGGCCAGGTGCTCCCCTAAACACACACGTTTACCTGGGGGGAAACAGTCAACAACAGCTTGAGGTTAAAACCGCTAAACCACGTCTTACTACCATCACCTTTATGTTGGCGGTGGTTTTGATGGTAGCAATTAAAGCTAACTGCTGCAGGAATGAGTCCTAAAACCCAGAAATTAGTTACTATTTTTGCACTTCAGGTTCCCTCAATGGGGTTTTAATGGCTTCTTGGTTAGATGCTTGAAATAAGGTCTGTGGTTTTCCTGATCCGATGTGAGGTCCCGGGACAGGGATGTTATGTGTACAGATTGTAAAGCCCTCCGAGGCATACTTGTATTTGTGAGTTTGGGCTATATAAAATAAACTGAATTTAATTGAATTGGTTAACACAAGCTTCAGAAATGTTAAGGTTTGGAATTGTTAAGCTTTTTGCGTGTCTTAAAAAAACGTTGGTTGCTAACAAGTGGCTAAATGAGACCACTAGATATCATCACACCAACTAGTTTGCCTTCAAGGTTATTTTCTGCAATCATCCAAAAGAAAAAATCCCATTGGCTTTTTGTGCTATGCTAACTTTAGGTTTGGCCTCCAAAAATATATATCATCCCTGCAGTATAGTCTCTGAAAGTGTGTTGAGCAAACCTGCTGAAAACGGTAGGAAGGCCTCTCTTCTGCGGAACTGGCCCTCTGAATCCAAGAAATGCTTGGGATTGAAGACATCCGGAGTCACCCACTCCTCCTTATCAACCAGCACAGATGCAAGGACTGTATTTATAGATGTGCCCTGGAAAGCACGAGATGTTGATATCAGTCATGTATAAATAACGTGTGCATTTCACAGCTTGTCATTCATATATGGGTGAGCCTGGTAAATAGTCATTTACTTTGGGTATTACATATCCTCCCAGTATAGTGTCTTTACTGGCCATTTTGGGGAATCCTATGGGAACGATATTTCCCATCCTTTGAGTCTCATGGATGACAGCGTCGGTGTAGGGCAGGTTGGGTCTGTCGGCCACGGTGGGCTGTCGAGACTGTCCGACCACTCCGTCTATCTCTGCCTGGACTTTCTCTGAGTAAGGAAGCAGAGCCCCTGGACGTTATCGATGGCCAAAGTGCAAAACCTTCTATCTGCAAAATTATGCAGGAAAAGTGGGGGAAAACCTCCTATCTGCACTTTGTGTATTTTTTTATTTTGTATTGGGTATCCTTAACGAATAGCATTCTGCAAGAAATCAAGTTTTTTTTGTATTCTCCAAAAAGGGATTTTTCCGATAGAAGGTATTGCTCCTCGACCATAGTTATGCAACTTGGAAAATGCACCAAAAGCATGAATAACCTTCATGAGAACACTCTTCTGCTTAATGTGATTATTAGGATACTAACCCTGTATCTCTGGGTAGAGCATCATGTAGAGGAGGGCCCAGCGTAAAGTGGTGGCACTTGATTCGGTACCAGCCTCAATCAAGTCCAGAATGCAAACCTGCAGCGTTTCGATGTTGAAGCCGGCCTGGGGATCCTCCTTTTTCTGTCAAGGTTTCATCAACATCATACATTGGGCTGTGCTGTCAAACGCTATTACTACCATTATTACCATTACCAGCGCCATCTCAGCATGACTCATTGAAACTCCATCTTATGGTTGAACAGCTATGAATATAAACTAGGGAAAAAAATGAATTAGTTGGACAGATTAGTCATAAATCATACAACTAAACCAAGAAATGTAATAAGAAATAGCCAGTTAAGGCAGATTCTGAATCAGGCAGAACTTTGGGGAGGCAATTGTTCTCTGTGGCTGTTTTGCTTCTCTGTGCAGTTGTTTTTTTTGTCTCTTTGTGGTTGTTTTTTCCTTTTCATAGTCATTGTGAGTCACTTTGTGGTTTCTTTGTGCGGGGTATTGGCCTGTAATGTGTTAGAATTACTTAACGTAACCTAACGTTCTTAATGGCTTCCCTAAACTTAACTAATTGATTTTGTTGCCTAATCCCTCCGAGGCAAATTTGTCATTTGTGATTTCGCCTATACAAAATAGCTCAAAATGTGTGTAAATATCTGATACCTTCTCCATCTCTGCTAGGTATACGTCGATAAAGTCCCGAGGGTCATCGGCGTTCCACTCCTCCTGGTGCTTCTCGACTTGCTTTTTCAGGAAAGTTATAATCGACTTGTAGTTGCCGAGGACAGTCTGGTGAGGTCCCGGCAGGTGCTTCAGCAAGCCGGGGAAGGTGTTGTACAGCTGTTGATGGGGACAAACTCTCAGATCAATTGACAGACCACAACATGTGATCACAACATGATAGTTCAGGGAGTTACCTGACTCAGAGGAGAGCCAGCGAGCACAATAGCCTCATTGTCAAGCTCCAGAAACCTCCGAAAGCTTGGATCACTGTATTCAAAGCGCTGTCCCAAAAGCACGGATGAGACGATGTTGCTCACTGCGGTCGTTATGATATAGTGAGGGTCGAATGGTCTGCCTGGGAATGCGATGAATGCAATTCTAGTGATGATGAAGAATATTTGGATGTAAATCACGCGTACTAGCGGATTAATCGTTACTTACCTTGTTCTTCTTTGAAAGCTTCACAGAGGAAGTTGGTTTCCACTTCGATGTATTTTTCTAGCGACTTCCGGCCCTCTCCGAAGTGACGCAGGTGAGTGTTGGCGAACTTCCTCTGCTGCTTCCAAAGGTAACCATTGCTCATACCTATGCCTGTGGGAATATTTTACCAAATCATTGACAAGGCAAACACTGAACATGTTTTAGAAATCTGTCCCTGCTCCTATTGTCACTTCCTGATGTGGTGCTGTTGGGGGAATTCTTTTTTTTTGAGAACCCGAAATATCAACACTATTCTACGAAGTCAATATTTATCTAAACAGTTAGCTGACTGAGCTATAAGTTTAGATTTGTTGGGTACCACACAGTTACTCTCACTTGTTCGTACTCACCAATCCCCTTGAAGACTTCGTGGAAGAGAGGGATAATAGGCCGATCGACAAAGCTGTCCAGCTGGTGAACAAGAGCCTCTTTGACCATCTTGTGGCCCGAAATGAACACTATCCTCTCGCTGCCTTTCTTCAAGCTGAACACTGGGCCGTACTCCAGAGCAAGCTGCATAAAAAACAAAGAGAGGGATCGTCTCACAAAGACTTTTGTATTCATTGAATATGTTAATATGTATTCGATAGAAAAGAAGAGTTTTTAATCAGGAAAAAATGCTTCAAGACGATTACATAAACACAGTGGCAGGCCGTGCATTTTCTACCTGCGCTTTCAGTGCCGTCTCTACTACAGCTGAAAAACCTAATCACCTCATTATGACGCCACAGCTACCAGTTATTATTTGTTTCGTGTAAACACATGAAGCTCTAGCGTAAGTTCAGACAGGAAGACCATCCCCTCACGCTAGGCTCGTAGGCCTCTCACTCGTACCAAGGGCATAGGGTCCATAGGGACTAGCCACGACCAAAGTTTGGGAAAGACACAATTGTCCCCACCAATACGAAAAAATAAGTTTGCACAATATATTTGAAAACGTATTCGTATTATTATCTATACTATGTTCGTCGCCCAGAAGAGTGAAGATACATTTCCACGTTTTCCAATGCACCTTCAAGCCTGCGAGACAAGATGCAATCATTTAAGTGGCTGAAGTGGCCGAGTCAGAAACACTACGTGAATCTTGACTTGCAGGAAGAGATGCAGTGCAGGTTGAGGAAGCAGCAGCCCAGGGGTCGGCAACCCGCGGCTCTTTTGCACCTCTGTGAGGTGTTGCCAAGTGGAAAAATCTCTTAAAGGGAACTGTTTAAATATTTTTTTAATTAAAATGTGCGTCACATTCTATTACGTTGCTGTCAAGCACCTTCCCCTGCAGCTGGCTACTTGTGATTCACAGAACTCCGCCCTCAGTAAACTATCAACTGTCACAACCCGGCTCCAAGGCTGCAACAAAACAGGGAGACAGACGAGCAGCGGCCGACAAAAAGCTATTTATTTTAACAATAGGTAAGGAAATAAAGGTGCAAATCAAAAGACAAATGGTGACAGTGTCAGCAACACACCGGGACCCCCCTCCCCTCAGCGAGAGGCCTTTTTATGGCCAGGCCACACCGGCTCAGCTGTGGCTCGTCTCGGCTGACGACCCGCCAATCAACACCTGTAAAGAGGATTGAAACAGTGACACCTAGGGCATGGGAGGAGGGTCGTCACACAACGGATAAATAAATAAATAAAAAAGTCACGAAGAAAAGTAAAGAGTTTAATTCAGCGTGGACGTATTAATTTCCTTTCACTGCCAATGATGCTGGCTGACCTGTATGCTTGATATGTGGCAAGAACTTATCAAACAACAAAACATCTAATGTTGAAAGATTCTTCCAGAACAAGCACACAGCATCTGCTGAAAAGTATCAAGCTGCAGATGAAGAAGAAGAGGGGGGTCCCTACCAATGCTGAGACCAAACCTACGCCCTTGACTCGTACTGTCCCTCACCAGCAGCCCATTCTATACCGGAGATCACTGTCAGAAGAGTCATAGACTCTATCAGCTGTTTAACAGCTGGGCGCCCAAATCAACAACCAGTCACATTTAGTTATAACAAAACAATCCAACAAAACTAAAACACTGCACACACACAAGACATCTCCAGCAGCTGCTGGCACATTGGCGAAGGGAGAGGCGCAGCCTCAGTCCCGGCTCGACCAGCAGCAACAACAGCGCTGTGGCTTGTTTATGATGCGACTGCAGATGTAAAAAAAAAATGTAACACAACCAGCATTTCACTCACCACATGCCCATAACCCTCTGTGCGAAAGGCGTCATCAGTAAATCCACCAGCAAGTCCGTTTCTCAGGCTTCAGCCTGAGCTTCAAGGTAGCTTCTAGGTTCTAGGTAAAAGCTAGAAGTTTCTAGTAGCTTCGTTCCCCACTGACCAATCACAGCGCATGTTAATGATCACGCTGGGCCACTGACCAATCATATACGTCCACGCCATTTCGCAGGCGCTGCACGTGAAAGAATACACCCAGCTTGTCAAACTAAATATCTGATTTGTTGAAGTCCATGACAATCAACCACAACGTCCACTCTCCGTGTACTTTAATCTGCAAAGGCCTGCTTAAACTGCTTTGCGCCCATAGAGACACAGGAGAAAAAAATCTGATTGGATAAAACTCTCCTTAATACTAGCTGCAGGAAGACAGGAGCTGTGCAATGAGAAAATACGCTGATAGGGAAAAATAATTATAGTACATGTTGTGTATTTGTGAAAAACAATTACATTATAAAATAGCTATAACTTTGTGATTCTGTTTAGGCCAGCAGGGAAGGCTTAGCAGGTCCTGACGGCCCACCACTGCATAAACACTTAAAACCTTCTGAGCCCCAGAGCCCCCAAAAATGGGGGCTAAAAGCCTTCTGTACCTCTTGTTCCCCGTGTTCAAGTAGTCATATGAACCCCAAATGAGTTCTAATACTTGTGTTATTAGGGTCCAAGCGACTGACGTAGAGGACCCTATTGTTATTGCAAGGATTCTTATTATTTTTTAGGATTCTTATTTTTGTACATTGGGCAGGTTTTTGGGGTACTTGCCATGCACGAAAACTCACCAAATTGTACAGGCTTGTCAGGCCTGGTGAAAATAGCCATCTGATATAGGCGTAATTGTTTTAATGGCTCTCTAGCGCCCCCTAGAAGTTGGACCGGCGACCCCCCTCACCCAGAGTGTCCGATTGACTTGAACAAATTCACACATGCCCATCTCCACCTGCTCTACAAAAAAGCCTCTCAGACACCCAAACTCCACCTACTTAGATTTTCCGCCATTTTGAATTTAGTGAAAAACACAGTATTGCAGTTTTCTGATTGAAAGCTTTTTGATATCTCATTGCGTTTAGGAGATAATGACCAATTAACCTCTAGGGGCGTGTTTTGTTTTTCAATGCTCATAACATTAAGACTATTTGGACAAATTACTCCAAATTTGCTGTACATGTCCACATTCATCCCCTAACATGCAATACATCTTTCGTACGTTTTAAACACAAGGGGGCACTACACTAATTCGGCCAATTTGGGCTTTTTTGGGTATTTTTTGTCATTTTTTGCCTTATTTTGCGTTTCTACTTTTGCTAACTCCTCCTACAATATTTATGTGATCGACTTCAATTCTGTTCAAGGATGATCTCAAGACACTTATAAGCTTCAGTTGTGCTCCGTTTGCATTTTCGGTGAACGGCCTCGACGTGGCCTCATAATTATATAACAGTGTTATTAGTACACCATACATATCATTATTGTAGAAAATGATTGCGGTGGACTCATGATGAGAATACAGAGAATCATACATAATTTCTTTTCACTGCTTCAATTGATTGAATTTCTGATTATGAATAATACATACATACTCATCCGCCCATACACATATTCAAACTCCTAGTTATATGGTAATCTACACATACATGTATATACACATATATAGTACATGATAAATACGCACATACAGTACATATATCCTCATAAGTATATATTTATTTGTATACTACTGCCAGCAGGCACATTTAAATAAATATAATCTGATTGATTTGGGTGATGAAGTACTTAAAATTAGCCAATACATTTTCCCAACACTGACGCATTTAACTTGTCTGATATATTTGCGATGCTTATGTCTCGCAGCGGGGGGCGGTGTTAAGCTGCGTTCACACCAACAACGTTGCAAAAACGTTGAGAATCGTTTGCTGTGAATGCAGCATTACATTTTGCCATGATTATGGTCTTGAATTCATCATATGCATTCATGATCATCTCCTGCTTCTCAGCGGAGAAAAAAAAGAGGTCCCTTTGAGTTTATTTGCCATTGTAGTGTTAGAACATCGTGGCGTCAGTGCTAGATTATTATCCCTTCTGAAGAGGAACGGGCACGCGCATTTATCCAGATGACTGACGTCTGGTTAGAATTAACGAGACCGTTTCAGCACGGATCTGCCATGGAGAAACCGAGTTAGCTTGATGTCAATCATCTCGCTAATTTAAGCTGGATAATAGGACATTTGCTCGACTTTGTTGAACCACGTACGAGAAATAGGGCCCAGGTCCTTCACCCAATGTCAGATGGGATCAGCTCAAGCGGATAAACAGTTTGGATAATGGAATCTGGAATTAATTGATATTAAACTGTCAGTTGAGTAGAAAACACTTGCAAGCGTATGGTATTATTGTGTATTTATTGTTATTCCTGTCTTTAAGCCAAATTGTCCCTCGGATATCAAAGATCAACCCTTCTCTACTCTACTCTTGGAAAATAAAGTGGTACTGTGCGCCTCACCTTCTCCAATGTTTTGAAGTCCATTCCTGTGAAGATATTTCCCAGAAAAGGCAACGCCCAGGGGCCAGGGGGAAAACTGTGCGGCCTCCAGTTTCTGATCACATCTGTCAGAAGTAACACTGCAAAACTGATCAACAGCCAGCCAGTGAAGTCCAAACAATCAAAAAGTGCTTGGAAAATCATGATACATTTGTTTCAAAAGGAACCTGTGTAAAATCAGTTTGCTTCCACAAGCAGAATGGTGGTGCGTCTCATGCTACCAGAGTGAGTGATAAGGGGGAGGGTTAAAAGAGGCCCTAACAAGAGGATATTGTGCAACACTGTTGGCCTCGCTGAACCTTTGAAGGGAAAAACAAGGCTGGAGCTTGAACTCTTCTAGACAGTTTTATTCATGTGCACTCCTTATCATTGTGTTCGTAAAATAATTTGTCAGTAATCAGTCAGTGGAAGATAGATATATTTTGAGAAAGGTTCTCAAAATGATTTACAGGATCTTTATTTTATGTCACAGGATCTTTGAAAAATATAACTAAAACATGTTCCACTGACTAAATCTTGATCAAAACAAAACAAAAAAAGACTTAAATGTGACCAACTACAATTTTAAATGAGCTACTAAGCACTGATATATGGAAGCCCGTTTACGAAACAGAAAAAAAAAAGAGAGATAAAAAGTCATAATAATGTGATAAAAAGTCATAATAATGAGATAGAAAGTCGAAATAATGAGATAAAAAGTCATAATAATGAGATAAAAAGTCATAATAATGAGATAGAAAGTCGAAATTATGAGATAGTGAGTGCGCATGCGCTTCAGTGACGCTGGCTTTTCTCTTTCCTGTTATCTGCGCCGTCTTCACAAGTCTCCTCATCCCCTCGCCGGTCTAACCATGCATACGATATGCAAGCGTAACTGTTGACGTTTTAGCTCAACAAATAATAGCATTGCTATTAATGTAGCTGTTGCATGTGTTTCTCAAAGGGGCTACCGGTAAAAGCAGGAAAGCTACGAGACGTTATCTTGCTCATTGTGTGGTTTATTATCTCATTATTATGACTTTTTATCTCATTATTGTGACTTTTATCTCATTATTTCGACTTTCTATCTCATTATTATGACTTTTTATCTCATTATTTCGACTTTCTATCTCATTATTATGACTTTTTATCTCATTATTATGACTTTTTATCTCATTATTTCGACTTTCTATCTCATTATTATGACTTTTTATCTCATTATTGTGACTTTTATCTCATTATTTCGACTTTCTATCTCATTATTATGACTTTTTATCTCATTATTTCGACTTTCTATCTCATTATTATGACTTTTTATCTCATTATTATGACTTTTTATCTCATTATTTCGACTTTCTATCTCATTATTATGACTTTTTATCTCATTATTATGACTTTTATCTCATTATTATGACTTTTATCTCATTATTTCGACTTTCTATCTCATTATTATGACTTTTTATCTCATTATTTCGACTTTCTATCTCATTATGACTTTTTATCTCATAATTTCGACTTTATTATCTCATAATTATGACTTTTTATCTCATTTTTTATTTTTTTTGTGGCGGAAACGGGCTTCCATACTATACTGTACTTGTCAAAGTAAACACTTCACACTCACACTTCTTCCTGCGTGTATGTTTTGTGCTTTTATTTTGAAGGTCAGACACGCAGAAAAAAAGAAGTCTCATCTTATATCACGAATTCCATACATGTCTGAACATAAACATTCCGCCCATATCCTTAACTGATCTCTAAACAGTCGCGCTCGCAAAGTTAAAGCAGTTGTCACAGTTAAGCCATCAAATGGAGGCAATATACAATGTGCTCGGCTTGGAGTGGATGGACGGCAGGAGCGTTTTGATATTTCTGTTTGTTTTTCTGGTGTTTGCGGATGTTTGGAAGAACAGAGCTCCGCCGAACTTCCCTCCTGGACCCTGGGCTCTTCCTTTCATTGGTGACCTCCATCGCATGAACCCCACCAGATACCACCTGCAGTTAGGAGAGGTATGTTGTGAGGGTCAGTGTGCAAACGGCCTGTAAACAAACAAACAAACAAACAAACAAACAAACAAACAAACAAGGTGTTGTGTTGAATAGTGTTACCCCGATACGTGATTCCCTCCCCGTTACCTTTGACCTGAACTCGTCCTCTTAGCCAGCAGAGGGGGCGCTGTTATTTTACCTGGAGGGAAACAGGTACATGTAGAGCTCGTTTTAACTACTTTATATACTGCTGGGTTGCTTGGGAATTTTTCCCCAGTATCACTGAAGTATTATTTGTTTATTTTATGTATTTATATATCTGTACAGCAACTAACTCAAGTTGTCACATAGCATACATGTCGTGGAGAACAAAGCACAATATTTCCGCTTCAGCTGTAAAATACTAAATGAAATACAATACTAGAGAAAATGTATTAATTCAATGTATTAAAATAATAATAATAATACATAACGTGTATTATTTATTTACATATATATATATATATATATATATATATATATATATATGTTAAATAATGTTTATAAAATTATAAAATATTAATAAATAATAATTAAATAATACACTTTATTTAGTATTATTATTTGTTATCATTATTTTAATATATATATATTATATAACACCTTCATGGGTCTCACACTTTAACGCACTTACAAACAGCTTCACAATCAAACACAACACATTTAAAACACAAAGAGATTCAAATCTAACTTAAAGACAAAAGCTAAACACGTGGAGTTTAATACTAACTAACTCATTAAAAAGCAAATATTTAAAAAGTGGGTTTCCCTCATCTCCACATGCAGGTAGATTAGGCCGTATATACGACCTGAGTCACAGGCTTTATCACCTTTACTTAGGAATCTGGACTTTGGATTTAGGCAATGGTCCTGTCCTGGAAATGTTTCTCTATGTTTCTGATGATGGATCCATTGATTAAACATGCTTGTCCAAGCTGAAGTTGTGGAGACTATTTGGTATTTGGGTATTCTATATTGACCAATGATCAATGTCTCTGTGATTTACAACCTTAAGAAGAGCAGTGCACTTTCTGCACGTTTTAAATAAATACTACTGGATATAGAAAAATCCAGAAAGCGAATGCAACTTTTTAGAGCTGCTGTACAACAGTTTGCTACTTTTAATTTAGTATAATTGTGTCTCTTTGTGGTCATTTTGTGTCTCTTTGTTGTTGTTTTGCTCCCTTTCATAGCCGTTGTGAGTCTCTTTTCAGCCATTTTCCACTCTTAGTTGTTCTAGTTCTCATTGCAGTCTTTTTGTGTGTCTTGTAGTCATGTTTTGTCTTTTTGTAGTTGCTTTATGTCTCTTTGTGATTTGTGCCCCTTTTCATAGCTGTTGTGAGGCCTTTTTTTAGTTTATTTGTGTCTCATGAAGCGGTTTGGTCTCTGAGCCCAGGTAGATGCCCAGGTAGATGTTTATGCCTCGCGGTATTCTTTTGATCTTGCGGTCATGAGACTGGACCGGACGGACATCCCTTTCATCAAATGCTTACGAATTATTATTATTATTATTATTGTTATTATTACTATTATTATTATTATCATTATGGAGTGACTGCTAGCCACAATTTTCTACTGGGCGTGCATTATAAGAAGTTAACCCGTTTCTTCAAACATAATTATGAAAATAAAAATAAAATGTACTTTTAGAAAAAAGGTTGGGGGTTTCCTGTTTTTCTGTAGTGGATTTAAAAGTAACTGCATATTGGGTCACCTGCATTGGCTTCAACACACAATGATGTGGTTGCAGCTCGATTAATATTGTACCGTGAGAGTCTGCTCTGCCTTTGGTCAGCGGTATTGGGGTATTTATGATATAATATTGCTGCCTTATTCAAGTAGATGCAGTCACTTGTTTCAGGGTGTACTCGTGAAACAAGACATTCTACCACAAAACAACCACAAGGGACTTTAGGACGAAGAGAAACACATTTGGGCTAAAGTAGTCGGTAATACCTACTGCAGCCTGCTGTGGTCCTCTAAAACAGTGTTTTTCAACCTTTTTTGAGCCGCGGCACATTTTCTACAATAAAAAAATTCCGCGGCACACCAACAACCTAAAAAGTTACAAAATGTCACACTGTAGCATAATACAGAATATATGGCAGATCATTATTGCACTACCTACTGGCATGGAAGAGTATTCAGTGTTTCAAGTAAACCAGATCGCTCCATCAGACAAAAAATTAAAATAAAGTTATGCAAAAAAGAACTAATATTTAGTTACTACTAAATAGCTTATTGTGGAAAACAATAAGCTATTGCAAAACAAAACAGAATGAGTGCAGATGTGTGAGCATCACGTTGTATCAGTATTAGTGGCTGCAGTGAGCTGCTTTCCTCTACACATCTTTTTAAAACGTTGTTGTAGATTTGATACGGCTCTCAATTCATGCTCCATGATGAGAGACACAACAGCAGGAAAGACCTCACGGAGATCTCATAAAGATCGGCTTTTGGCGCAGCGTAACTTGTTAACGGCGAACGGTGAACATTTAAAACCAGCATTTCCTCTTGCACCCCACCTGTAATAAATACCGCCCCAGTTTGATAAATACTGACTTAAAGGAAACATGGTGTTCATTTATTTTAATGATGACCACAAAGCGTGCAGGATTTATCACTGCAGTGTATTTTTAGGGCTTTTGGAAGAATATTTCCAGAGCCTCTCTGAGTCAGAAACGTCATTGATGGAGCTCCAGGCTGTTTGTCTTGACCTGCAAATACATGAACTGTTAGGCTTTAAAAGTGAGAGCTCAGAGCTTAAAATACTGATAGCTTCAGCAGCAAATCCCATTGTGAAAAGCACGCGACATATTTTTCGCCTCTCTCTCTCTCTGTCTCTCTCTCCGCTGTGTCTCACCTGTGCAGCGCATCAGGCGGAACTCCGCGTGCGCGACACAGAGCAGAGTTGTAGACGGGACCCAGAAATGACATGCTGTGTATAGATCAATAACATACAGCCGTTTAGTTTGTTTAATAGCAGAACAAGGTGTAGACCTGTTCTATATTACTCTGCCAGCCACTATATTGCAGCTCAGACGCTCAACAATGGAAAATCATTTGCGGCAACTAAATAATATGTTTTTGGACCAATTAAGTGAAATTGGACATTTTCCCACGGCACATCTGACGATCTCTCACGGCACACTGGTGTGCCGCGGCACAGTGGTTGACAATCACTGCTCTAAAACAGCGGTCCCCAACCACCGGTCCACGGCCCGGTACCGGTCCATGGTGGGTCGTATCATTTTATTACGTCATATTTATTACGTCATATTTATCGCCCACACAGTGAAAATATTGTCTGATACGAAACCGGTCCGTGGCGTAAAAAAGGTTGAGGACCACTGCTCTAGAGCCAGACTGATTATTTTGTTGCCCCACATCCTCAAAAAGTAGGTAAGATCCAAGTCTGCTCTCTGTGTTCAGTTTGCAGCAAAATATGGAGACATCTTCAGCCTTCGGCTCTTCGGTGGAAGGATCGTGGTCCTCAACGGCTACAAGCTTGTGAGAGAGGCCCTGGTCCTAAAAGGAGAGGACTACGTGGATCGCCCCTTCATACCGTTGTTCGATGCATTGACTCACAGCAAAGGTGGCGTTGTGTTGCATTGTTTTTAAAACTTTGCTGCTAGTTTGTATTATGACGCCATTTTAGGCATGGTAGCAATATTAGCATTGGGCTAGCTGTTAGTTGTATCCATTCGGGTCTCATGCTGTTTTGGTTTCCCACAGGTCTGGTGATATCGAATGGCCACCAGTGGAAGGAGCAAAGGAGATTTGCTATCCGTACACTCAGAAACTTTGGAGTGGGCAAGAAGAGCCTGGAGCAGTCCATCCAGCAGGAGTGTCAATATCTCACTGAGGCGATTGCCCTTCAGCAAGGCACTGAACAAATCATGTTTCTCTACAAGCAACAACTAATAGGCCTTTTTACAACGAAACATTATTTTCTTTTGACGATGGATGACGTTTTGGGGTTTTCTGTCCATTCTTGAGAAAGTGATATATCAAGTACACATTGAGGGATTTCTTTTATTCTTTAAATTTTGGCACAAACCTGGACCACCTGGACTCAGGGTTTACCTGATTTGAATTTGGTGGTCAAAAGGTCACCAACAGCATGGAGAATTGGCCATCTATATATATATATATATATATATATATATATATATATATATATATATTATACCAACCTATTTATAATGAAATACGTCACAGTACGTTTCATCTATGTGTGTCTTATCTATATTTTCTCTTTATTTTACAGGCAAGCCTTTTGATGCCCAGCCGCCGATAAACCAGGCTGTGTCCAACATCATCTGCTGCCTGGTGTTTGGGGATCGCTTTGACTACTCTGACAAGCAGCACCAGTTTATTCTTCAGACCTTCACTGAGTTATTGTACCTAGAGGGAGGCTTTTGGGCCCAGGTGAGCCTGCTTTGCACGATGCAGCGTGCAGGAATTATTTTCCCCAGCTAGACCCCATATGTCCAAAATGTACTCTAATAAAAACAATTTTTATAAAACAACAAATTAACATGACTTTGAATACCATGTGGTCACCAGTGGTGGAAGGTGTCAGATCCTTTACAAAAGTAAAATAATTCATACAACAATGTAAAAATACTCTATTACAACACAAAGGTATTATTGATAACATGTTCTAAAAACATCAAAAGTAAAAATACTCATGTTCGTTGTCACTGATATATCGTTATATATTACATAATTAGATTGCAACTGCATTAACGTGTACGTAGTATTTAACTGTTGTAGCTGGTGGAGGTGGAACTACTTACTACAGCAATAGCTGGTTAGTCCACTGCTGCCCAACATATTTATTGTGATTTACAGGAAGTGTCAGTTTTTTTTGTTGATAAAATGCTAATGCTAATGCTAAAATGCTAATCCTGTAGGTTTATAACGTTGCACCCTGGCTGATGAGTTGGCTTCCTGGACCTCACCAAAGGATACTCTCTCTGATGCAAACGCTCCTCGACTTCATACAAGTAAAGATCGAAGAACACAGAGAGAGCTTTGACGCCTCCTCGCCGAGAGACTACATCGACTGCTTCCTCGCAGAGATGGGAGAGGTGAGCGCTTGAAAGCGGCAGCGTTGTGTTTGTCCTCTTTTGCATTTTCTAATGAAAACTGTCTCTTGTGTTATTGACAGAAGGAGGACAAAGACTCCGGTTATGATTTCAAGAATCTGTGTTATTGCACCTTCGACCTGTTTGGTGCTGGAACTGAAACCACTACGACCACTTTACACTGGGGACTGCTCTACATGATCTACTACCCTCACATACAAGGTGTGTGTGTGTGTGTGTGTGTGTGTGTGTGCACGTGCAAGACCCAACCCATTCCTGCATGGTTTGTAAATGAGGGAGCATTTACAGGTCAGGCCTGTGTTATTAGAGAATGCAGTACACTGACTCACTGTTTCCTGTCTTTGCTGTGTGCAGCGAGAGTCCAAGTAGAGATAGACTCCGTGATCGGTTCTACCAAGCATCCCTCCATGTCAGACAGAGAACAGATGCCGTACACTGACGCAGTCCTCCACGAAATCCAGAGAATGGCCAACATCCTCCCACTCAATTTGGTCCGCATGGCCGGCAAGGACACCACGCTGGACAAGTACACGTTCCCAAAGGTGCACACGGCGTGGGACAATTTTACTTTGTTTTCTCAGTGGGATTTTCTGACAGCATGGCTTTTGAATGTGGTGCTTTTTTCAGTAACCAGCTCCAAAAAACATTGATTTATTGTGGCAATACAAGTGCCGATTACTTAACTCAAATGGGCGAGTTGATTGCTATGATGAATGGATGGGAACTGAATAGCCAACGATGATAATGAGGTAAAATCATATCTTACTGGGGGAAATATTCAGAATTCATGTAGAAAACACATTTATTGAGTTATGATGACCTGTTGTATAAGGGCCTAAAATGTACAAAACCGCTGCAGGCATTTTACAGATATGAAATTAATTTTGACAAAATACTACATATGTCCATTAAGTAGCTCTTCTGTCCACGTTGGCTTAATGGTCGATTAAAAAATAAAATTCTCGACCTTGGAAACGGCAGTAATAAAACAGTAAAAATAATCCACAATAGCACTATTATATAGACAGACAGAATAAACAAGTATTTTATTTAAAAATGTATTCATACTGCACCAGGTAAAGTGTTTAAAGTGACCAAAAAAAGTGATTTGAAGTGTTTTGTTTCAATTGCTGTTTCCAAGGTTGTTAATTAACCTCAAAGCTCTACTTTGTAATTTGTTTATTTTCACCTGCTTAGATTTGAGTTTTTTTCCTCTAGAAGAAAATTTTAAAAGGAGAGATCTGTTTGATTTCCCGTTTTCCTTCATGTCTTCAGGGCACCCTCATCATGCCGACACTCACCTCGGTGCTACGTGACGAGTCCATGTGGGAAACTCCACACACCTTCAACCCGAAACATTTTCTGGACCAGGACGACAAATTCAGGAAGAGAGAAGCCTTTATTCCTTTTTCAGCAGGTTAGTCTGGAGTTGCAACGCTCTAATGGCGGTAATGTGTTGTTTAAACCTTTTAAAGAGCTTCACAGATTAGAACAAAACAATAATAAATACTATTGTCAATAATAATAAATAATAAATACTATAATCCCTCCAGCGTGTCCTGGGTCTTCCCTGGGGTCTCCTACTAGTTGGACATGCCTGGAAACCCTCTAATGGGAGGCGTCCAGGAGGCATCCTGATTAGATGCCCGAACCACCTCAGCTGACTCCTTTCGACACAAAGGAGTAACTGCTCAACTCCAAGTTCCCTCCTGATGTTCGAGCTCCTTACCCTATTTCTAAGGCTGAGCCCGGCTACCCTACGTAGGAAACTCATTTCGGCCGCTTGTATCCGAGACCACGTTCTTTCGGTCACGACCCAGAGTATGTGACCATAGGTGAGGGTTGGGACGTAGACCGACCAGTAAATGGAGAGCTTCACCTTCCGGCTCAGCTCCCTCTTCACCAAGACGCCCCGGTGCAGCGCCTGTTTTACTGCTGCAGCCGCACCGATCCGCCTCTCGATCTCCCGCTCCATCTTACCCTCACTCGTGAACAAGACCCCTAGATACTTAAACTCCTTCACATGGGGTAGGCCCTCTGTCCCCACCTGGAGGGAGCAATCCACCGGTTTCCAGCAGAGCACCATGGCCTCAGATTTGGAGGTGCTGACTCTCATCCCCGCCGCTTCACACTCGGCTGCAAAACGCCCCAGTGAATGCTGGAGGTCACGATCCGATGAGGCAAACAGGACCACATCATTTGCGAACTGCAGAAGCGACCCCCGAACCTGACAAAGACAGCCCAACAATGTCCAACGCCTTCAGCATCTCAGGGCGGATCTCATCCACCCCTGACGCCTTGCCACCAAGGAGCTTTTTGACTACCTTAGTGGCCTCTGCCAGGGATATGGGTGCAACCACCTCCAAGTCTTCTGGCGTTGCCCCCTCTCCAGGGGACATGTTGGCCGGGTTTAGGAGTTCCTCAAAGGGCTCTTTCCACTGCCCGGCGATATCCCCTGCCTGGGTCAGCAGTTCCCATCCCCTGCTGATAACAGCCTGGGGTAGGCCCTGCTTTCCCTTCCTGAGCCGCTGGATGGTTTGCCAGAACCTCCTTGAGGCCAACTGAAAGTCCATCTCCATGGCCTCCCCAAACTCCTCCCATGCCCGAGTTCTAGCATCGGCCCTTCTGGCCTGCCGGTACCTGTCAGCTGCTTCAGGAGAACCCTGTGCCAACCTGGCCCGAAAGGCCTCCTTCTTCAGCTTGACTGCTTCCCTCACCCCCGGTGTCCACCACCGGGTTCTTGGGTTGCCACCACGACAGGCAACGATGACCTTCCGACCACAGTTCCTAGGGGCTGCGTCCACAATAGAGGCTTTGAACATGGTCCACTAGGATCCCATGTCCCCAACCTCCCTCGGGATGTGTCAGCAGTCCTTCCGGAGTTCGAAGTTGAAGACCTGCCGGACAGGATCCTCCACCAGACGTTCCCAGTTCACCCTCACTACACGTTTGGGCTTGCCAGGTCTTTCTAGGTTCAGATCAGGCAAGCCGTTCCTCCCAATCACCCCCGCCAGGTTTCTCTATCATTGCCCATGTGAGTGTTGAAGTCTCCCAGGAGAACTATGGCGTCGGCAGGCAAAGCCCTTTCTAGGAACCCTCCCACTAACTCCCCGCAGGCGCAGGGAGGCGACCTTCTCGTTCTCCGGGGGTTGTTTGGTTGTTTCAGACCCTGAGCTGCAGCAATATTATAAGCTCAAAGTAAATAAAGATTGTGGCATTGTTGTGCTCTCAGGTAAACGCATGTGTCTCGGCGAGCCGCTGGCCCGGATGGAGTTATTCCTCTTCTTCACCACCCTCCTCCAGAGGTTTTCTTTTTCGCCACCGGCTGGAGAGCAGCCCAGTCTGGAGTTCAAGCTCGGAGCCATGCTCTGCCCCAAACCGTACCGCCTCTGTGCCGCACCATGCTAAGCCGACACCTTGAACCCACGAGTCCATGTGTGCTCGTGGGTGTCTGGCAATACAGCTGCTGTTGCAAGAAAATGTGTCTGCATAATGTGGACTGTTGAGTGATCGAGGAAAAATATGAAAGTAAAAAAGTCTAACTATTATAACCGTATAATCATTTTCTTTTTATATGTAACCATTTGAACATATATATAATGTTTGGTTTTTATTTTCATTATAGTTTGTGATTAGACCACATAAAATCCAAAGGACACTATAAGTTGCTATGTAATATACTCTTTTTGAATAAGATGTGTTAAATGTTCTTTCCTTTGTTAAAAAACATGCGTTGGCAGTATAACCAAATAGGGTAGTAAAACCCCCTCTGTCCAACTCTGGTGACAGCATGACTTATGTACTCTGGTGTTTAAAAGACGGGGTAGGAATGCATGTTTTTTGGGGGTGCCTGGCAATTCTGTGCAGGAGGATAGAAGAGGGAAGAGGTGTTTATTCACCAGCTCTAAAAACTTAACCCTTTCTCTTAGTTACTTGTAAATTTTAAACTGTTTGATTGAATTGAATTTTTTGTATGTTGTTGGACAACCTGCAATTTTGGTGTGAATCTCTTATCAACGTGGAGCCTTGGCCTGTCAGCTTTAACATAAAGAGTCCTTATATGGTGTCAGAGTACAAGAACCTAAACTCCGGACGCAGCCATGAGCTGTGAGGCCCTGCGGTGAGCAGGCCTCGGCCTGAGACAACAGTAAAGCAGAAGTCGGGTATGGGCCCCTATAGTCCTAAACAGTCGACAGTGTGAAGGTACAGATCACAGGAAGCAGGCCGTTAAGATGTGAAGAACAGATTAGATCTCTTAGTGAATCAGGTGGCTGAGAAGCTGACCTGCAGGATTCTCTCAGGGGTCAAGGTACCATAAATTAGACTTTTAGACTGGGGGTTCTGCCGTGACACAGGGATGGTTGTTCTGTGTGGTTTGATTCTCTTTAACAGGTTAAAAAATAATATGTGTGTGTTTTATTTCTTTTTATTTCTTTAATATAATCTAGTGATGCTCCGGGTCAACGAGAACGTGTCTGCTTGAGACCATGGGTCCCCGTGCATAAGAGTACACACTTATTGGGAAGTTACTGAAGAGTATTCATAAAAATCCCGGGTGGTCATGAGGAGTAAAGGTCCAGGATTCGATGAGTTATAATTAAAAAGTATTTAATAAAAGAATGATCACAAAAACAGCTTATGCATGTCGATCGGGTCCCTCCTTCCTCAGCGGACTCTACTGACCCGCACGTCTGCTTCGCTCGCGTCACCGGAGAGAGAGAGCCTCCTCCACCGCGCGTAGGTTAGTTCATACTATCACACATGGAGCTTAAAGCCCTTCCAACTGGTTAAAAGTCATACTTTCACACCTTTTGCAACAAACTCCATGGCTGCGGTCGAATAGTCCATTTTGGTTAGGAACCTTCCTAACTGAGTGAAATGACCCGGAAGTACCTCAGTGGCCGCCATGATAAGTGCTGGTCGAATTGTCCAAACGCAAAGGAAAGGAGCTTCAATGCTTCCTAACTTAGCTCCTTTAGCATAGGAACCACTGGACCTTCCTTACGAAAGGAAAGGAGATAATGCCGACCCACAATTCCTTGCGGCGGCAACATTTAAAGTGACGTATCATTCGGCCGTTCACGAGAACAGACGATCATGACCGACACACGCAGATCATGTAAATAACTGTTGCTATAACTTTGAAACACTTTCAATAATCTGTTAAACCTGCTGGCAAACTAAAAACGTTACGTTGCTGAAAAGTGCTGTAAAGTGATGACACTGACGTATTTGATATTCTCTATGGTGATGAACTGCAGCCTCAGCCCTCATTCTTTTATTTTATTTGACTTCAGCTACAGAAGCTTTAGTGAAAGAGTTAAACTGGACGAGCTCTTCAGTCTGAGTCATGTTTCTGATTATCATCTTTTTAATCAACTATTTTGTCACATTACAATAAAACATATCAAGTCAACACGAGTTGTGTGATGTTTCATAAACTGTTGTATGCATATTTTTATGATCAGATTATAATCTGCATATAAACCATAACAACATAAAGGGATATGAGACACACATATATGACACACATCGTTTGTGGGATAACGTATTTAATTCAGCATGTTTGAAACTGAACAAAGAGGCAGTTTTAGTAGCTTTGTACGTTGGTTTCACTTTCATATTCCTTCGTTCATTTCTATTCCAACCTCGTTATTAAAGTAATACTATGAACCGGGTTGTTTATGTCGTTATGACGCAACACTGTAAGAAGACGGACGAAGTATATAAACTGTGCTTTTTGTAGTCCTTCTTCAGAACATTGTAGTTTCACCGCTGGCTACAGACTGACGTCACTAACATGCGCCTGCCGTCGCGTCATAACTACGTCGCTTAGTGAAAGTGGAGTCGGATTTGCCAAACACCGCGGTTGTCTTCTCCTAACTCCTTATGAATTCTCCTTCCCATCTTTCCTTAACCCTGTGATGTTTTCCATAGAGGTTAAGGAAAAGTGCTTAGGGTTAGACGTTAGGAGGTAATTATTTGACTATTCGACCGCAGCCCAAGTTCACTGGCCTGCAGCTTCAGGGGCGGAGCTAGTCTTCTTCTACAGACCGGGTTGTCTGCTGCTTCATAAAGTCAATGTTCAGCTCCGCCACCTCAGGCGAACAAGAGAACTACACTTCCGTCTAATAAAACAGTCCACCGGCATCCACATGCACTATTGCAAACGTTGTTTTAAAATCCATTCACACATTAATCATTAATAAAAACAGTGACCTTCATATGCATACAATTACACATTATTCATAATAATATCCCTTATTAATTATCATATTTCATGCATTTGTAATGTACACAATAAACCTTACACTGTACAAGTCCAATTGTGACAAACTAAGCTCTAAAAAACCCTTCATTACTCTTGACATATAATCAATGCTTGGCCAGTGTTAAATAGGTAATTAGAAGAAATTAAAACTGTGGTACCTATTCAAATAACTTTGGTAGTAAAGTGATTGATTTGTGTTGATTTGTTCCTTGTATATGTGTGAAGACTGAGAGGATGATCAGAAAAGAGGCTGATAAGACTGCAGATGAAAAAGGAGAAGTAACACAGGAAAAGAGCGTGGGTTCAAGAACGCCCGGTGCTTCAGCCCCTCAGAAACGAGGGGGGTCCGAGGTGAAATTTGGAACAGAACAATAAGTTTGAGGGCAGTTGCGTTTGAGCGAGTTAGGTGAATAGACGTAGCAATACTTTGGTGTAGTTTAATCTATTCGTTTTTCTCCGCACTTTCAGTAGCGCCTCAGTTCTTCTATCTTCTCAGTTTTCTTATAAGTACTTTCGAGGTTGCATTTGTAACTTGTACATCCTTTTCTATCTTTGGTGAAATAAATATTGATTGATATCGAAGTTTAAATCAAGTCAGCGCGTCCGTAGCCCATTTTTGATTTTCTTCAATTCTTGGCATCAAGCCAGCAGAGAGCCACTCCTTCCGCCCCGACAGCCCCCGAGGTAAGTTTGAGGTTAATCCATCACGGCTACACACACTGATAAATATACAGGACACATTTACATAACAGATTCATATGGGGTGCAATGAAGTAGAGGGAGAGTTACGGTGACTGGTTGACTTCTGACCGTCCGCTGGACATTGCGGGATGTCCACGGGCAGAGAGCGGGTTCTAATAAATATTAAGCCCCCTCGCGAGAGCTTGTCATAGCTTTATTAATTGTCGACGGTGTGGGAACAGTCGAGCCGCAACGCATAAGCAAGTCCCTCTCTCGAGAACCGAGCCGTGGGTGACGGTCGGATCTTGTGTTGGGTGTGGACTTATTTTACCATTCAGTTATTGGTGCGTTGGTTAAGCTTGGTGAACCCATTCCGTGACATCTTAGTTTAGCACCAGATCATAATCCTCCGTGGAGGTTGTTTGCTCGAGGCCGGAGAAAGTGACACGTGTGCACGAGCCCCGTGCGGTTGGCTGGTGGTCTGAGACGCGGCTGGACCCTTCACTGGGTCCCGTGTCCCGCGGGCTCGCCGCGCACCTGTCCCCTGCCGAGCTTGAATTCGAGCTTCTCTCCCTCTATCCCTTGTGCGAATTAAATCCTGAAAGCATTTGATTTGTACACTAGAAATAAAATATATAAAATAAATAAACGGTTAAACCTGCAGGACTGACACTTACACTGCATTGATAAAGAGCCCACCAGCCTAGACTGTTTAACAATGTAAGGTCATCTTTAAATAAAACTCGGCCTTATTCGTAAGGAACTGAAACCAAAACAAGGATTCTGGTTCTTTAAAACAATTTAAACCCTCTTTCCCTGTCCATCCACCGTGAGATACAGAAGTGACGACTGAATCTACCAAAGAAACTTAAGGTAAGTATCTTTGGGAGAAGACTTTTGCAGTGTTTGTCATAATGATGAGATGGTGTCAAAATAGGTAGAGAGAAGGTATAGACGATATACGTACTACTTGATAAGGGTTGAGAGGAGTTACAGCCCACCGCAGGGGACCTCGAGCGCAAGCTGTAAAACACCCTCGACAAAACCTATAACTTATTTTGAAAATAACACGAAAACCTAACGATTTAGCACGGGGCGAGATAAAAGACCGAAGGCGTTATACCAATATCGGATGAGGATTATTATTTCCTCCGGGATCACTAGGATAATTAGCCGACGGAGTGCCACCGAGTTAGGTGCCAGGTCTTGCCTTTCCTAACCAAACCCCCCCTTCCCCTCCTCTTCCCATGGCAAGACCACCGTTCACGCTACAGGACAGTGTTTTTCATCTTAATCAATCAGCTTTTTAATAATATTTTATGTTATTAATGTTACTCTATTCAAAGATGCAAAAAAAGAATCCTTTATGATGCCTGCTGTTCTGATTTTAGTCTTTTATCACTGTTTCATTTGTATGACAACAATAATGTTTCATGTCTTTGTGATTAATATGAGACGGTGCTCTTTACATTACAGAAAGTAGCACTTCTTAATGGATTCCCTAAACTTAACTAATTGGTGACACAAGGTCTTTGCCCAGTAGGCCCGTTCACTAATCCGTCCATCCAATCCAGATCAATGGATCTGTTAATGGGTGGTGTAGGAGCCATTAGTTATGTCTGTGTATTTTATTTTGGTAGTGTGTGTTTTATTATGATAGGTTATATACGGGGCACAGGTGAAACGACCAGGTGGGTAATTATGCATGGGTGACGGGGAGATCGCACGGTTTTTACCGCAAAACAACACAGGAGACTGAGAATGTACAAATTATATGTATAACTTGAAATATAATTAAACTAGCGCTGCCGCTAGCTCCCCGCTGCTGCTAGCTCCCCGCTGCTGCTACTACTGGCCGCGGCCCCTCTGCCCAAGTTGGGTGTCGAGTCGGGTCCCGTTACCTTCGGTGGTTTTCGGGGAGCTAGCGGGGAAGTAGCGGAGCGCTAGCAGGAGCCCCAGCTGGCTACAGCAGGGAGCTAACGGGGACACTGACCGAAGGTAGTAGCGGCTCGTAACCTGACTTTTACGGTACATCAAGCAAAAACATGTTCATATGGGCTCCTGCAGATTGTTTTAAGACAAATGTAACAACATGTTGAACCTATCCTTTGTCAGGATCTCAGGGAGTGATGGAGAAAAACTGATTTCCTCTTAATATATGATGTTTCATGGCCTGTGACGTATGAGTGAAGTTTACCCTAATTATGACTCCGGTGTGGAATCAAGCGATCTGCTATATATGTATGTTCCGGACTGAAGATAAAACACATCATTGTTGACTGGAGAGCAGTCTAGGATATGCAATTTGTACATCATGTTGTAATTCTGACTCTGCTCATTCTTTGCAAAGAATAAATGTCCTGATTGAATGATTTTACAACCGGTGTCGAGTAAGATTTTTCTAACAGGGAGCGTCACCAAAATTGTGTAAATATCTTATACCTTCTTCATCTCTGCCAGGTATACGTTGATAAAGTCATCGGGGTTCCACTTCTCCTGGTACTAGCGGATTAATCGTTACTTGTCTTGTTCTTCTTTGAAAGCTTCACAGAGGAAGTTGGTTTCCACTTTTATGTATTTTTTTTATCGACTTCTGGCCCTCCCTGAAGTGACGCAGGTGAGTGTTGGCAAATTTCCTCTGCTGCTTCCAAAGGTAACCATTGCTCAAAGCTATGCCTGTGGGAATATTTTACCAAATAATTGACAAGGCAAACACTGAACAGGTTTTAGAAATCTGTCACTGCTCCTTTTGTCACTCCCTGATATGGTGCGGTGGAGGACTTTTTTTTTTTTTTAAGCAAAAATATCAACACTATTCTCCAAAGTCAATATTTGTCTAAAGAGTTATTAGCTGACTGAGCTGTAAGTTTAGATAAATCCATTAAAGACCGCACAACGAGATGTTTTACCCTGGAGAAAGACATTTTTCGGGTACCACACAGTCACTCTCACTTGTTCGTACTCACCAATCCCCTTGAAGACTTCGTGGAAGAGAGGGACAATATATGCTCCAAATATTGAGTCATTAGTCCAAATAGTTTTGAAGTTATGAGTATTGAAAAACAAGACATGCCCCTAAAAGGTTTATTGGTCCGTATCTCCTAAACACAATGAGATATCAAAAAGCTTTTGATAACGTTTGATACAGCTCCAATAATGATCCACAGAAAGTTTGGCATGAATCGGATCCAGCGTGTAGGACTAGTTTGCAAGAAGGTGTTTTTCACAAAATGTAAAATGCCAGAAAATCTAAGTAGGCAGAGTTTAGGGCTCTGAGAGGCTTATTTGTAGAGCAGTTGGAGATGGACATGTGTCCAAAATCTGAGTCAATCGGACATATTGGACGAGGGGCGTCACCGGTCCAACATCTAGGGGGCGCTAGAGAGCCTTTTTTAAAACACAAATATGATGCCTACATCAGATTGCTATTTTCACCAAGCCTGACAAGTGTGCCAAATTTGGTGAGTTTTCGAGCATGGCAAATACCCCAAATGTGTCAAGTTCCTACATATTTTTCATCAACTCTTGCCCAACTTGAAATGGCTGGTACATTCGGTCCAAAGGACGCACGGGACAACACAGCGCAATCTTTATTGTTTTTATTTCTCAATTGTTGGCTGGTTGGTCCATCAGGTTGAAAACCTTCCAACGCAAAAAGTTATAGAACAAAAATGTAAATAAACTTTAAACAATTTCCCTCCAACAAATTAATAAATACTACAGTACCAGTGGCTTCTTTGGCTGTATCATTAGTTGACTCCTTCCCTCTCTCTGTCTCAGCTAAAATGTTTGCTGTGAGACCTTCCATCCACAGGTGTTTCAAGTGAAGTAATCAGCAGCCTGCACTGGCCTACTGGCAGTGCATTCTGGGACTTGCAGTCTTTTCTTTTTCTTTGTTCTTTTTTCTTTTGGCAAAGTAAAGTAATTTGAACTCAACAATTGCGTTCTAAGAATTGCAATCGGGTCCTCTCGAACTGACTACGTAACTCGCTTAGACCCTAATAAAGAACTATTCATTTTTGGAGAAAATACATGAATGTGAAGTGAGTGGCGACCTGTCCAGGTCCTTCACCCAACGTCAGCTGCGATCAGCTCCAGCAGATAAGTGGTTTGGATAATGGAATATGGAATGAAGTGATATGAAACTGTCAGTTGAGTAAAAAACACTTGCAAGCGTATGGTATTATTGTGTATTTATTGTTATTCCTGTCTTTAAGCCAAATTGTCCCTCGGATATCAAAGATCAACCCTTCTCTACTCTAGGAAAATAAAGTGTCCGCCTCACCTTCTCCAATGTTTTGAAGTCCACTCCTGTGAAGATATTTCCTAGAAAAGGCACCGGCCAGGGGGAAAGCTGTGCGGCCTCCAGTTTCTGACCACATCTGTCAGAAGTAACACTGCAAAACTGAACAACAGTAAAGTCCAAACAATCAAAAAGTGCTTTAAAAATCATGATGAATATGTTTCAAAAGGCCCCCTCTATAAAATCTGTTTGCTTCCACAAGAGGGAGACATGTGTCATGTTATCTGAGTGAGTGAGGAGGAAGTTGAGGGGGAAAGAGGCCCAAACAAGAGCATGTTATGCAACACTGTTGACCTCTCTGAAGCTTTGAAGGGAAAAACAAGGTCGGAGCTTGAACTCTTCCAGACAGTTTTACGCATGTGTAACCTCTGGGAGATGTCTCCTGATCAAATGAATCTCCTAGAGCTGGGTAGTCTTGTGGCAACAGCAGGTTTATTATGTCTCTGCATTCATGACAAAAGGACATATAACGGTCAGCTTCTGTGGACAGCGCGTGCTCTGTCTTGTAAAGGAATCCTCCGTTACACTGAGGATTACCCACATTTATAAACTCTTACAGTGATCGTATAGTGGATACATGTGAATAAAATAAATGAAATGGAACAGAAAAGTTATCTCTCTCTTAAAAGGCATGAGGAGAAATACAAAATATATATATACAGATTTCACACCATGGACTGTTACCTTATTTTAACATATTTTACATTTTATAATAACAATTGTATAACTGAGTAAAAACATGTAGACAGAAAACATTAACACAACAATAGAACAACATACTGTAACATACCTGCATTCATGACAAAATGACAAAAGGACATATAACGGTCAGCTTCTGTGGACAGCGCGTACTCTGTCTAGAAAGACGGCATCATGTTAGTGTTACTCTGGTGACATTCTTACTGGCAAATAAAACACATAAAAAACGAATAGTTAACTTAATAAAAAACAAGGCAAATATACTCCCAGACAATAACTTTACAAACCAATAAAGCCAGCTCAACTCTTAGATCATTTTACAATTAGTTAACACTATCTTTTCCACAGACATACATAGACACGTTACCTTGTAAAGGAATCCTCCGTTACACTGAGGATTTCCCAGAGTCCTTTGCGTCTAATATTAAGCGCAGGTACACATTTGGAACAGCAGGTGGCATAGGTTTCCCATTTTAGCTGGATTTAACATGAACCTATTCAACTATGTTACACATGTGTAGTCCTTATCATTTTGATAGTAAATCAATTTGTCAGTAATCAGTCAGTGGAAGATAGATATATTTTGAGAAAGATTTTTATTTTATATGACAGGATCTTTGAAAAATATGACTAAAACATGTTCCACGGACTAAATCTTGATCAAAACAAAAACAAAAAAAGACTTAAATGTGACCAACTACAATTTTAATTGAGTTGCTAAGCACTATATAAAAAAGAAACAGCCCTGAAGGACACTTCTTCCTGCGTGTATGTTTTGTGCTTTTATTTTGAAGGTCAGAGACGCAAAAAAAGGAAGTCTCATCACGATTTCCAATCATGTCTGAACATAAACATTCCGCCCATATCCTTAACTGATCTCTAAACAGTCGCGCTCGCAAAGTTAAAGCAGCTGTCACAGTTAAGCCATCAAATGGAGGCAATATACAATGTGCTCGGCTTGGAGTGGATGGACGGCAGGAGCGTTTTGATATTTCTGTTTGTTTTTCTGGTGTTTGCGGATGTTTGGAAGAACAGAGCTCCGCCGAACTTCCCTCCTGGACCCTGGGCTCTTCCTTTCATCGGTGACCTCCATCGCATGAACCCCACCAGATTCCACCTGCAGATCGGAGAGGTATGTTGTGAGGGTCAGTGTGCAAACGGCCTGTAAACAAACAAACAAACAAGGTGTTGTGTTGAATAGTGTTACCCCGATACGTGATTCCCTCCCCGTTACCTTTGACCTGAACTCGTCCTCTTAGCCAGCAGAGGGGGCGCTGTTATTTTACCTGGAGGGAAACAGGTACATGTAGAGCTCGTTTTAACTACTTTATATACTGCTGGGTTGCTTGGGAATTTTCCCCCAGTATCACTGAAGTATTATTTGTTTATTTTATGTATTTATATATCTGTACAGCAACTAACTCAAGTTGTCACATAGCATACATGTCGTGGAGAACAAAGCACAATATTTCCCCCTCAGCTGTAAAATACAAAATGAAATACAATACTAGAGAAAATGTAATAATTCAATGTATTAAAATAATAATAATAATACATAACGTGTATTATTTATTTATATATATATATATATATATATATATATATATATATATATACATATACATATATATATATATAACATTATTTAACATATATATATATATATATATATATATATGTATGTTAAATAATGTTTATAAAATTATAAAAGATTAATAAATAATAATTAAATAATACACTTTATTTAGTATTATTATTTGTTATCATTATTTTAATATATATATATATGTGTGTATATATATATATATATATATATATATATATATATATATATATATATATATATATATATATATATATATATACACACATATATATATTATATAACACCTTCATGGGTCTCACACTTTAACGCACTTACAAACAGCTTCACAATCAAACACAACACATTTAAAACACAAAGAGATTCAAATCTAACTTAAAGACAAAAGCTAAACACGTGGAGTTTAATACTAACTAACTCATTAAAAAGCAAATATTTAAAAAGTGGGTTTCCCTCATCTCCACATGCCGGTAGATTAGGCCGTATATACGACCTGAGTCACAGGCTTTATCACCTTTACTTAGGAATCTGGACTTTGGATTTAGGCAATGGTCCTGTCCTGGAAATGTTTCTCTATGTTTCTGATGATGGATCCATTGATTAAACATGTTTGTCCAAGCTGAAGTTGTGGCGACTATTTGGTATTTGGGTATTCTATATTGACCAATGATCAATGTCTCTGTGATTTACAACCTTAAGAAGAGCAGTGCAATTTCTGCACGTTTTAAATAAATACTACTGGATATAGAAAAATCCAGAAAGCGAATGCAACTTTTTAGAGCTGCTGTACAACAGTTTGCTACTTTTAATTTAGTATAATTGTGTCTCTTTGTGGTCATTTTGTGTCTCTTTGTTGTTGTTTTGCTCCCTTTCATAGCCGTTGTGTAGAACATACGTCTATGTTCATCTTGTTTAAGTAATGTTCAGATTGAATTCCGATAACTAGACACGGCGCATGCGTATAGTCAGAATGAATATGAATGACGAGCATGACTCACGTTGCCTGTAATGTCTTCTCAAGTTCCCGAGTAAAGAAACTAATTACACGGAGTCCGGAATTGTGTCACTCGTCTTTCAACATGGTGTCAGAAGTTGAGGTTTGGTTATGAATGGAATACCTGCCTACGACGTGGTAAGACGTACTTTTCTCAGCGCTTTGAGGACGTAGCAAACAGCCAGCTAGCGCTGCACGTCTAACGTAGCAAAGGCTAACTTCCGACGACAACGACCATGGCTGAAGGATTCCGTAGACCAGAACTGCTGATATTTGATGGAAACATAGCTGAAGGATGGCGTGTATTCGAGCAAGAATATGAAATATTCATTGCAGCTGCTCACTCCGATAAGGATGCTCGAACTCGAGCTTTCATACTTTTGAACTTAGCTGGTTCGGAAGCTATTGAACGAGAACGTGCTTTCGTCTATGCACCCGCTGTTCATGCGGGGGAGGGAGACGACAGACGTTTAGTGACCACAGCAGAATCGAGAGAAGATCCTGAATGTCTCAAACGAAAATTCCGCCAACTTTGCAGCCCTCAAACAAACATAACAATGGAAAGGCATAAGTTTAATACAAGAAACCAACGACCAGATGAAACAGTGGAGGCGTATGTGAGTGACCTGAAAATCAAAGCTAAGAACTGCAGATTTGGTGAACTCAAAGACGAGTTAATCAGAGACAGAGTGGTGTGTGGCATAATGAATGATAGCATGAGAAAGCAACTTCTGCGTGACAATGAGCTAACTTTAACCAAAGCCATTGAAGTGTGCCAAATATATGAACAGACCGAGCAACACACAAAAGCCCTTGCAGCTCCAAAGCAAACACTTGCTAAAGTGGACAGTTTACAACACGCAGTCAAGAAAAGACAGCCACAGAAGCTAAAATCAGGCATTGAGCAGCGTGCATCACAATCACATTCAGACCAGCGTTACGCTTCGACATTTAACTGCAACAATTGTGGAAACAAGCATGAGGCCAGAAGAGAGAAATGCCCTGCTTATGGTCAGCAATGTCACAAGTGTGAAAAATGGAACCATTTCCAGAAATGCTGTAAATCATCACAAACACAAGGCTACAAAAAGAGATATGTCAATCAGGTTGAAACTGTGCAGGCCTCTAGCAGTGATGAAGAACTGTACTTTGTGGATGGAGTTAGTGTGGCAAGTGGAACTGTTGATGCTGTCGACTCCCATCTGATGCATAGGAGTGACATATTCTCCACTGTGCACATTAATGGAAAACCTGTAGAACTCAAAGTCGATACTGGCGCTAAATGTAACGTCATGGCAGCTGATCTTTTTGCACAAGTGAGAAAACATGAAAAACTCCAGTCATCACAGGGTACTAAACTGGTAGCTTATGGGGGTGAGGAAATCCACACAGCTGGAATAGCCCTACTTTCGTGCCACTCTGCAGGCGGAACATACACCTTGCAATTCTACATAGTAAAACGAAACGTACAACCTCTCCTTGGCCTACCAGACTGTCTCCGTTTAAGCTTAATCACCTTGAATAAAGAAGTTCATCAGATAGGCATCAGCGAGGAAACAAGTTTCTCACGCCAGATGTTTACAGAGTATGCTGACCTCTTTAAAGACGAACTTGGCAAGCTTCCAGTCACGTATTCCATGAAGCTAGACCCGGAGGTCCATCCCATGGTAAAACCTGCACGAAAAATACCAGTGCCAATACAAGATAAGGTTAAAGCAGAACTGACCCGGATGGTCAACTTAGGTGTGATCACCCCTGTCACAGATCCCACTGAATGGGTTTCGTCTATGGTCGCCACTCACAAGAAAAACTCAGATGACATCAGACTGTGCATTGATCCAAGGGATCTAAATAAAGCCCTGAAACGTCCACACCATCCTATGCGTACCGTAGAGGAAGTAGCTGCACAAATGCCCAATTCCACAGTCTTCTCTGTCCTCGACGCAAAATGCTCATTCTGGCAGATCTCACTTGATCACAAGTCATCCATGTTAACGACTTTCAGCTCTCCATTTGGCAGATTCCGCTTTCTGAGAATGCCATACGGAATCAACTCAGCCAGTGAGGTGTTCCAGCGCGCGATGGAGCAGATCTTTGCTGGATACCCCTGCGCTGTCATTGTGGACGACATAATCATCGGCGGAAAAGATGACAAAGAGCATGAACAAAACCTCAGAAAAGTGCTAGATCGTGCAAGGAAAGTGAACCTTAGGTTCAACCCCTCAAAGTGCAAATTTAGACTGAGAGAAGTCGGTTATGTTGGACATGTGTTCACAAGTGAAGGATTAAAGCCAGACCCTACAAAGACAAAGGCGATCAGCGAAATGCCCATACCGGAAAACGTCACAACCCTTCAGCGTTTCTTAGGGATGATCAACTATTTAGGAAAATTCATTCCTAACTTCAGCGAGATCTCAGCCCCGCTGCGTGAGCTTACATGCAAAGACATTCAGTGGTGCTGGCTGAAACATCACCAGGAGGCATTCGATGCTTTGAAACAGTGCCTGTCCAGTCCACCCACTCTGCGCTACTACAATGTCAAGAAACCCGTCACACTCACCTGTGATGCCTCACAGTATGGACTCGGAGCAGCATGTCTTCAGGAAGATGCTCCGATTGCCTACTCGTCCCGGACATTGACACAGACAGAGATGCGCTATGCGCAAATTGAAAAGGAACTGTTAGCAGTTGTTTTTGCATGTTCCAAGTTCAATGATTACATCTATGGGAAGCAGATCCAGATTGAGACTGATCATCAGCCATTAGTCACAATACTCAACAAGCCCATACACTCGGCTCCAGCCAGGTTGCAACGCATGATGCTGAGGCTGCAAAAGTACAACTTCAACATCGTCTACAAAAAAGGCTCACAGATGTACATCGCTGATACCCTGTCACGTGCCCCCAGAACAACAACAGAGCAGCACAACGAGACAGGTGACTATGAGATCATGTCAGTCCAACACATCTCATCCTCCAGGCTGACTGAATTGAGTCAACACACTGCTTCAGATCCAGTTCTACAGAAACTGAGCGGTGTCATATCAAAGGGCTGGCCTTCTAAACAAGCTCGGTTACCTCCAGAGATCCGCCAGTATTTCCCCTACAGAGATGAACTGGCAGTTGAAGATGGTGTCGTTATGAAAGGCCCAAAGACTGTCATTCCCAAGTCTTTGCAAAATGACTACATCACCATTCTCCACAGAGGCCACCCAGGCTCAGAATCCACTAAACGCAGAGCGCGTGGAATAGTGTTCTGGCCCACAATCACTGAGGACATCGAAAAAGAAACAACTACATGTCCGGTGTGCAACAGTACAAAACCTCACCAACAAAAGGAGCCACTCAAGCTACACCAAGTGCCTGACCTACCGTGGTCAACAGTCGCAACCGACATCTTTGAGTGGAATGGCCAACACTATTTAGTTATAGTTGATTCCTATTCAGGTTGGTTTGAGATCGACCTACTTCGTGACCTAATAGCCAACACTGTGATTACAAAACTAAAAAGGCACTTCTCTGTCCATGGCAGCCCGCACAAACTTATTTCCGACAACGGCACTCAATTCACCAGCCAACGCTTCACAGACTTTGCCCTAGCCTGGGATTTCAGTCATGTAACAAGCAGCCCAGAATATCCACAAGCCAACGGGCTAGCTGAACGTGCCGTTCGTAGTGCAAAGCAGCTAATGGAAAGATCGAAGAGAGACGGAACCGATGTCTTTCTCAACCTGCTCAATCTTCGCAATGTGCCACGTGACCGCACACTTGGCTCCCCAGCCGAAAGGCTGATGTCCAGGCAGACACGAACCACCCTACCTGTGAGCAAGAGACTGTTGGTCCCAAAGTCCAAGAACAACACAGTTGTCAGGGCAGGGCTTGTTCGTAAACGCCTATCACAAAAGGAATGCTATGACAAGTCCAGCAGACCCCTTCGTCCCTTACATCAAGGCGAAGTTGTGAGGATGCAAACCCCTCTTGGGCATGACCGCCTAGGAACCGTCAAGGAAGTCTGCAAGGAACCCAGGTCATACATCGTCCAATCAAAAGGAGGAGAATACAGACGGAACCGCAGGCATATCCTCCCCGTCTCGGAACCTCCACCACAACAGGGAGACCCCCAAGACTTCACTCCTGCATTTCAGTCACCCACCTTCCGTCCTGAAGAAGAACAAACACTCAACCACACACAAAACATGAGCCAGGACCCTGTCCAATCCCCCAATGGGACAGCAAACAATACATACATCACCCGCTCTGGAAGAGCTTGCAGGCCAAATCCTAAGTATGTGCAGTAGGCACTAGGCCTAGACTAGACTGTTAATAAAAAAATAAAAAAAAGGATATGTGAAACTCATGATGTGATATGTGACATGCCAACAGTATAATTTGCCTTACCTGTGATTCAGTTTGAGTTTAGAATTAACGGATTTAGTTTCAAGTGAAAATGGCATTGAACTCATTTGTTAATACACATGTATTAGAACATGTTTGTTTATTGATTCCCACAGCCGTAAGCTAAGGAAAGGGGATGTAGAACATACGTCTATGTTCATCTTGTTTAAGTAATGTTCAGATTGAATTCCGATAATTAGACACGGCGCATGCGTATAGTCAGAATGAATATGAATGACGAGCATGACTCACGTTGCCTGTAATGTCTTCTCAAGTTCCCGAGTAAAGAAACTAATTACACGGAGTCCGGAATTGTGTCACTCGTCTTTCAACACGTTGTGAGTCTCTTTTCAGCCATTTTGCACTCTTAGTTGTTCTAGTTCTCATTGCAGTCTTTTTGTGTGTCTTGTAGTCATGTTTTGTCTTTTTGTAGTTGCTTTATGTCTCTTTGTGATTTGTGCCCCTTTTCATAGCTGTTGTGAGGCCTTTTTTTTGGTTTATTTGTGTCTCATGAAGCGGTTTGGTCTCTGAGCCCAGGTAGATTCCCAGGTAGATGTTTATGCCTCGCGGTATTCTTTTGATCTTGCGGTCATGAGACTGGACCGGACGGACATCCCTTTCATCAAATGCTTACGAATTATTATTATTATTGTTATTATTACTATTATTATTATTATCATTATGGAGTGACTGATAGCCACAATTTTCTACTGGGCGTGCATTATAAGAAGTTAACCCGTTTCTTCAAACATAATTATGAAAATAAAAATAAAATGTACTTTTAGAAAAAAGGTTGGGGGTTTTCTGTTTTTCTGTAGTGGATTTAAAAGTAACTGCATATTGGGTCACCTGCATTGGCTTCAACACACAATGATGTGGTTGCAGCTCGATTAATATTGTACCGTGAGAGTCTACTCTGCCTTTGGTCAGCGGTATTGGGGTATTTATGATATAATATTGCTGCCTTATTCAAGTAGATGCAGTCACTTGTTTCAGGGTGTACTCGTGAAACAAGACATTCTACCACAAAACAACCACAAGGGACTTTAGGACGAAGAGAAACACATTTGGGCTAAAGTAGTCGGTAATACCTACTGCAGCCTGCTGTGGTCCTCTAAAACAGCGGTCCCCAACCACCGGTCCACGGCCCGGTACCGGTCCATGGTGGGTCGTATCATTTTATTACATCATATTTATTACGTCATATTTATCGCCCACACACAGTGAAAATATTGTCTGATACGAAACCGGTCCGTGGCGTAAAAAAGGTTGAGGACCACTGCTCTAGAGCCAGACGGATTATTTTGTTGCCCCACATCCTCAAAAAGTAGGTAAGATCCAAGTCTGCTCTCTGTGTTCAGTTTGCAGCAAAATATGGAGACATCTTCAGCCTTCGGCTCTTCGGTGGAAAGATCGTGGTCCTCAACGGCTACAAGCTTGTGAGAGAGGCCCTGGTCCTAAAAGGAGAGGACTACGTGGATCGCCCCTTCATACCGTTGTTCGATGCATTGACTCACAGCAAAGGTGGCGTTGTGTTGCATTGTTTTTAAAACTTTGCTGCTAGTTTGTATTATGACGCCATTTTAGGCATGGTAGCAATATTAGCATTGTGCTAGCTGTTAGTTGTATCCATTTGGGTCTCATGCTGTTTTGGTTTCCCACAGGTCTGGTGATATCGAATGGCCACCAGTGGAAGGAGCAAAGGAGATTTGCTATCCGTACACTCAGAAACTTTGGAGTGGGCAAGAAGAGCCTGGAGCAGTCCATCCAGCAGGAGTGTCAATATCTCACTGAGGCGATTGCCCTTCAGCAAGGCACTGAACAAATCATGTTTCTCTACAAGCAACAACTAATAGGCCTTTTTACAACGACACATTATTTTCTTTTGACGTTGGATGACGTTTTGGGGTTTTCTGTCCATTCTTGAGAAAGTGATATATCAAGTACACATTGAGGGATTTCTTTTATTCTTTAAATTTTGGCACAAACCTGGACCACCTGGACTCAGGGTTTACCTGATTTGAATTTGGTGGTCAAAAGGTCACCAACAGCATGGAGAATTGGCCATATATATATATATATATATATATATATATATATATATATATATATATATATATATATATATATGTGTATATATATATATGTATATTATACCAACCTATTTATAATGAAATACGTCACAGTACGTTTCATCTATGTGTGTCTTATCTATATTTTCTCTTTATTTTACAGGCAAGCCTTTTGATGCCCAGCCGCCGATAAACCAGGCTGTGTCCAACATCATCTGCTGCCTGGTGTTTGGGGATCGCTTTGACTACTCTGACAAGCAGCAACAGTTTATTCTTCAGACCTTCACTGAGTTATTGTACCTAGAGGGAGGCTTTTGGGCCCAGGTGAGCCTGCTTTGCACGATGCAGCGTGCAGGAATTCTTTTCCCCAGGTAGACCCCATATGTCCAAAATGTACTCTAATAAAAACAATTTTTATAAAACAACAAATTAACATGACGTTGAATACCATGTGGTCACCAGTGGTGGAAGGTGTCAGATCCTTAATAATTCACACAACAATGTAAAAATACCCTATTACAACACAAAGGTATTATTGATAACATGTTCTAAAAACATCAAAAGTAAAAATACTCATGTTCGTTGTCACTGATATATCGTTATATATTACATAATTAGATTGTAACTGCATTAACGTGTACGTAGTATTTGTAACTGTTGTAGCTGGTGGAGGTGGAACTACTTACTACAGCAATAGCTGGTTAGTCCACTGCTGCCCAACATATTTATTGTGATTTACAGGAAGTGTCAGTTTTTTTTGTTGATAAAATGCTAATTTGCAGCCGCTACCTGTGTCTTTTGCCTTAAATCCCAGATAACCGTCTTCATGCCCTGTAGGTTTATAACGTTGCACCCAGGCTGATGAGTTGGCTTCCTGGACCTCACCAGAGGATATTCTCTCTGATGCAAACGCTCCTCGACTTCATACAAGTAAAGATCGAAGAACACAGAGAGAGCTTTGACGCCTCCTCGCCGAGAGACTACATCGACTGCTTCCTCGCAGAGATGGGAGAGGTGAGCGCTTGAAAGCGGCGGCGTTGTGTTTGTCCTCTTTTGCATTTTCTAATGAAAACTGTCTCTTGTGTTATTGACAGAAGGAGGACAAAGACTCCGGTTATGATTTCAAGAATCTGTGTTATTGCACCTTGGACCTGTTTATTGCTGGAACTGAAACCACTACGACCACTTTACACTGGGGACTGCTCTACATGATCTACTACCCTCACATACAAGGTGCGTGTGCGTGTGCGTGTGTGTGTGCGTGCAAGACCCAACCCATTCCTGCATGGTTTGTAAATGAGGGAGCATTTACAGGTCAGGCCTGTGTTATTAGAGAATGCAGTACACTGACTCACTGTTTCCTGTCTTTGCTGTGTGCAGCGAGAGTCCAAGTAGAGATAGACTCCGTGATCGGTTCTACCAAGCATCCCTCCATGTCAGACAGAGAACAGATGCCGTACACTGACGCAGTCCTCCACGAAATCCAGAGAATGGCCAACATCCTCCCACTCAATTTGGTCCGCATGGCCGGCAAGGACACCACGCTGGACAAGTACACGTTCCCAAAGGTGCACACGGCGTGGGACAATTTTACTTTGTTTTCTCAGTGGGATTTTCTGACAGCATGGCTTTTGAATGTGGTGCTTTTTTCAGTAACCAGCTCCAAAAAACATTGATTTATTGTGGCGATACAAGTGCCGATTACTTAACTCAAATGAATAAGTGAACCAAATCGGCGAGTTGATTGCTATGATTAATGGATGGGAACTGAATAGCCAACGATGATAATGAGGTAAAATCATATCTTACTGGGGGAAATATTCAGAATTCATGTAGAAAACACATTTATTGAGTTATGATGACCTGTTGTATAAGGGCCTAAAATGTACAAAACCGCTGCAGGCATTTTACAGATATGAAATAAATTTTGACAAAATACTACATATGTCCATTAAGTAGCTCTTCTGTCCACGTTGGCTTAATGGTCGATTAAAAAATAAAATTCTCGACCTTGGAAACGGCAGTAATAAAACAGTAAAAATAATCCACAATAGCACTATTATATAGACAGACAGAATAAACAAGTATTTTATTTAAAAATGTATTCATACTGCACCAGGTAAAGTGGTTAAAGTGACCAAAAAAAGTGATTTGAAGTGTTTTGTTTCAATTGCTGTTTTCAAGGTTGTTAATTAACCTCAAAGCTCTACTTTGTAATTTGTTTATTTTCACCTGCTTAGATTTGAGTTTTTTTCCTCTAGAAGAAAATTTTAAAAGGAGAGATCTGTTTGATTTCCCGTTTTCCTTCATGTCTTCAGGGCACCATCATCATGCCGACACTCACCTCGGTGCTACGTGACGAGTCCATGTGGGAAACTCCACACACCTTCAACCCGAAACATTTTCTGGACCAGGACGACAAATTCAGGAAGAGAGAAGCCTTCCTTCCTTTTTCAGCAGGTTAGTCAGGAGTTGCAACGCTCTAATGGCGGTAATGTGTTGTTTAAACCTTTTAAAGAGCTTCACAGATTAGAACAAAACAATAATAAATACTATTGCTTGCCAGGTCCATTTGCACGTTTAAGCATTTACTCAGGCTGTACCGAATAGTTCGAAGCTTCATTAATAACGTGGACGTTGAAATTATAAATCGGCATTTGAATGCTGCACACTTTTTAAAATTTTTTAATGTCTTTTCCATCCATCCATTTTCATCCGCTTATCCGGGGGCGGGTCGCGGTGGCAGCAGTTCCAGCAGGCTGACCCAGGCTTTTCTCTCACCTGCAACATTTACCAACTCATTCTGGGGGATCCAGAGGCTTTCCTGGCCAGCTGGGCGATATAATCCCTCCAGCGTGTCCTGGGTCTTCCCTGGGGTCTCCTACTAGTTGGACATGCCTGGAAACCCTCTAATGGGAGGCGTCCAGGAGGCATCCTGATTAGATGCCCGAACCACCTCAGCTGACTCCTTTCGACACAAAGGAGTAAGTGCTCAACTCCAAGTTCCCTCCTGATGTTCGAGCTCCTTACCCTATTTCTAAGGCTGAGCCCGGCTACCCTACGTAGGAAACTCATTTCGGCCGCTTGTATCCGAGACCTCGTTCTTTCGGTCACGACCCAGAGTATGTGACCATAGGTGAGGGTTGGGACGTAGACCGACCAGTAAATGGAGAGCTTCGCCTTCCGGCTCAGCTCCCTCTTCACCAAGACGGCCCGGTGCAGCGCCTGTTTTACTGCTGCAGCCGCACCGATCCGCCTCTCGATCTCCCGCTCCATCTTACCCTCACTCGTGAACAAGACCCCTAGATACTTGAACTCCTTCACTTGGGGTAGGCCCTCTGTCCCCACCTGGAGGGAGCAATCCACCGGTTTCCAGCAGAGCACCATGGCCTCAGATTTGGAGGTGCTGACTCTCATCCCCGCCGCTTCACACTCGGCTGCAAAACGCCCCAGTGAATGCTGGAGGTCACGATCCGATGAGGCAAACAGGACCACATCATTTGCGAACTGCAGAAGCGACCCTGAGACCCCCGAACCTGACAAAGACAGCCCAACAATGTCCAACGCCTTCAGCATCTCAGGGCGGATCTAATCCACCCCTGACGCCTTGCCACCAAGGAGCTTTTTGACTACCTTAGTGGCCTCTGCCAGGGATATGGGTGCAACCACCCCCAAGTCTTCTGGCGCTGCCCCCTCTCCAGGGGACATGTTGGCCGGGTTTAGGAGTTCCTCAAAGGGCTCTTTCCACTGCCCGGCGATATCCCCTGCCTGGGTCAGCAGTTCCCATCCCCTGCTAATAACAGCCTGGGGTAGGCCCTGCTTTCCCTTCCTGAGCCGCTGGATGGTTTGCCAGAACCTCCTTGAGGCCAACTGAAAGTCCATCTCCATGGCCTCCCCAAACTCCTCCCATGCCCGAGTTCTAGCATCGGCCCTTCTGGCCTGCCGGTACCTGTCAGCTGCTTCAGGAGAACCCTGTGCCAACCTGGCCCGAAAGGCCTCCTTCTTCAGCTTGACTGCTTCCCTCACCCCCGGTGTCCACCACCGGGTTCTCGGGTTGCCGCCACGACAGGCAACGATGACCTTCCGACCACAGTTCCTAGGGGCTGCGTCCACAATAGAGGCTTTGAACATGGTCCACTAGGATCCCATGTCCCCAACCTCCCTCGGGATGTGTCAGCAGTCCTTCCGGAGTTCGAAGTTGAAGACCTGCCGGACAGGATCCTCCACCAGATGTTCCCAGTTCACCCTCACTACACATTTGGGCTTGCCAGGTCTTTCTAGGTTCAGATCGGGCAAGCCGTTCCTCCCAATCACCCCCGCCAGGTTTCTCTATCATTGCCCATGTGAGTGTTGAAGTCTCCCAGGAGAACTATGGCGTCGGCAGGCGAAGCCCTTTCTAGGAACCCTCCCACTAACTCCCCGCAGGCGCAGGGAGGCGACCTTCTCGTTCTCCGGGGAAAACTCCAACACGGCGGCGCTCAGCCGGGCAAAACTCCCACCCGGCGCCTCTCACCCTGGGCAACTCCAGAAAAGGACAAAGTCTAACCCTTCTCCAGGAGTTGGTTCCAGAGCCAGTGCATGGAGGTGGGCCTATATATATATATATATATATATATATATATATATATATATATATATATATATATATATATATATATATGGTAACGCTCCACCTCCTGCAGCAGCTCTGGCTCTTTCCACGCTAGCGAGGTGACGTTCCATGTCCCTAGAGCTAGTCTATGCTTTCGGCGATCGGCCCGGCCTGCATGCATGTCTTTTCATCCTGTTTAAAGTTGGTATTTCTACACAGTTTCAGATAAAAATCAGGCAATACTAATGTTACTAAATCAGTCTATAAGGATATTGTACAAGTTGTAGAATTTAGATTCCAGTGTTAGCTGCCTAGGATTGTTTCCGACTCGAGTGAGCTAAACATTTACATTTACACGCAGTGATGAGTTATATTTATGTAAAGAAAGCTGATTAAAAAAGATTGTGAGGAACTTTAAACTCGTTATGAAACGGTCTCAATTCAATACCGATTTATTTACGACCTACAGATGTAAACAAGACCATCAGTGAAAAGATAAGACTATTTCTATATTCTACTGTATCATTTGAAAACCTCAACAGAAGTGCCCGACTACCGTTCCTCGTAGTCAGGAGGGGATCAAGGTGCATGTCTGTTATTTGGTTGTTTCAGACCCTGAGCTGCAGCAATATTATAAGCTCAAAGTAAATAAAGATTGTGGCATTGTTGTGCTCTCAGGTAAACGCATGTGTCTCGGCGAGCCGCTGGCCCGGATGGAGTTATTCCTCTTCTTCACCTCCCTCCTCCAGAGGTTTTCTTTTTCGCCACCGGCTGGAGAGCAGCCCAGTCTGGAGTTCAAGCTCGGAGCCACGCTCTGCCCCAAACCGTACCGCCTCTGTGCCGCACCACGCTAAGCCGACACCTTGAACCCACGAGTCCATGTGTGCTCGTGGGTGTCTGGCAATACAGCTGCTGTTGCAAGAAAATGTGTCTGCATAATGTGGACTGTGTTTTTCATCTTAATCAATCAGCTTTTTAATAAGATTTTATGTTATTAATGTTACTCTATTCAAAGATGCAAAAAAAGAATCCTTTATGATACCTGCTGTTCTGATTTTAGTCTTTTATCTTGTTTCATTTGTATGACAACAATAATGTTTCATGTCTTTGTGATTATTATGAGACGGTGCTCTTTACATTACAGAAAGTAGCACTTCTTAATGGATTCCCAAAACTTAACTAATTGGTGACACAAGGTCTTTGCCCAGTAGGCCCGTTCACTAATCCGTCCATCCAATCCAGATCAATGGATCTGTTAATGGCTGGTGTAGGAGCCATTAGTTATGTCTGTGTATTTTATTTTGGTAGTGTGTGTTTTATTATGATAGGTTATATACGGGGCACAGGTGAAACGACCAGGTGGGTAATTATGCATGGGTGACGGGGAGATCGCACGGTTTTTACCGCAAAACAACACCGGAGACTGAGAATGTACAAATTATATGTATAACTTGCAATATAATTAAACTAGCGCTGCCGCTAGCTCCCCGCTGCCGCTAGCTCCCCGCTGATGCTACTACTGGCCGCGGCCCCTCTGCCCAAGTTGGGTGTCGAGTCTGGTCCCGCTACCTTCGGTGGTTTCCGGGGAGCTAGCGGAGCGCTAGCGGGGAAGTAGCGGCGCGCTAGCAGGAGCCCCAGCTGGCTACAGCAGGGAGCTAACGGGGACACTGACCGAAGGTAGTAGCGGCTCGTAACCTGACTTTTACGGTACATCAAGCAAAAACATGTTCATATGGGCTCCTGCAGATTGTTTTAAGACAAATGTAACAACATGTTGAACCTATCCTTTGTCAGGATCTCAGGGA
Source organism: Myoxocephalus aenaeus (assembly GCA_038501785.1). Classification (NCBI taxonomy): domain Eukaryota; kingdom Metazoa; phylum Chordata; class Actinopteri; order Perciformes; family Cottidae; genus Myoxocephalus; species Myoxocephalus aenaeus. The sequence goes on from JBAMJR010000034.1 coordinate 254,659, forward strand.
GTGATGGAGAAAAACTGATTTCCTCTTAATATATGTTTCATGGCCTGTGACGTATGAGTGAAGTTTACCCTAATTATGACTCCGGTGTGGAATCAAGCGATCTGCTATATATGTATGTTCCGGACTGAAGATAAAACACATCATTGTTGACTGGAGAGCAGTCTAGGATATGCAATTTGTACATCATGTTGTAATTCTGACTCTGCTCCTTCTTTGCAAAGAATAAATGTCCTGATTGAATGATTTTACAACCGGTGTCGAGTAAGATTTTTCTAACAGGGAGCGTCACCAAAATTGTCTAAATATCTTATACCTTCTTCATCTCTGCCAGGTATACGTTGATAAAGTCATCGGGGTTCCACTTCTCCTGGTACTAGCCGATTAATCGTTACTTGTCTTGTTCTTCTTTGAAAGCTTCACAGAGGAAGTTGGTTTCCACTTTTATGTATTTTTTTATCGACTTCTGGCCCTCCCTGAAGTGACGCAGGTGAGTGTTGGCAAATTTCCTCTGCTGCTTCCAAAGGTAACCATTGCTCAAAGCTATGCCTGTGGGAATATTTTACCAAATAATTGACAAGGCAAACACTGAACAGGTTTTAGAAATGTGTCACTGCTCCTTTTGTCACTCCCTGATATGGTGTGGTGGAGGACTTTTTTTTTTTTTTGAAGCAAAAATATCAACACTATTCTCCAAAGTCAATATTTGTCTAAAGAGTTATTAGCTGACTGAGCTGCAAGTTTAGATAAATCCATTAAAGACCGGTACAACGAGATGTTTTACCCTGGAGAAAGACATTTTTCAGGTACCACACAGTCACTCTCACTTGTTCGTACTCACCAATCCCCTTGAAGACTTCGTGGAAGAGAGGGACAATATATGCTCCAAATATTGAGTCATTAGTCCAAATAGTTTTGAAGTTATGAGTATTGAAAAACAAGACATGCCCCTAAAAGGTTTATTGGTCCGTATCTCCTAAACACAATGAGATATCAAAAAGCTTTTGATAACGTTTGATACAGCTCCAATAATGATCCACAGAAAGTTTGGCATGAATCGGATCCAGCGTATAGGACTAGTTTGCAAGAATGTGTTTTTCACAAAATTTAAAATGCCAGAAAATCTAAGTAGGCAGAGTTTAGGGCTCTGAGAGGCTTATTTGTAGAGCAGGTGGAGATGGACATGTGTCCAAAATCTGAGTCAATCGGACATATTGGACGAGGTGCGTCACCGGTCCAACATCTAGGGGGCGCTAGAGAGCCTTTTTTAAAACACAAATATGATGCCTACATCAGATTGCTATTTTCACCAAGCCTGACAAGTGTGCCAAATTTGGTGAGTTTTCGAGCATGGCAAACACCCCAAATGTGTCAAGTTCCTACATATTTTTCATCAACTCTTGCCCAACTTGAAATGGCTGGTACATTCGGTCCAAAGGACGCACGGGACAACACAGTGCAATCTTTATTGTTTTTATTTCTCAATTGTTGGCTTGTTGGTCCATCAGGTTGAAAACCTTCCAACGCAAAAAGTTATAGAACAAAAATGTAAATAAACTTTAAACAATTTCCCTCCAACAAATTAATAAATACTACAGTACCAGTGGCTTCTTTGGCTGTATCATTAGTTGACTCCTTCCCTCTCTCTCTCAGCTAAAATGTTTGCTGTGAGACCTTCCATCCACAGGTGTTTCAAGTGAAGTAATCAGCAGCCTGCACTGGCCTACTGGCGGTGCATTCTGGGACTTGCAGTCTTTTCTTTTTCTTTTTTCTTTTTCTTTTGGCAAAGTAAAGTAATTTGAACTCAACAATTGCGTTCTAAGAATTGCAATCGGGTCCTCTCGAACTGACTACGTAACTCGCTTAGACCCTAATAAAGAACTATTAATTTTTGGAGAAAATACATGAATGTGAAGTGAGTGGCGACCTGTCCAGGTCCTTCACCCAACGTCAGCTGCGATCAGCTCCAGCAGATAAGTGGTTTGGATAATGGAATATGGAATGAAGTGATATGAAACTGTCAGTTGAGTAAAAAACACTTGCAAGCGTATGGTATTATTGTGTATTTATTGTTATTCCTGTCTTTAAGCCAAATTGTCCCTCGGATATCAAAGATCAACCCTTCTCTACTCTAGGAAAATAAAGTGTCCGCCTCACCTTCTCCAATGTTTTGAAGTCCACTCCTGTGAAGATATTTCCTAGAAAAGGCACCGGCCAGGGGGAAAGCTGTGCGGCCTCCAGTTTCTGACCACATCTGTCAGAAGTAACACTGCAAAACTGAACAACAGTAAAGTCCAAACAATCAAAAAGTGCTTCAAAAATCATGATGAATATGTTTCAAAAGGCCCCCTCTATAAAATCTGTTTGCTTCCACAAGAGGGAGACATGTGTCATGTTATCTGAGTGAGTGAGGAGGAAGCTGAGGGGGAAAGAGGCCCAAACAAGAGCATGTTATGCAACACTGTTGGCCTCTCTGAAGCTTTGAAGGGAAAAACAAGGTCGGAGCTTGAACTCTTCCAGACAGTTTTATGCATGTGTAGTCCTTATCATTTTGATAGTAAATCAATTTGTCAGTAATCAGTCAGTGGAAGATAGATATATTTTGAGAAAGATTTTTATTTTATATGACAGGATCTTTGAAAAATATGACTAAAACATGTTCCACGGACTAAATCTTGATCAAAACAAAAACAAAAAAAGACTTAAATGTGACCAACTACAATTTTAATTGAGCTGCTAAGCACTATTAAAAAAAACACTGTCCTGAAGGACACTCACACTTTTTCCTGCGTGTATGGTTTGTGCTTTTATTTTGAAGGTCAGAGACGAAAAAAAAAAAGGAAGTCTCATCTTATATCACGATTTCCAATCATGTCTGAACATAAACATTCCGCCCATATCCTTAACTGATCTCTAAACAGTCGCGCTCGCAAAGTTAAAGCAGCTGTCACAGTTAAGCCATCAAATGGAGGCAATATACAATGTGCTCGGCTTGGAGTGGATGGACGGCAGGAGCGTTTTGATATTTCTGTTTGTTTTTCTGGTGTTTGCGGATGTTTGGAAGAACAGAGCTCCGCCGAACTTCCCTCCTGGACCCTGGGCTCTTCCTTTCATCGGTGACCTCCATCGCATGAACCCCACCAGATTCCACCTGCAGATCGGAGAGGTATGTTGTGAGGGTCAGTGTGCAAACGGCCTGTAAACAAACAAACAAACAAGGTGTTGTGTTGAATAGTGTTACCCCGATACGTGATTCCCTCCCCGTTACCTTTGACCTGAACTCGTCCTCTTAGCCAGCATAGGGGGCGCTGTTATTTTACCTGGAGGGAAACAGGTACATGTAGAGCTCGTTTTAACTACTTTATATACTGCTGGGTTGCTTGGGAATTTCCCCCCAGTATCACTGAAGTATTATTTTATTTATTTATATATCTGTAAAGCAACTAGTAACTCAAATTGTCACATACATGTCGTGGAGAACACAGCACAACATTCCCCCCTCAGCTGTAAAATACAAAATGAAATACAATACTAGAGAAAATCTAATAATTCAATAACAAATAATAATAATATATATATATATATATATATATATATTAGTGTGTGTTAAATCATGTTTACAAAATGATCAAAAAGATAAATAAATAATACACTATTTGTTATCATTTTAAGACATCATAATACTAAAATATATATATATATATATATATATATATATATAAATAAAACACTTAACGCACTTACATGGAGCTTCACAATCTAACACAGCACATTTAAAACACAGAGAGAATAAAATCTAACTAAAAGACAAAACACGTGGATATTAATACAAACAACTGACTCACTGAAAAGAAAATATTTAAAAAGTGGGTTTTCCTCATCTCCACATGCAGGTAAATTAGGTTGTGTATATATGACCTGAGTCACAGGCTTTATCGCCTTTACGTAGGAATCTGGACTTTATTAAATTACAGCAGTGTAATTGACTATTGATGAAGGCAATGGTCCTGTCCTGGAAATGTTTCTCTATGTTTCTGATGATGGATCCATTGATTAAACATGTTTGTCCAAGCTAAAGTTGTGGAGACTATTTGGTATTTGCGTGATCCATATTGACCAATGATCAATATGTCTGTCTTATCGGCATTTGGCTGTAGAACATTTTGTGATATCCACTTGTGGATATCACACAGGCAGTTTAGCAGATTGCCATTTACGACCTTAAGAGCAGTGCACCTTCTGCATTTTTAAATAAATACTACTCGGTAATACCTACTGCAGCCTGCTGTGGTGCTCTAGAGCCAGACTGATTCTTTTGCTGCCCCACATCCTCAGAAAGTAAGTCCGCGCCAAGTCTGCTCTCTGTTCAGTTTGCAGCGAAATATGGAGACATCTTCAGCCTTCGGCTCTTCGGTGGAAGGATCGTGGTCCTCAACGGCTACAAGCTTGTGAGAGAGGCCCTGGTCCTAAATGCAGGAGACTACGTGGATCGCCCCTTCGTACCGTTGTTCGATGCAGTGGCCGGCAACAATGGTGGCGTTGTGTTGCATTGTTTAAAACTTTGCTGCATGGTAGCAATATTAGCATTGGGCTAGCTGTTAGTTGTATCCATTCGGGTCTCATGCTGTTTTGGTTTCCCACAGGTCTGGTGATGTCGAATGGCCACCAGTGGAAGGCGCAGAGGAGATTTGCTATCCGTACACTCAGAAACTTTGGAGTGGGCAAGAAGAGCCTGGAGCAGTCCATCCAGCAGGAGTGTCAATATCTCACTGAGGCGTTTGCCCTTCAGCAAGGCATTTTTTGTTTTCTTTAAATTATTGCACAAACGTCCACCTGGGCCCTATTCCTCGTACCTGGCTTACTGAGTTAGCCGGATAATTTTCAGGATAAGATGACGCATGTCAGGTTTTTCGGTTCCACGAAGCAAGTTTGGATAAATCACCATAGCAACACATCCAAATCCCTTAACCTGCTCCAGGGCAGGTTTACTGAAATTCACTGGATAAGTTGGCCACTCCCACCGGACAAAAAAGGCAGCTCCCTTCCTCATTGATGAAGGAGCGATATTAGTTTTATAGGGAGAGAGTTCTTCCAGATCGACGACTTCCTGTACGAGCGCTATCGATTCTGCCGACAAGGAATCATTTATTTACGAGACCTTCTCGAGCCGTACATTGAACACCACACGGCACAGCTGAGCATTGACCGTCTCACATACTGTATGCAGACTGGATCACATACTGTATGCAGACTGGATCACAGCCTTGAGCTTTTTTACAAGTGGTACATGTTTGTACAGTGTCGGCGATGCGGAGAACATCGAGAAAGCCGCTGCATGCCTTGCTGTTCGTAACGTTTATTTAGTGCTTAAGAAACTTATGGATGTGTTGAAAGCACTCATAATTATATGACATTATTGTAGAAAATGATTACGGTGGACTCATAAGAATACAGAGAATCACACAATTTATTTTCACTGCGTCAATTGATTGAATTTCTGATTATGAATAATACATACATACTGATCCGCCCATACACATATTCAAACTCCTAGTTATATGGTAATCTACACATACATGTATATACACATATATAGTACATGATACATACGCGCATACAGTACATATATCCTCATAAGTATCTATTAATTTGTATACTACTGCCAGCAGGCACATTTAAAGAAACATAAATCTGATTGATTTGGGTGATGAGGCACTTAAAATAATTTTCCCAACACTGACACATTTAACTTGTCTGATATTTTGCGATGCTTATGTCTCGCAGCGGGGGCAGTGTTATGCTGCATTCACAGCAAACACGTTGCGAATATTCGCAACGCGTTGGCTGTGAACGCAGCATTAGACTTTGCCATGATTATGGACTTGACTTTCTCATATGCATTCATGATCATCTCCTGCTCCTCAACTGAGAAAAAAAGAGGCTGTTCCTCTGAGTTTAGTTGCCATTGTAGAGTTAGATCATGGAATATGTGCTCAAACTATGCTCCCTTTTGAAGAAGAGCGTGCATGCGCAATTATCCAGATGACTGACGTCTCGTTCGAATTAACGAGACTGAGGGCGGATCAGCATTTGAGGAACCGACATGGCCTGTCTTCAATCATCTCGGTAATTTAAGCTGGATAATAGGACATTTGATCGACTTTGTTGAACCAGGTACGAGGAATGGGGCCCTGGACTCAGGGATTACCGGATTCAAACTTGGTGGTCAAAGGTCACTGACCTCACATTAAAAAAGCAAATAAAAACTGAAAACCATCCTTTTATAAATACAATAGATAAAACTGGGAGGAAGAAAGCATGCATTTTGCACTTACATTTTCAGTGTTATTTGAAGAATTTTAAACAGATCCGGAAAACAATTAACATTTAAAATGAAAGGGAAAAAAAAGTCAAATAGAATACAATGATGAACTTATATTTTAGGATATAAACTGCAACTTGACTGGTTGTGGAAGGTTAATGTTTATTCTGTGAGCGTGATTTCCCTTAAACTTTGCAGAACAGTATGGAGAATTGGACCAACCTATTTATCATTAATAACCGATATGTCAGTACGTTTCATCTGCCCATCACACATTTTATCAATTTTTTACAGGCAAGCCTTTTGATGCCCAGCCGCCGATGAACCAGGCGGTGTCCAACATCATCTGCTGCCTGGTGTTTGGGGATCGCTTTGACTACTCTGACAAGCAGCACCAGTTTATTCTTCAGACCTTCACTGAGTTATTGTACCTAGAGGGAGGCTTTTGGGCACAGGTGAGCCTGCTTTGCACAAATCAGTGTGCAGGAATCTTTTTTTAAATAGTGTTTTTTTTCTTTTTTCAACCCAGGCCCCATATGTCCAAAGTGTATTCTAATAACTATTTTTCTAAAGGGTGGTGTTACGACCTGCCTAAGGGTACACAGGCGTAACAGACATTTAGGGAAAAATAGCCTTGGCGAAGGTGAAACAAGGAAGGAACGATAAGGCGGGTGAGATATTTAAGCGGCAATACACATCATTTATTGACAGCTCATCAGTTAACAAAAAGGTAAATCAACTAAAAATGGAAGCAAAAAGCATCAGGGTCTCAAAGGCCAAAACAACAAACAAAAACCCCCACACTAGCTAGAACACAAAATCTTTCTTGCCTATTGTAACAAAAGGAAAAACAATACTGACCTCCCTGTCTAGCCACAAAATGGAAATGACAAAAAAAATGGCAGAGAACCCCTACACAGCTTCCCCCAAAATAATGCAAATAGCCTGCACCATACAACCGCAGGTCTGACCGCTCAGAAAGGAAGAGAGAGCAAGAGCACTGGATCTGGTCGTATAATATATATATCCAGCCCACTGATCGTCTGATGTCTCTCAGGTGGCGCTGCTCCAGGTGCGCCAGATCTGAAACAATTAGACAGCCCTCTTATCAAGAGGGGGCGGAGTTAAGTCAGGGGGCTTTTTTAATTTTTTTTATCTTGTTCTAAAAGGTCACCACAGTTGTCATACTGGAGTTATTTCACTCTGTGAGCCGACTCGAGTGATCCAAACATTTCCAATAAGCGCTGTAACTTCAAAGATTAAACATTTTAGATAAAATAAATGTATATAATAATTGTCTGCAAGTACCCCAAAATGATAATTACTTCCTGTAGGCTGTAGGGTAAGAAATGAGTTTTTAAAATCCTGTTATACTGAGGGAAATATTTAGAATTCATGTAGAAAACACATCAATTGAGTTATGATGACCTGTTGTATTGTATTAACCGGCATTTTACAGTTAATAAATTAATTTGACAAAATACTGCATATGTCCATTTAGTAGCTCTTCTGGCAGCATTTGATCATATCACAGAGTCTTAATCAGCCAGGTTGGCATGCAGTTAACATTTCTGTGGAGCACATAAATGCTGGTCCATGCAGGACATTTGAAGTTGTATCTAATGACATAAGTGATAGCCCCGTTTATATATTGTGACATTGATGTATTGTGATTTACAGGAAGTGTCTGTTTCTTTGTTGATAAAATACACATTTGCAGCCTCCACCTGTGTCTTTTGCCTTAAATCCCAGATAACCGTCTTCATGCCCTGTAGGTTTATAACGTTGCACCCGGGCTGATGAGTTGGCTTCCTGGACCTCACCAGAGGATATTCTCTCTGACGCAAACGGTCCTCGACTTCGCTCAAGTAAAGATTGACGAACACAGAGAGAGCTTTGACGCCTCCTCGCCGAGAGACTACATCGACTGCTTCCTCGCAGAGATGGGAGAGGTGAGCGCTTGAAGGCGTCGGCGTTGTGTTTGTCCTCTTTTGCATTTTCTAACAGGAATATGTCTCTTGTGTTCTTGACAGAAGGAGGACAAAGACTCCGGTTATGATTTAAAGAATCTGTGTTATTGCACCTTGGACCTGTTTATTGCTGGAACTGAAACCACTACGACCACTTTACACTGGGGACTGCTCTACATGATCTACTACCCTCACATACAAGGTGTGTGTGTGTGTGTGTGTGTGTGTGTGTGTGTGTGTGTGTGAGACGAAGATGACGGACGGATGGACGAACAGACGGACGGAGAAAGACAGACACAGACGGACGGAGAAAGACAGACAGACGGAGAGAGACAGACATTTACAGTCATTTACAAACCTGCATGGTTTGTAAATGAGGTCAGTTACAGCCCCCCCCCCCCCCCCCCCTCTCTGCAGTACACTGACTCACTGTTTCCTGTCTTTGCTGTGTGCAGCTAGAGTCCAAGCAGAGATAGACTCCGTGATCGGTTCTTCCAAACAGCCCTCCATGTCAGACAGAGAACAGATGCCGTACACTGACGCAGTCCTCCACGAAATCCAGAGAATGGCCAACATTCTCCCCTTCAGTTTGATCCACATGGCCGGCAAGGACACCACGCTGGACAAGTACACGTTCCCAAAGGTGCACACGGCGTGGGAGAATTTCACTTTGTTTTCTCAGTTGGATTTTTCTGACAGCACGGCTTTTGAATGTGGTGCTTTTTTTCAGCAACCAACCCATACTGTAGATTAACAGGCATTTTACAGATAATAAATAATTTTGACAAAATACTACCATTTAGTGAGAGAGGGCAAGCTCAAATCGTGGCACCGGCACCTCGTCGAGGCATTTCCGGTGGCACGTCTCAGATGCCGGGGCACCTCCGAGCTGCCGGAGCAGTTGCCACAAATTTTTCTAATCCTAGTGTCTGCTGTGTTGACTGCAGTCGCGACGGGGGCTGTTACCAGCGGCACTCTCAAACAGAACCTTAATGTATTGTCACATATTGTCAAATAACGAAAAATAAAGGGTAAACTGTCGCGGAATCTCTCCAAAACAGCGGCAGCTGCAGCGGGAAGTAGTTGCAGCTGCCGCAAAACTAGTGCCAGCTGCCGCAAAAGTGTGGCAACTGCCGCAAAACTAGTGGCAGCTCATAGGTGCCAAAGGAAGTGCCTGTACGAGGTACCGGTGCCACGATTTGAGCTTGCTCCTACTGCATTTAGTAGCTCTTCTGGGATCATATCACAGAATCGTAATCAGCCCAGTTGGCATGCAGTTAAAAAAGTATTTGGAGCACATAAATTCTGGTCCACGTTGGCTTACCGTAAACGTCGGGTTACGAGCCGCTACTACCTTCGGTCAGTGTCCCCGTTAGCTCCCCGCTGTAGCCAGCTGGGGCTCCTGCTAGCGCTCCGTTACTTCCCCGCTAACTTCCGCTAGCTCCCCGAAAACCACCGAAGGTAGCGGGACCAGGCTCGACACCCGACTTGGGCAGAGGGGACGCGGGCAGTAGCAGCAGCGCTAGCTAGCAGCAGCGCTAGCTAGCTACAACGGGGACACTGACCAGCAGTAGGAGCGGCTTGTAACCCGACTTTTACGGTAATTCTCGAGTTTTTAAAAACAAATTCTCGACCTCGGAAACGGCATTTCTCATTTTGATTGATACTTTGATAATAATTACAAATGATTTGTTTCGTTTTTTTGTTCATTAAAAACAGACTCACTGGAAGAAACATTTAAAAAAAGGAGAGATCTGTTTGATTTCCCGTTTTCCTTCATGTCTTCAGGGCACCCTCATCATGGCGGCGCTCACCTCGGTGCTACATGACGAGTCCATGTGGGAAACTCCACACACCTTCAACCCGCAACATTTTCTGGACCAGGACGACAAATTCAGGAAGAGGGAAGCCTTCCTTCCTTTTTCAGCAGGTTAGTCAGGACTACGGTTGTTTTTTCCACATCTTTTCATCCTGTTTAAAGGCGGTATTTCTGCACAGTTTCAGATAAAGATCAGGCGACACTAATGTTACGAAATCAGTCAATAAGGATTCCAGTGGTAGCTACCTAGGATGGTTTCCGACTCGAGTTAGCCAAACATTTCCAATAACTCCAGAGAGAGTTAAAAAGTCCAGTAGAGTAAACATTTTCTATAAAAAATAGATATACTAATTATAAATTGTTGTGTTGCCGACAAGCTTTAAAAAAAATGCAGTGCAGTGACGAGTTATATTTATAAAGGAAAGCTGATTCCAAATGATTGTGAGGAACTTTAAACTTGTTACAGTCTCAATTCAATACTGATTTCTTTATGAACTAAATAAGTAAACGAGACCATCGGTGAAAAGATGAGACTATTTCTATATTCCACTGTATCATTTGAAAACCTCAACAGAAGCGACCGCCTACCGTTCATCGTAGTCAGGAGGGGATCCCTGAGACCCTGAGCTGCAGACATTATAAGCTCAAAGTGAATAAAGATTGTGGCATTGTTGTGCTCTCAGGTAAACGCATGTGTCTCGGCGAGCCGCTGGCCCGGATGGAGTTATTCCTCTTCTTCACCTCCCTCCTCCAGAGGTTTTCTTTTTCGCCACCGGCTGGAGAGCAGCCCAGTCTGGAGTTCAAGCTGGGAACCACGCTCTGCCCCAAACCGTACCACCTCTGTGCCGCACCACGCTAAGCCGACACCTTGAACCCACAAGTCCATGTGTGCTCGTGGGTGTCTGGCAATACAGCTGCTGTTGCGAGAAAATGTGCATAATGTGCATAATGTGGACAGTGTTTTTCATCTTAATCAATCAGCTTTTTTAAAAGATGTTATCTTATTAATGTAACCTACTGTATTCAAAGATGCAAAACAACTTAACTAAATTCTGAAATACTTTCCACGGCACCTTGGATCGGTTTGCTAAATCTTTACATTTGTCTAATTTAAATGAGATTTTGTTTCCACATCTCATTCAGATTGCTGTGAACATGTTCACACTGTGGTTTCAGTCTGAGGTTTTGCAGGTGTGAGAAAACACTCGCATTAGAGAATACCACGTAGTTATTGGTCTGTTTATTATTCTGAATTTACTCTTCACTTGTGTGACAAAATATAATGTTTCACCTCTATGTGATTAATATGAGACGGTGCTCTTTACATTGCAGAAAGTAGCACTTTGACGGTATTTTTCTAAAATTTTATATTTTCTTAACTTTTAACTGAATTGACATATTAAAACATCAAAGTTCAAGCTTGCGGTCTCCTTTTTATGTGAGCATGCACCTCATCTCAATTCTGGGTTTTCCCTGTCAAGCTTTTGAAGTTAGAAATGGAAAATAACCAGCGAAAGGTAATCACACAAACTAGACTAGTAGTTGAGAAAGTGTCTCTGACACTGAGGGAATATATAAGCGACCAGCTAAATGAGAAAAATATGGGAATATATATATTTTTATTATTGTGAAGTGACCTCTTTTGGACTGAAAGTGTAAGTTTGCTTTACCAACCTTGCTGCTCAAAGGGAAAACCAGTACATGTATATTTATTGTCCTTTCAGAGACGGCAGTAAATAATGTTTTATGTTTTTTGATGTTTTATGAATAGACAATGTTTGCCTTGATGTTTTAAGTCGCTGTAAAAAAACCCTCAGAAGTGTCGTGATTTATGGGAACAGGTTGCTGTGAAGCTCTCAGCATATTTTTCAAAGTAAAAAATGACATGTTACGTATTTTACTCTTGCTGATCTGCTCACGGCAGCGTGTTTTAATGAGAGCAGGTTCTCAGCACCGCTGACATTTTAGAGTCAACTCAACCTTTTGTGGTGAAACAGGCAGCTGAAGTAGGACAACAGAAGCACTGCAGCTGAAGTTCAAAGTTTCTGAGTTTGCCAAAACACCACCAAACTAGGTCACTGGCCTCTTTTAAGATGTCTCTTTAGTGCAAAAGAGATCACTTGAGTCAGATTCATCTCTTGAAGCAAGTCGTCTGTGGGAGAGACGCAACGATGGTTAAAAAACTCACTGGATTGTCTCTCGATAAGAAAACCTTGTGCGGACGGCATGAAATTCTGGTGAGCCTTATCTGAACACATCTGCTTGTGTCACTTGATGGTTTGTGGTGTCTTTGACAGAGAAGAACTGCAGAAAACTGAGTGACTACCGGTTTTAACATTTCTATCCACGTTAGAAATGCATCATGAAATCAGATGTTTGTTGATTTGACGCGGTGCATGTTGCTCTCTGCAGGACATACATGTCTATTTACTTCCACGGTGTGTGTCACAGTGCTGAAGTGCAACAAAACGGCCTCTATTCCTCCTGTTAGCATGAACGTCTCCTCCACACTGATGGCTGAGGTGAGTTTTGAGTGTCCCGTTGAAGTGTCCCGTTGAAGTGATTGTTTAGAAATAAATACCTTTTTGCTTTTTTTTCCAGCTGCCGAGTGGATTCTAAGGGATTAGAAGAAAGATGAGCTGCGATGAATCTCTCCTCAACCTTTTGGGGATTCATTGTTATACTTCTCAGTTTTCCCGTCAAGCGTGAGTGTCCACGTCCACATCACCGTCGGCCTGTTTCTGTCTGATTCAGTGAGAAAACTATCACAAGCTGGAAAAAAGCATTTTGATTGTTTTGTATAGCAGTCAAATAATCATAGAAAGACTATTTTATTTTAATTTGTTTTGCCTCAAACATTTTCGTGTTATTGCAAAGCCAGTTACATCCCTGCATCTTGGGATTTAAACATGTTCCCTGTATGTCATGCATTAAAATGCACCTTTTTTAAATCCTCTGGGTCTGTTTTATTCTGGACAGGTGGCGCCCAGCGCTTTATTGGCCCCGGCTTCCTGACCGTAAAACCAGCTCCACTCTTCCTCATCGGCTCGAACCTCACAGTATACTGCTGCATCCCGAGCCTTCAGGGGAGGTAGAAATATGATCACATATAATATGATGCAATATTAATTATTGTCTTCTCTACACACATATATATATATATATATATATATATATATATATATGTGTGTGTGTGTGTGTGTGTGCATAAAATGCTTTCAGAGATGTTCAAACTGTTCTGATGTGTTTTTGTCTTCCAGTTTCACAATATCCCTGGAGCTGAATGATAAGATTGTGACTCCTTGGAAGAAGTTCAACAGCACCACGGTGTTATTCAGTCTGTTCAATGTGCAGAAGCCACGATCCATAGTGGTCTGCAAGCGGAAGAATGGGCAGATGTCTGAGATTGCCGATGGACTGGTCCTACACGGCGGACGTATGTACAGCTACCAATCGCATGAAGTTGGGATTGTGGGAATTAGAAAGAAAAAGCAATACATTTAGAGATAACTATTGCGTAAATGACCTGTATCGACAGGTTGTTTGTGTGTTTTGGGTGGTTTTATGTAGTCAAAGAGGAGGATCATCAGCCTTGAGAGTCTTATTCAGGAGTGTCTGTCTCATTTGAGTTCATGTACCACATACAACCAGGCGGCAACTTCCCAGTCTGAAGTGTGAAGCCAATGCAGAAGGGCCTTAAACCTGCATTCTCTCTCATGGCCGTTAGGTTGGAAAAAGAAGTCTGATTGTGTGTAGAAGTCTGAGAAAACGACTCTACTTCTCTCATTGAAAACAGAGGTTTTTGCTCTCAATCGCTAGTTTCAACTGGGATGGGCGGCTGACATCGAAGAATAAGTAAATTAACTAGTTTTTCACAAAGTAATTTAAAGTTTAAATTACCTTTATGTCTTAATATTTTGAAGAAGCTGTAGAACATTGAAAATATTTGTTTTTAATTTAAATCGCAGTCTAGCTCCCATTATTCTGTCTGGCAAACGATTTCACACTTTTTGTCAGTGAGCACTTTGGTAAGACGTAATGACCAAATGTCAGTGGTTTGCTTTTCATAATTTTTATCTTCTCTTTTCCCTCCTCTGCGCTTGAAGTCCCTCCAGACAAACCTGGAAATGTTCTCTGTGAAATGTCGAGGAGCTCTGATTTCATAAACTGCACATGGGAGAGAGGACGGGAAACACACCTCCCCACTACCTACAACATTTCCCTCTACAGGTATGGTGTCAATAGCTCATTATTATAGCTCAAATTAAGCTATTGCCAACAGCAACACTTATATTTAATAATTTTTTTTATCAGAGAAAATGGGACCGAGATGCTGTTCGATCAGATCAAGAATGCTGGAAATGTCACCGTACCCCGATCAGGGATGGACGAAAACACTACACACCAGTTGATTATCACGGCTTACAACCACTTTGGAGCGTCGCGATCTGATCCGTTCATGCTCCGTGTAAAGGATATAGGTAAGCTCTCATTTATGTTCAACATATTTATCTTGAAGAAAGAATGTGCCTCTCCATAAAACTTTAATTTTAAGATTTCTTCCATCTGACGCCTTTTCGAGAGAAATTAGTCATCCTGTTGATTCCTGTTAACTGTCGTGTTATTGTGTTGACGTCACGGTTTGACTAATTTGACCTGTATGTCTGCAAACAGTTTCTCTGTCTTTGTAATATTTCTTTGAAGGGGAACAGTTGCCCTGTCTTTGACATCATTTGAAACAGTCTTTGACTTTTTGAGTCACTACCAAACTGTTGTAGTTTTGTTTTGGAGTTATTTCGTGCACGTTTGATAATCGCAGCCACTTGTGTGCATGCTCCTTCTATGTTCTTTTGTATTCGCAGTGATACCAGAAACCCCTCGTATCATGCAGATAGAGTTTGGGAATAACTCCAATGCAGCCCTGTTGCAATGGGAAACTTCAGGATCCTCAGAGAGTCTCAGATCCGATGTCCGTCTCCGCACAGATGGCGGCTCTTGGGTAAAGTGATGCCGCGGCGCTCGTGATAGCTTTGTGGGTATTTGCAGCAGCCGTGTGACTTTATGCCTCGATGTTTTCTAGGAAGCGAGAGAGGGAACAGAACTCGCCGAGGGTCTGATTCAAGTGGACGGACTGAGGCCTCTGACTGCCTATGAGTTCAAGATGAGAACGTGTGACTCGCGTACCAACGCGGCCGGGTCAAACTCCAGCAAAAGGTGGCTCTGCAGCAAGTGGAGCCCGTCTGTTGGGGGCAGAAGTCCTGGAAAAGGCGAGCTAGCAATTCAACTGAGGCCATCTGATATCTGTGATGACGTGAGAGTTTGTCGACACTCAAAAACCCTCAACTTGTGCCTGCACTTTATCTTTAGGTCCATCTCAGCAGATGCATGTGTGGAGGATGTTGGGCGGCCTGGGGACCGGTGGGCTGCGGACGGTGACGGTTTTGTGGAAGGTAATGTGTCATTAATATTGCCCATTTTCGTAATACTACAGAAGTTGACATGATTCAAACTTCATTTAGGGCATTCAGTGTGATACAAAGTTATACATTAATTAATACAATAATTATGAAACATTCATAGAAAAAGCTGCGAAACAGGCAACTTTGCTTTCTCACGAAGAGTTTCTAGATTAAAAGATTGGCATCAATTCAATATCTTTATGGTAAAAATACCATAACGGAAACACTTTCTTGGTCTATAAGGCCTTATAAGCATACTTATAATGTTCTTACAACACTGCATAATTATAATTATATACATACAATGCTTTATAATAATAGTCATAACACATTATAAAATGTCTTATTCGGTCAAATATCATAATACTTCATAAAATAATACTTAAAGGCTCATAGTGTATTGTAATTCCCATGGTTGGAATAGATTATAATATTTTTATATTTCATTATAATTACTGTTATAAAGCATTATATTGTGATTATAGTTTACTCTACGTGGTCATGTTCTGCTGAAGTAAAGTGAAAGATTATTTCACAATGTTTTGTGTGTTGTTCTTAATGGTATTTCTTCACTTTACTTAAAGGAAACAATATTCATTTACACTAGACTGTACCTAGCGGAGAAATAGTCACATAACCTCCCATGAAAATAAAATATTTTGTGTTTACTCTTTAGTTTTAGTACAGATTAAACATATGGCTATAAAGTGTTGATTAGTGAGCATTAAAGGCTAAACTACCCATCTGGGTTCATATTTAATTGCCATATATGACAATGATATCAATCTTTTCATCTAACTACTGACAAGAAACAAACAAATATATATATATATATATATATGTGTGTGTGTATATATAAAAAACGTCTTCCTCAGCCTCCATCTCCAGACGATTACAGTGGCTCGGTGCAAAGCTACGAGATCTTTCTGGGTAGCGACCAGAAACAGGAAGTGACCTGTCCTGCTGCTGTGAGCCGGTGTTCACTTCAGGTACCGTCGGAGCTCCGGGCGCTGAGCATCAGCGCTGTCACCTTGTACGGGACGTCTCCATCGGCCGATGTGCCACTCAGACACTCAGGTGCACAAATATTAGATACGCAGAAGATAAAACCTTCATGTTTATTAAGATGCAAAGAAAAAGAGAAGGATAAAGTGGACTCATGTCTCGGCGGCTAACTCTTTAGGTGATCTTGGACCCGTTCTCAGAGAGCTGGCTCCTTCAGCTAACGGCAGCGCCGCGTTCGTCTCCTGGTCGCGTCCGGGGATCAGACACCCCTCAACATCTGGAGGAGAACCACTGCACTATGTGTTGGAGTGGACAAGTGAGCCTGTGGCAGAGCTGCAGTGGCAGAAAGTGGCTGAAGATCAAAACAGCACTTTCATCAGAGGTACACACACACACACACACACACACACACACACACACACACACACACACACACACACACACACACACACACACAATGGTGTTGCATCACATACCATGGCACACAACATTTAGAAACGTCTTTAGAGATGCAGCAGTGGCCTCTTGTGGCCAGTCGGGTGAATTACACCAGCTTGTGCTTTTTCTGATTTGAATATCTGTCCTTGACCGTCTTCACACCACGGCAGTTCATACGCAACGATGAATGTTTGTGAAACCTTCGCGGTGAGAGTGTTAAAGTTCCCCCCGTGTGGTTTCAGGTCTGACTGCAGGTGTGAGGTACAACGCCTCTCTGTACACTGTGACCACCAGGGGCGTCAGTGCTCCATCATCCCTTCTGTTCTACTCCAAAGAACAGAGTGAGATTCTTATCTTTAATTTTTTTACAATTTAAATGTAGCTAACATGAGTGAGCTCATCATACATTTAGGAGAGGATTCAGACGACACATGGTACACAGACGGCCTCTGTCTCATTGTACGCGTTTCAGAGCCGGCGTCTGGTCCCTCCGTGTCGGTCCTGGCCTTTGAGTCCAGACGGATCCGGATCCAGTGGGACGAGCTGCCTGTCGTCCAGCGGAGAGGCTTCATCACAAACTACACCATCTATCTCCAGACGCTGGACTCCAGCAACACAAAGCTCAGCGGTGAGCCTTTGAGTGTGTTTCTATGTCTTATTTCAATGCTACGCACCCACAAGCCCCAACCCCATGTGACCCATATGACCCATGTGCCCCGCCCTTTTTCAGATGCCCCACGTGGTCCATGTTTAATTGATAGAAAATGAATCAGGAGCTCTTTTGATAAATCATTCATCTTTTTAAGTATTTTTTTTCATTCACTGGTTCAAGGTTTTCCTTTTACAATGATTGGCTGGTTTTCTTTGTCTTATGTGACAGAAAACTGAATATGTTTAGTTTATTTTATGCTGTGAGCACCAAGAACAAAAATCCATTGGTTTTATTTTGGTGACGGCCATCTAAAAACGTGACTTATCCTGTAACAAGGACTAAACTATTTGCTTGTTATTTGATCTAAAGGTTTGGAGGAAACACAACTTTTCTGTGAGTCGTTTCCTGTTCTCGCACATGAAAAGGACTCCTCATGGCTCACCGTGTGTTGCATGTGCGTGTTCTCTACCTCGGTCAGGCGGAGGCTTTCTACCTTGCCCATGTGTGCGTGCATGTGTGGGAGAGTAGATCCGCAGTAGTACGCATGTATTGCGTCTCAACACAAGCCGCTGTTACATAATGGAAAGTGATGCAGCCGGCGTTGGTGCTCCACTCCCACAAAGCTGCAGTGCATCAGCAGGGTATTTCACCTCTCACTTCCAGGAATGTGCTGAAAGTCAAACAGCAAACTATCGTTCTAAACTTGTCTGATTAATGACCTCCGTTAAGGAGATCACGTTTTTTGGTTCGTTTTGTTTTTCATTCTGTCAGCAGGATTAAGGAAAAACTATGATTTTCATGAAAGTTGGTGGAAGATTCATGTTTTAAAAATACCTGGGTTATTTCCCAGAAGTCAATCTGTCTTTTAAATATCATATTGAGTGTCTTACAAAACGACTGAGGGTCAAATTAGGTTCCCATTTTAGAAACAAATGGTGTTTTTCTTTTGCTGCAAGGAAATATAGCGACGCTTCCATCAGCAATTGACTGTGGTGATATTTTATAAATGCATGCAAATGAATTCCTTTTAGATCCAGTATAACATGATAAGGACATGTTTTGTATTTAAAGTCTGTTTATTCTGCCATTTTGGCCAGGACCCCCTCGTATAGGAGATTCGTAATCTCAGTGGGGTTATTCTGGCTAAATTAATATTTATTATAATGAATGAATAAATAAATAAATAATTGTTCACTTCATAATTGCTGGTATAGGGCCCTTCTAGTTATTGGAACAGCTAATATCCACATACAAAAGAGCCAATGGAGCAGAACAGATACTTGCTAGTTTTATTTTCTCAGGAAGCCTGACTTGGCGTTATCGGCTGTAAAACCTCTTGAATGGCAATTTCTCGTCACTCAACCGTGGAATGTCGATGTTCACTAGTGAGTAATTTGATGGTTCAAACATTGGTTGTCATCGTTTTCAAAAGAAGCCTTCGGTGAATCATAGAGTTTTTTTAGAAATGACTTTACCACGAACAGGAAGCCGTGTGGCTACCTGCACACACGCAACCGTTATGATTGCTACTACGCAGCATGCTTCACACACACTATTTCTGGAGCTTCAGTGTGAAAACACCTGAGCGCTTTCTTTTTCATCTTTTACTATGTGACATGTTATGTGCGTGTGTACTGGACACAATTTTGCTCATTTCATCTAAAGTTTTACTTCAGTTTCAGTAAATAAATTAGCCTTTGGTGCTCCTGCAAATGATGATGTTCTTTAGCAACAGAAAAGTTAAACTCAAGTCGAACTCAAAACAGCCGTCCCCTGTCTTAATGCACACCCTGCTTTATGGTCTGTTTGACTCTAAAATGACCATCATTTACTAAATGAACATCATGCTGTATTGAAGCAGACTTGAAACTAGAGATTGAGACATAAACTCATGTTTACAATGTTTACTGAGGGAATAAATCAAGAGAGAAGTCATTTTCTCATAGACTTCTATACAACCAGAGGAGTCGCCCCCTGGTGGACATTAGAGAGAATGCAAGTTTAAAGCATTGGCTTCACTCTTTAGAACCGGAGGTTGCCGCCTGGTTGGTAGGAACTCCAGATACCAAAAGGTTTGTGAAAACGCACTGAAAGAAGTGAGTTTTTCTTGTCCCCTTTGAGGAGTTGTCGTCCATGATTGAACATTTATTTTTCAGCACTCGTATGTTTATATTACTGATTTCCGTCCGATTGTCGCAGCTGAATTGAGGCAGTTAAAGTTGCCTGACTGCACATTTTCAAACATAAAATAACGACAGCAACAGTAATGTGACATCTGCTCCTCCCCAGTGACGGTGCCCGGCTCCGCCCCCAGACGGATGTGGCTGGACTGTCCTGAAGGAGCTCTGGCTCTGCAGATGACTGCCTCCACCTCGGCAGGAGAAGGGAAGCGAGGCGCTCGGGTCTGCTTCCAGCATGAAAGCCCTGCAGGTCAGTCTCCTGCTGCCCACATTGAAAAACACCAACATCAACCATATTAAGGCTGTTCTGTGGAAGCATTTGTCTGGAACATGAATCTTTAAGTGGGGGATTAAAGAGTTTTAATAACGCTCTGGCTCTAAAAAAAACGCTTCCCTTCTTGTCTCCTGTAGTTGGCCTGGTGATTGTGATGGTTTTCATCATTATCCTCTTTATAGCGATCATAGCCAACCTGATGTGCTGGAGCTGTGTGCGGGAAAGGTATTAATATTTAATCAACAGTCATCACAATAGACATCATTTAATAATAGTGAAAGGGTTCTGATCATGCACATCACCTTTGTCCTTCAATCTCCTCCTTCAATGGATTTTGAATGTGCATAGGTTTTGTTTCACTAGTAACTAGGATGGAAGCGACTGTGGCTGATTTTAAATGCCACACCGCAACACAAGCACATGAACGAGAAGCCACACGATTAACATGAACAGAAAAAAGAAAACCAGCTTTCGAAAAAGATCCTACTGTGTCTATGTGGTCGAAGCGCCGCGCTCTGTTACTGAGTGCGTGCTTCAAAACGTGCATTGAGTCCATTACACAGTGGTGGAATGTAACTAAGTAAATTTACTCAAGTATTTCCATTTTGTGCGACTGAATACTTATAACATCTCTGAAGGAAATATTATGCTTTTTAACTCGCTACATTTATGTGACAGCTATAGTTATTTTATTAACATTAGCTGAAACGTTAAAGTGATGAACACATTAATGCATCACTATAATATACATTATTCTGAAATGGGCCATTCTGCATCATGAATACTTATGTACTTTATGTATGACGTTACTTGTTTACAATGTGGTATTGCTACTTTTACTTCAGTAAAAAGATCAGAGTACTTTTTCCACCACTAACAGTAGCAGAGTAACCATTTTCTCTTTGTTTTTCTTTGTCCTTATTTATTATAAATACTGTCTTATTGTCTTTCTACCTCAGAATCAAACACAAGTGTGTATCGTGGGGACCTGCCTGGCTTCATGAAAACTTACCAAAACCAGGAAACAGTAATGCCATCCGACTACTGAAGGTAAGAGAAGCTGAGGAAGCTTCCCTCTTTCAGTGTGAACAGCTGTCACCAAAACAGCAACAGCACCAACACCAACAGACAAACATGTAATTTCTAGACGTTTACCCGACTGGACCAAAGCAGGAAGTGAAGTTACTCTCTGCTTTCACAATGACAACTTTGTGAGCTGCTGCAAGTGTGTATCTGCAATAAAACTAACCCTTTTGTTTGTTTCTGGTCTGCAGGAGTACGGAAGTGAACCGTTCCTCTCGTCCACTCACAGCGACCCCCCGCTGTCGCCCATCAGTCTGGTCTCTCGGGAGAAGAGGGACGAGGTGTACCCCACCGTCCACGTGGAGTCGGGACCCACGGCGGAGACGCCTCTGCTGATGTCGGATCCCGGGACGACGCTGGTCGGCGGCCTGCTGGAACACGTCAGCTACAAGCCCCAGATCGCCACGCTAACCCTAACCCAGCGGGGAGAGGAGTGGAAGGAGGCGGAGGACGAGCAGAGGGAGGAGGACAAATGTGTGTTTGGAGGATTGCTGGGAGGCTTTCTGACCAGTGAGGAGGTGGATTTATCTGGTCCACCCATGGGGTTGACCCTCAGCTCTGTCGGCGGTCTTCTGTGGCCTAAAGCTCCTGAGACAACTATTTTCTTGAATGGAGACTTCCTGCTGGGGAGGACGGGGACAGAGAACACCTCGTTCTCGGCCCGCGAAGCGGAATCGCCCTCTCTGGATTTACAACAGGGGGAAATAATGACTCCTGACTCCGAGGACACTTGTTTATCCCAGTACACAGTTGAGACGCTGACTGGTGGTTATTTCCCCCAAGCAGCAGCTGTGAGCAGCACTAACGCCGTGTGACACACAGAGGTAGCAGGGACGACGGGCACGACACAGACAAACGGGGCAACCTGCACTAATTAACTGATTTTTTTCAAAGAAAGCATTATATTAAAGCGAGTGCCACGCTGCTGGAAACCCAGGCGGCATTGCTGGGCCCTGCTGGAGGGGAGGGGGGCACGGAGAACCAGGACCAGGACTGAGCGGGGCAGACCGTCACAGCCTGCTGCGGTATAAAAAGAAAGGTCAAAAACATTACAACTGTCGTCCACCAGGACCGCCATAAAATCAACACGAAATTAAAGTTCCTTGTCGTAACTTTTAATAAATGAAGAAAAATATCTATTTTGAGTTTGACTGAATGCCATTCTAATAAATGTTTAGCAATAGTCACCACTGTTAAAGATGGATGGATACGTATGATACAATATGAATCCCAGAAATCCCACTGTTACAGCAGTTGAGCTAAAAAGAGGTAATATGCTTAACAAACTATACAAGCGCCGTCATAAAGTTCCAATTTTTAATTTGTCCAATACTTTCGTTTTATAACCAAATACCTGCACAGCCTCGGCTGCACTTTGTGTTTGCTGATAATTGGCAAAGGTCAGCTGACAAAGGTCAGCTAAACAAAGTTGGTGAGCATGGTATAAGCATGCTAACGTTTAGCCTTTAGCTCAACGAACCTCTGTGCTTAAGTACAACCACGCAGAGCTGTTAGTATCATTGCTAGCATCACTATGTTGTTTTGTTATGAAGCTCTTTAATACATAAAGATCACTACTCCTGGGGAAAAAAAGTTGTAAACAATCTGGACCTCAATGTTAGCTGCAGAATCAAGTGGGCTGGCTAATTACTGATTTATAGTTATATACGTGTTTTGCTATTATTAAAGCCATAGCAACGATTTGTTGAACCACTGAAAGTAACCATCGGGAGCTGAGACGTGTAACTCCTCATCATGCAGCAAAATAGCTGTTCCGCATGAAGTGTTTCTGTCATTTTAATATTATGGTGTGACCTGTGTGTCTCTAGTTTGTGTTGTGTGGCAGTGAAGTGACGCGGAGTGTCAAATTATTCCAAAACACACCCAAGCAAAAGGCATTTTGGGGGGTTTCCCTCAGATAAGTGCACGGTATCATAGTCTGAACCACCTGCATGCAGTTAAACATCGTTATTTTAAGACTTCCTGAGCGTCGTCTCACTTCCTCATTGAGAAATCTGAATTTCAGGAGGGTCTTCGTAATAAATCTTCAGGGGCCTCGATGTCTTTGAGAGTCTTCTCTCATCTGCAGTTATGTTACCGATCCGGAGCCCAGAATTGTGCAACTGAAGGTGAACTGTGATGCAGCTTTAGAGGAAAGTCCCCCACTGCATCACATGGGATGAGATGTGATTGAGGGAGTGAGAGACTTTGGGCTGTGTGGAAAATGGTGACGAAGCATCCGAGGGTTTGTTGTGCTGCTGCAGGTGTCGTACACTTTGAGATGTCATCGGAACAGCAGCCTGCAGACTTTCCTCATCGGGTCAGAGTATGGAATATGTCCACATGTCTTCCTGTTGGGATTCAGGACTATAGGGGATCAAGCCTGCAACCAAACTGTATTGCAATTGTTCACAGGTTCTTTTAATTTCTTCAAATTTGGTGCGAGCATCCTCTTGGACACGAGGAGGAACTGATTATGTGTTGGTGGTCAAAGCTCCCTGTGACATCACAAAACACGCTTATGGCCATAAATTAAGAATTCATATGCTAATTATGACAATTTCACACAAATGGAGAAAAAAATGATGTCAACTAGAACTTGACAAACAATTATAAATACATTTTAAAATACATTTTTGTATTCTGTCTGTATATATAATACTGCTATTGTAGATTCTTTACTGTTTTACTGTTTATTTATTTGACTTTTTTTATTTTTATATTACTTTGTGTCTCTTGCTGCTGTAATCCTGCAATTTCCCCACTGCAGGACTAATAAGGGATTATTTTATGTTATCGTATTTTATAAGGGAGCTATGAAAATGTCTTGACAAAAAGTTAACCACCTATGAAAAATATTTGAGGAAAATTATAGGCTACTTTTATCCTTTCTTAATTAGAATATTACAGGGAATAATAATCCATAATTGAATGCTTTATGTTAGTTGTAAAGGCTAATAGTCAGTGGTGGAAGAAGTATCCAGATACTTTACTGAAGTAAAGGTACTAACACCGCACTGTGAAAATACTCCACTACAACTAAAAGTCCTGATTGTATTCCTGATGTCATCAGTGGCTTCGTTGCCGCTTTCGACCTGCAGTTTGAATCTCCGGCGGGAGGCGGAGAGCTCAGCGCCCGGCGGCCAGGAGCAGAGCGTCGCCTCGCTGCTCCGTCGGTTCGACCCTGGGAGCCGACCCCGACCCCACGCTGCTGGAGACCCAGGCCGTATCGCTGGGCCCGCCGGAGGGAAGGGAGACACCGGAGAACCAGAACCAGGACTAAGCAGGGGAAGACTGTCAGACTCTGGTGCAATAAAATGTCAGGTTTTCTAAAGGGAGTCTGGTGGTCTGAAACACTTCCACTTCTGTCCACAGGGACCGCCAAAATCAACACAAAATGAAAGTTTCTTGTATTAGCTGTAATGCTCAGTCAAATGTGCTTAAAAGTAATTAACAAAAGTCAAAGTTCTTGAAATAAAAGTTCCCCGTCAAGCAGTAATATTAATAAATGCAAAAAACATATTTAATAGTAAAACCTATTAAATATGTTTTTTGCATTTATTAATATTACTGCTGCATTAATCAGCATGTTGCATGTTCATTTTAACACATAGACTGCTTAGAAAAACACCTCCAGTGTATCAGAAATATTTAAATAAAAAGAACTTCCTCAAAACTGTACACAAATATTTAACCGGTCAAGTAACTAAAGCTGTCAGACAAAAGTAGAATATTTAAGATGCAGTGGAGTAGAAGTATAAAGTTGCATGAAATGGAAGTAGTGCAGTACTTGAGTAAATGTACTTAGTCACATTCTCCTGCTGCTGATACCTCATGGTCTTTAGGCTGGATCTGCACAGGCTCTGTGGAGCCTCTGCGCACGCGCGTGTGTGTGTCTCTCTTCACTGATTGTGTGTGACTCCGTTAGTGAGAGAAGTGTGTCCCTTCACAGTAGACAGAGGCGGCAGTCCGCCACCGAGGAGCGTCAGCTTAGTCTGGATGGACTCATAAATAAATATCTTTAGGAAGACTAACGATGACGTATACAGCTCCAAAAGACTCGGAATAAATAAAAGATAATATGACGCTGGGATGTGATGTCATGGTAATTATGGCTTTACTTTCCTTGTTTTTATTACCGTCATTATCGCAGCTGCCATATTTGTCTCTTTATCATAAACATGACTGCGCTTATTGAAATGTTTACATTATTTAATACGCAATAAATGGGATAATAGCAGCGCCGTCGACCAGGAAGGAATAAAACAAATATATATAGTTTCCCAGATTTAAAAAAAACATTAACAGAATTCCTCAATAAATAAATAAAAATCGCTGCAGCCTATATCCAAAAACCATGGTCGACCTCGTGCATTTGTGTGTTATTCCTTGTTTTAAGGAAAGCTAGCAGTCCCTGCGGAATGTAAGACTGATGACTAATGGCCACAATGTCCCGAGCATGGACCATCTTCACTGCTGTCACCGTGCTGTCCGTGCAGCTCTGCACAGGTGAGCTCGGACTAATGCATGGACACATATTTCTAACATTTCAATTCGTATATAGTTTTTCTCCACAGTATTTGGATTTAAAAGTCAGTGGATTTATATGAAAAGCCTTTCTAGAAAAAGGAAGACAAAACACGTTAAGTAAAATGATGCCTCTGTATAAGGATGAAGTGTGCAGAATTACATTTCCTCATCTGCTCCTAATACAACACATGGTGCCCTTTCATATACATTCACATAACTAGATGATATGCCGCTTGTGATTTCTGCTATTAGGTAGTGAATACTGTGCCATCCGGTCCAGCGCTGGAGAAGTGGTGCAGCTGGGCTCCAGCTTTGAGATGTACTGCACCTTTGACTGCAAGTGCGAGTGGTCCATGTTCATGGACCATCCAAACGAATCGCTGAGCTACACGCTGCTGAACTCTACAACCATCTATTATAATGTGGAAAACATAACCAAGAACAGAACATTCAGCTGTAAGTGTAAGTGTAATGGTGCGGGCGACCCCTGTGGAGTGGACATCACAGCTGGATGTGAGTATGAAACCGAGGAGGAGGAAAAGTTTGTTTTAATGCACACATTTAGTGTATTCGAGACTAGAGGGTATATGCAGGGATGTTTCACAGCACATGACAAGATGAGACTTTCATATCGCGAGGCATGACTGTAACTTAGGGAGCTGTTAAGAAAGAGAAGAAGAAAAAAGGCACAGTCGGTTCTGCTTTCTCTTCTAAATTTAGAGCACATGCTGTGTGTACGCTGCAGGCTGGGTGCAGCTATGTGTCAAAGCTATATGCGATAAGTTCTGACCACAAGCCTGTTTCTGTTTTTTTTTACTCATAAAGCATTCCAGTTTACACAGCACAATGTTACCAACC
The DNA here is from genome assembly GCA_038501785.1 of Myoxocephalus aenaeus. Classification (NCBI taxonomy): domain Eukaryota; kingdom Metazoa; phylum Chordata; class Actinopteri; order Perciformes; family Cottidae; genus Myoxocephalus; species Myoxocephalus aenaeus. Next base: position 281,246 of record JBAMJR010000034.1, read on the forward strand.
TGTTTTCAAATAGCACATCCAAATACTGAAAAAAAGCTTCCATCTATTTATGCAATGTAATCGAATAGCACACGATGCATTTTATGTACTAAATATTTGATAGTCAGCATTGGTGTGGACTCGAGTCACGTAACTTTGGCTCGAGTCCCAAATTTGATGACTTTAGACTCGCCAAAATTGGACTTGAACACCAACGACGACTCCTGACTTGACGTGAGCCTTTTGACTTGAAAATACTTGGTATCTTCCATCAAGCCCAAATATTTAAAGGTACAGTATGTTTGTTTTTTTAAGAGTTACGTTACTTAAGTTATTTTCGTGGTCAATAAATAAACGATTTGCATTAAGCGAGGAGGAGCACAAACAGCTTTTTATATCTAGGGAAGAGGGAATCATGATTTGTTTAGGACACACAACTCACAGTTTAGAACTTGTCAGGTTCTCTGCTCAATACTTTTCATTAAATTCTTCATCTTTTCTGGTTCCTCAGATCCACCAGAGCGCCCTGAAAACATTTCATGCATCTACCAGGTCAAAGATAATGAAAGGGTTGTGTCCTGCACCTGGAACAGAGGACGAGACACTTTTCTGAGGGGTAGTTCAATGCTGTGGTGAGTTTTAAACAAAAAATCTAATTGAGAATACTAATATCATATTGCTTGTATCTACTGTGAAATTAAACATTGTTTTGTATATTTCAGGTTGAGGACTGGGTATGAAAACCACACTGATAGACCGATGGATTACAAAGCTTCCACCAAGGGAACTGGTTTGTCGTCCGTTAACATCATAGTATCCGGCTCTGTCCAGTGGATCTCTGTGTGGGTAGAAGCCCAAAATCGACTGGGCTCTGCAGTGTCCATCCCCGTCAACTACACACTCTCTGACATTGGTGAGACTGCAGCACGTTATCAGCCGACCTGTCAAGTGTGTGTTGAGGTGCAACTTCTGCATAGAGAGCAGGCGGAAAAACTCTGGTTCTGAAAAGTAAAGTTAATGTTTAGGTGCCTTAAACTTGCATTCTCTCTAATGTCCAGCAGGGGGCGACTCCTCTGTTTGTATAGAAGTCTATATAAATGACTCTACTTCTCTCTTGATTTATTCCCTCAGTAAACATGAGTTTATGGTCTCAATCTCTAGTTTCAAGTCTTCTTCAATACAGCATGATGTTCATTTATTAAATGATTGATTTAGAGTCAAACAAACCATAAAGCAGAGTATGCTTTAGGGCGGGGCTACAAGGTGATTGGCAGGTCTTTACCACGCCGTTGTTCTGTCTGTGAGTCGTCCCGTGGTTGTGTCTTACAAGCCCTTCACAGTGTGTTTTCATTTTATGAAAGTTATTTGGAACATTTTGGGTCCGCAAAAAATGTCTTTTGCTCAGCTGAACCCTCTCGAGTCAAGAAAAAAACAACATTGCGACGGCCAGAAACCAAGATGGCGACAGGCAAAGAAATATAAAACTCGAGGCGTCAAAACTGTCGTTCACGCCACAAATCAAAGATTACGATTACTACGTCCATTTCTTATATACAGTCCACGAATGAGAGTGTGTTGTGTTTTATGTTTCATTTCAGTGAAATGGGTCCTTCTTTGATGCTTTAGTTTATGATAGTAGATAATCTCCCTCCATCCTCCTTTGCACTAAAACTGCCTCCAATGGCCGGTATTGATGCAGTGAAATCTTGTCTTTTTGATTGCTGCTTTTATAGCAAACATAACATTAAAAATCTTGACGACAGTTGACATTGAACCTTTGTTTTTTCATATTTTCTTGTGCTGAACCGAGCAGCGATGCCGTCGACTCCTGCTCTCGGCCAACCCGGGTGCTCTTCCCGAGAGTGCATCATCCAAGTGAACCAGTCTGTGGCGACTCCACACCTGGAGATCCAGTACAGAGCGGAGGCACGCGCATGGACATCCTCTCCAGACTCAGTAAGATGTCTTCTTGCAGACTTTAGGGACTTTCAATGAGATGTTGCAAGAGATACTGCAGACGGTTCCTTTGAACCCTGTGAAGACACACAGCTCACCTCGCAGGTCTTCTGCTGATTCAAAGCCGGAGGCGGATGTGAGTGTCAGGTTGATGTGCGCAGAGGTGAACTCACGATGTGGCACACGTCTCAAAAACAAGCTGAAATTTGATAGCTCCTGCTCTAAATGTCACTTTACTCAGTTTTTGGAGAATGAATGAATGAAGGAGTGAGTTTGAATCAATTAAAATGAGATGAAAAACCTTTTGAATTCTCACAGGGTGTGCCAAATTGGTTGGTACCGGAGCGGTCCATCTCCTCTCTGGAGCCCTACACCTTGTACCACTTCAGAGCCAGATCCAAGTTCAGCACCGGCCTGTGGAGTCCATGGAGCGCCAACATCTCCAGCTGGACTCAAGAGGAAGGTAATCAAACCGGCAGCTCCCGAAGACTATTTTTGCACTTCCTGAGTGAAAGCAGTTAGACCTGAATGGAGTATTTACAGTATCTCTGTGGGACCGTATCTATCTATGTATCTTGGCTGTATCAGATAATGCAGTAATACTTCATTTCCTTTGGGTGTTTTGAGGCAGTTATCAGCCCGACCGCTGACTGTCTGCAGGATACCATAAGCCACTGAAACAGGCCTTTTCGGGTTTTGTGTTGACAGTGAAACCGTAGATTAGTGATAGGAGTATGTACAGTGGCTGAGATTGTAAAAACACGTAATATAATAAACTGTAACTAAATCAACTTTGAGCCAGATTGAAGAAAGGTAAAGTGGTAAAGAAGACACTGATGCTTCGTGGGAAAATATTGCTGCATATTTGTAATACTGATAGTGTGAAGATAGGAAGGTGTCTTTCCAGATGCATAAGATATGAATGTGCAGCGGTGGCAGATCATCAGCGTTCCACACACACCAAGAGGCACAGTAAAAAATTGCTGAAGAGACATTTTTTTGGTAAAAGGCTTTACGTGTTTTTTGTTTGAAGTAGACTTTTGGAAGTAGTAGTATTATTTTTTATTTTAGATCAATCTTCATGTATTCAAATCAGAAGGTCAAAGTTTTATAACCAGATAGGTCGAAGTACGTAATGTTTTAGTGTGAAAATGATATCTTCCCAAGCCTCTCAAAAAAACTTTATATATACGTATAAAGTTTTTCTTCTGCTGCTCCCTACCAGACCGGCCCTTTCTGAGAGAAAACTGAAGCTGTTATATTCTTATATCTCCAAAGCTACCAGACTCCATTAACAAAAACTGTGATTTTACGTCGCAGAACACAGGAATGTACACACAACCCCACAAAAAAAAAATCCTACCTAACCCTTTCACTTATTAACAAACGTCGCCCAGCTAACATTTATTCAGCTAGCGTTAGCATTATTCATCAACGTACTAGCTTACTTTGGTAACCTATGTCACTACTTTTTGCTCTTTAAGCGCCCTTAAGCACACGTTAAACACGTTATTTACTCCTGTTTGTCGATCTTACTCCCCTCCCTGCATAAATACGTCGTCTCTAAGCCACACAAGGGATTTCCGATCTATTCCGACAGCCGCTGGTTTCATCTGGGACCGAATGAAAGTCACCTTACTGAGATTGAAACGTAATTGAGGAAGCTAATCAACCACAAGAAACGCTGGTCTTGTGAAAGTAATAACATCCTTTTAAGAGAGCTGAAGTTTTTTTTTTTTTTTTTTTTTTAAGATTTTAAATCTTTACCCTTGTTTGAGTTTGAGGACTCAGTTTTTCCTACAGTCCATAAATAAAAGTTCCCTCTTGGATGCGTGCTTACGATCTGGAACCTGGCGGCTACATTTTATTTAGTTCGACATCCAGAAACACATCCTGAGCACAAAAAATGAAAAGGAAAGAGAAAATACAGGCATGATCTCTGCAGAACATCCTCCTCATTGTGCCTTTAAAGTAACTTTGACAATATAAAGACAGCAAGTTGTGTAATGCGATGGATGCCTTTAAGTACTTAATCCCCATGTTTTCATTTGTTTTATATCAGATATGGATATCTACATTCATTCAGAGAATGAAAGCGTTAAACTCAAAGCTGTCAGATTTGAGCTCACTTAGTAGAAATGTAACAGGCCGGATATTTGCCACTTATAAATGATTTTAAAGTCTATCAATAAGGGAATAACTTTTAAGAAATGTCAGTTCTATAAACATGTCTTTCACTCATCTATTGAGAAAAAAAAAAGCTCAACATTCTCGCATTCAATTTCAGTATTGTTGTTATTATGTCCCTATTATTGTCTAATGGCTGATTGTTTTATTATTTTAGCTCCTGCCAAAGAGTTGGATGTGTGGTTCGCCGAATCCGCCTCTGCCTTTAAGTCCCTGAGAGTTTACTGGAAGGTACGTTTTAATAATGTTTAATAGTTTACATTCAGGCTGACGGTGGAACGTAACACACATGATGGCACCGCTGCGTGGCTTCAAGTGTGTGAGGCCGTTTGCCTCCATGTGGTCCCTCTCTCACCGCGTGGGCGTGCGGTGTATAGTGTCGCCATAGTGACACTTTCTGATCTTCCAGCTTCACTACTTCTTTCTGCACAAGCTAAAGGTCAACCATTGACCACTTCTGAGGTGTGACATCCTCACGCATACACTTGCACATCCCCACCTTCTACCACACACACACACACATACTCATTTAATGTCGCATCAAGATGGTGAGCGTTAAGTGAAACCTGACGGCAAACACCGCAGTTTCAGTTTACAAGAAAAGAGGAGCTGAACAGAAATGATGTGTCTCCCATGCCGTCTCATTGTGTTGACTTTGAGCATCCTGGAAAGAAAGCAGACACATCCAAGCAGTGCAATGCTCACGTTGTTGTGTCTTTTCCTGTGTGCATGGTGTCAAACTCAATAATTCCCTTCAAAACGTTTCCCCCTGACTCCAGGAGCTGAACATTTCCGCGGCTCGAGGGAGAATCGTCGAGTACAAAGTCCAAGTTGACGGCCAAAGCTCCGGATCGGTCTTCATCGCTAACCTTAGCGCCGATGCCAGGAATCATTCAGTCCCATTCTGTGCCGAGTGTGAGGTGAAAGTGTGGGCTTGCAACTCCAGAGGGTCGTCCCCTCCGGCCAGAATCACAACCCATCACACACAAGGTAAAATAAAAAACACGAACTTTGCATGAGTGAATGCTTTTGTGTGTCTCTTCGTGAAGCCAGAAGGTGCTGCGAGAGGTTACAGGTAGATATAAGATGCATTATGCATTGATACTGAGGGTCACCAACATTGATCAGGCTGTACTGCATTTTATGATTTGTATTGTAATGCTTTTGCCTGGACCCCAGGAAGAATAGTCTCCACTACGGTGTAGACTAATGGGGATCCTTAATAAATAAATAAATAAAGTCCAGTTTATTTATCTTGTGCCGCATCACAAAGGAAGTTACGTCGTGACTCTTTTCATATTGATGGTCAAAGTGCAAAACCTCCTATCTTCAAAATGATCCAGGAAAAGTGGGGGAAACCCTCCTATCTGCACTTTGTGTGTGTTTTTATATCTATATTACTTGTTGTATTTTGGAATATGTATTGGGTATCCTTTACAAATAGCATTCTGCAAGAAAACAAGAAGTTTTTTTTTTTCACACAAAAGTGCATTTTTCACAGATAGGAGGTTTTGCCCTTCGGCCATCGGGTAGGTTTAGATGGTGAGCTCTCATTTACAGAAACCCAACATTCTCATCCCAAACCAAATACCGACACACAAGACGTTCCTTTAGCGTCTGCATGAGACGCACCGGGCATCCGAGGAACTGCCATGTTAAACCGATCTGCGTCATTATTAGACGCTCAGAGGAAATGAGTGTGACCACGTGGTGTAAAAGCCCGAGACTGGTGGAGACCGGTGGCCGAGACCTTTGTTGAGTCATATTGAAGTGGTGTTTGTGTCGTGTTTTAACCTGACCATGTGGTGTGTGGCCGAAACAAAAGTGTGTTTCTTTGAATTCACAGCCTTAACCACCAAAACATCTGTCTGTCTATAGGCATATGTGTGTGTGTGTGTGTGTGTGTGTGTGTGTGTGTGTGTGTGTGTGTGTGTGTGTGTGTGTGTGTGTGTGTGTGTGTGTGTGTGTGTGTGTGTGTGTGTGTGTGTGTGTAGTATTTTTATTTAATAATGAATAATAATAATTGTATTATTGTGTATTTGATTTGACTGTTGATATTTAAATATTGGTCATAATTTGTCAATGATTTCTGATATGCCATGCTAATAAAGCTTATTTGAATTTGAGAGAGAGAGAGAGAGAGAGCGAGAGAGAGAGAGAGATGCAAAGCAACAACAACAATAACAGTAGATAGATAGATAGATAGATAGATAGATAGATAGATAGATAGATAGATAGATAGATAGATAGATAGATAGATAGATAGATAGATAGATAGATAGATAGATAGATAGATAGATACTTTATTAATCCCCAAGGGGACATTTGTTGTCGTAGTACAACTTGAAGATACAAATAAACACAGAAGATAAAAGATAAAATATATAAAGAAGCAACAGGGATGGAAGATATATATAAAATAAATAAATAAAGTTAAATATAAATATATATATATATATATATTTAATATACACAATAAAATAGAACCAAAATAGTACCAACTTAAACTTAAACAAAAATATGTATAAATAATAATAACACGGTTGACGTCTGTGTGGTTCTCTCTTGTAGTGAAGGTTCAGCAGGTGGAGCCCCCTCAGGACGTGCAAGTAACTGCAGACAGTAACCGCAGTAGTGTCACCATCTCCTGGAGAAAGCGTGCCACTGCAGCGTACGTGGTGGTGGAGTGGTACCCAGAGGGCCTCAAGCTGGAGGAGCTCAGATGGGTCAGACTGGGCGGGAACGACAACCACACTGTCGTTACAGGTGGGGCATGGTTACAGTTCAGTGCAGAGCATCTTCATGGTCAGACTAAAAGTGCAATAGAAAAGCAGACAACACAAATACAAAAGACACATTAAAGCTTTTATCCGGTTATGAAACGGTCTCAGTGTAACACTGATGCCTTTTATATGACCGACATCAGTAAACGAGACCATCAGCGAGAAGATTGGCTATTTCTTTATAGTTATTCTTAATGCTCATCACCGACGCCTAAAATCAGATGAATCCAGAAACTCCTTAAGGAGAGCTCTGAGCCCGGTGGTTTTTTTCTGTTGCTAAACTTCTTTCTTCCTTTATGCAGGTATTAAGCCATTTGAGTGCTACGAGGGAGCGGTGCATGCTTTCTATAATGACAACTCCGTGAGTAGGACCAGGTTCACACATGTCACCACTCTGACCTCAGGTAAGAGCTAACTGTTAGTCGGTAACAGGAGTCTTCTATTGTTTCAAATATTCCTTTATCATCCGCCCTTCTTTTGGCTTCTGCTTGCTGTCTTCCAGCCCCAACAGCCGGCCCATCGGTCCACGAGACGGTTGAGGGAAGCCAAGTGACGGTGAGCTGGACGGAGATTCCCAGGGGTCAGCGCGGGGGTTGTGTCTCCAAGTACACCATCTATTTAGAAGTAGGCGGCAAACCATCACAGCTTTGTAAGTGTCTTTCTTCGTCTTTACTGAGACTTCTTGTGGAGATGGGACATGTTTGGTAGCGGATGCAGACAGTCACACGAGTACCTCTCCTTTCAGTCTCTGTGCCAGCATCAGAGAGGACGCACGTCATCAAAGACCTGTCTCCAGCCGGCTACAGCCTGTGGATGACGGCTTCTACGGCTGAAGGAGAAGGCCCCGCAGGTCAAACGATCCATTTCTTCATCCAGCGTAAGCAGCGTTCCAACTTTCTTTTAAGATACTAGTTATGCCGTTATGGTGAAACGTATTTGCTTTCTTGTACGAGTTCCACGAGAAGATCAATTCCACTCTGATGTCTGTATAGTAAACGTGACCTGGCTTCCCTGAAGTCTCCGCTGGTTATCTGGCATTTTGGGGATTCCCATGTTTCTAGTCTTTGCTAAGCTAACTGGCTGCACGTGTATTTCCAAATATATCTAATGTTTTGCTCTGAAACCTCACATTAAACAAACATTTCGATACATTCTTGCACAACAACAAAGGGCTGGATACTGACATGCATGAACTGTTGCATTGTACATATGGGTACCTGACTGTTGTTTTTAAGATTGACTTGAAAAATTGCGAACCCATCCTTTAAAGAACGTAGATAGGCTGAGAGTGTTGACAGCCTGTCAAGTCCAGTGAGATTCAATGAAATAATCCCAGTCACAATGGAAAAGATGCATAAACATACAGTTTTTGTCCCAAAAAAAAGGTATTTTGATAGATATGAGTGTATCGCCTGTTGTTTGTTTTTGAGACTGACTGTATCAGATGAGCCAAATGTATATACTGCAATCTTACATCTCACTGTTTGGCTGTTGCAGAGGAGACCCCTCTATACCCCCTCATACTGTGTGCAGTCACCGCCCTGATCTTGATGGTTCTGATGTGTATGTACCACGTTCCAGCAGTAAAGCACAGGTATGTGAGCAACACAAAACAATTGTTGTCAAAGAAATGGTGCATCAACAACAACAACAAAAAATTGCTATTAAACTTCCCATGCCACATTGTTTCCCATATTCTCCCTCAGGCTCTGGGTGTATTTTCAGTGCCTCATGCTCGACGTTGTGCCGGATCCTGCAAACAGCAAATGGGCAAAAGAGTGTACGCAGGAGAAGGTAATGACGTAGAAGTGGATCAAATACAAACTGTAAACTGCAACTCATTGGTCCGAGTTTAACCTTTTAAAAAACATCCTATTTTTAGGCCCTTTCCTCGAAAATTGCATACCCAAACTACAAAGGGTGTATCTCTGCAACCACTAGGGCTATTTGGATAATGTTGGTGTTATAATAAAAGGTACACATGTGAGATTTTGTTCAGATGTGTAAATATCAGTCTATATGTTACTGGTTAAGAGTCAATGAAGATGTCACACAGAAAGAAAATGAAAATGTTTCAGGTCCGGCTAGAAAAAAATCACTTTCAAGATGATTGTTTCTTTGAGATGATGCAGCTGTAAGGTCCAACTCTAAACTAAATCATACACAATATGTGAACATTCTCTAACCCAAATCATAGCTCAATATGTGAACATTCTCTAACCCAAATCATAGCTCAATATGTGAACATTCTCTAACTCAAATCATAGCTCAATATGTGAACATTCTCTAACCCAAATCATAACACAATATGTGAACATTCTCTAACCCAAATCATAACACAATATGTGAACATTCTCTAACCCAAATCATAACACAATATGTGAACATTCTCTAACCCAAATCATAGCTCAATATGTGAACATTCTCTAACCCAAATCATAACACAATATGTGAACATTCTCTAACCCAAATCATAGCTCAATATGTGAACATTCTCTAACCCAAATCATAGCTCAATATGTGAACATTCTCTAACCCAAATCATAACACAATATGTGAACATTCTCTAACCCAAATCATAACACAATATGTGAACATTCTCTCTGCGAAGGTTGACTTTGATAAAGTGAAGCAGAACAAAGTTAGAGAGGGTTTAGTACAGAGAAAATTCAGGCGAGGACTCCAAAATTTGTATTGGGGCACATTTGCGCAAATTAGCGCACATCTGTGACATTTGAATTTTTTCATGTACCAAACCATATATTTCATTTATGGTGTTCAATACATCGAAACACAGCAGTTTTGGGCTTTTTTTTCATAAAGCAAGCTATGATTTACAGTTTTATATAACAATCGCTCAGTCTTGGATGTTAACATGAAGCCTGCGTCAAAACAGGGTAAGATGATGAACCTCAAGCTGCAGCTGAGTGACTCCAGTGTCACCGAGGAGGAAGAGGAGCCCATCCTGGTGGATGTGGAGGAGCTGCCCAAGCCGAGCAGTGACGTCTCCTCGGGGGTCCTGAGCCACGAGACGCAGCCGGCCCCGACGCTCTACCCTCTGACCAACTACATCAAGAGCCTCTCCCACGACTCAGACAGCTCCGACCACACGCACACCTCTCTGGACACCAACACAACCGTGGACTACATCTCATCCCACGGGCTGGGAAACATGGAGGAGGAGGAGGAGGAGGGGGAGGGGGAAGAGGAAGAGGAGGAGGAAGAGGAGTTTGCAGGGATGCTGGGTTTCTTCCCCACTCACAACATTTTCATCGACCCGATGGAGTTTGGAGGGAAGTTGACTCTGAATGCCGTCAAAATTGACTGCAGTGACTTCTTTCTTTCAGAACAATAAGTGTTGACCTGAAACCTGAACTCTGTGGTGAGATGAGGTTTGAGTGAAACATTTTTAGAAGAAGAAGACGGCTTCGAACGAGACTGGGAACAATGGCTGGCGGTGGTGAACGGTTTCTGTTTCTGCGTCACGAATCTTGCTGAGATTTGCATGAACTACCTCCTTTGCTCATTGAAATCAAAACTGTAACAAAAAGCTCTCTCGCTTCATGAAGTCTTGTACAGCTGTTGTGCAGTAAATCATTTTTTGAGATTAGTTTTTTCATTTCATGCATTACCATAGTGTTCTCTTCAGAGCAGCATCGGACACACTAATATCCAAACAAACACAGTAACGGCTGCATGTCCGCCTGTACTAATGTATACATCCATAACTCATCGCTATAAACAGATTGTCGTGAAAAGTGAAGCCAATGTGGAAGTGCCTTAAACCTGCATTACCTCTAATGTCCACCAGGGGACGACTCCTCTGGTTGTATAGAAGTCAATAGAAAATGACTCTACGTCATAGTATGCCATGAAAAAGTCATAAATACTGTAAGTCAGTGCTTTCAAGTCACTTCTTTATTTGCATTGACATTAAAACTGACAAATCAGACTTGCCCGTTTAAGGCTGCGCAAAAGTTTGTATATGTAATAAACTGATTCCCAAATAGGGAAAGAGAGTTTGGCAATGTTGGTCGGATCACCCCTGTGGCCGAAGTGAAATATCTCATGGATTGCCATGAAATTCTGTATACCACAGAGGAAGAAACTTATACTTTTGTGATTACCTGAATTTTACATTAAGCGCCACCAGCAGGTTGTCATTTGGGGATTTTTGTGAAATGTCTTGACATCTATTGGATTAAGCGCCACTTAGAGACAAAGCACAAACCTCTGAGCAAACGTACCGACTCACATCCGAAATGAAGGCACAGAAAATAAACCTAAGAGGTCAATTATGTTCAGAATCTTACCACATTCATTCACTGTCTAACGATGATGTTAACAGAAAGGGAAAGAGCTGAAACAAGTGGTTTTAATAACCACATAAAGTCCCTACACACACATTTTCTCTTTTTAGAAGATGAAATAATATAATATTGTGGCTTTTTTTAACTGAACAAAGACAATTACATTAAATACATTTTTATTTTAAGATAAATATTTTCCAAAAGCTTTGTCATGTTTTTTTTCTTTTCATTTTTAAATCCAGCCCTTATTGTAATTTAAATAAGGACATTTATTTATACTTTTTTGATACAATATGTATAAAAAAATGAATTCATGTCAAAATGAATGAAAAATATTTAAACATTTTCCAGAATTTCTTTCATGAAAGACATAGTAAAATATATCTATTAATAATACTTTAATTTTATATAGCGCTTCTCTAAATACTTAGTCATAAAAAGTCATAGTATAGTATGTAATTTAAAATGGAATAAAAAGCAAGAATAGCATTTCAATGAGAAGATATTTCCTGAGTGAAGCAATGAGTTATTACACATGCACGATGAAATGATTAGTGAAGAGTCTTTGGCGACTTCATCGTGACGTAGTTTATTAAAAGGTGGTAGTGATGCTGTGGTGAGATCAAGAAGATTCCCCCTGCAGTCTAGACGCTGGTGATGAAGGTGACGAAGGTGGTGAAAGCACGTGCTGAAGATCCAAGGACTGGACTCTGCATATGATGGAGACTGGAGGTGAACGGGGCGGAGGAGTCGCATCGGTTCTTACTGCAATGACAACTGGCAGCAGAAGAGACGAGAGCAGTTATACAATTTGGACAGAAACTAAATGATTGGCTTCGGAAAACTGTGGCAGAATCTGGTTGGTTAATTTAAAAATGAACGCACACAATCAGCTCAGAGAGAAGGAGATATGTGAATGAATGAGAGCGTAAAGAGTCTTCCTAAATGAACTTCAGCGAAGCTTCGTATAAAAAAAAAATATGCAAAAAGGCATTGCTTGGTAAGATGCAAAAGTGTTGTGAGAGTCATAGCATAGCATGTTTAAAATTGTTGTCAAAAAGTCATAGTATAGTTTTGAAAAAAATGTATGGAAAAAAATATTATAGGATGTTGAAAAATGTGAAAATAAATTGTATAGTGTGTCTAAAGTGTCATGTAAAAGGTCATGGTAAAGTATGTCAAAAATTCAAATGAAAAAGTCATAGTACAATGTTGAAAAAGTCATAGCATATTGAAAAATGTAATGAAAAGGTCATAGGATAATTTGTCTACAAATGGCATCAAAATGCCACAGTATAGTATTTTGAAATACATCAGTAAGTAAGTCTATAAATGCCATAAAAAGTCATAGCATTCATTGTATTTGAAAAAAATGTCATAAAGTAATTGTATAGTATCTTGAAAAAGTTATTGAAGAAAGTCATAGTTTAGTCAAAAAGTCAAACTGTCGAAAAATGTCATAGTATGAAGCGTCGAAAACGGTGAAAAAAGTAAAAACAGGCAATGAAATATCAGGGCACAAAAAAAAGTAATTGTAAAGTATGTCTTATGTCATAAAAGGTCAGAGTATAGAATGTCGGGAAAAAATATACAGTATGTCGAAATATTTCAAAGTATATTAGATTTAAAAAAAAGTGTGATTGGAAGTCAGTGTCAAAAAATCGTCAAGTAATCGTATATATGGAGTTTTGACAAGTCATAGTTTAGTGTTTTATCATCCAAAATTAAGAATAGGTCGAAAAAAGTAGTACAAAAAGTAATTGATTTGGTAATGTCAAAAATGTTGTAGAATAGTCTAATACGTTTAAAAATGTTGTGGAAAAACCTCACGATAGTCGAAAATGAAAAAAAAGTCATAGTATAATGTGTCCAACATGTAGTTAAAGTCAGTCCATGCAAAATACATCGTATAGCATGCAGAGGAGTCATAGTATATACAGTATGTTATGACGTCATAAAAAGTACGATATATGAACTGACCTTGATTCTTTTGTGTAGACCTCGATATCACCTGTTGCGTAAATATTATGTCACCAACATTCAACAAGATAATGCTACAATTACCTTTGTGTCCCCATTATAAGACTCATTTCATTTATTGGGGATTTCAAATGTATTATTTTCCTAGTCAACGTTTTTTTTGTAAACATGTTACACAATATATTGTCTAACAAGAGACTTTAAAGTTAATCATTGATTCATCTCCTTAAGTGGGAGGTGCCCACTTTCCATCTGGACACACTCCTAATGGCCGGTCAGTAAACAGATCGTGCATCATGTAGACATGTAAGCTAAAGCAAACAAAGAGAGTGCCGTAAACTCATCTTTCCTGAATGAAAGCAGGATTAAAAACTGACAAATGCAAAAGATTTATCGACCACCTTTATTTTACCGACAGAGGTCTCTAATAGCAGGGCTAGAATTCACACATTTGTAGAGCACTTCAGTTGTTCCACGCAATGAACGACTGTATTTCTTTCAGAGCAATTATGCAGTGGTGCCACCGTGGAAGCTACAGGGCGAGTCAACAGTGGAGGAAAACGTCAGCACAGAAACAGACTGCAAAAACACAAACTGAAGCTGGGCCGAGTTTAAACCCGTGAAAGGAGCGGAGTGTGAAAACAGTCGGAGAAGGTCTGAGGGCTTCCAGAAGACTCCAGCCACGTCTCAACTGTGTAAAGACACTTCCTCTCCGTATCACTCTTAAAGAGGAAACGCAATGGCATTAATTGACTTGCAAATGGCAATCAAAGAGGAACTGGGCGGGGAGGAAGGGATATTAGATGTTTTTTAGCACCCGGAATACATCAGAAATCAGAAGAGAGAAGAAAAAAAATGGAATAACTTTCTGATTCAAATTAATCCACGTGGCAAATTTCTCCAGATCAATGCAAATTTAGGACAGTAATCCCCGATGCGTTCCTCCAAAAATGACCGAATGTTCCTCCTATAGTACATTTCAGTACTAAAGAACCCTTAATACAGATTTAGGTGTCATTTCATCAATGCATTTGAATAGAGGCAGCGACACTTGATCAAAGGATCAAGGGGTGTCCTATTTGCACCATGTGAAATGCAGTCTCTGCAGGAATTTATGAAAATAGTTAAGATTTACAGGCCGAAGATCATATAAGAATAGACCTCCAGTATAAAATATAAAACAATACCCCAGTGCTAAAGGAAAAAAAAAAATCCTTAAATCTTAATGAGTGAAGCTGTAACTTCAGAAATACCTGTAGTGGCAGAGCGTATGAGCTTGGGTTGGAGCTCCACAGTTTCAAAGCGAACAAGCAATGGCTCAAACCGACACCCATCTTATGCTTACATCTCCAAATGCATATTTTCAAGCAGCAATTACAAAAATGTATCAATGGACAATGCATAACCTCTGAAAAAAATACTGTATGAAAACATCCCTGCTACTTTGTTTCCAAGTACAAAACCTCTACCAATAAGTTGCTCCAGAGTAGCAAGAAGTCCTTTTCTTTTTGTGTTTTTTTTTTTAGTTAATTTCTGTTTTTTTTTTCCATCTTCGTTTTGTTTTTATTGGGTAAAACTCAGTCCTCACTTTGAGTGCCATAGTTAATGACAGTCTTCTCCATCATTTCACTTTGCTGAAGGATCCAGGAACATGCAAGCCTCGTAGTGGAGGTGCTCAGGAGGCTCCTGTAGGCCTGAGGAACCGCGGCCGCGGCTTAAGCCAGGGCTGGGAAGGCCTCTGGGTCGTCCACGTTGGGCACAGAGAATGACTGAGGGAAAGCAAACGGTAAGGAGGAGTTAGAAAATGCCGACATTTGAAGATGCGCCTCAAAAGGATGAAAGGAAATGCCAGGTCTTTGTAGAAAATTATCAAGAATTCAAGTTCCATTGGTAACCGAACCCTTATTTACTGACAAAAAGCTAACTTAGTTCATGTAATTTCCCTAATGACATGACATTATTTACCTTTTCAGGCCTTGGTGCGCGGACCGGCCTAGTGGCTTCGCCACCGACGGGGCCGGGTGGTCCACCACCACCGGGTCCGCCGCGGCCACGACCGCCGCGGCCACCACGTGGTCCACCGCGTCCACGGCTCGGACGGCCCAGGTCTCCGAAATTGATCTCCAGCTGTGACGTAATGTCATTAGCTGGCTTCCGGAAGTGGGGTTCATCCTCGAGCTGAATTAGAAAAACCGGGCAAAACATTTTTATTATTATTATATAGCGTATAAAAATATTCTGTAAGCTTAAAAGCGTTTGGTTTATTTTGTTCAGATAATGTGCAACAATTGCGATTTTTTTTGATTACCTTGGGCTCCTCAATCTCAGGATCAATCACCTCTTCTTTCTTCTCCTGTGTTGGAGAAAAGCAGCGCAATACAAACATTAACACAACGTACATAAAACATGCATCTAATTATAGATAAAAAAAAAATAATGTCTTATGATAACCTGCAAAAACGTATAACTATCTTTCAAGCATACTGACTAAATGAGTCTGGCCTGAAAAAGTGCAGTATGCATTTGCCGAATTTTACCATTTCAATCTTAATAGTTCTCCATCTTCAGCAAACCATTGATTAACTAGAATTACATCAGACCTCTGCTGGCAGGCTTTTTTAATTAGATCAAGAATGAGAGAATATATGAGGAGTGATTTAGAGTTCTCCTTCACTAATGTTATGTAATCTTGGATCATCTGCTGCAGTTTTTTTCAGAATGAGCATTCGTGGTTTTGACTCACTTCGGCCTTGGACTTGTGCAGCACAAATCCTTTGTTCCAATTAGCTCCCTCGTTGGGCTTACGGATGTTGAACTCCACTTTGGCCCGCTCCTTGTCCTGCGCGGCCTTCCATTCATCCAGAGTCATCTCCTTGGGACCTTCTTCCTTCACTTCCTCGACCTCATTCTCCCTTCAACACACAGACAGACACACGGTGTCACAGCGTTAAAGTTTCATATAAAACCAGGTTGTTGGCTGGTGTTCTTGTGTCGAACACCAACGGAAAAAAAAACACAACTAATTTTAAGCTGTGAATCCTTAATTACAGCAAAAACAAAATAACTCATTAGGACGGAAAATAACTTACTTGTTCTCAGAGTCGGCGGGTGGATGCTCCTCTCCCTCAGGGTTCTCAGTCACGTTCGATTGGTCAAGCTCGCTATAAAAATAAAACATTTCATATGGCTTAGATTTGAGAGCCGGGGAATTCTTCTGAATACTTTTTAAAAACCGTTTACAGCAGAATAAATATTAGCCCAATCTAATGCAACAGACATTCTACCTCTATTTTACACCTTTTGACGAGTTTTTTTAAAATTAATTTGTTGAATTATATATTGCATTTAACTCTGTTATTTATATTTAGTCCACTGCATTTATATCAATGACCGTCACCTAATTATTAGTAACAGTATGACACAACAGTTCAACAGCACTACGCAGTGAAAATGGCCATGAAGCTGAATCTCTGCGTTTTAACCTTCATGAAGGTAGGATGTATTGCAGTCCTGCTCAGCTCAAGAACAAAGTGTGTAACTGGAGAGATGCCAGTTTTCCTCATGGCAATGCCGAGGTGCCCCTGAACAAGGTGCCAAACCTCCAACTGTTCCCTGGTTGTACATCTCTCCAGCTGCATGTGTATTTGTCTATTTTGGGCCCATGTTTAAAACATGGATTTAAAATTAATTTGCTCTTGGGAATTAATAACTTGTATTATTAAAGTCGACATGATGCTCATTTCCAGGTGCATACTTGTATTTTGGGTTTATATGGGAACAAGTTTATTTCCCCTACCAGCTGACTCAGCGTTCTGTCTAGTCCCACCCCCACTGTGCTGTGATTGGCTAGTGGTACGGTGCTGTGATTGGCTAGTGATAACTTGTTCTACTGTATCCAGCTGAGCAACTCCACCATGCGTTCATGCTACACCGACTACAGGAAAAAGAGCCAAACAAAGCTGTAACTCATCCGGGGATAGCAAAGTGCTTTCCTACGTGGTGACAATAGTATGTGGATTTTTGAACTTTTTATTTTACTCATTTAGTGGTTGGTTGGCTAGTTAGCTTGCTGATTCCACTTTCATGCTACACTGGCTACAGAAATTGAGTGCACAAAACAAGTTTCCCTTCACCAGACATCTCCTTAGGTTTAGGAAACAAACTTAGTGAATTAGGTCTAGCAGAAGATCACGTTCGAGTCATAATAAACCCTTTCTGGCAGAGGACCCGAAGGCAAAATTTGACGTACTAGCCAATCACAGCACGGTAGGAACACTACTGCTACCGGAAATCAACTGGGACACACGTAGAATGTTAACATTTAAACTGGGAAAGCGTCTCCAAATGAGGAAACCATTAAACACTATTCTCTAAAAGAATACCTCATACAAGGAGAAGTGTTATACAACTCCCCAACCTCTCGTAATGCAAACTTTCTATTTGTTGCATGTATAAAAATAACTTACTTTAGATCATCTTTGACGGTGCCCCAGTTGTGAGATCCACTTCCACCACGCTTCTCCTCACCTTTCAGACCACTACAGAACAGAACATTAACTTTAGCCGAGGCCACGACAAATGCACCATGTGAAAAACACACCAGCGGCTTTAACAGACCCGGTGTATATAAAGAATATTTCATATAGTTAAAGGGCTATACAAGAACTGGAAAAGTACTTACGATCGATCGCTGCCACTGTGTCTATCAAATTCGCGTTTTCCTCTGCTGTCAAAACCATCACTGCGTCCCATGCCACGGCCTCGGCCGCCGGGGCCACCTCTGCCGCCGCCGCCACCACGCCCTCTCATCGGCCGATCACCAATGGGTCTAAAGAGAAAGAGACATAACATGGTCAAATCAAATGGTCATCGGATCACTTTTCTCTAGCTATCAAAAGCGTTGATCTAGCTATCGACATGGATTTCTCTCTCCTTAGATTGATTAAGTGAAGTAAAATAAGCTAAATGGATGATAAGTTACAGGAAACCAGTACATTCATGCATCTTATTAAATAGTTGACAGTTAATTAATATCATTTGATTGTCAAGTCTACAAAAAAAGGTGAATATGGTTTCAAGTTAGCCACGGTTAAGTTGGTCTCAATCTATATTTGGACATTTTACTCTTATTTTAGTTTTATCAATTTAACGCATGTGAACTGGTGAGATAAAGAGCCACAACATGCGCAGCCTTATCAGCGTAAGCAACGCCTGTAACAGTTGCTGACCACACCCCTTAAGTGAGTACTGCTTTGGATTAAAGTAGAGTTAGAAAACCAAAAAAGGTATCAATGTTGTGGATATATTCTCCTTTTCTTATATGGTTGCTGTTCAATTACAATATGTGCCCGATTAGAATATGAACTCACTTTTCCACTGAGAATTCGCCTCCCTCGGGCTTCTCGGCGGCGTCACCAGGAGGCCTCTCAAAGCGACGCGGGGGCCGCCTGTCCACAGGCCGCCTGTCTGCTGGGGGGCGGCCTTCTCCCTGGAACTCTCTCTGGGGTCTGAAGCCCTCGCCCTCCGGCTTGCGGCTCCCCATTCTCCTCATGCCGGGACCTAGGATTGACCACAACAGGAGGATTAGAGGACCAATAGCACCGATAGATTAGGGCCAACTGCGGAGCCCCGGACAAGAGAAAGAAGGGGAGGCAATTGTTCGGTTTAAATGGAGCAAATAATTCAAATTAACGTGCAGAATTAAAGAATTACAGAAGTTGGTAGGATCCATTTACCAAATACTTCGCCGCCTGCGATGTAATCCAATTATTAAAAGTTAACAAGTGCACAAAATGTACAGACGGGAGTAATGAGTTTGCAGCACGATCACTTATTATTTCGCAGTCCGATTGAAAAATGATCAGTTAAAATCACCCGGTAACTGTGGATGGATTTAACTCCTACATGGTGTTTAACCCGCCATGACACATGGCTGCTTGCCTCCGGCTCTGTGTGACAGAACAAGTCCCACCCATTGCCTAAAACACCAGCTACCAAAATAGACACAGTCCACAACACATTGGCAGCTGGGTGCACCATAGTCCGCTCGCACCTGTCTCATCTTCTCTCGAGCAAACGGATTTGAGCCCACTTGGCACACTTGCATGAATGAAAAATGGCGAGCCTACTTCCTGTATGTAGGTGGCCCGGATGCTTCAACTCTGCATGCAACTTCCTAAATCAACAGGCTTCTTAAAAGAAAAAAAAGATATGATGACAATAATCTACATAGATGATATCTTTTATAGCAGAAACAGGAAATTAAATTATCCGAGGCCTGGTCGTGTATTGTGCACCGAGGGGAAGTGGCAGTTAGGAGGCTGTACTTTTTAACACGCCCCACACTACAACCACGAGGTGCATCACCATGAGCGCGCTGCTAATGTCTGACCCACATCCACCTGCAAATCCCCCACGAACAAGTTACATTGACATTTGCATTTCCACGTGAATGATAATTACGTAATTACATTTTATTATATATATTTTTTTATAAACGCATGTATTAAATAAATACCGTCGACTAAATCTAGCTAAAAGCCACACGTGCGTGTACTGAAATGACTTTATTTGATTAACAGCTAAACTCCTCGAGGCCACTTTCTCTATCCAGGCGTTCGGGTTCTGCCTGCTCAACAAGGCCGATGGGGGGTTGGGTGTGTGGAGGGGGGAAGACAAGCCAAAACAAGTTGGCCTGCAAACTGTTTATCACCAAATACTTTGAGCCCCACGCATGCCATTGCTTTCCACGTTTATGTGAGTGTCATCGTTTCAGTAATTGACAGCCAACTGGGGGCACAAAAGCGGCCACGCGGACCTCATGTCGCGAGGGGGGCTTACGGACCGCTAGCTAGTCGAGCAACTTGAGCCCGTTAGCATGAAATCTTTCTACCTGCAGCATCGCTAAAAGAGGAGCTTTGAAAAAGAAAAAAACCGCAGAAATATTATCTCACCATCTTTCTTTAGTGGGACTGGCGCCTGGATCTCCTCCTTTTTGTCGGTCAGCGGGACCTTTCTGTCTTTTTGAGACTCCTTTTTGGGCTGCTTGGCAAGCTGGGCTGCGGTCTTGGCGGCACCAGGAGCAGGAGCTTCCTTCTTCTTCACTTCAGCTTGCTTTAGCTGCTCGAACGGATCCGACTCGTCGTCAAATAGCTGGTCGAACCGATTGGTGATGGCACAGCCAAAACCTTCTTGCATTTGTCCGGGCATGATGGCGCCCCTTCAGCAGGATTTTACTCCGATTCTACGAGGCTTGGTGCGAACACTTCGCTAGATGAAGCCACAAGATGGCTGGGAAAAGGACCTGCTTCTCTTCCGGCGCGATAGACATCCGGGACCTCGGTCGCTGGCGCCGCTGGGGCGTGTAGTTCTTTTTTTAAAGGAGCTTCCATCCACTCAGCTGCTGGCATGGACCAATGATAAACTACATTACCCACAATGCCAGTCTCTCCTGTGTTGCTAGCTTCTGGAAAGAACAAGCATGGGTGCCCTCACATCACACACTCTTGTTTTGATTCCTGAAGGGGAAAAACTCTCTAACGTTAGTCCTTAAAGCTAATGTTTGTAACCGTTTGTGAGTTTAAAACTCAAGAGTTTTAAACTGCTCTGTCGCCCCTCTTTTATACGTGCATGATACCTTTTACAAACCTTTAAGGGAGACCCCAGGTGCAGCTGTTTGTGGCTAATATGTTTCAGCTGAATAAGATGTGCTAAGAGCTGTGGTTATGAGTCAAGGTCAGCGTTTAGTTTAATAACTCGCTCATCGAGGAGTGAAACAAGTTGACACTCGACAGACTGTCCTGCATGTTAAGTCTGGCTGAGAACAAGTATTCACACCACCCTTGGCCCCAGTGTAAACAATATTTCACACTTATATTTAGCTATTTAGCGCCACTCCTTAGAGTTAATAAAACCTGATCCATAGCAAATGGGGTTTATGTGCATGCAACAGTGAAAACACTTAATAGAGAGCAATAGTGTGGTTGGAAGACATCTTTCGTTTCTCAGTCACAATCATCCTCCAGGGAAAGATGAGTTGACAACAAAGGGTAGCACATTATAAGTTGCATTATTAGTTGTGGACACACACACACACACACACACACGTTTCATATGTGACCTTTACCAGTTTGGAGGGAAGTTATGCTTTTATTTATTGAACATTTTCACACCACTTTCCAACAAACAAACAATTCAGCAAAAATAAGACCATGCACTTGTATTTATATACTTTCACTTTCTAAGCCTGCAAGACATCCTCTGGAAACTTGAAACACATAAGTGGGAATGAGTTCCCTCTTAAATCACACCAGTTATACCAAAAGTGGACGACAGGCTCAGCTGTAATATCTTATATTCTCATTCGCCCTTATGTGTGTGTCTATCTTTCTATTCGTTTATTGGCAATACATCTGGAAATGTCAAAAAATTCCAGACGTGGAATGATTGCGTAAAAACGTCATCCTGCACTCATGGAGGGAAAACCCAACACATGGGACTTTTTTTGTTCTGAAAAGAGCACTGCATTTACATTTGGCCCGCTGGTTAGTGAAGGCTTGAGCTTTGTGCCTACTATTAGTGGATGTTATCCACATTACTATCACGAACAGGAAAAGCAACATCACCACAGACACTTCCTATATCACATGGTAGCAGAAGACATATTTGGATAGTTTTTGACAAAACCCTCAAACATGATAACTGAAAAGCCTCGAGAGTTGCAGACTACAATGTAAAAAAGTATTTAATCAAAACTTAACATGTTTGCTGATGCTTGTTTATGCCTCATGCCATCGCTGATCAATTAGTAGTTTACATTAGAGGATACACACCATTTTAAATATGATTTAATATTTGTCGGTGTACTAATATTGACAAAATAGTCCCCCAGGAATATGAAAAGGTCCTGCAGGATTACTGTACGTTTCAGTTTTCAGAATGTATGTTTAATTATAAGTACTTTTCAAGGACTAAACATTGAACGCTAAGATAAATGGCTTTAATCTTAATATTATGATCCATTCATCATTCATTTATTATAGTTTAGTTGTGTATCTTTGAATTTCATCAGATGTTTTCAGGCTAGTTTTTTGCCTGAGTGGTTAAAACTTGGTCTAAACGTGAAGCTATAACAAAAACAAACACACGCTTGGAAGCCTCACTGTTGGTATTTTAGGAGTTGTGAGTGCTGGTTGTTTTTTCTTTTACCTTATAAGGAAAGTCAAACCCTGCCAGCTGAGTTAAATGATTGCAGGGAGACAAATGAAGCTTTGCACTTAAAGGTGCAGTGTGTAGAATTGGGCATAGTTTTGAGTTTACAACCAACTGAAGTTTCTGCCAACAAGCGTAAAGAGAACGACTCGAAAACATGAAAGCAAGAATGTCCCCATCTAGAGCCAGCGTTTGGTTTGTCCTTTCTGGGCTACTGTAGAAATGTAGATATAGTTAACGGCTCATTCTAAGGTAACAAACACTAGAACTCTATTTTCAGGTGATTATACACTAAAGAAAACATTCAATTTCTGCCAAAAGATCCCCCTAGAATGCTAAACACTGTACCTTTAAGGTCTGCCACAAAACCCATACAAAAGCCAAACAATAGATGTAATTTTGCATGAGGGGCTTGTTTTTTATATGGAGAACAAAACGCTGTACAACGGTTCAACCGACCGGACCGACAATATGAGAGAAAAGAAACTTCTGAGCATGCAGCTGAAAAATAATAGAAGAAATCGCCAGTAATTGCTGAAAAAGAAACTGGAAGCTTATCAAAATATAATAAAATTGATTATTAACAGGCAACATGCTGCTTTAGAAAAGCTATTGAACTAGGGTCACTTAAGCATATATATATATATATATATATATATATATATATATATATATATAAATAAAAGTATTGGTATGTGTATGAAAGTATATATAATACACATATATACAGTAGATTAATATATATATATATATATATATATATATATATATATATATATATGAAAGTATTGGTATGTGTATGAAATTATATATACAGTAGATTAATATATATATATATGAAAGTATTGGTATGTGTATGAAATTATATATAATATATACAGTAAATATATATATATATATATATATATACATAATATATATATATATGAAAGTATTGGTATGTGTATGAAAGTATATATAATACACATGTATACAGTAGATTAATATATATATATATATATATATATATATATATATATATATATATATATATATATATATATATATATATATATATATGAAAGTATTGGTATGTGTATGAAAGTATATATAATATATACATATATATAGTAGATTAATATATGTATATACTTTACTTGTCATTTGATTTCCATGGAGTTGAGTTTGATCCTCAAACATCAATTAGGCAAATTGATGGTTTAATTATATGTTTAATTACATACTTTGTTCAATGTTATTTTTGTTGATAACATAAAACTGAGTTTATTGCACCTACAGTTTGTCTTTTGCTGTCATAATGCTCATTTTATGATACACATTATTAAAGATATGTGTGGCATCAGAAGCAGTCCCTTGTGGTCCAGCCCCCCCGGTCGGGTGACGCCGGTCGGGCTGTCGGTCCCTCCTGAACGCGCTTCGGCAACTCGGACGATTCTTATTCCTGCACGTGATCGGGAGCGATGACATCTCCAGTCGCCAAAGCCATGATGGAGTCCTACGCGCTCATGGTGATGGTCATGGGCACGTTTTTCATCTACTTCTGCGGGATGGTGTGGGCTTTTTGCAACCCGAAACTCAGCGAGGAGGAGGAGGAGGAGCAGGAGCGCGGGGCCGGGAAGCCGGCAGCGGGACGCGGGGACGGCTGCTGGGGTCGCGCGGCTCCAAACCCTCCGCCGGAGCGGAATTTCAGGTGCGCGTGCAACGTTGCGCATCTGCCGGCGGCCCCGCCGTACACCGCAGCCGAGGGGCTCGCGCGCCCTACGTATGTCAACTTTTGGGATGACACAGACAGCCTGCTGTCAGACTGCACCACGTTTTTCCACGAGGACCGTGGAATTAGCAACCAGATCGGACAAAGTCCTGGAAAGTTGGTGACCTAAGCTTCACATCCAGGTGTGCATTTGTGTCGTTCCCCTTATAATATACTTATTTATGGGGTGGATGGACTGAAAGAAGTGGATGAGGAAACGGGCAAAGCTCAGTATTATTCCCCCAAATTCTAACAAATAACTGTTCTTTGTCCGATAACAGACATTTTATATATAATGGAGTCACTGTAACTTGTTTATTTGTGCTGTGAAATCCGGCTGCCGTGTTTTGTGAGCTCTGAAAGGAAGTATATGCTGGAGAGGAATAAAATACTCTCCTTCCCAGACTGTGTGATCCGCATCAAGTCCTGCAGGAATACGGTGATCCTTTTGGTCTTTCCTTCAGTTTCTCTCTTACGTCGCGTTCCAGTTGCAGCAATTTCTCATACAAAGCGTCCGATGTTTCCACATCGATGTCCATCTGCCGAAAGCGGAACAGAAGACACAAAACTCAGTATATATATATTTTTTTATTTCATATTTGGTTACAGATTATTAGTATTTCTTGTACCTTTCGTGGCTGTGTGTAGTTGTTTCCTAGACCAGATGTTAAGCTGTGGTACTTGGCTTGAGGGTCCAGGGATTCAGGCTTTTGCTTAAATAACCAGAGCTGCAAGAAATAATTCATGAATTAATTTGTACTAAACTGTGTACTAAAATTAGAAAATGTGTTCTTTTTTCCCCTTTATACCTACCAGGGCTTCAGCTCCGTTATAAGGCGTCAGGGTGAAAGTATTAGTGAATATTCTTATCTGAGATCAGGAAAGAGAGATGCATTCAGATACACATTTCACGTGTGTGTGTGTGTGTGTGTGTGTGTGTGTGTGTGTGTGTGTGTGTGTGTCAATAATTTAAAACCATCAGAGTTGCACTCACGAGCCAAAAGACGGGCATAAGCAGAGTCCAGAGGACGGCTGGGAAGGAAGGCAGGATCCCATAGGTCAGATTGGTCATCACAAAACCAGGACAGGTGACGGATGAGAACAAACCCTAGAGAGCAGGAAGCAGTTATATGCAAAAAGACACGGGTGATACAGAGCATGGGAGGTATGTGTGTGTGTGTGTGTGTGTGTGTGTGTGTGTGTGTGTGTGCCGACCTGTTTGTTGTAGCGTGTGTTGAGCGCCAGGCTGAGCAGGTCGGAGCCGTATTTGGAGGAGCTGTACGGTTGGGTGCCTCTCTGGTGCTGCATGTCTTCGAGGCTGAAAGCCGAGCGGTGAGCGTTGCTGGAGGAAGTCCAGATCAGCTGGGACGTTCGGCCCGCGTGGCACAGAACCGGTTCCAGCTCCCTGATCTTGGCCAACGACACAGGAGAACATCACAGCGTGACAATATACTAAATTTGCCTTGAAAAATGCAAATTGCTGATTTGGATTAAGACATTTTATTTGTGTGAGAAACAGTTGATTTTACTCATGTTTATCCACTCACATGCACTTTTTTTCTTTACATATCTTGCAATCATTATCCATGAACTTTGCACTTTAACACTTCATTTATAAATCCATCCTTGGTCTGATGCACTTATTTATCCACGTACATGTCTAGTGAACAGTGCTGCCATAACTGTTGCTCTTTCACTCGTTCCATCCCTTCATCCCCAAACTGCTTTTAAGAACTCTGGAAAGAACTTCTGTGGGGTGTAATGTCAATTTTATATTATTAGTGGTGTTTTATATTCTATGTGTAAACTACCAACGCCTGTTGGGTAACTGGGGGGTCATGCAGCAGCTGCTTAATGTCATATTACCTGCTGTTAAGTAATAAAGTACTTATATGGACAGGTCATAAATTAAGGGCAGGGTGGATACATCTGGATGTTTTCTTCCCAGCATTCCTCTTGTCTGCCACTGCCTGAAGCATCATGTTCCAATACAACCCCCATGGTCCCTCCCTCTATAACTCTGTGTGACTCGTTCTATCTTCAGTGCTGCACTGACTCCTTGAGACTGTATAACTTTGCCTCTTCTTGCAAGAATAAATGATTTCATAGACAAGTTCTGGTTTAAGATATTCGCTATTTCAGCTTAAAAAGACTCAACAGCGGGTAAGATAAAAGTTGGCACCACAGGGGTCAAGAGTTGTGACAAACCTACAGTATTGTGAGTAAGTCACAGGACTTTATTCTAAAAGCTCACAGCTGATATTATGTTTCATTTAGTATTTAATTTAACAAGCCAAAGTGCTGTAAACTGTAAACTAAGATGCTTGTAATATGTTATGGTTACATGGTATCTTTTGTCAGGTGTATTATGTCTGTTTAACATAATTATATTCTAATTCCTTTAAGAATCATTCATCAATAATAGTGTATTATTGTGAAACCTCAATATTTTTCTGAGAGGGTAATCTCACCGTGAGAGTCTCAAACTATCCTATCTGGGTCTGCACCTGTTTTTGTTCATAGGTTTAAACTCTCACTTGGCCTCTTATGTACATATCACTTCTATGTTTGCGTTCTATTTTGTGTCTGTATGAATTTCCTGTTGCATTGTTTTTGTGTGAATGAGACCCTGCGTCTCAATGAGATTACCATGTATAAATACAAGTTAAATATATATATTTTTAACTAGCTGGTTAAGATATACTTTAGATTTCAAACATCTCTTTCCACGTCGAGTCCTTTTAGGTTCCTTAAACTAATCAGCAACGTTAAAATCCTGCCAAACGTTATAGACCGTTTCAGAAGAACATTACCAAAAACATTATGCGTCACTTCAGCTGAAGCGTAGAAGTGTTTTGAGAAGGTTTCTCTGTGATGGCAACTTAATACGCGACAGGATTCATCTTCAAACGCACAGTCGGCAGAATACCTTCCGCGTTGAACAGCACTGTTAATATTTAATGAGCAGCGTTGCTCAATGACAGATGGATCCAGTATCACCTATATTTATTCCATCAAGGGTAAACAGCTGAGTAGAATTACTGTCCCTGCAGGAAAACTGAAGGAAACATGTTTTTTGCACTAGATTATATGTGTATGGATAAAGCCATACTATATCATTCAGCAGCCAAAATAGCAGTTACTCACGAGTAGGAAGTGACCGAAGAGGTTGGTCGCGAAAACGTCTTGCAGGCCATCGGAAGTGACGCAGTCCTTCTGCGTGAGAATCCCCTCACCGGTGGAGAACATGGCGATGATACGACTGGAACAGAGATGTTATATAGAAACCTGAGCTCTCGAGAGATAGCATTGAGATCCCAATGAGCTATTTAAAAAAAAACGATACTGAAGAATACAAAGCCGCCGACGCAGCTCGGTCATTTGGAGTCGCTGAAAAGATCAACAAAGTACCTGGAGAAGAGGCCCTTGAAAAAGGCCTTCACATCAAACTGTGGGTTCGGCATGATGCCTGCGTTCAGGTAGAGGTAGTCCAGGCGGTTGTACCTGCAGGAATCAATCACAATCACATATATGCACTTCTGTAACACACACACAGACTATAACCTGGCCTGTGGGGATGACAATTTTATGTGAATGTGCCTTTGTCCATCCTCCCACCTGAGTTTGACCTCCTGAGCGGCGGCGAGGACGGAGGAGATGCTGCTGGTGTCCACCTGCAGCAGAGCCACCTGGGCGCCGGGGTGAGAGGCGAGGAGGGCCGAGCGAGCGGCCTGAGCCCGCCGCATGTTCCTGCAGGCCAGACACAGCTGGAGACCCTCCGTGTCCCGCGAGAGGAGACGCTCACACAGCACCAGGCCGATGCCACTGCAGGGAGACAACAACGTCATGAAATACCGTCATCAGTTCACTTTGATTACGTTAGAGACAAAACAATTCCACACACATGTTCTGTGTGTGACACAATTATATTGCCATTTGGGGCCAGGACTCTTTTGGCAAGGGGATTAAAAAAAAGTGACATTAATAAATCAATTTGGGGAAATACAATATGCATGACTTAAATAATTAACCAGTGGCGGAAGAAGTGTTCAGATCACATACTTCAGTAAAAGTCATAATACCATAGAATATAACTACTCTGAAATCGGTTCGAAGTAAAAGTAGAAATGTATTAGCATCAAAGTATACTTCAAGCACTCATTATGCAGAATCAGACCCAATATCCATTTCAGAATCATATATATTACTGAATTATAATTATTGTTGCACTTTCATTAATGTCTTCATCACTTTTAATTTTGCAGCTAGTGAAGTTGGAGCTCATTTAAATTACTTTATGTAAAGTAGCAGACAAGGAGGTACTCAAGAAAGTACTACAAGTACCTCAATATTGTTCGGTACTCGAGTAAAAGTACTCGCACCACTGGAATAAACCAACAGCTAACATGACTAAAAAAGACCTTGAAGAAATGTCTCTTGTGTCGTGAATTAAACTTTAGATGCCAGACTCGAGGTTTATAATAAAAAACAAATTAATGCAGCGGTTACCTATTTGCTCCCGTCACCAAAACCACCTTATTCATATTTTCTGGTCAAAACTGGA
Source organism: Myoxocephalus aenaeus (assembly GCA_038501785.1). Classification (NCBI taxonomy): domain Eukaryota; kingdom Metazoa; phylum Chordata; class Actinopteri; order Perciformes; family Cottidae; genus Myoxocephalus; species Myoxocephalus aenaeus. The sequence continues at coordinate 309,965 of JBAMJR010000034.1, forward strand.
GTCAAAACTGCACAGAAAACGCTTGTTTTACGAGCGGATCTTCTTTCCTTCCATGCAACCAGTCCTGTATCCGGTTGAGTGAGTGGAGTCATGTACTTAACCCCGCCCCCGCGCTGTGATTGGACACTGCGGCAGCTCTCAGCCAATGAAGACCGGATACCAGTCGGCTCAGCTCGAGGCCCCACCCACACAGTTTCAGATAATCAGAAGTCATGAATGAAGCAAGAGCACTCACAGAGAGTGAGAGTTCTCTGTTTAAATTTTATTTGTATTTCGTCCATCAATGTACAACATTTGTTTACAACGTATATAAAAACCGTTCTCACCGAAAACAAACAAACATTTGAGTACAAAAATGTATTAAAACTAATCATGAAATCTACCAGGGTGCCCACAACTAATTTAAAAACACAGATTTTAAATGCAATGAAAAGATTTTCTTTATCTGATGGGAATCACCACACGCTGCATAAACACCCAAATGTGTGTCCAAAATGAATATTTAACTTACTTGTACTAATCTTTTGCCAGGATTGCAAAACACAGAAAGATAAGGATGAACTTCCACAGAAACGTTGACAATGCCATGCATAAGGGCAGACATGAGTGTCTTTTATGAACGAGGCCTCTGATAAGAGGGTAGAGCCTGTAAATACAGCTGAAGTGGCAGGAAAACAGTGGTATGCAGTATGAAGTTCAAGCTACGAGAGAGTTATACACAGAGAAGAAGAGGAAAGAATCCAGCACACGCCAATAAAATAAAAAACAAAAAACCTGGAAATAAGTCATTAGCTGCGTTAGCTTTCGTCAGCTAATACAAACTTATCTGAAGCAGTCATTCAGTTCCAATCAAACACATTAATTAGGCTGGACATTCCCATTCCCTCTACATTCCTAATTTAACAGGAACTTTCTTTGCCAACTGAGACGAACTATAAGCATGTCTGCATTGACTTGTTCGACTCCAACATCTTCCCAACGATGCGGACCGTAAAAACAAACCGTCTAACCAACATGACAGAAACCCAACCTGCATTCCCGATAAGCACCTTGCAACATCAATTATCAAAGAATTACATTTCATTTTGTGATCAACGTGAGAGATTTACACTTTTGCAATGGCAAACAAACAAACTAACAAACAAAAATGTTCGGCTGCAGTTTGTTTGGTCTTTAGATCTGAAATGCGAGCGGTGAAGTTAGTGAATAACACCAAATATGATAAACGTCAACTTAAAGAGAATAAAAAACATAAACGGAACACACACTTATGAACATATAAATATTAATACAAAATATTGCTTTTTGAGATTGAGATGTATATCTATTGAAAATACACAAACATATACACTTTGTGTTCAAATCACAGAAGGAAAACTGCAGGGATGAGAAAGATGGAGCTTCTTGATATTGTAGTCACACTTTATAGGTCTATAATGCATTATAAACATACTTATAATGCATTATTATCTGCTTATTGTACTATATAATTATAAGCACTCATTCATAATGATTTATAACAATAATCATAACTAATTATACACCATTATATAACTATTTATAAGGTCCAGTATCATAATTCTTTATAATTACTGGCCATTCACTGACATTGCGTATTATAATTTCCATGTAATAATGTTATAATGTTTTTTATAATGCATTATCGTGATTATAAATTACTCTAACTGGTCATTGTTTTCTTTCAGTGAAGTAAAACATAATGTTACTATGTTTTATGGGTTGTTCTTGCAGATTTAATGATTTATAATGCGTTGTTAAAAGATTAGAATTTATTACAATATTAAAATATAATACATCCTTGACAAGTGACCAGCCATTATTATGATTCTTGACCTTACAAGTCATTAAATAATGCTGTATAATGTGTTATGATTATTGTTCTAAAACATGCATATGTATGAGTGCTTATAACTTTACAGTGTTATAAACAGATTATAATACAGTATAAATATGTTTATAATGCACTAGTCATGGGAAAGTGTTACCAATATTTTCCTTGTTGTTCTAAATGTGTGGAGTTTGTCTGAGATGAAATACTTGAAAAGAAAAGAAATGTAACAGTAACGTTTCCCCCGTCTTCCAAAAGGAAACACAAGAAAGTTATTCAGCAATGCATATCAAACATTGTAACTTGGGAAATTTGAAGTCATATAAAAAAAATAATCAAAATACATTTTCCAAAGTGCCGAATGTCACTTGAATGCTCCATTTATTTTTTGAAAACGTCACGACCAAACCTTCGGGGGTTGGCGTATTATAACACAGAATAGATTTTTCTAATAATACCTGTATGTCTATAAAACATCCGATTGAGCCAATTGAGCTCAAACTGACACACACCAAAAGTCTCTGGTATTGTCCATCTTTGCAGAGTGTAAGTCCATGAATCAGCGTCTCCAAAATCGTAGCTTGGAGCCCACAGGTGGCCCTCTCTCCTGAAACAAGATAGCTTGAACCTGGATCGTGTCTGAATCATGGTCTATATACCGTTGTCTGTGCGCCATTTTTTTTTCTTCCAGAGATGAGCAGTCTGGGAATCACTGTCTTAATTCAACATCGCCCCCCTCGGCTTACGGCTGCATTTCCAGGAGGGCTCGGTGTATTTCCTGGAAGGAGGGCCGCTCCTTTGTGTTCCTCCTCCAGCAGCTCAGCATGATCTTGTAGAGCGAGTCCGGACACAGCACAGGCTGAGGCAGGTAGATCTGCACGGCATGGAGGCCAGGAGTTAAACCAGCGAATACACTTGTGTTTTATATGTGGATTAAATGTTTGTAGCGACACTCACCTGTCTTTTCTGGTCCCTGAAAAACTCCCCGGTGTTTTCTATCACCTGCTCATCGGTGAGCTGGGAGTAGGGCTGCTCCTTGCAGAAGTTTAGTATCTCCCACAGGGTGACCCCGAAGGCCCACACGTCGCTGGCCGTGGTGAACTTACCCTGCAGAACACAACACGGGGACATGATGTCTATCAGCTTGGCAAGTAAACACGAAACAAAGGATTTCATCTCTGGAATAAAAGTCAAATATTTCATTAAATTGGCAATCGTGGAGACTTCCTATAAAATAAGTGTCTGTCAAGTCATTATTGGTGAAGGAGGGAGACACAATGGCACTGAAAGTATTGCAATATTTGTATATTTGAAGTATTACGTATACTGGATATGTATACTGGCCGTCTGTGGCAACATTTTCATCTTAGTATGACATTTCAGTTGCATTTCTTCACTTTAAAGGAGCCCCAAAACATCCATTTGTATATCAATTAATCACCCGCGGTTAATTGAATTTCTGAATTACACCTCCACGATGAACGGGAGAATCCAAAAACAGAAAATTCTTGATTTCCTCGGTTTTCTTCAAGCATTTCAAAGTAACACGGGGTGAGTAACCGACACACAAATGGTCATTTTGTGGGCAAAGTATTCCTTTTAAGTCGTACTCCTCACCAGCAGGATGCTCTCCCATGACATCCAGCGTATAGGCAGTACCGCTCTGCCCTGGATGCGGTAGTAGTCCCCGCTGTACAGGTTTCTGCTCATGCCAAAGTCGGCTATCTTTATCGTGTAGTTCTTGCCCACCAGGCAATTCCGCGTGGCCAAGTCCCGATGAACAAAGTTCAGAGAGGAGAGGTACTTCATCCCCGACGCAATCTGAGCCGCCATGTAGCACAGATTATTGAAGCTGGAGAGCAAAGAAGAGAAACAGTGTGAGGATCAGAAAACCCCCAAAAAGACAAGTACGCGGCCGCCTCTCTCATGTTTCCTGGACCCACCTGACTGTGGGCGCGTTGCTGAGCAGAGCGAGCTGCCCTTCAGGCTCGTGGCGGGACAGAAACTGGTTGAGATCTCCGTTCTCCATGTACTCTGTGATCATGCAGAGAGGGTCGCTGTAGATGCACACGGCCAGCAGGCGGATGATGTTGGGGTCCTTCAAACGCGACATGATCTTTATCTCTTTCAGGAAGTCGTTCCTACAGATTGTACACAGAGAGAAATCATGAATGTATCAACGTCATCATTTCAAGATGTATTTTTAGTTTCAGGTACGTGCGCAGGCTAAACATGTACCGTAAAATTCGAGTTATAAGCCGCTACTTTTTTCCTCAACTTTGACCCGTGCGCCTTAAATATTGGTGCGGCTAATTTGAGGATTTTTCCGATTCTAAATTTAGCAGCAGTTGCAGAGACATGTTTAGCTAGCGAGCGTTAGCTAACGAGCTAACTAGCACTAGCAAGCTAACTAGCACTAGCTAGGTACTCAGTAGCGGTAACAGCAGCAACAGCAACAGCAGCTTATAAACCGCCGCGGCTTGTTTATGATTAAATACAACTTCTTTTGGGTTTTTAGTAGTGCTGTCATATTAGCGCGTTATTAACGGCGTTAACGCAAACCAATTTTAACGCCGTCAATTTTATTAACGGCGTTAACGCATTTTAATTTTTCAATTATTTTTTTTCGCGAGCACCACGCCAGATATAGCTCAACCGGAAGCAAAACAATAGGCACGCCGTTTGGGCTTGAAAGCTAGGCTAACGTTACGGTTTGAAATGAATGAACGGTGAGCGCGATACGGCAAAATGAATGAGATTCAGTGAACTGCGAACAGGTGCGCGTGCCAGAAGGGAGCGCGAGTGAACACATTGAACACAGCAGGAGAGAACGCAACGTTAGCCAGCTAGCTAAAGCTCCGGTGGAAAATTATTAGCTTACCGTTTTTGAGGAGGTAGATTTTGAGGTGAGGGGACTGACAAGGCAGAAGGTAAAGTGGTCCACCGTTCTATCAATAAGCAGACCTGCCAACCTGTACGCAATTTGCGTAGCGGATACGCATTTTGACGTCAAAGTACGCTGGTCAAAATTAGTCTAAAATTAATTTTAGACTAATTGACCAGCACACATTATATGCAATGCAATATAATGCATGATGAGTATTTAATGACTTATCAATATATAGGTTATATATCAAGGTTGGCAGGTCTGAATAAGGCTAAACTAGTTAACACCAATACAAACATTATTTTTGCAGAATGAGTGTGTTAGGGGAGAAGGATGCAGCCATTGTTAAACAGCTGGATTGAAATGCAGCTGGAACTGGTCGTGGCTAAAACTGGAAGGCAAGGTCTCAATAAAAGGGCAAGAGGTGTCCTTTCATCTAGGAGACAGGCAGGGATTCGCCAGATGCATTCTTTCCATCAAATATATAAATGATGCTAACAAAGGCAGACATGGCTCTCCCTTACCACATTGTGCCTCATATACTGTAAATGTTAGACCCAGTGACAGGCTGGCATGAAATGGCTTGCATAATACTTAGTAAGGAGGCCATAATAATTTTTGACTCATGGCTGAAGTTAAGTTTCTCCAGCTCTCCCCAGGTTGGCAAAAAAAGCATCTCAAAATGCATCAGATTGATGCTTTAAAATATGGAATATTTAAATTTTTCTTACGGGGGAGCATGTCCCCGGACCCCCTAGAGGGGTAATATCCTTCTCACCTTTTTCACCCCTGACCCGTTTTCATGCCTGGTGCACTCTATAATTTTATTTTGTAAACCCTTGTTTACCTGAAATGTGCAGTGATTTTATTTTGTACCGCCCTATTTAGTAGTTGTTTTTCAATAAAATAAAGCAAGCCAATCCACTTTTTCATGTTGATAAGAGCATTAAAATGCAAAACAAAAAAAATGCGATTAACTGCGATTAATCGCGAGTTAACTATGACAGAAATGCGATTAATCGCGATTAAATATTTTAATCGTTTGACAGCACTAGTTTTTAGTAGATGCGGCTAATAAAAGGGTGCGCCTTATAACCCGCAATTTACGGTAGGTGTTTGGTGCCGATCACTCGGGCAGCCGGAGTCGCTACCTTGCATTTTTGTCGGCGTCTGAACGGAGCATCTTCACGGCCACTAAAACTGGCTGGTCCTCTGGGATGTCAAATAAAAACTCCTTATTCATGAACTCCTGCATTCCCTCTGCTTCACACAGGTGCACCTGAAGGGAGAGGAGGAATGCAACGTTTAAAACTGTGCCACTTCAACCTCATCTAAAGCTGGAGGAACAGCTGGAGTGAGAAGAAAGGCGAAAAGATGCACACGCACCTCTCCGAACTGGCCCTCTCCCAGCTTCTCCTTGAACGTGAGCATCTTCCGTGGGAACTCCTCCACGGCGACGTCCTTCCCCGACAACAGGTCCATGGCCAGCGCGGGGATGGCGTACGTGTTGCTTCCCGTCACGCCCTGCAGGTTCACGATGTCCGCCTCTGCGTAGTGAGGGGCGCCATCTTGGACGGCGGTGGTCGTGGTGGATTTGGAAGCTGCTGTGCTGTTTGAAGCTGGAACACAGTGTGGGGAACTGTGACTAAGCATGCCAATGAGATAAGGGACTGTCCACGCTGTGGAAGTGAGACAGACAGGGTTTTCTTTTTCCACCTACCGGGCTCCTCTAAGCTTTGAGCAAACTCCGGCAGCTTACATATGATGCGCGACGGCTCCTGGTAGTCTGGGCCGAGGGGGAAGATGCGCTCGTAGGTGGAATTAGACTCCTGCTCGCTGATTGTGCTCGACTGGTTGTGGGTGTAAGCGAACGTCTCACTCTGTATTGACAAACTAGCAGTTAGTTCATCGTCCAGCATCCGGCGAGAGGCCTAGAATAAAGGACGTGGAGGGGTGAAGGAACATATCTGACCACCTCCCGAAAGAAGACTCAAAATAATGGAAATGATCTGATGCGTTTCTGACTGGAGCTCACCTTCTCCAACATCTTCTGCCACACCTGCCTCCAAAGGATGATGACGATGATGACCACGAGGATGAAGATGATGGCCACCAAACAACCAATCAGAATCCGGGTGTTGCTGTCGTCTATTTTGTGGGTGGGGTCGTCCTCTGGGAAAGGGAGACAAGGAGAGAGACCTTTTTACTGTCTGCATCAAGCGGCACCCTGCAGTTCCTTGAATGAGCAACGCAAACCAGATAATACACGCCAAAGAGTATTCGACTATTGTTAATTTATTGTTAATTCTACAGTTATTTGACAAAGATCTGTTCGAATGCAACGAAAAATATGCTCTTTTTTGTTATTTGCCGGGCATTTCATAAAACGGGTGCAGGTCTTCATCCGGTGTGTGAGCACGGCGTGATCACTGACCTGGTTGTATGTTTGGTGGCAGTCCCGTCTTGGGTGGAGCCAGGGTGGTGTTGTACATGGCTGTATCTAGAAAAAAAGATGACACAGAGATGATTAGAAATTAAATTGTTCATCTTAAATCAGAAGGCCTCAAAACAGACTTTAATAATAATAATAACGAATGATATACCCTTTTGAGTCTTCAAATATGTGCAAAAGTAAATGAGGTAAAACTAGGCTTTTGTACATGAGAGATCTTACTATAATCCTACACACGGTTCTTCGGTCTCTACCTGACTGGAAGGTGATCTCGCTGAACAACATCCAGGCGTCAGCAAAGTGGAACTGGCACTTGATGGCGCTGGCCATGTGATTGGCCAGGTTGACGGTGACGAAGCGGGCGCTGGGATTCTTCTCGTCTTCCACGGGGATGAAGGTGAGCGGCGTGGCCTCCCAGTCCGCCTCCGAGCGGAAGTAACACACCACCTGGCGGAAGGCCTTGGCGTGCCGCGAGTACATGTTGTTGCAGTGCACCTGGGTGCAGATGAAGACACGTTTAAGGATAAAAAAAAAAAGACACAAACGCACTGGGGAAACACCGGGGAAAAACTGGGGAAACACTGGGGAAACACACTTGTATCATCGGGAGAACCTCACCTTCATGGTGGTGAAGTTGCGCGTGCGGTCAAACTCAAACATGATTTCAACGTATCCACTGGGGAAGCTCTCGTTGGTCCAGCCCACGTAGTCGTAGCCGGGCCACACGTTGTAGACGTGGCTGTGCGTAAAATCATCCAGGCCGCACACGCCATCCGTCAGCTGGCCCAAGCCCTCGGTCATGCTGGGACACAGAGACGAGTCAAAGAGAGGCAGCAGAGCAACGTCCCTTCATCATACTTTCTGAACCTGAAACCCTGTGGTCATCAAGAACACTGTACGCCAAAATAACCAGGCACAAGGACAGCTTCTTCCTGCAGGCCGCCACTCTGATGTACATTTAATATCAGGTACATCCTGTCAATAACACAAGAACACCAACATATTCCCTGCTTCTGATATGTGCATTTCATCTGGTACTGTCAATATAAATCCCACATCCTTCACATGTACATACTGTACATACTCATAAAGTCCATGTAGTCATTCAGTATTTATTTATATATTTGCACTATTTGTATTGCTTACAATTTACAGAACACTTGACTTATAAATCAATGTCATATTTCTTAATGAGTTTAAAAAAACAAAACTATTTGCACACACAACAGTTCTGTCTATTCTTTACTTGTATTTGTCCAGCTCTGTTGTCCTTGTTGCTGGCTGCTAAAATAGAAATGTTGCAAACGCACCAAAATACAAAGCGACATAATTATATATATTATTATTATTATTATTATTATTATTATTATTATTATACCACCACATTACCACACCATTATATTTCTGTGTAAGTGCTTTGGGAGAAATGCCAAAAAATCTGTCAAATTCCTTGTATGTGCACGAGCAGATTCTTCACAAGCACTTCTGTAAACCGGTGCAACCTTTCACCACTAGGTGGCGGCATTGTAAAGCCGGTTCTTGTCGTCTGCGTTTGGCTGTGACATCGTAATAAAGGCCATTTTCTTTTCTCTCTGCCTCCACATGGAGAAGGAAGCCTGTCTGTGTCATGGAGGACATTATTCACCATGCCATGATATAAACACCGGCGCCATTAAGAGAATGATTGTCTCATTCCGGTTTCTCAACTCCATACGCACGGTTGACTCAGTCATTCCATAATGAGGTATTGCCTAACTAAGTAAACCACCATGACCTTGTCACATTCCCCATGGTGACGGGGCCACAACAAGGTGAAGGGCGAAAAAACACTGACAAAGGTTGAGAGCAATGATGAAGCAGTGTAGTGACGGGTGAAACGGGAAGGAAAGGGAATAATGAAACACACACACACACACACACCTGTGGATGACGGCACCGTCATAGACAGAGTCGTTGAAGGAAGCAGGGTAAGCAGGCAAGCTCATCTGTTCTCCTACTGGAGCGTTGTACGACACAAGGCCGTCTGTAAAGAAGAAAGAATGAAAAAAAGTATTAATTTATTGAGATGAAATAATCTCATAGCTTTGTGTGTTAGTCCATCATTCTAAAAATGCATCATATGCAGAGGAGTATTGCTCAAAACCACAGAAATTTGTTTCAAAATAGTTTTAAGCCAATATTTACCAAAACATTTTCACTATTCTTTACATAATGCAGAATATTTTCAAACAGTTGAAGAAATGTTTTAGTCGACTTCGTCTCAGATTGACAATCTGTTTGTTTACCAACAAAGCTTCAGCTACCAGATAACATGGAGATAATAAGGTTTTTCCTCATAACACACTTGGTTTTTGTCTTTGATTGGATCTAAAATGTAACGCGCAGAACAGTTAAAGAAGTTTTAGTCAGCCAAGCTCTCTTATCTCTCCATAACTAAGTGGTTTTGTTGCCTAAACCTAACTTCCTGAAAAAGACACCATGCATGTAATGATGCTAGAGGGTTACCTACAGTATCTAACCTCGTGCCTTATAGTTTACCACCAACCAAGAGGCGGTCTCTGATGAGTTGAGAATGTGTTGCATTGCAACCAAATAAAAGTGTTTATTCAACATAGTAACTAATATGATTATTGTTGTGCATTTGTTTAAAGATATGTGTCAGAGAGTCAGCTGATCCTCTCTATCTTTAGCTCAAAGTTAAGGACTGGTGCCTCCGCCCCAACTGTCATCTCTGCTTAGCACTTCCTCACTCATCCGTCCTTATGCATCCTCTCTTTCCTCATCATCATCATCATCATCATCATCATCATCATCATCATCATCATCATCATCATCATCATCATCATCATCATCATCATCATCATCATCATCAGCCACTTCTCACCCAGCCATTCACAGCCGTAGAGCTCCACCCTCATGCAGACGTTCATGGAGTGGTCCGTGACGGGCATGAAGCGGACGAAGCGAGCGATGATGGGCGGCTCCAGGTCCTTCAGTACGATGTCGTAGGCGTTCCTGTTTCCCTCGATCACCTGCGGGTGGAAAACAAGCGCACCTTGAGCTCACAGAGAGAGGCGATAGAGAACGACCCCCGTGACCTCGCGATCAAAGGCCCAGCCGGTGGGAGGACTCACCTGCTTGCCCTGCCGGTTTCTCCACGAGATCCAGCGGCTCCCGTCGCGGCTGTACTTGATCTTGTACATCTGGGAGAACTCATTTCCGATGCCCCCCGCGTGACGCCCCTGGGTGCCCACCAGGGTGATGAAGTGGAGCGAGCGCAGGTCGATCTGGAGGAACTCCTTCAGGCTGTCCGGCTCCACTGTTATCTCCGGACACCAGGCACCGTCGCCTTCCTCGAAGTCCAACCTGGGTGAGGGAGAGAGAGAAAGAGAGAGAGAGAGAGAAAGAGAAAGAGAAAGAGAGAGAGAGAGGATGAAATGACTGTGGATGTTCATATTCGTATTACAGCAGGAAAGGGAAGAGGTCCAGGGAGGAAGAAATAAGTGGAACAGGATGGAGAGGAAAAAGGTGAGCGGAAAGTAAAAGCGAGTGCGGTCGCGGATTTCAGTTCTTACAGCCTGCTATAAAAACATCTCAGTGAAGTCTTGAGTCGTAAATTTGTCTTAAAGTGTTAATTTTGGGCAAAGAGCCTGCATGGGGTGAGGAGGGGGGAACCGGGAGGGGCGGAAAAAAACACAGCCGGGATGGACGGGGTAAGTGTGTTACATCATTATCCTGATACTTACTGAAGGCCACCCAAGTTCTGCAGCACGCACGCACGCACGCACACACACACACACACACACACACACACACACACACACACACACACACACACACACACACACACACACACACACACACACACACACACTCCCTCTTGATCATGTGGCTGTAAGTAGATCTGATACCCCAGTTTGTGGCTTACTGCAAATAAACAGGCTCAAGCACCTTTGCAGGATAAGCCCCCCCACACACACTCATTATCAGGGTAAACATACAATGAAGCGCATGTTCGAGCGTGTGTCTGTGCATGTGTGTGTGTGTGTGTGTGTGTGTGCATACATACCTGCCGTATCTTGCAGCGGTGGATTCGGACCACTGGCTGGAGGCGGAGATGTCCTCGTCCTGTATCTGCCCTCCCGACATGCCCAGAGGATACCGACACACACCTGAGACACAACAACCACGTGTTTGATTATGGGATGGATCAGGTCGGGAAGGTCAACAGATGAGCGTCCACTCATCCTGTTTATTTTATCCTGAATTTCACCAAGAGAAGGTAAGCGACTACTAGGAGACTCCATTATATGCTAAACTATGCTAAGCTAACTGACATGCGAGTGAAATTGATCTTTTCATCCAACTATCGTATCAAACTATCAAACTTATGTCAAAATAAAGTAAAGGCTATGAATATTTCTACCACTGTTTGCAGATCGGTACGGTATATTCATATTGGATTAGAAAAACTATTTTTTTTAAATTATTTTTCATTGTTTGTCTTCCATTTTCTTTCTTGCAAAGCACTTTGTAACCTCTGTTTTGAAATGTGCCGTATGAATAAAGTGTATTATTTGTATTATATTGAAATACATACTGTCATGATCCTAAAGTGGTCTTCTGACAATCATTTATAGAATAAACCGATTTTTAACCTTTTTTAATAAGAGTACTCACTTCTTACTTCTACCTACTCAAGTATATATCACAATGCTTCTATTTAAGGATATTCCAGTTCCACCACTGGTATTCAAGGCTAACTGGATTATCACCACACTCTGAAGCACGCAGCTCCCCCAGCTTCTCTCAGACCAACCGCGGCGCTGGTCGGCATCGAAAATTCCAAACCGTACTCAAACATTCACCAGACGCTCGCGGACATTTCTAAGACAGGGCGACTTCATTCCCAGCTCCTGTCAAGAAAACCTGCAAAATCTGATGGATAGTGCTGGAGGAAAGGGGTGGGGTGGTGATGTGAGAGTACCACACACACACACACACACACACACACACACACACATGCACACGCACACACACACACATATCCACACTCCCCTGCACTCAAATTGTGGTTGCTTTATTGAAATAATAAGCTGGATCCATTCAGTGTTTCTGCCAGTCCAAACAGTGCTGGTATCAAGCATATGTTGTTACTGTGTGTGTGTGTGTGTGTGTGTGTGTGTGTGTGTGTGTGTGTGTGTGTGTGTGTGTGTGTGTGTGTGTGTGTGTGTGTGTGTGTGTGTGTGTGGTACCGCTGGCAGCGTTGAGCCCATCACGCCCCCACCGTGCGGTATGCCCTCTGTTTTCCCGCATGCCCGTCCACCCCCTTTCCTCTCCTCTCTGTCCTCCTCTCACTCCTCCTGTGAGGTCTCTCTCCCCTCCTCTCTTTACTTTTGTCCCCTTCGGCGAGCGAGAGCTGATAAAAAAGTTAAGAGCGTGATTTAGAAAAAAATCTTTATCTCATTAAGACTCAGCTGGCTCGTGGCTAACTCAGCGTGACGCATCCAACGTGGCATCTATTAACTTTTACAAGGGTTTGAGTGATTCTACTGATTTCTGGGTGTGAGCGAAAAAATAATAATAATAAAAGGGCACTTTTCCCCTCAAGCGTTATCTACAGGATCAGGTTGGCCTTGTGTTTTTTGGCCAAATATAATACTACGTTTGAATATTCCACAAATATTTCCGTTTACATGCAGGTGGGCTCAAGTCCCAAGTCAAGACAGACAAGTCACAAGCCTGAAACAAGTCACAATGCTGTCGTAACCAAAAGTAATGCCATTTGCCTAAATTATGCCATTTTGCATACGGCAATTCTTCTTCTTTTTTTTGGACCGATGCATATTTCTTTGTTTATGGATGGCATGATCTTTGGTATCATTTTGGCCAACTGGTGCTCAGTAACGTACATGTTTCATGGTTCTCCCCCCTGCAACTTGATTTGGATCTGGAGAAATTAAATGTTGATTTGCCGGGAAATGAACAGCGTCAATATTTGTCGATTCAGGAAATGAATAAATTGGTGGCACACTTTTTAAAACAACACGCGTTTTAATCGGTGTGTTTTCGGGGGAAGGTATCACATATTTTCAAGTCAAAAGGCTCAAGTCCAAGTGAAGTCATGAGTCACTGGTGTTTAGGTCTAAGTTGAGTTACAAGTTTATTTTGTCAAGTCGAGTCTAAAGTCATCACACACTCGAGTCCACAACTTGAACTTCATCATGACGTACGTCCTACGGCGACGCCCGTTAACCAATTTAAACAACAATGGTGTTTAAAAGTAGGTGTGGCTCTCCTTCCAAACCAGAAACGTGGGCTTTTCTTTTGGACATGCACTCGTTGATAAGTGAACAACACACGGAGCTGGTTGTAAACAGGCAAGAGGTCTCACACTGCCGTAAAAAAAAAAAAATTAAGACGCAAATTCCGAATGCCACAACAAAGAATGCTACTCCACTCACGACTCAATCACAATAAGGCTTAATTCAGATTATCCAAACGGATTATGCTGTTTACCTGACCCTTATTACTGTCCGAATATTGTAACATTGGAGAGATCATAGTGGATTATTAGTGTGCATGTAAACATGGCCAGTGATAACTCCACCTCACAGGATGTGACCGCTAGTTAGCCTCATTTATGGATGAAAGAGCCTTCGGCAGAAAACTTTTGATTTCTGTGTCTGTGATCGCGACTTTCAGGGGAGCCGCGGGCGGAAGTTAGAGGGCGACGGACCCTGTTAGCGTGGCCTCCTTGTCTCACAGGAAGACCTTTGAGAAGATGCCAGCAACAGCAGAGCTCCAGGTTCAAGGCCTCCTCTGTCCCTCTCCTGCTCTTTTTCTCTCTTCCTTGTTTTTGTCTTGATCTCCTCCAAATATTTGCTTAAAAAGTCAAGAACGTTGAAAATCCCCCGACGGTTTGGGGCTGACGGCCCGATACGCTGCTCACATGTCCGTGCACAGGCGTAGATGCAACCACACACACACACACACACACACACACACACACACACACACACACACACACAGGGCTTCGTCTTGTGGCACAGTGACAACTTGAAGGAGTCACAAACAAAAACTCTTCCAGATGTCCACATTCGCTTCCTCCTCAGTCCTCCTTTCATCTTGTCCTCTCTGCCCTCTTCCCTGCAGCCCTCAACCCAGCAACAGAAATCATATAAATGTTCTCCTATTATCCGCATATCTTAGCGGTATCCTTGGTTGCACAATCACAAAACCATTTTTTAATGATCGCTGCGGTGCTCTCAGACTGCTCGGCTGATAGCTGGAGTACAAACACAGAATCGTCAGAACCTGCTTCAAGAGAAACAGCGACGAGGTCCAATAAATGATTTCAAATCAAATCAGGGCACAAGAAACGTCAATGTTTTGGAAAGTGGAAAAGCTGGAATGATAAATCGCTGGCATGAAGCAGCTGAGATGTTGCATCTGTCGTTGGTGCCGCCTGGTCCAGGGGTTTAAGGGTTTGAGGTGGTTGTGAGAGCCAGAGGAGCCTCCTTCACACAGAGGTAAAGAGTGTAAACAGAGACGGAGAAAGACGACCGCGGTGCCGCATCTCGTCTTCTACTCCTTCCGTCTCACGCGCTGGGATGACGCACGGTCAAAAAGAAAGAACGTACTCCTCGGGGTTTGTTCACACCGCAAGCCTTCGTGCTCAATTTGTAATCATTGCTCTGATTTTTTTGTTTGGCTGTTCACTTTTTCGGTGAAGGGGCCAATATCAGATTCCAGCCTGAACTGGTCGCGACCCTGAACTGACCCGCATGCACAAAACACATGCAAGTCTTTTTTATTTTTGTCGAGTTGCGTCTAAAGTCATTCGATTTATGACTCGCGTCTGACTCAAGTTCAAGTTATGTGTGCCTCGAGTCCACAACTTGAACTTCACCGTGACGTACGTCCCACGGCTACGCTCGTTAATCAACTTCAGTCCAGTCCAAGTCACGTGACTCAAGTAAAGAGGCTCACGTCCAAGTGAAGTCATGATTCATTGGCGCTAAAGTCCAAGTGGAGTTGGAAGTCTGTTTTGATTTTGCCAAGTTGAGTCTAAAGTCATCAAATTTGTAACTCGTCATGTGACTCAAGTCCACACCGCTGCAGCTCTGCATACTCAGATTAATTTAAAATGCCACAAATAGTCTTAGTAAATAACTTAGATAATAATCATATTTAAAAGTAGGTCTGTTTCTCCTTCCGATTATATGTTATATGTTTTTGCACTATGTTTTTGCACTATGTTTATATGTTTTTGCACTATGTTTATATGTCTTTGCACTATGTTTATATGTTATATGTTGTCTATTTTTTACTTTATTTTTTAAATGTGCACTATTCACTTTATGTTTCTGCACTATGTTTATATGTTTATATGTTGTTTATATGTTTATATGTTGTTTATATGTTATATGTTGTCTAGTTTAGATGTTGTTTATATGTTTATATGTTATATGTTGTCTATTTTTTACTTTTTTAAATGTTGCACTATTCACTTTTTTTCAGACAGTAGAGAAACAAAATTTCAGGTCCTCTGTATGTTTGCACAATATGGAAGAAGTGACAAATAAAACTGACTTTGACTTTGACTTTGACTTTGAAATGTGAGCTTGTCTTTTGGGCTCTCATTCCTACCTCAGCCTTGAAAACTGTTGGCTGTTTGCTGCTAAACCCCCAACTGAAACGTTTATTGCTCGATTACATTTTTTTGTGACGCGTAGGCGCAAAAGAATAATAACAAGCAAGCAGTCGTTTGGAAGTAAACATGGAGTCCAGTGGAGTCAGCGTTAACGGTTTAATTCACAAGTTGACGTGCAGCGGAAACCAGGGAATCCGTGAGCCGGTGATGACAAGGAGGACGATGGTGCGTCGTACAAATATGTTGGCGATCGGATGAGCCGGTTGGTGGTGGTGACGAGAGGTTTGGGCGTTTCCCTTTTGTCATTTTATTTTGCTAATTTAATGATCTCAGCGCAGAGAGACATGGAGGAAAAACAGTGTGTAGATCACGGCACGTTTTCTATCTCACTCTGTGAATGAAGGGTTTATTTTGACCAAACCAGAGTTGGTGATGGTGGAAAAAGACACTTTTCGTGAGTTTTATTCTGTCTTTGTCGATTTGGCATACGTTTTTACGACGCTCCACAGAAAGTTATGGCATTTTTTTTTTTGGGAGAAATGGCTGCTATTGATAAAAGTTTGGGAATTACGATATGACTGTTCAGACTAAGGTCGCATTGCAAAAAATCTGGCCTACATCTGATTTAAGACTACTTCTGATAGTGGCAAAAAAAAATGTCACAAATATCAGGTTTGGACCACTTTTGCCTGATGCGTGGAAATGATGGGATGATTGTGAGCATGTCATGTGGTAAGAGGTGGTCTGGGATTCTTCTATGACTCACACACACACACACACACACACACACACACACACACACACACACACACACACAAACAATGCAACATCACCGGTTGGAGAAAACACTGTTGAGTGTTTGCCCGGGACAAAATTTATGAAAAAATGTAGTCATTATCAGAGTCTTCGACCACATCCTGCAGAGAGTCAGAGAGATGGGTTTCAGTATACCGTGCCGGATGTGTGACCGCTCTTCCAAATGTTGGTTTTCTCTGTGTTTATTTATCTACCCAGCCCACTCAGAGCTGGCCCCTGGGGTGACCTATGGGGGCATGGCGAGTGTGTGTTCGTTTGGATGCATGCAGCCAGATTTTTACCTCCCCTCACACCACCAACCTTCAAGCTCAACATTTGGCCACAGTATCTAAAAATATCACCCCAGAAAAAAAAAAAGGTGGAAAAATACCAGCCTTGTGTGGTTAGAGGAATGGAGAGAGACAGAGAGAGAGAGATGAAGGAGTAATGGACCAAACCTTCTCTCTCACCTCTTGATTTTTACCGCACCCCGACTACTGAAAGGCAGGTTTGTTCTGGAGTGTTTGCTGACCAACCGCTGGCTCCAAATGCATTCACACACACACACACACCTCATGCATACATGTTGTGTAGTCATGCAAGTCGGTGCTACATCTGCTACATTATACCTGTCCGTCAAAGGGCAGTTTTGGTTGTGTTGCTTATACATTTTACTGTCTGTTTCATTACATTTACATCGTGGCCACAAATAGAAATTGCAGGATTACAGAATTTAATAAGATCCTCTCGAGTTAGTTGCTTTAAAGCTGCACTAATCAATATTTTTACATCTACGTACGTTTAATAAAATAGGGTCTGCTCGTTATGGCAAACTCACAGAGACTTATCAAACGGTTCTGCAGGTTTTAATCAGCTGTACAGAGCCGTTTCAGCACCTTTTACCTAATTGTTTCGGTTCATTCTAAGCTAAAGAGAACACGATTCTTGGTTTCAGGTGATTATACACTAACGAAAATGTAGTTATGAGTATTATATTCCATTTCTGCGAATCACCGCTTTGGTTCGCTCTCAGCGCTCTCATCGTTTGTAAATCAGGAAAAATCTCTGGCCGACAGACAAAGTCGGCGACTAGCTGCCGGCTAATTATTTCGCTCTGGAACTGGGGGAGAGTAAAACAGAGATAAAGAGAGAATGAAAATTCGATTTATACCCTTTTTCAACCATATGTTGTTTTGTTTAATGTGGGGGAAAATGACCCTCTTATGGACTTCTTTCCCAGTGTATCTCTGTTTCTTTTTTCCTGATGTGTCACATTCAACAACGTCACGAAGGTTAGGAGGTTCGCTGCTTGAGCCGATAAATACCTGTGAGTTCTGCAGAGTAATTTTGGTCTGGGGATAAAGCAGATTGCAACCTCTCCCACAAAAGCCAAAAGCCAGATGTTAGTGTTTTTTAGCCCAGTGGGAAAGAAGCTTTACCTCCATCAGGATGTATAAATAGACGACTGTTAGCAATCACATTCACCACAACAACTTTAAAAGGTAATAACGTGTCAATAATGTGCGTACACATTGTTCTGAAGGCCCCAAGTGGCTAAAATATGAAAATGTTACTGCTTAGTGAGTGTTCGCAGTTAGTTTATTTAAACACTACAAACATGTCTCCTGGTGAGGTTTTACTTATAGAAAATAGGAGTAGAAGGGAAACTCCCATTAAAATTAATGTAGCTGGATGGTCAGAGCGGTGGCCATTTTTATGTGTACCATTGCAACGGCTGTAGCGGGCTAACTTCTGTAAAAATAAAAATAAACTGTCGAATTTAACAAGTTAATGCTTCATCCACACACTTGTGTAACTGCGTAGGAAAGCATGTTGTTGTCGCCAGATGAGAACTTGGTTCTGTAACCAGTGTAGGATGAAACTAGCTGGCTAACTAGTGGGCTAACTGGCTAGTTAGCTAGAATGCTAATTCCGCCAACTGTTTCTGGAGCTGTGTCCGCTCTCATTCCGGCGAGCTGCAACAACACTTTACTGTCGTGGTGTACCCCATAACAAACTAACAACAATCGTCAGATTTTATTTCAACTTTATTTCTGTGGTTTTACTTTTGCGATAAAACCATACAATATTTATCTGCGACACAGCATAGTATTAGCGCAAGTATTTAAAAGTTATGACGGATTATTTCTTCTTTTAAAAGTAGTCTCACTTTGAGTGGAATGTTGGATTTTATTGATTCAAAGAAAATTTTCTGATATTCATTCATTTATTCACTCGATCGTTCATTCAAGGTTAACCCTGAACACCTCCACAAGAAGACGCCCACACAATAACAGTACTGCTTGTTATTTGGCTGCTCTGCTCCCCTTCCACAGTGAAATAAAGTTCGCCCACTCACGAGTGAAATGGGAAAGACAGGGATGGTATAACTCCATTGCTTGGGAATTTTAAACAGGGGAAAGTTGGCACCACTCAGCATCTCAGCTCTACTAAATTCAGCCATGAATATTTCCAGACCGTGGAAAAATGACCCTCTTCTCAATGCAGCAGAACTAAAGCATTAGACAGAATTATAGGTGGATATATCCTGCCTCCACAAATTAGAGCAGGTTGAGATTTGAGCTTTTAGTGACACTGGAGGTAATTTTGTATTTATTTAAATGAATTGTAATAATCGCTGGTGGTTTCTGAGTGAAGAAATTAGATTACAGATACAAAACTTGGTTTAGAATGGTGAACTTGTTGAACTTTGACCACGATCAGATGCACAAATAGTCCTTTCGATGACTTATGAGTGGTCAAATACTGGCAAACACACACACACACACACACACACACACACACACACACACACACACACACACACACACACACACACACACACACACACACACACACACACACAAGAGCTTGGGAGAAAGGCAGAGCCTGTTTCAATGGACTTTCCTGCTGTCAGAATGTCTGGTATGCATTAGCCACAGACTCCAGTGGGATAGCTGGATCCACAGTAGGCGTGTGCATGCGAGCAGATACACACACACATACACACACATACACACTCACAAAAACACAGTAAGCAAAGAAAGTCAGTCCCACATGGGTCACTCAAATTATCAATTAAGTGTGGTTGAGAAGATGCCTCATATAAGTGTTGGTGCTGAATGCTACAAGATCTAAGATTCTGTATAAAATGTTGTGAGCGTACATTCACATCTGGTTAAATAGGCCAGAAATGTAGTTATTAATGTACATATATATATATATATATATATATATATATATATATATATATATATATATATATATATATATATATATATATATATTTATATGTGTGTGTAAGGAATCATACGCATGAAAGTAACCACAGCATGCACACTTGAAACTCTTTCTATAAACGCTCTCTGTGATCTCTATCTCTGTATTTTTCTTTCCTCGCTTTTTTAAAACTCCTTCTGAAACTCTCCCTCTCTCGCTCTCTCTCTCTCTCACTCACTTAAAAAAAATGTCTTTGGTTTGCTTTGGCACAAAGAACGAATGAATGACAAACAGCGAAAGCCAGGTTTTTAGTGTGTGTTTACGCAAAAAAAAAAGAATGTGCATGTCTGCAGCTCGCTCTGTTTCAAGGTATACGCTCTGGAAAGCAACTGTTAATCATAACTTTTTGTTTGTTTTGCTGTACTTTTTATTCAGTACTGTTGACTGAGAAAGAAAACCCCCAGTCCTGTCATCATGACCTCATGTTTGTTTTTATTTGGATACACACTAAGAAAAGAAAATTGGATTTACAGTTTTTATAACAGTGTAGAATGTAATCTCAATAGTTTTATTTTGAAGGTGGAAGTGGGGTGGAGTGAGGCGGGAGGATGTGGAAGTAATGGCGGCGTATTTCTTTTCTCCCGCTGTTATTTCTTTCTTTTTAAACATTGCTTGGCAGAGTTTGGTCAGCGTGACCTGTAGAACTCTGTGTTAAACCTCTCTGACAAAACCATCATTAATTACTGTTTTGATCTGAGCACACATGACATTCATTATCCTTTCAGCAAGAAAGAAAACTCAGCGTGATGACAGAAGCCTTGAGACTGAAGTCATAAACACGAGCCAGATCGGGTTTTTACTGGCAAATATCTGTTGAATTTCTCCAATTTCAACAATAACCCAAAAACCTCTCTTTGGTTCCTTATTTGACTCTGTCTCTGCCCACCAAGTGTTGCTACTCTATTTCCCTGTTAAAGGAATTATTGGTCCTTTTTCATTGACATCACAAGAAAAAAAAACACCCGCACAGTGCGAGGGAGAGCTGGAGAAAGGCAGTGCATGCTGGGATCAAAGAGGACAAACCAGGGAGAGACGGGGACCACATTGCTCCCACAAAGCAGCACTTATCCACTGTTGGAATCACTCTGGACTAGAGAACCAAACCCAGCAACAGCCCAGTAACCAGGAAAGCATGTTGGCGTTGTAAGTTTCTGCAAAACCGTGGATGCGTTCAAAGTCTAGGTTTTTCTTGCATTCGGTCAGAGCACGTGACGAAGTACAGCAAGTGGCGCGCAACAAGTGACTTAATATACTGAGCGACTGCTAATGAAAGTATAAGATGTGAAAAAGTCCAAACAAATACAGGCCTTTCTCCCAGGAGGCCGCTGTTTATATGTATTTCTTTCTCTAGTACAATACTACTATCACGCAATTATCCTGTGCAAGTATTCAGTGCAACAAGTGAAAGGTGTAAATAGTATATATGTTGCTATGTTGTTATTGTATTTGTGTATTTTGTATTTTTCTTTCCTGATCCATTTTTATTCATCACTCAATCAATTTACTATCTTACTTCATTGACTATTGAGCTGCTGTAACAATTGAATTTCCCTATAGTTTTTTATCCATCTTAAAAAAAAGTTGTGTTGCTTCAACATAACTAATTGTTTCACAAGGTTAACCACTGTGCATTTATGCAAGTGTGCTACAAGGCTGATATGGAACATATTTTTGAATCTTTCAACAGTTAAGTGAAATGTACAATGCCAACATTTTTACAGTATTTCCAAATCTCTTTGAATCTCATTTCAGACCCAAATCCCAAACACAGAAGCACGTGAGATGCACTTTTCCCTCTGGTGCTGCAGCACTGACCTGGGTTGACCTGCGATGTGACGGCTCCCAGCAGGTAGAGCAGGATGAGCAGGAGGAAGTGGACGTCCCACAGGTGCTTCATCCCAAAACACGTGCACAGAGACAGACTTCCAATCTGAAAGACAAGATGGACACGGTCGGTTACGCAACCGTGCAATACACAGTTTGATGTAGAGTTTGACCACAAGGCTAAAATAGCTCGGTATGTTGAGGAAAACATTTGATTTTACGTTCACTCCTCTGTATTCATGGGAACCGAGCATTTGTTTGCATATACGAGGGGAAAATAAGAGTTTAATTGGAAGCGTGTTTTTTTATTTCACTCAATAAAAGACACAATAATTGCCACCAAACTGAAATTTCCATTTATTTGGTGCTTTATCACTCTATGAGAGAAGGCCTATTAAAATTCTAACAGCGGTGATATTTCTATATCAATCATACAAGACAGAATTGCAGTTCATATGCAATTAAAATGTTGTTTTTTTTCAAACTTTTGAATTTTAAATATTACTCAGTAATTGTAGGAACAAATGATGCATGAATAAATGATGACGGAAGGGGAGAAAGAGACATTGAGACACTGAGTCACAGACATGACTTCAGCTGCACAGACGCAGCGCCAACAAGCCGCCTCCAACTGACCACTTAGTCCAACAGCCCAGCAATCCAACCGGTTTAAACTTGTTTTTGTCCACATTTTATTTGTGATGTAGAGTTTAAAAAAAGAAACCCAAATAAACAAGGAAATACATACCGCCTCGGTGACTTCACATACAACTATTCTTATTAAATGTTGACAACGGGACAAGGACGTGTTCAGCTTTCGCCCACATTATAGCAGTTGTCCACTAGTTTGCTTCACTTAAACAGCTTTGTGTAGTTATCTGATTCATGGCAGATTCAACTATACTCGGACAAACCAGCTGGGGCACTTTTACTGCAGCTCAAAGTCTCTATTATATAACTGAGGTTAGTTTTATTGTTCACACCCTGTTGTCTTATGTAACAGAAATGTGCAGCAAACGAGACACTTTGATGTAAGTAGAGAGAAAAACCTAGAAATCAAGTGATATAAATATACAGTAAATATATAGTAATGTCTATCTGAGCAGAGAATAAAGTCTCCCTCCCTCTGCTGTTTTATCGCTGTTAGCGCTGTTTGTCCTGTTAGCACTGTTTGTCCTGTTAGCAGCTGTTAGCACTGTTAGAAGCTGTTAGCACTGTTTGTCCTGTTAGCACTGTTTGTCCTGTTAGCAGCTGTTAGTACTGTTAGCAGCTGTTAGCACTGTTTGTCCTGTTAGCGCTGTTTGTCCTGTTAGCACTGTTTGTCCTGTTAGCACTGTTTGTCCTGTTAGCAGCTGTTAGTACTGTTAGCAGCTGTTAGCACTGTTTGTCCTGTTAGCGCTGTTTGTCCTGTTAGCACTGTTTGTCCTGTTAGCAGCTGTTAGCACTGTTAGAAGCTGTGAGCTCATGGACACCATATCGAGAGTAGCTAAGAGGCAATCAAAATGCTCCCAATCTCGTATCTCACACCGTTAAAGGTGTGAAATACAATATTCAGAGCATATGTATATATTGCCTCCACACGGCTCTACTGTGTCGGTTGATAACAACACACAGAGGTAGAGTGACTTCCTTCTCGGCTCAGGTAGACATTACTCAATTATATCTTGACATAGAAAATAGTTGCTGCTATTTCAATACTCTGAATATCATATAGAGAACCTCTAAATTTAGTTTACATTTTCCAAACGCTATGTGTTTATTTCGCTGCTCTGTATCTTTATTGTCGTGCAGGTGACATGCTTTGTGCTAAATACAAAAAGACATTTAACAAAAAGCAGGGTTACATAAACGCAATTGATGAACACATGACACAAAACTACCAGAGCACTGTGGGAATTTTCCCAGAGAGACATATCAGTGTGTGTATCTGTGTGTATCAGACATTTCCTGGTTTTCGTCAGCGGCCAAAAACAACATTTTCCTGACGTTTCCCCCATTGGAACAACAGAAGGATCAGCAGCATGCTGCTCGGCGGTCTGGTCAATGGGAGACGACTGGACTACAGTACAGGCCTCCATTCACACGCTGCTCAATCTGATGTCAGTGACTGTGCAGTATTACTCCTAAAATATCATCTCTATGCTTCTCCCTGGTTGCTTGTGTTCAACAGGGGGTCTCCAGCAGCAGTAACGTTGTCTGCTCCAGTTAACCTCCGACCTATATGAAGTGCAGTTTCACATGTGCTGCCTATGGGACACAGACATGATTTTTATGCTAATATATTCTAAATTTTTGACCAAGTGGGCTGGATTTTGTGAAGATACTTGTATTGAAGAGCAATTTCCTCTGCTTACCATATTTCCAGGTTACAATTATTGGACATGTGCATTTGGAAATGTGGAAACAAATTGAGTCTTTTAAATTCAGAGCCCAATGCTCAAGTGGACCTTTGAAGTTATCCTGTAGTCAAATCAACCTCAAACGAATCTCGTGCGAGCAGCGTTGACTGAATTTCGTGACACTTTTTAAGGGTCTGACTCTTTCATTGTGCCTTAACGCATAATCTTATTGCTTTTCTCACTCCCATTTCCTGCAGCTTCAGATTACAGCCACTTCCCACTGAGACGCCTTTACTAAGCTTAACTCCTCTCGGCTTCTCCTTAGCTAATGAAACACAAACACCTGATGGCTTGTGTGCACATGGAAGTCAAAAAATGTGTTTACCATGTGCTGGCGAACATTTATGTAAAGGCTGCTTGTGTTGTATCGTGGAGGAGAGGACTGACCTTCTCAAGACTCTCAACGGACCATAATGGTGTGTTTTCCTGTTTTAGCCCATTTACTGCAACTCACATACACTTTGCATTACTGCTCACCGCTTTCCATAACATGCCAGATGTGAGTCAGTCTCTGAGCCTTTAATATTTTTGGTCCAGATTGAGATAAATCCCCAAAAACTACTGGATTTATTATCATAAAATACAGCGTAGACATGCATGGTTCCCAGAGGATGAATTCTCATGACTTTTTAAGAAGAAATTTCCTCTCACACTTATAAATAGCTCTTAAAGTAAATGCTCACATGCACAAACATGCATTAAAAGCATGCACGGCCGGCCCACGGTCACGGTTTAGGAATTGTTAAAGTCTGGAAAATGTATTTCCTGTGTAACAGTTGTATTGACTCCTCCTCTGGATCCAGCTGCGCTCTCAATACCTGTGTGAAGGGAACAGCTGTTATTCCACCACTGCCCTCTGTTATAGTAACGGCCGATCAGTCCGATTAGTGCTGGAGTAACAGGCACAGGTTCACAGTTCTGGAAACTTCCCTCCGTTCTCGTTTTACAGGGACACAGCAGGAAAAACTTATTCACGTCCTATCTCGGTTTAAAAAAAGTATCTACTCTGGTATTTTTTCCCCATTTCACTTAAAAAGACATATTTCAAACGTTTAAGGGGAAAACTGTTATAAGCTTAGGAAAGCATTTTCAAATCATCTGAAGGTTTACATTTCATAAAATTTAATTCATAAAATTTGTATGCACATAAGTTCTCTCATTTCATAAAAAAAACTTCATCCTGGCAATAAACAAACATTTAAACCGCCCTTTTTGTCACTTGTCCTGCCCAATGATTGTCATTTTGTGTGTTTTTAACATCTGTTTTATCGATTGGTTCTACGGTTTTATATTTTTCCAATCTTGTATTTATCTTTTATTCTTGTAACGCACTTTGTAAATTGTGTTCTATGAGAAGCGCTACACTAAATACACTTCAACAACTTGCAGTAGCACAGAGTTTTCTGAACTGAAAACACCAGCAGTAACAGTGAAAGCGAGATGGGGGGGATTTGAGATAGAGAACCGCAACGAGGACCAGCTGCACAAACCCCTTTAGTGGTTAATTTATTCTCATAGCTCCTGAGAGACGAAGCAGGAAAAAGACAGGAGATTCAAGGTCGCAGTCGACTTCCCCACCTGTATGTCAGACCAGAGCACTGACAGATATAAAGTAGGTTTCACCTCCATGAGTCCTTTTTATATAGCATGCAGGAGCACATACTGTGGGCCAGAGGTGTTTTTTTTGCTGGAAAAATAAATCCCTCCATGTGCCGTGTGTCTGGTATTTTACAGCTGATTAAGTTATATATTCATCAACGACCAGCAGACATTAACAAGCAAAGTTTGGTTTGGATTTCACTGATCTGAGGTAACGTTTGTAACCATGGCGCTCAGGTAAACTGAGTCTATCTACTTTTTGACGAGGCTGTGAATATACTGAGAATACATGTGAATATGTTCACTGACAATAGAACAGTCGTATTGTTAGAGTGATTAAAAGTACAGACATTCCTTAGAATACACTAAATAACATAAGATATGGGTTTTTTAACCACACTAGCAGTGGATGGCCACGTTTGTTCGTCATTCTGTCCACCACTTTGTTCTTATTAAGCTACTTATAAGAAGATGTTAGCATGCTAACACGCTAAACTAGACACAAACGGGCTGTAAGGGGTCCTAAACCACATCTCAAAAACAAGCTGCAATGAAAAAATGATTTCCCCAAAGCTGTCGGCCCACGTAGTAGCAACTGAGTGGCGGCTCAGCAGTATGTGTACTGGTAGTTCTGTTAGCTGTTAGCGCCAAATAAACCGTCCAAAACACTAAAAATGAGCAGTGTTTCCCCCCCACTGTGTCTCTGGGCGCAGAGCAGTAGCTGGGGGTTGGCGATGCACTCGGCAGTGGAGAGTAGAGAGTGAGGAGTCTGCAGGCAGTCGATGGAAGTATAAAACAGGCAACTCAAAGGTGTTTTTAAGAAAGTGTGAGTCACCACAACCATTAGAGGTCCTTTAGCATGCAGCCATAACTGGTGACTCAAAAATATTATGCAGCTTGCTGCAGCCAAATGCGAGATTAGCCGTGGACGGACACAGAGGTGCATGCTCACCGAGCATGATCCTCTCGGCGGAGATATTAAAGTCAACAAGGATTTGAACAATTAATATGATTGATTAACATCCAATGAATATGCTCTCTTCAAAGCCACCAGACTCCAGGCTGGCAACAGTAATTTAACCTCCTTGATCATCAAAGGTTGACTCTAAAACTTGAAAACATAAAAAAAACTCAAACAGCTAGCCTTCGACACAGCTCACTTCAGGGTCACATTCATCAAAATAAACCAGAGTCAGGTCCACCAACAGCTTTCAGAAAAGGAGAAAATAAATAAACTTGGGCTGAAAGTCATCCGAACGGAAGCATGTTTGACACATTTCAAAAGGTCCAAGGGAGCGTTTTCTCATGAAACACAAGTCAAAGTGTGACACTTTGTTCTGTGAGAGCAGATCCACGAAGATGAGAAGATGCAGAGAAGAATGAGAAAATAAAAGAATAAACTTAATTGTGACTTTACCAGTTTGCTGGTATAGTGAAGCACAGAGACGAAACGTTGAGTTTCATAACAGGTCCGACCTTTGCTGTGCGGTACCTCGAGACTATATGTTATAAATAAAAGTATAAAATATACTCCTTGGAGTAAAGTTGATCACTTAGAGGCAGACAAAAATGGTGAAAACTAATCTATTTGATTAATAATAACAGTTAGACCTACTTTTCTGTATTTACACATCTTTTCATACAGTAAATTATAGCACGACAGCCGTTCCCAGAACCATTACTTTCTCCCAGAGGATCACATGCAAAAACAAAACCATATGCGGTAAATGATACTGAATGTGGTGGCAAATTACTGTAGTACCAGTGGGAGTTATAGCATGTCATTTTACATTAAACACAATATCTACCATGTCAGTTATTCACTTAGACTAATATCTGTCTGTAGATGTATTCACAGATGTGTTTAAGTGCTCAATCACAGCACCATTCAGACTGGACAGACATTAAGTAACACAGAAAGGAAAGGGCAATTCATTGAAATCAGGTTATTATAAACACCAAATGTTGATAGGCAGCAAGCGAAGTTTATTGTGTCAACTTGGAGCAGAATGTTCCTGAATAGACTATTGACTTGAATTTCTAGTTCTGGAAAAAAAAAAGTCTGTGCCCCATAATATCAGCTCCCTCTTGGCTAGTTCAGGAAGTGGTGAAAGGCAGATACTCCCCTCAGAAACCCACGAGTCCACAGAGCTCACCAAGAAAAACATACAGATACCTGTCGTCTACTGTACCTACATTCTTTTAATCAAAAGGACAAATGTAATGCATTGGAGATTCACCGATGAGTTTCTAAATTTGTATTAATCACAAAAAAGATCATAAATAACTACTTTTGAAAGACTTCACACACAGACGTCAACCCAGTCAAACAATTTGGCATTGTACGCTTCTGCAAAACCAACGATACGTTGAATATTGATGTTTGAACCAATAATAGTTTTTATATCGGCCTGGTATCAAACTTGCAGGAACGCACATGTCATGTGGTTAACGTTGTGAAACAAGTGGGGAGAAGAAAAAAGTTGTATGTTCAAATAGTAACGCAACAACGTAGCGCAACAACGTAACGCAACAACGTAACACAACAACGTAACACAACAACGTAACACAACAACGTAGCGTAATAACGTAGCGCCACAACGTAGCGCAACAACGTAGCGCAACAACGTAGCGTAATAACGTAGCGCAACAACGTAGCGCAACAACGTAGCGCAACAACGTAGCGCAACAACGTAGCGCAACAACGTAACGCAACAACGTAGCGCCACAACGTAGCGCAACAACGTAGCGCAACAACGTAGCGCAACAACGTTACGCAACAACGTAGCGCAACAACGTAGCGCAACAACGTAGCGCAACAACGTAGCGCAACAACGTTACGCAACAACGTAGCGCAACAACGTAGCGCAACGTAGCGCAACAGTAGCGCAACACTGTGAGAAAATAACCGTCCCACGTAACTTATAACCTAACAACTGCCCTTAGCAGACTATCTTAGGTAACGTTACGTAACAAGCGTAAAAAAGGTTACATAACAAACTTTTCACGCCGGATACCAACAACGACCTCCTAGGTGAACCTCCTGTTTGTTTGACCCATCAACCACCCCTCCAACTCACCCATATTTTCTTCCTTGTAACACATATTATTACTTTGAACAGCGGTCACTTGATATACTACATCATTTTCTCAGACCGGATGGAAAAACGTCAACATTCAACATTTATTCCTGGCGACTGGGCTGCAGAAATCCAACTCTTCGCTGTCTAAAAAAACCCAGGAAACACTATCATGCATTTGGTAAGAGCTCGCTGCAACGTCCTCCGGCTGTTTTTATTATGTTTTCCCAGGCTTTTTTGTTTGTATAAATAAATCAGATTTTCCTTGGAGGGTTGAGACCAGCGCACAGAGTAACATTGGTTTACCACCAGGTCCAGGACCCTGGGAAAGCCTGCAAAGTCAACACGCAGGTAGGTTTACCTGGCTCAGTTCCCAGCCTCTGTCTCAATCATGCAAACAGACACACACACAGCAGCATCAACACTTGGGGCTTTACATGAGCCTCCGCCGAAGAGGGAGCAACCGGTGGAGGGTCAGGAACCACTGAAGGCTTCACCACCCAGACATCAGAGACTGCCTGAGGCTACATCTCCTCCTTCATAATCACAATGGTCAAACACGGGTCATAATTTGTGTTCAACAGTATGATTTCAAATGGGAAATATAATTACAATACTTTCACATCATTCGAATAACAATGTGACAAGTTAATTTGCAAGTTTAACAGCATGACGTCTGAACACTACTTATGTTAAACTAAATATATCAAAATTAAGGATGTTGGATTTTTTACTTTTTCATCAGCCCGTGACCACGTACTTGACTCATGTAAATTATAATCAGTGTAAAGTATTTTTCTTGTCACACTGCTTTGCTCATCAAGAGATCCTTCAGTGCATCACTGCGGTTGTAACTACAGTTGGAAAGTCAATTTAAGTTTTTATTACCATGACTAAGAGAGTTTACAGCCATGCTAGCAGCTCAGTGAGGCTGTACTTTAGATCATCTGTGCTTTGAGCTAAATGTTAACATGCCCACAATGACAATGCTAACATGGTGATATTTAGCAGGTATAATATTTACCCTATTCGCCATCTTAGTTTAGCATGTTAGCATGCTAACATTTGCTAATTAGCTCCAAACACAAAGTGGGAATGTCATAGTTTGTCAGG
The DNA here is from genome assembly GCA_038501785.1 of Myoxocephalus aenaeus. Taxonomy (NCBI): domain Eukaryota; kingdom Metazoa; phylum Chordata; class Actinopteri; order Perciformes; family Cottidae; genus Myoxocephalus; species Myoxocephalus aenaeus. Next base: position 339,898 of record JBAMJR010000034.1, read on the forward strand.
TGTTTGGTCATTAAGGACATTAAAGACACAGTAAAGATATAGTGGAGTAATGTCTACCTGAGCAGAGAATAAAGTCCCTCTCCCTCTGTGTGTGTTGTTATCAGAGCTTCGCTTTGTTGACATGCTAGTGCACGTGAACGCTGCAAGCTGCAAGCTACGTTGCCATGATGAGAGCCGTTGAGAAGCAGTAGAAATGCTCCCAATCTCATATTATGAACCTTTAAGAATTGAGGATGGCGATTATTGTAAAATAAATGAAGAGATAATAAATCCTGAGAGATCTGGGTACAAATACACAAACCTATTTAACTCGGTATTACACAAGGTTAAACATTCAAACCAATCAGCAAATTATAACTGTTTTAGGAGCTCAGTCTATTACTTTAAGATACTGAGATGTCTAATCCAGGATTGTGTTGTACAGAATCTACAGCTATTTTCTTCGTTTGTGGAATAACAATCCATTTATTGGCTTTGTCGTGCATAAACAAAGTGAACAGAGTCTATTTTTTTGTTTCCGCTGATAAACAAACCCACAAGTCTCTGCTGTTAATACCACAGCGGTCAAAAACCCTTTGCCCTTCCGGGGTCATTCACCTGTCGACAACAGGGACTTTCTTTTTCTGAGCCCAGGATATAAGCACAGCAATACACAGAGGATAACAATTACAATATGGTTATTCAAACCCAATTATTATTAATTATTACAACTACTTGACGATTCCCAAGATTTGGGGAAATGCGTTGGATGCTGTAATGGTACATTACATTTCTTAACAGGGACCACATATGAAAGTTAATTTCAGCTCTATCTGGTGCCATGAATTTATTTCGTGGGGTGGGCGTCCGGGGGGCCTGGTGGTAAAGCTCCTACCGTGTAACCACAACACCCCCGGTTGAGTTGCAGATGGGGAAATTTGGGGCCCAGAAATGACGGAAAATATATATTGCCCATGTTAAATAACCAATAAATGAGGGCAAACATTCGGGGTATACGAGCTGCTAAAGACATGGCAGGTTCTCATTTGCACAAAGTTAAATAATATCACCAACAAATGTCTCTCAGTTCAGATCTACTGACTAAAGCCAGACATCATGCCTTGGCTTCATAGCTATAAAATACACATACAGTATATATATGTAAGGGTGTGTGTGTGTGTTTATGTGCACTTTTGGTGCTGGGCCTGATTGCTCTACAGTGTGCCCGCATACGATACACAGTAACCATCCACATGTGCTCTCTATTACATCCTCTTGTTTCTCCCTGAAAGCTGTAACACAGATATTTAATTTTTATGGGAATGCATGAAATCGGAATCACATTCCCCAATCAGATCCAGGTGGAGCCACAGCGCAGTAAAAATATCGGAGAGGGAGGCGCACACGCATGCATGCAGGCCAGAACACACACATACATGTAATTAAATGAACACGAATGCAAGAGAGAAAAGTGGACCGAAAAACAATCCTCTATTGTTTGAGTGAGACGTGACACCTGCTGAGAAGTGTTCCGGTCTACATGCTTAATTGTAGTATATCTTGAACCACATATGCACATGTAATGATATACAAGGCGCATTTATAGCGCAGCTCCATGATAGAGTGGGTAAAAAAAACAAAGACTGCTGTGTTAGCAATAGTTTTAAAGTAACATGAAATTACTTCTTCTCCGGCCTGGAGCTGCAGCTGCACCTTTAAAGAAGTTTTAAAGGTTTGAGGGTTTGTCTTTTAACGCCGTAGTTGCTTTTGTTGAGGTGAGACAGGCTGCGGCGGGAGCACACCTGCTGCAGCCTGTCTCACTGACGGGGCCCATTAGGGGCCTGTAATTACCTGAGGACATGAACTGTTCACGCCGGCGTGCAGGTGCTCGTAAAGGCTACCTACTGATGCGAGAGGGAGACAGAAAGTGAGAAAACTGCAAGAGAGGCTGTTTTTTTTTTATTTTTTTTTTATCTACCTGTAAAATCCACCAAAATATTTTCAGCGACGACGCGTAACCGTCGGTTGTGAATATCGTGCAATGACGAAGGGTCGGGTTTGTTATGTAAGGAGAGGAGCCTCAAATCTTTTGACTGGAAATCCATTTTGATCGAATATCCAGACCCTGAACTTTACAGCTACACTGTCACATTGGAAAAACACCGGTCCACGCCAACAAGCTCTTTTTTCTTCTTCTCCCAAATACCGCGTTAAAGCAGAGGTCCATCCTCTGCACTATGCTGGAATCAAGAGCAATTTGTTGAAGTAAACCTCTATTCTTAAACTTCGCATATTACGACTTCACAAATACCTGCAAAAAGCAAACTACCCTTTTTCTAAGCGAATGAGCTTTGACGTTGTTGAGGACAATATCACATTGTTTTCTGCTCTATTATCAGCTAAAGTGCTTAAAGTATGTGTAAGTAGTATTTTACTGTGAGGTGAACTACTTTATACACTGTGAAGATGTTTTGTCCAGTAGTACACAAACTAAACCACTAAAAGGTCAGAATATACATCTGGAGGGTTGTGAGACAATTAATGGGAAAAACAGTCCTGCTACACAAATTTGAGTTCAGATTTTGGACTTTTTTCTAATCTTTAGAGGGGAAATGCATCTTTGATATATATATACAGATCAAAAAAGGACGTAAATCACTGATTTAGCATTTTAAAATGCATTGTAAAGTTTAAACTTTGACCGTTTATGATGCGTTTCTAATCTTAGCTGAGAGATAAACGTTAAGTAGTGGAGTAAAATGTACAATAGTTATGGTGTGCCGCGTTTTTCCAGCTGATAACACAGTTTTGACCAACGGCGTTGTCATGAAAGCGTTGCCCCCACCTTCCAGTTTACCCCTCAGGTTTACTTTGTCACTTTCCAACACACACAGTGAAAACAGACAGTTCCACTTCACAGGCAATCATATAAAGAAAACCAAAGAGCAGATAAAAGCTCCATAAAAAGGCCTTTGCAGCCTCATAGTTACAGCACGAACAGCACCGTCCCGGGTTCGATTCCAGCATCGGGACCTTTGTTGCATCTCATGCGCCTCCTCCCCGCCCCCCAAGTCCAGTCTGCGTCTCTACATTTTTTGAAAAGCCAATGCTGTCCATATCGAGCCTGATCCGGCAGCAGTAGCATGTCATTCGAATGCCCAGGCTTTCATTTGTACGCAGTGGCAGTCTGCAGCACGTCATGAGGTCCTTTAGATGTTGAAATGTGGCCTCAGATCTTAACCCTAACAGCCTGTAATTATGGGGACAGAGAGACAGCGACGGAGAGACAAACAGAAAAACAAATAAGACTGCCACTTGTAAACAGGAGAGAAGAGAGAAGGACTGAGGCCACATGTGCAAACACAGAGGAGGATTTTAGGCACTGACTGCCGTGTGTTAATATGTATGTGCTTCTATCTTCCAGCTTCTCTACAATTATTTGGTTTTCGTGATTCGAGCAGCCTTCTCTGGATCAAAGCAGCAACCTCATATTAAAGGGGGCATATGATGGAAAACTCACTTTTTTAAGCCAACCCAGACAGGTTTTTTTTCGTGGACTGTCTAGATCAGAAGACATGTGATTCAACAGGCCAATGGGATGAGGCCAAAGGTGAGCAAGCCAAGCAAGAGCATACTGGACTGTTTCAGGGGCTTCGAAAACATGTCTTCTGTCAGACTAGTGCAAAAAAATTTAAATAAAAATACACATTTAGGTGTTTATTTGACTATTTCATTTATATTTATGTCTGTCGATTCATCCTAAATTCACCAAAAGTTAACAATAGAGAAAGCCTCATTTTCCTATTTAAACATAACATTTCAGAAGACTTGTAATACAAAATCAATTGTCTTAATGACATTAATCAACTGGGGGAGTTTCATGGGGATATCTATGAGTTAATTTATTTACCCTATTCACCTGTACTGTCTTCAAAATGTATGTAATTTTACAAAACATATCTTTTAAGGCCATTTTCTCTCAAGGAGTTTTCTCTCAAACTCTGAGCCAGAAATCTCCACTTTTAGTTTGTTTCTGTCTGTTGACAGTATTGTCTGATGTATGGAGCGATACAATGAGAAATATCCAAGATCCCATTTATAAAAACCTTTGACTCTAATATGTCAACAAAATGAAACCAGAATTTTGAACTTTATCCAATGTTCAGATTTCTGATCTTGAAATGTATTAAATCAGAACATATTTAATCAAATAATGTGTAGTTCGCAAATTTAAACATTTCAGAAGATGTGTAAAGCAAACAAATAATGATCTTTAATCAACTGGGGAAGTTCCATAGTGATATATATATATATATATATATATATATATATATATATATATATATATATATATATATATATATATATATATATATATATAAGTTAAATGTTTTACCCTGTTCACTTGTGGTCCGTCTAACTTCATAAAAATGGAAAAATATCACAGAACAAATGTCATTTTTGTCATATTTCTTGTCACTAGAGCTCAATCGTCTTGGCTTTTGGACGCAGACCTCAAGTCAAAAACAAATAAGTAATTCCAGCTCAGCCATAAGAGGGGCCGTCTGCTTTGAGCCACGCGAGTAACCTAATCCCGCCTCAAATGACGCTGATGAGTGGGGTGCTGGTTTGGGCAGGGTCGAAGTTCAAGCACGTGCGGGATACAAAGTCAACAGCACAGTATTTAAGGGATGATGTTCCCTGAAATGCCGCTATTTATACCAAATTACAGCATGCACCTCAGCTGGCGAGCGTGCAGCTGGGTTTTTTTTTCTTGCCGGGGGCATTGATTTCAAAAACACGTCCAATCAAACGACGTCTGCGTCGAGTTACGGCCGAGCTAAGTCAGCGCCGGGCGCCGTGTTTTCAATGCGGGGCTGAAATTACAGCCTCTGCTGCGGTGCGTGATCAAGGCCCGAATACGGGAGGACGTCAGTCAGCCTCCGAAACGGTGGAGGGAAAGGGTCGCTAATTGAAATGACATGTCAGAGAGATGCAGTGATAACACACTCCTAATGTGGTTGCTATATACTCTCTCTCTCTCTCTCTCTCTCTGTGAGTGTGTGTGTGTGTGTGTGTGTGTGTGTGTGTGTGTGCACATCAAATATCAAGTTACAGCCAGATAATGGCGCGATGGCATGGGATCAAGTCCCCCTCAAAACGTTGTGTCTCTCTCACTCTGTTTTCCAACTGCCTGGACAACATTCAGTGTGAGTACATTATCCACCGCAGGTATTTCATATATTTCCCTGTCATAAGCAATAAATCCTCCATCCTGCCTTGACGAGCGGCTTATTCATCCTGATGAAGATGGTTTCCTATTTACTGATCCAGCAAACGAAAATGGAAAAATATGCAACGCCCGAGTACTCTTATTTTAATATCGACTACAAGTCGTACATCTGTGGTGACCCAGAACTTAACTTGTGGTCAGGTTTTGCAATAACACTTTTTTGTTTTCCTCAAACCTCCAGAAAGTAGAACTGAGAGGAGAATAACAACAAAGTGAGGAAAAAATAAGTCACACTCAATAAAACCACAATAGACTTCTATGTGAATACTGGAGATGAACACGAATATTATGACAACATGTTTACTGTTGAAGTTCTAGATGCTAGATAGAGACATATTACACAATATTAGATGTAGAAAATAATAGATATCAACACACAACTTCCCCAGTTGATTACTCACATTAAGACGATCCTTTTTTTTTTATTACAAGGTTTCTTAAATTGTGTGTTTAAATATTCAAATGAGGCGCTATCTTGAAAGATATGTGATAATTTGCATACATTTCCAGAACAAAAATTTGATAAAGTCTTGTTCAAAATTATTGTTTCATTTAGTTGACAGCCATAAAAAAAAAAAAGAATTAACTAATAGACATCAACATGAAACTTTCAGAGTTGATTTACTTACATTAAGTCAACTATTTTTTGTATTACAAGTTTTATGAGATGTAGTGTTTAAATAATGCAAATGTGACATTATCTAATGTAAACTTTTGGTGAATTTAAGAGAAATCTACAGATACAAATAGACAAAGTAGTAAAATAAGCATCTAAATGTGTATTTGGGATGTTTTCTTTCCTCTTGTCTGAAAGAAGACGCAAAATAGAAGCAAATGTCCCGTTACAAGTTACCTGTGCAAGAGGTGTATTCTATCTAAAGACTATTTTTAGCGTCAAATGTTATGTTATTTTATGTCAAATTGGGGAAATAATCTTATTGGAGCAGCTGGAAAACAACAAGTGTTTGTTTGTTTTTTAGCTCAAATGTAATGTGTCCAGATATAAAACGTGCCCAGTGACTGTGGTTTCACACACAGAGCCACCTGAACACACACACAACCACCTGACCTCAGGATCACCTTGACCTCTCTTTAACAATTACTCCATTGATCAGCGCCGCCTCTCCCGAGTCTGAAAAAATGTCGGCGCTCTGAGCTCATACGTATTCTTAACTCTTCAGGGTCGAGTTGAGTTACCAAATAACTCCAACGAGGTAGAGAAGAGGCCTCTGTGTGGAGCATCCATCGCTCACATACCACAGGTGGACACCTACGTAACACCTACACTATACACCACTGAGGAAACACACGCACACACACACCACCTCCACGACACAAAAAAAAGCAGGACATGCACTGCAGGGACGGAAATCTTTTTTCGGGGCTGTAACTTGAGCATTCGACATTTCATCCGCTGACCACAGTGGACCGTAAATGAGTCAGTTTTCCAAAACACAAGTCCTGACTACCCCGCCACAATAAAGCAAACCAGAATGTGTGGGAGCTTGTTGCAAGGCATTCAAATCATCCTCTCGACATTAGCGTGAGCCGTTCTGCACAATGGAGAGACTTTCGTGTGATGCAGTAAACGCTCTGACCTCCAGACGGAGTTACACTTAAATACTTATACTTAAGAACTTCATGCATTTAGAGACCATAAAAAGATTGTTCTTGAAAAAGGTTGTAGAAATAGGCTTCAGCTCAGTTTTTGACGACATTTAGAAGGAGATGCTTCCTTCCTTCATATGTCTTTTTCTCAACCCTGGTTATATATTTTGAAGAGAAAAAGTGTTTGAGTGAAGCAACGGGCCTTGAAATCACATCCGACCATACATGCGTGTAATGGCTTCTGTTAGAAACAGCTGGATTCTGCAGCAGAGCAAGAGGAGCCGTTTGAATCGCTTCGCTCTGCCGTCCACTCCTCTAGTCTGCCATGCAAACGGCAGCTGGAGGCTTCACACAAAAGGTACATGGAGTTTATTAAGCACACAGCCGAGGCTCCCAGTATACGAAATACTCCAAAAGGAAACTTTAAGGCTCTCGTAGGCGTTGAGAGAGGTCGCCCAAAGTTTAATGCCCAAACTTCACGGTTCCCGAACGATGATATATAAAAGCTGGAGAAAAGTGTGAGATTTTAAAGATGGACTTACTTTTAAGATGTCTTATCCTTTTTAGACCATTTGCTCAGAGATGGTTTGTAGATTATTCCAGTTACAACGCGAGCCCCTTCTCTCTCTCTCTCTCTCTCTCTCCCGGTCCGTCAGATGCTCTCTGGGCTGATGTAAGACACCTCTGCTCATAGGAAAAAAAGAGAGGGAGAGGAGAGAGAGCGAGAGAGAGAGAGAGAGGGGGAGGCAGAGAAGAAGAAAAAAAACTTCACATTCTGTGGATTCTTGGGAGAGAGCCAAAGTCCCAGAATTCCACATGCCACACATATGGTTTCAATTTAGGCCGAATCCAGCGCTGAAATCAGAAGGCTTTCTTCCTCCTGAAAGGAGCCTTTCTTCTGACAGCTCCAGGCTCAAACAACGTAAGTCAAGGCGACGGCTGTGCTGCCGTCCTCTCAGCTCATCACTTCACCGCACATTTAGGGAACTTATGGTGTTACTGGGTGACAGTTTTTTGTATTAGTTTTTTTTAAATTGAGCATGCATTTTTTGTTTAGAATGCTGTAAATGCATGACGTTAATATCAAATAATACTAGATATCTTACTGATCTTTGATTTAAAAAAAAAATCTTAAATACCAAAGAAGCAACTTTTTCTTCTTCTTTATAAAATAAAATCAAACTCAGTGGCTCTAAACAGAAGAGTTTTAGGGTCAAGAAAAAGAAAAACAATGAAGAGGAATATTTGTTTAATTATTATTTAGCATTTTGAGAATATAGTTGAAATTCAGCATTTGCGCCAAATAGTTTGATTAATTTTCAAAAGTTTGACATTGACCCTTAAAATGTCAACTTGTTTTGCAACATTTTGACTTTTTTAAATATTTTTTATATCTTCCTCCTCTGATTATTTCCGCGCATGGACCTAAATCTCATGCGGTACTTTAACGCGCCAGTTTGTCGCCTTGATCGTCAAACCAGATCCATGAAAAGCGTGAGTCAGGGGTCAGCGAGAGGTTGTCCTCTGACGTCATCAAGTGTGTGCGGCTTGAACCGTGAGCGGTTATTAAACGTTTATTAGGGAACGAGAAGGTTTCATCCAAAGATACTGAGGTTTTCTTGTCGAAGGTGTGGCTTTTTGTCGAAATGCTAACTTCCTGGTCTCCAAAAATACATCATCCCCTTTGTGTGTTGTGCCAATATCGTGCAAAAGCATGCTGGCACATCAGGTCCGCTTCACTGGGAGCGCGTTGCCGTGCTGGAGTTGCATTTAGCTGAAGTCCAACCTCACGCAGACGCTGAGGAGCTGAAGATCTCTGTAGTGCAACTTTTCACTTCCTATACATGAAATATGTACAAAGCTGCACATGCATACGAGGAGGCCGTCAAATGAGCTATTTCACACCATAATGCAGTGACGGAGCTGCAGAGTCTGAAAGAAAACGAGTCTGAAAAGAGCCACACACAATATATATTCAGTAGCTGCAGCAGCGTTACATGCTGTGGCCTCTTAAACAGAAGCTCTGATTCAAGACACCGGGAGCAATAATGCAGAGAACTCAGCCTGCAGATGCAGTTTAACTCACACGCTGACACATGATATGATGAGTCAGAAAACAAGTTGATACTCATTTCTGAAGGCAATGTTTTTAAGACGCCGTGAAGCAAATATGTAGTGTGTATGCACACAGGTACACACACACACACACACACACACACAGACAGACACAGAGACAACACACTCAGTAGGTTTTCCAATTAGGACATGTCTTTAATAAAGATGATAGAAATCATATAATCTCTTAAAGCTGAATAATATCTCATCTACAATGATTACAAGCATAAAAGACGCAGATATTATAAATACCCCCCCACAGCCCCGTACCATGTACCTCGATTACATGCTAGTAAGAAACATCTTCCCGATCATCCCAGTCCTATGTCGTATAAAAATCACCAGGTAAAACGAGTAGATGGTCGTTTCCACCTATAGAGCATCCATCGGTACATATAAAAATAAGTCTCATAAGCAAAAATAAATAGATGCACCTGAAAGACTGCTTCATCCAGTCGGTGTGACAGCGATTTTTACGTCCTTCATCTCACGCTGCGTTCAAGTGCTCTTCGAAACAAACATGAACCAAGTATGACGTCATACGTGTACAAAAGCAGAGAAAAACATGGCTCTGAAAAAGTAAACTTCATCCGGCGGCCTCTTTCAAAGAACACGTGGGCGCGAACATTTGTTATTATCATTATTATTATTATTATTGCACAGTGATGACATCACAGTTTCTCCCCAGCAAAATGTTGAGAGACGAGAAGAAGGGTGAGGTTGGTCTTTGGGTTGCCCGTCCTCGTCTCTCGCCTTCATCGTCTACACGCCGTTCTTCACCAGCTCGTGGACGCCGCTCTCGTCGATCATCAGGGTGGGATGAAACTCTCGGCCCCTCACCAGCTCCTCCAGGCCCTGGAAGGAGGGAACGACACATCAGGACATTCGCCAAGCGGCCTAAAGAAGATTCTCACATTCGCCGACGTTTTTCCTCATTTTTGGGAATTGTTCTACGCACATTTGAGTGCTGATAATAATAAATATCTTGTGTTTTCTTCAATTCTACAGTTGTGTAACATCATAGGATATTAATCTAGAGTTGAATTGAAAATAAAATGGTGGTAAGAATGAGATCAATTAAATTGGTTTAGTAGGTTCAATATGGAGGATGATGATTTATGGATAATTTAAGTCTTATTTATGTCTGATTTATGTACGTGTTCTTATGTCCGTGTCTGATTGTTCGTATAGTTGATTGTTATGCTGTTATGTATTATTTTTTATTTATTTGTTGTCTAGTTTGAGGTAATGTGTAACTTCTATGAACTTAAAATAAAATGATTGAAAGATAGGATATGAATCACAATAATATTTGTATCATTCATTTAATTATTATTAACAAATATTTGAGATTGAACCCTTTTTATTTATTTTTTTAATTCATTAGTAGTAACGAATACCAGCATCCCAAGCATTTATTTTACATCCACTACTGACGCTACATAAAATGGCGGCTCGTTTGGTGTCACTTCCGGAGTCTGGTGCTCCACCTTCTTTAGTTTAGACTCTTCATTCTTGACATCGGCTGCGTTCCAAAATGTTTTTTCTTTTTACTTGAAGCACAAACTGCAGCCGCAGTCGACATGACGCAAAGGATTGTGGGTCAGAAAATAATGCTGGCATGCATTCTGCACAACGCAACCACATGCAGGTCCCAGGTAGGGCATCCTGGGTATTTATTTAATAGATTTTTTTACATGCATTTGACATATTGGGTCTTTTTTTTCCTGGCATACTAAATAGTATGGTAATATGGATATTGGAACGCAGCCTTTCAGTTTCTGTGTGTGCACAAGGTCCGGCTGTCTCGGGCACTTTTATGTGGACTGGCGGAGAGTTTTGTAGCTAATTTGGATCAACTGGATCTTTTATTTACGAGATTCTTCATTGCAAAAACACAGGTGCGAACAATTCTGCGTTTTTTTACGTCACGAATCCGACGTAGACGTTTCTTATGACCTCCCTCAAGAACACATTTTAAAAAGAAGACAACTCATTTTAGGCAACGACAGCAGAAGCAGAACATCTGGAGTTTCCATTTAGGCCTCGCCTCCTTACCTCTCCCCCGTAGGACACCAGCGGGGAGATCTCACATTTGATTGGCAGGTCTGTTCCGTCCTTCAGGCTGCGTTGGGAAAGGAACGAAGTCAGGGAGGATCAGAAGAGGAAGAAGAAGAAGAAGAAACGAAACAGAGTGAGTGATTGCCTCATGAAAAGGGCGGAGGGAAGCAGCTGTACGTCCTCGACACAGCTGTTCTTCTACAGCGGCCGGCTTGTGATTAGAGTTCAAAAGGCAGAGGATTAGCGCTCCATCATTCCCAAACATGACCAGTGATTAGCCCCATGACCCGTAACAGACTTCCCCTGGAAGATAAACACATGAATGACAGGTAATGTGGATGCATCACCTCCCGGTGCTTCCAAACAGAAAACCCGGGAGTAAACTTGCCTCCACATTGCCGTCACTCAACGCGTTTATTTCTAGACGATCGCTAATCATCAGGTGCTCCAGATGTTTTCTGAGCAGCTGCCCTGTATCATTAGAATAAGGAGAGGAGAAGCTGAATGATTGAGGGGGGAAAAAAAGCACACCCTTTAAAAAAGAGCCAGAATAACATTCATTGCTGCCATGAATGTTATTGAAGCACATGCTCATTTATTTTTATGTCTTTAAAAAAAAAAAAGCAGGTGGATTTAAACTCAAAGGCTGACTAGCAAGCGATGAGCGGCTCGGCTTGTCGTCGCGATTATGCACACAAATCAGCAGCTCCATCATCTATTGCAGAGACGCCACTGTTTGCCAGAGTGGTGCCCATTACCCAGCATGCAATACATTATGTGTATTAGTAGCAACAATCCGAGGGGCAAATTATCCGTCAGCAGGTCATTATGACGGTGCAGCATCTGACCGGTTGTCTAAACCTGATCCTCGCTGTTGTTTCCTTCATCACAACTGGCTCTAAAGAGACAAGAAAAGAAAAAAATGGCAGCCAGCCTGGCGTGATGCGTCCACGCGGATTCCTCTCCGCAGTGGTAATGAAGGAAAGGGGATCAGAAGTAATGTTATATCGTGTTAACACATCTGAGCGAGCGGAGAAGAAAGACAAAACCCCATCACCATGCACTCAGTACTGCAGGGGGATAATAATTACGTTCTGTTGCCATCATCTGTGAAACTGTCCGCTGCTCCGTCTCTGGAAACATTTCACGGGACACACGGGAGCAAGACCAAACATGAGGGAAGGGGAAGTGAGAGTGTGAGGCTGAAGGAATATGATGTATATAACACAAACAAACAAACAAACAAACAAAAGCCAATGCATATAGTTTGTACACAAAGTGTGGGGAGTGTTGGGAAGGTGGAAGTGACCACGGAGATGTGTGTGTTAGGGTTGTCACGATACCCAAATTATGACTTCGATACGATACCTGCAATAAATATCACGATACCCGATACTTACAATACAATACCACAAATACAATACGATACTGGTATACCGTAAACGTCGAGTTATAAGCCGCTCCTACGGCCGGTCAGTGTCCCCGCTGTAGCAAGCTAGTAGCAGCGCTAGCTAGCGCTACTGACCGCGTCCCCTCTGCCCAAGTCGGGTGTCGAGCCTGGTCCCGCTACCTTCGGTGGTTTTCGGGGATCTAGCGGAGAGCTAGCGGAAGTTAGCGGGGAAGCGGAGCGCTAGCAGGAGCCCCAGCTGGCTACAGCGAGGAGCTAACGGGGACACTGACCGAAGGTAGTAGCGGCTCGTAACCCGACGTTTACGGTATTTATCTATAATAGTAATAAATAAAACATCTGTATGGTTCCCTTTTTCACCAGCTTGTTCCTGCCCAGCTTTTTAAAGCTGGGCAGCTTTTATTAATATTAGTATTAGCCTACAGCAAGATATTAATGAAAACTACATGGTGCCATCATAGCATTGATTATACACAGCTATGTAGGCCCACCTCCTTAAGCCCCGCCTCCTTGCAGTCAATGCATGCAGGCAGCATGACAGGGAGCGGCGCAGTGAATGCGCTCTGATCGCGCGCTATTTTAAGTATCGATACTAAAAATATGCAAAATCGTATCGTTTTTAACGCACGGGTACCGCGGTAATTTTTTTAAATTAATATACCGTGCAACATTAGTGTGTGCGTCTTGTAAAGTGGCGTGACGTGCACGGTGCCGTGTTGTTTTTTTTGGGGTGGGCAGGCCGGTCGGGGTCACCTGGGTATGGCGGGGACGTGTCGGCCGTTCTCGTCGATGAAGTGGCCCCCGGCGTTGAGCACCCAGCGGTGGTGGAGGGACATGAGGGCGTGTCTGGCTGTGGTGGGCGTGTCCTTCGCGTCCTGGCTGTCGGCGTTCTTCAGCGGGTTGAACTCGTCCTCCCGCAGCACCTCGTACACAACAAAAGTCCTGAGGGGGGACAAGCGGGATTTAAAGCGGGATTTAACCGAAACACTAAAGATGATACTTCCAGCACCTTATTTAAGATGAAGCCGTGGTTATCCTGCATTTACCTTCAGAGACAAAGCGTGCGTCAAAATACCATTTAAATCTAAATTAAATATGAAATATTTCTCAAGAAAACGTCTTTGTTTGGTACAGATCCCTGCAAATAATCACACCATTCTCTAATCATTTCCTCTAATATCACAAATCATATCTCAATTTTAACCGATCAATCAAAAATAATTGCTAATTATAATTTTTTTCAAAATTGTCCAGCCCCATTTTAAGCTGAAACGATTAGTCAATATGCAGGAAATTAATCAGAAACGGATGTATTCAAAAATAAAACTGGATACTGCATTCCAAGATGGCGCTCCATTCATTCCTATTACAGTTGCACACTCGGCACAAACGGCTAAAACGTTTTTTTCTGAATCTCCGAATGGATCAAATTCTGGTCGTACATCATTTTTACAGTAATTTTAGGGCATTTGTGACACACTAGAAACTGTGTCCTTTGATTTACAGCCGTTCTTTTTTGTAATGATTGAGTATTTTGGGGAAAGAAAGTGAGTCAGTGTGTTTCATGAGAGTGTGGCCGGGATGCCAAAAAAAAAAAAAAAAAAAACACACCTCACAGCCCAGCGCTGTTGCTGGGAGCTTGATCCAAACTAATATGCTGCTTTAAATAGAAGGAGCAGATATAATTAGCATTATTATGAATTACGTTTTCCAACACTTGGCAGGTGGACAGCAACCATACATAATATACAAACACACACTATGAGATCCTCCGTACTGACAAAGACCCGGAAAAAGAAAAGAAAACTGACAAAGTGAGTCAGCACATCTGGATTCTGCTAAAGCTGCCGGTCTGCCAGTCCGGGCACAACTGTAGTCTCGTGCGTTTTACTTTCTGGTCGCGTTTTCCCATCAGTCCATCATTACGGGAATCCTCTCATTAGATGTATAGTTCTATTAGTAGGGACGTGACTCAGAGCTGAGGTCATGTGACCCGCTGGAGGAGCCGGACCGAGCGAACGGCTCATAAACCTCCATCTTCCTGCAGAGAGCTTGGCAGGCTCGGTCTGCTGGATCGGACCTCGGAGCAAAAGGCAGGACTGGGGCGGGTGGACAGGGATCGGGACTGGAAATAAATGGGGGTTGGTTCATGCATGGCGGATCGAGAACCAGTCCAACCCAGAGACCCGGAGGCCTGCCAGAAGAACATCTCAGGACTTTAACTCTTTGAGTCCCCTAATATGGGGACCCTTTGATATCAGGTCACAAGGTACAAATCAAGAAAAAAACATGGTATAAATAAATAAAAGACACACAAAAAAAAACATGTTAGGTATCAAATTAAACATAAAAATCAGGGCGACAATCATATATAATCCCCATGTACAACCTCTAAACACAACTCAAACAATAAATAGGATTAGGGGTTAGGGTTTAAAGGGCTACGGACACACACTTCTACTCACTTGGCGAACTGGAAGATATCAAAGACGAACTTTTCCATTTTAATCCCATTTGGTTTGTCTGGTTTGACGAGTTGACCCTTCGTGTCCACATATGGGATCTTCTTCTGGGCCACGTGGTGCTGCAGCTCCGGCTCGTACTTCCTGATGTACAATCAGATAATGAAGCTGGATCATTAAGGCACTTTTAATAATAATAATAATAATAATAATAATAATAATACTAATCATCATCATATTCATAGTAACTATCACACAAATACTCCTAATAATAGTGGGTTTGCAGTCCAGTTAACAGTGATAATAATACTAATAATCATGACCATAATAAATAAGATAATAATAATACAAATCATCATCATAATCACAGTAATAATAAAATACTCCTAATAATAATAATAATAATAATAATAACCATAATAAATACAATAATAATACAAATCATCATAATAATCACATTAATAATAAAATAAGTCTAATAATAGTGGTGATAATAATAATAAAGACCATAATACATAAAATAATACAAATCATCATCATAATCACAGTAATAAAACAATTATTCTAATAATAGTAGTGGTGATAATAATAATAATAATAATAATAATCATAATAATAATAATAATAAGTCATAATAATAATAATAATAATGGTCATAATAATAATAATAATAATAATAATAATAATAATATGTACATGTAGCTACTGTTCTTGCTGCAAAAAAACTAACTAACAACTCCTTAAAAACCTAATATTGACAGAATAAACAGGCTAATAAAGCGAGCGAGTGCTGCGTCTTACTGGACGATGTCTCTGAGGAAGGAGAAGCTGAAGAAATGGTTCGCCACGTTTCCCGAGTTGAACGCCAGGCGGCCGTCGGCGCTGCGCTTCTCAGCGGTTGCCAGGGTGATCTCGCTGTACTCCACCACCTGATAGCGCCCGTCCACCTTGCAGACCACGCCCACCGCCTCCGTCGGGTTGGTCTTCTCCACCACCTAGAAACGATGACAAATACAATATTAACATATGTCATCTTTAAAAAAAAAAAAAAAGGAGGCATGGTTGGTAATAATCTTCAAACATTTTCTTTATATTTTTGGGTAAATTCAGTGAATCAAACACTCCGGCCGTCTCGGTGAAGCTGTGATCTTGACAGCTGTGAGTCCCAACAGCCGCCATGTTTTTTTTTTTAATGATTTATAGTGATCATTTTGGAGGCGTGGCTTTGGAGGGAGGCCTGAAGGGACTGTCAGTGATACCAACTTCACAACATTCTTGTTAGATTTATTCTTCAGGCTTCTTGGTTCTTTTTGTATTTTTTTATCTAGTAAAGTCTTGCCAGTTTCTCAAAATTATCAACCTGGCCTTTACTTCCCAGCATTATGCTAAAAAAAGAAAGAAATCTGCAGATTAAGACACAATCTAGCACATATTTCTTTTTATAAATACACAAAACAATAAAAAAAAAAAAGTCTCCTTTCTTCATATTTTCTATAATAGCGGCAGACGATTCGTACAAAATAGCTGCGTTATAAGCTAACGGCCAAACAGCAAACGATGGTGTAAAAACGGATCACGAATAACAATAATGTATTAACATGGGATTTGTGGCATTGTTTCTTAAAATAAAAAGGTTCAGCGGTGATAAGAAAACATTAAGTCAATGATTTAGGTAAGTTTAAGACTCAAAAACTAAACTCTCTTAAAAGTGTGTGTGTTTTACAAGTTAAAGTCTGCACTGAATGAACAAACCCCCCCCCAAAAAACTACCCTCTCCCCATCTGCTGGTTGCTAATGACAGAGTGGAGTCCTGATGAGGGGTTGGTGGACGGGTGGAGTGAGGGAAGAGGAGGGGAAGCCACATGAACGGCAGCGGAGCGGAGTCATTTATGACGGGAGGGTGGGACTCCGCTCTGATCGGATCCCTCCGTCTCGGCTCCACCGCACGACTCATGAAGCCCAAAAGGAGCAGAGACTGGACCGTCTGAAGTTATAGACGTTAAGCATTTAAATCTATCCTGTGTTAGCTGGGAAATATACACAGTAGGACACAAATGATATGTATATACTGTCGATTTCACTGCTAATACAGTGCTTTTAGTGACGTTTATTGTGTCTCATCTATTTTGTTTGGATTTCAGGTATCCACACTGTAATGTACATCATCTTTCTTGATTAATGAATTATGTAGGAGAGACAAATAAACAACAAAGTACAGGACTTTGCAGTGGATCTACTTCTTCCTGAATGCATCTCTGACTGATGGACCTGCTCTGCGAGGTGCATCCCAACTATTTATTCCTCGTACAGTGAGTTGTACAGCGTGTACACATATTACAAGCCAAACAAAATGTAGGGGTGGAATAAAAGTTGAATATGGTTCATCCACTAGTGGAGGGGGAAAAAAAGTTTCCATTTCAACCTTTGTACTTTGCTTTTCAAAGTAAAAGTACACTGTGTCCAGAGAAGAAAGTAAAAAAAGAAAAAAGAAAAAGTGACTTTCTCCTCATCACTCTCATGCCATCTGAGACCATGATGAAAATGTAAGAACAGTTACTGGGCTCAACCCTCACATTTCCTAGAAAGCCATCATGAATTTATTGCTCAAGAAGACAAAGTGGACGACACCGCCACCCAGTGGCGAGTCGAGGAAGGCGCAGCTGACTATTTAATTCACTGCTCACACTCGACATCCGAGATACTTAAATTAAGGAACCACTGGAATGTAAAACATCTAGACTGACTGATCAGACTGGATCACATTGAATATAGTATTTCTTTTTTTTAAAGGAGTCAATGCTGCCAGCTTGTTCACTTGCAGACTTATTACGCACACCAATATTTGTACAGTCCTATTTAATCAGTTATAGTCAGTGTGTGTATGCTTTCTTATGATATTATTATTACTTCCTGCTCAGGTAAAAAGGTAACCGAGCTCATCAGTGTTGCAGGTGAACAATATTGAGGGATCTTGTGACTTTATAACAGGAATATATAAGCTCATAACCTGCTGCTGCTATGTCAACCTCTGTTAATCTTTATTCTCTTAAAATGCGGCATCTGGCATGAAAGAAAGTAAGTAGAACAAACCCAAAAGGCCATTGTTATCACAAAATTAAACCTACGTAAGGGTAACACTTTATGCAACATCATTATTTGATGTCTTTAAAAAGAAATGCTGGAATGTTTCACACCTAATTAGCACCAAAATGAATATTTGGGTTAGTTTGGGTATTTTGAAATGGGGTTGTATGCAGCAAAACCTTTTTTAGACAGCAAAAAAAAAAAAAAATCAATATCAGTTTAATAAGTGTACGGTATACCGTCCGCTTTATCGATCTTTGCTCTCTTCAAAGCAACAAGACTCCATTCACAAAAACAGTAATTTTACCTGGCAGAACACAGGAGTTGCTGAAGGTAAAATGACTGTTTCTGTTAAGGAAGTCTTGTGGCTTTGAAGAGAGTAGAGCTTGATACAAGACATAAAATACCAGTCTAAAAAGGGCTGTCTATAAAGTATTCTAAATATAGTGTACACTTTTAAGGTGTCTAAAATATGTCCCCGCCCACAGCAGTGCGTTGCTTTGCTCCTGTACTGGCACTTCAGTCTGTACTGCCATCTTCTGTAGGTAAATACACTGACTGTGTATAAGTACCTCATACATTGTTTTACATACCAACATTCCGCTAAGACCCACCCTACTCTGCCTCTGATTGGCTAGTACTTGCTTCCTTGATTAATGGATGGTTGGTAGGTTGATGATGTTAAAAAAAAATAATCTTTGTTGCTCTGCAAGTTGCCTAAAAATCGATGGAAAAGTTAAATAAAGCAGTGAAGAGGACGGGGGAACCTGTGACCTGACACCCACCTTAGCTCCACAGTCCGCTCCCTTCTTCACGCAGAAACCAATAAAGGAGGGGTCCGCCACTTTGACCAGGATGTTATCGACGCAGTAAACGTGGATGAATTCGATGCCCCTCCGCTGCATGTCGTCCGTGATGCCCTGGTTCCCCAGAGCCCTGTAGAGACCCCCGTTCCCGTCTGACACACACAGACACAACAGGGTTTGAAACACACAACCCTCCACGTGGCGAACAATAAAAACACACTGCTGTGAAGTCACAAATCCTGGAGCCGGCTTACCAGGGGCCATGGAGAGCTTCCCCTTGCTCTCCAGGATGACCTTGCCTTTGTAGTCCATGGCCGGCAGCATGCCCTGCTGGAAGAAGATGATGTTGTTCTGGTCCAAGCCAAAATTGTTATTTCTCGAGAAGTAGTCCTTGGTGGACGCCATCGTCCTGCCGCTGGTCATGATGTACCTGAAGGCAACACAGCAGGGCGTTTACTTTTTTCTCTCTACATTTTAAATCATTTATACATATCATTTAAGTGTGAAACGGGGTAGCTGAGGGATTTGGGGCGATACGCGCGCAGGAAGACCCCTTCAAGTAAATACAAATTATCTTTTCAATCTTTGAAATGCTGTAGAAAAAATGTCGGTCCCTGTTCACAAAAACGAAACTAACAACAAAACTGCTGTCACCTCAAATCAAAGACATATAACGTTTAAGTATACGATTGACAATAAACATTTTACAACTTTTTTCGTTTCTTTTTCACAGAGTCAGACCTGCTGAGGATGATGTCATAACACCATTTCCAGACCGTTAAACCCTAACGACGGCATCCTGTCGACTTTATGCACTCCACTGCCCTCCTGTTATCTCCATCTTTCAAACTTTCAAACTGTCCTTTGATCCGCTCCACGGGAAGATAATCCTTTTTCCCAGCAGTGCAACTTCCCTCCCCGGAGTTATTCAACCAAAAGTTAATCATCACGCAAACACAACGAGGACAAAATGGTTGCAGCTCTATTCATGAAAAGAACGACAGTATTTAGTCGCTTAAATCCTTTTTTTTCCCCCCTTCTTCAAATAAAAGCAGCGATTCAACTAAACCGCCACCGTCTTCTCTCACCGAAGCAGAGCGGGACGTCTTACCAGGGAACACAGCACTTGATTTTGTGCTTCTGCTCAGCCAGCTGTTGAAGTTTCAAAATGCGTTCGGCCTGGATCTGAAAGAGGGTTTTGTGGGACGGCAGCCCCACGTCGTACATGCCTTTGGGGTAAGAGACTCCCAGTCTGGTTCCCTGGCCGCCGGCCAGGAGCAGGACGGCCACTTTGCTCTGAGAGATGCAGCGGAGACCTGACGGAGCACAAAGGAAATGTGTCCCGTAAAGTAGAGCTGCGGAGATTAATTGGCAACAAATGAATTCATTGCAAACTCATTTGTTAATAAAAAAGGGAATTCTCTTGTTTCAAACTTCTTGAATAGATAGATGTATACTTTATTCATCACCAAGGGGACATTAGTTTGTCACAGTAGCAGCAACTTACATAGAAGACACACAACAATATCGGAGTGAAATATACAACAAAACAGAAGAGCGTATTCATTTAGGAAATTAAACCATAAAGAAAGTGCAAAAATGCAATGTATGTATGCATGTATGTATGTGCAGTGTATTTGAAATTAATTGAATGTGAATGTTTCTGGTTTCTTTACTCCTCTGTGACAATAACATTTATATATTTGAGTTGTGGACAAAACATAACATCTGAGGACCACGTTCTGATATTTTATAGACCAAACAACTAATCTATTAGTCCTGAAATTAATCCAAAGACTCGTCGACAATAACAGTAATCGTTAGTTGCCCTACTATAAAGTTTATTTAAGATACATGATACACAATCTCAGCAGGCTAGCACACTATCTAATCTCTAATAATGGCCATAGGGCATTATTATTGGCCATGTAAGGACATCTTAGATGAACAATAACAACCTGAACCAAAACGACACTGATAAAATGGATAAATACAATTAATTCAGCCGTCGCCCAACATTTTATGGCTATTCCTACAGGACTTTGGCAACGTAATAAATTAGCCCTGGACTGGAATCTAATGACTCTGCACGAGTGCTTCATGGTCTTTATTGTTGGTTGGCTCATTCGCTTTATGATGGTTATGATGGTCTTACATAAACTGCTCCTACGTGACTCTATGTGCATAACCGTCTCATCTTACGAGTGCCAAAAGACAAGGTCTATACCAGCAAACTGGGCGGGCCTGCTAGACTTTGACTACCCTCCGAAACCAACACACACACGCACACACACACGCAGCAGCAGCCACGCCCTGCACGCAGATTTGGTCCTGACGGAGCAGGGTGACCTCATGAATGAGGGTCAAGCAGAAACTCCATTTACGTCAGACCCAAATCAGGAGCAGATGTGCTCGGCTGCCCGCCTCCACTGTCATCCTCCCCCAGGAAAAACCTCGCCGGGCGGCCAGACCCCCACTGCAAAGCCAGATTGCGCAAAAAGTATAATGAACAACGCAAGAATGACTGAATTACTCATACTGCAAACCCACGCAGGAGACTGTTTTGGGAGACTCAAACGAGAGCAAAGAGGGAGTTTCTGACGATACTCGACATGGACTTCTTGATTAAAAACTTTGATTTCAAATGTTCATCTGACACAAGTTACCAGAATGCCCGCGGTCGCATCTCAAGATCAAAGCATCTGGATCACCATGAGATGTTTTAATCCCTCGTCTTCCCTGTGTGACAGCTGGAAATATTTACTCTCCCTGCCTTGCCTTGGAAAGTCTTATTGAGCAACTAGGCAAGTATTACAAGTCTGGCAACATGCAAATTGCTCTCATGCCTCACTATCTTGGTATGACATTGTAATAAATCCAATAAAACGAAACAGTGACAGGTATCATCTTCACTGGTCAAATAAAAAGGTGTAACAATTAAAGCTTGGACAGGAGCCGCGTGAAAACACTTTCCGGGGACAGAAATGGTTTTGATGGCTCTCACCTGCTTCCTCCCAGTCCTTCAGGCTCTCCCGGTCCCGCGTCACGCTGCCCAGCACCTCGCGGGGCACCGGCTCCATGCGGGCGTCCATCTTCTCCTGCTTGCTGCTGCTGGACGCCTCCATGGCCTTCTCGAAGAAGCCGTTGATCTCCTGGAAGTCCATCTTCTGCAGGTCACGGGAGAAGTGGTCCTGCTCCTCGGGGCTCAGCTCTTCCCAGAACTGCAGGAGGTGCGACTGGCCGGCTTCTGCCAACCTCATGGCGAGTCCGCTGGCGTTTGGGTCCATGGTGAAAAGTGCTTCTTTTGCTGGAACAAAAATAAAAATAATGGGATGAGTGGTTACTTATGAGCCGGACAACAACTCCCATTGAGGATACAGCGGTCCGGAAATGATATACATATTAATTGTAATATGAATTTATGATATTATTATTATTATTATTATGATATTATTCATTTTCTGGGGTTATAGTGGCATAAAGAGGAGTTAACACTGTACAATTACACACATATGACATATGTTTTCTTTTTAAGGCTGATTCTAATATTTAATTTGACTAAATTTGATTGTGTTTAGTCAATAAAACAAAACAGCATACTTTTAGTCATAATGAAAGGCATTTGGTACTGTACATTCCCCGCACACCTGTCACCTGGCCATTAGATGACAGAACACATTTAGTTTGAAGTCTAATCGAAACTATTTTTTGGAGGGTGCAGTTTATCTCTTAGCTCATTATCTCGGTATTTCCACTATACCTTCTCCTCCTTGTAAAACCAGAACAACCAGTGCATCATCATCACCCAGCAGGACATTCACATCTTGTACTGGGACTGTCTTGATTGAGATAACTCCCACTTTAATACTAGTTTGAACCCACAACGAGCGGCTTGCTGCACCAGGAAACCACCAACACCGCCAGCATCACAGAATAGAGACATTTTGAAGCAACCTGCATTCATAATATTGTTTAAACTTTAAAGAGGATGTGAAACACAGCAGGTATGCGAGCAGGGTGCATTTAGTAGTGTCCATGCAAACTACACGTATCATCACCCACTGTCGCGAGACGCTGGGAGCAGCACGCGAGCGAGTGACACTTGCACCAGAAGGTTATCGCAGCCCGGAAGAACACAGAGAAGTAGATACAAAAACGTGACAGGGAAGTTAAACTCTTCTTACCTCTTCGCAGGTGCTCCTGTTGGGGTTTAATACCATTAATGCCGCCAGTCGTTGCGGGGTTTATTGTACTGGTTCTTAGGGCGCCTCCCACCCGGACTACACCTCCTGGTACGTCACGTTTGACGTGGCACAAGCAGCAGCAGCGATGCCACTTTCAAGTGCTCCTCGTAAATCTGATGCTTCTTCTACTTTTTTCTGGTTTTATTGGCGGTTTACAGAGAAAAACAGTGTATTATGACTGTATGAATAAATTATAATATGGATATTTAATCTGTGTAGTTTAAATATTAAAATAAAGCCCTTTGTAACTATAACAGACCCGTTCCTCTTCTGCCCCCTTATCATATCAATTAAACGGACACCTTGCGTTTCTTACTCCCCACTGAACTTCAACCTATCACCGCTTGTCCGTCAGAAAAAAAACAGTTAAAAGTCACACAATTATCTTTTTAATGGTGTATAAAGTAGCAATTAGTCCTGTATGTCCCACGTTTACCCCTTTTGACTTGTACATGTTTTTATATTATATATTTGACCGGATTTCCTGCCAAATGAATGAGGGATATTTTTTTTCCCCCCACAATAAATAATATATAATGTCGTTAGATTTTTTTCTGCAACCTAATTTTTTCTGCAACCTGATTTCCTTCTTTTCTAACATGTGCTGGTATCCAACAGAAGTGGACATGTATTACCTGCTGATATGAATTACCTGAATATACCTATATTTAAATATCATGACAAACATGTAAACCTGTTTTTATGCTTTTTATCGCAGCTGCAGAATCTGAACATATAAATACTTTAATTAATACTCAAAAACAGTGTAGTTTTAAGTAAGGCACGTTGTCACGTCTGCGTTGGATTTAAATGTATGTTGCAGAGCCTCACTGTGGCCACTGGAGGGCAGTGAACACTCGGGACCTTTTCTATTACTGCTCTTTGTTATTCATGCAGCGCAACAAAGTAGTGCAAGAGCAGACACCATTCACAAGAAACACACAAAAAAACATTTATAAAAATATCGAAAGCAATTTAAAACGAAAAAATAAATAAAAACAGAATTAATGGATGTGATCTACCGATCCGCACTCCGGAGCAGAAGGTGGCGCTAAAGCACCAACCGACGTTTAAAAAAAAAGAAAACCACAAAAGAAGAAGTTTATGACGCGGAAGCAGTTTTTTCTGTCAGGTGACACACTTTTGTTTTGGTCCCAGCTAAAATCCAACGTCAGCTAGCTAGTCGCTCTTCATCTATTTGTGTTTCCGAGATCGGATTATTATTTATTTATTTATTTCACCTTTGACAGCTGACGGAAATGAAGAAGTTTTTCGAGGACATTAAGAAAGACGTTAAATTTAAATCTGCGGGACCTGGGAAGAAGCTAACAGAAGAAGCCAGCAGGTAATTAACAAGTTTAACTTTCCTTTTAGCTAGCCATTTATCGGCTGAACACTGAGCTAGCTGCTGGTTATTGTGTGATTATTGTGTCACTATTATTCAATGATGCAGATTAGTGGGGTTTTCTTTATCTTATAATAACGTTCAATGTTTTAACCGTTTGCCACTAGATTATATAACTCCGCACAGCGGGAGGCGGATGTCTAATTTCAGGTTGGCGAGCCGTTAATCCCTAAACAATCTTATTTAGCCAATGCTCTTAGTTCATTGCTCATAACTTCGGACTAGAAATAGACCCGCTGTGTCACTGCGGTCTGGGTTGTGAAGTAGTAGCTAGTTGTTAGCTAGCTAGCTAGCTGGTAGTAGTTAGTGGTAATTTATTTCTGTACTTATTTTAACATTTCCCCCAAAATAAGGCACTTAGAAATACACACTTCAATTAAAGGGATTTTTTTATTAGACCTCAAACCTGTTTATTATACAATATTATACGTTTATTAAACCCACCTTTTTTTAACAATATATAATTATCATAATATCTCAGTACTAGTTCTAAGCTAACGCTATACATACATAAAACAAAACACACAACTTTTTAATACGACAATAATAAGCATACCACAGCTTTGTGTGATTACCACATTTTTTTTAAGTGTATATTCAGTATTAATTCCTTGTCACAACCTTTCCACAAATCAACCCCTTTGACGGATATTATACTGTTATATTGTTGTTTGTTTGGTTAGATCTTTGTACTATTGTTTAATTAATTAGTTAATTTAATATTATTCTATTTTTTTGTGTCGATTGTAATTTTTTTTATATTTAAACTTGCGTTACCTGTATCTACAAATGCGGCTGTAAAGAAAACATGTCTATTAGTAATCTGTTTGACACTTTTATTATTCATTTATTTGTGTGTAGTTTCCAACATATTTTATAATCAGTTATGACCTCTGTACAGTTATGACCTCATTTATGATAACTTTCACTTGATTATTTATTGGCTTCAATTGAATGATACCTTGTTAATATCAAACCATTTCTTCAAGGCGTTCAATTCCTTTTCAACTCCAAACTTCGCCAGCAAATGACACTTCTTACGTGTCAAAGCGACATTTGTGTCTGTTTGGGAACGGGGATGTGACGCCGCACTGCTCTTCACTTTGCTTTTGTGTCCTCATGACGCTGTAGTGCCAAACCCGGGGTGGTGCAGAGCAGCTCCAGTGCCAAGCACAACCGCTATGCTCCCACCGAAGGATCCCAGAGGGCTGGCGCCGCGGCCCTGGCCAGGATAGAGCAGCACCCCCGGCCGAAGGTCCACACCTCTCAGGACGCCATCCGGAACCAGGGTGAGACCAAACGACCCGGATCCAACAGTGGATACATGATGGATAACTACTTATTCCGACTGATAGAATAAACTCACAATTGGTCCAGGCTGTAGTGTAGAGCAGTGGTTCTCAAATGGGGGTACGTGAGATTTAAAATATTTTATATTATATTTAAAATGATCATTCATTCAAAAATCCTTTTAAAAATGGTTATTTAATAAATATTCAATAAAATATAAGTGTACGTTCATAAACAGAATTGTATATATTCTATATTAAATCAGACACTGATGGCACTGATGGTATTACATCTTTTTTTCAACCCAAAAATATTTTGCGCTGTTTAAGGGCTACATCACTGACATTTTTGAATAATAAGGGTTTATTTAATATTCTGATGGTCTTTGGATGTCTTCAGAGGTAACGCTTAGATGAACATGTGTTTGATTAAAGATGAAATAACGTAGTTTTGTGTGATTCTTCTGTATCTGCTTGTAGTTAAAAGAGAACTGGAGGCGGCTGCAGTGGCGGAACAAGAAAAGGAAGAGACAGCAGAGGTACGGATGACTGTGATTTGTTCCTTTTTTATATCAAGGTTTTTGAAATGACTTCATTAACACGATACTTGGCTCACAGTGATCAGTATTTACTCTGACCATATTCGTGAATGACAATTCTTTTCCAGCGATCCAAAGTGCCAGTGAAAGATCTCGCCCGTTTGTCAGTGTCAGGTGTGTATTTCACCTGTCCGCTAACGGGAGCCACTGTAACGAAGAGTGAGAGGGAAGTTCACATTAAAGAGGCCATTTTAATGGTACGTCCGAAAATATTGTGACTAGTTGTCGTTTTAGCTCAAATTTAGAACGTGTTTGCAGCATGAATAATTTAATCTGAATGTTGTTCCACTGAGTCTTGTTGGTGAAAAGATGTACTCTTGTTTTGACTGCCAGCGGTTTGAGGAGGACGCGGTGGAGGCCTCCGTTATGATGGTGCACACGTTTAACAAAGACAGAGAGAAGGTGAAGGCTGCTGTGGAAATCATAAGCAAGTAAGAGAATGGTTGGTCGTCATGCTGACTTTAAAGATACTGTGAGGAACTTTCAACTGGTTGAAACACTCTCCATTTAATACTGATGCCTCTATATGACCTACATGAGTAAACGAGACCATCAGGTCCACGCTACTGGAGGTCCAGGCCGTACTGGAGGGAAGGGAGACGTGGGAGAACCAGCATGTCAGACCCCTGCTGCAGTAAAATGAGAGGTTTTCTAAAGGGAGTCTGGCACTGGGGAACACTACCACTATTGTCCACAGGGGCCGCCAAAATGAACAGAAAGTAAAAGATCCTCATAGTAGCTTTAAGTTCAGCTTTTTGACTTCTACTGTTGTCACAGAGTTGAATGTCCTCATTAGTTTGATGTTTTAAACACATCATGTTATTTTATGTGTACTTCTTTGTTTTGTCAATAGATATATTGAGAATATATGTAAGAATCCCACAGAGGAGAAATACAGGAAGATTAAACTCAGCAACAAGGTGTACCAGGTGAGTCTCGCAGTGCTGTGGACCTCATCCCGATTTCTTTTTTGGGCATTTGTTTGATATCATTCCCATTTGTTTTATATATTTCAGGAGAAAGTTCGTTGTGTGGAGGGCAGTAGAGAGTTCCTGGAGGCGCTGGGCTTCACAAGCATCATGCTTCCTGTAGAGGGTCAAGGTAAAGTAATCCTAACGAGTAACTTATCAACTGATGATGAAAAATCTACCTGGCAAACTACATTTTTTTCCATAACATCCCGTGAGTTGTTACTGATTTGTCTTTGCCTTTGCTGGAGATCAGAGGAGGACGAGGAGTTCCTGGTCTTGCTGGAGTACAGTCCCGAAGCCCTGGAGCTGATGAAGGAGAGGAGGGATCGTCTGCAGAGAGGAGAGCCGGTCCGAGCTCAGCTGGACCGACAGCCTCAGGCCTTCAGACCCTCTCCCAACGGCCAGCGCTTCGAGCTGCCGCCAGAGTTCTACAACCTGAGCGCGGAGGAGCTCAGGAAGGAGCAGCAGCAGAAGTACTGACTCCTTTGGAATGGATGCTGCACAGAGAGTTCTTTTTTTTCTGACCTGCCGATTCCGGTTTTCTTTCTGAGAACTATAATACAACTTTTTTTTTTTTTACTTTTCTTAACTTAACTTTTCTTAATTAATAATTAAATTAAAACATTTATCCACCTTGAGGAAACAAAACAATTAAACAATAAGTGCTTTCCAGTGGCACTGTGTAACTCAGATGTCTAGATTGTGTATTGGAACACTTTTTTTTTTGAGTGTGACGCGACTGTCTTTATGCTACACGTCTAATTAAACAGTAAAACTACATTTAATTATGGCCTTGATGCCAGGACTGTAGAGCAAAGTTCAACATCTGATGCCTTTTATCTGCATTTTCATATTTGACCAATGTTCTTTGTCACCGCGCGATTACGCAACGCCGATTAACTCTTGCACAAGCATCGCTGGGCTGTTTAGAAACGACCACATGAATGCACAGCAGACACATGTGCTCCCTGGGTGTTGCCATGCCATCTCTCCTGGTGTTTGACCTTCATCCCTTTTAGAGAACCTGAACTCAACGACCCGCATCTCTTTTGTGCTTTTCCCAGGAGCGAGTTGCTGGAGAAGAACGCCATGCTGCGCACTAAGGTCATGAGGGAGAAGGAGGAGCAGAGGGAGAGAAGGAAGTACAACTACACTCTTCTCCGGATCCGACTGCCCGACGGAAGTCTGCTCCAAGGTAATTCAGAGCAATGCCGCCGAACGAAACGGAGGAAAAAGTTTTGTTGAGAGCCCTGATAGAAATGGAAGTGAGTCAGTGGAGATGATGTGTCACCCCAGGGACCTTCTACGCGTGGGACCGGCTGCCCGCGCTGTTCGCGTTTGTCCGGGAGTCGTTGGTGGACGGCTGGCAGCCCTTTGAGCTCATCGCTCCTGGAAGTCAGAAGCTGAAGGAGACCGAGGAAGTCGCTCTCGCAGAGTGTAACTTGGTGAGTGGACTCCAGAGGCCCACAGGAAGTAGTAGCATCTATCTGGATTACAGTTTGTTTTAAATCACATATTCATATATTATTTAATCGTAAGACTGGTGATATTCTCTGTTATTCTACTGCGAACAAATTCAGTGACAGGCTGAAACCAATAAGGGAATGATTCCACGAGCCAGTGTTTCCAGTAAACCTCGCAAACATAACATGAGCCACATTATAATGCAGTTCTATTTATTTATTTATATATAGTGTATCTAGATTACGGTTTGTTTTTAATCACATATTCATATTTTATTTAATTGTAAAACGGGTGATATTCTCTGTTATTCTTCTGCGAACAAGTCTTTCCAGTAAACATTGCAAAAATAACATGAGCCACATTATTGTGCGTGCGTGTGTGTTTTTTTTAATTTATGTAATTGTATTGTTTCTGAGTACCTTTTTTTTTTTTAAAGCGCTATACAAGAACAATATATTGTTATTATAATATATTTATATATCCCATTTTGATGACTTGTTATTGTCATAAAAATATTATATATATAAATAAAAACACCACACATTTGTTTTCTCATTCTGTATTGAATACCTTTGGCTCCAGTAACTCCTGATAGACGTCTGTCATTATTCTTATTGCTATAATCAGGAAACAAACAACCAGCCTAATACATCAGTAACTGAAACAATGGTGTCTTTTTTTTTTTGTTGCACGATCTGGTATCATTCCCCCGTCCGCCTCCAGGTCCCCGCCGCTCTGCTCACGTTCGCCTGGGACGCGGCCGTGCAGGCGGATGTTGCGGCCGCGGGCGGGAAGAGCCCCGCCCTCCTCAAACCGGAGCTGCTGGAAACCATTCGGACCCTGAGCTGAGCGGACGCTGCCCATGACCCCCGCCACCCCTCCCCCACCTCTGCCACTACCGGGGTGGATTTGCCCCCCACACACACACACAAATGACTAGTGATATGTTTATTTTTTAACAGATGCTAACCTCAGTCAGTAGCGGTCGTAGGCGAGAGGGGTAACTCCCCCCTGATGCGCTTGTTTTGCTGAGCATAGCGTTTGGGATGATGTCTCTCTGCAGCAGCTACTAACAGATGGGAGAGAGAGAAAGGCTCTGAACCAACAACCTCACGTGGCATGTTGAGAGACTAACTGTCGACGCTTCCTCCCCGTGTTTGTAGTAAACGGTCCATCTTGCTTACACAGCAGTTGGATTAGCGGTGCGGAGAGCAGTGAAGCACATGTGGTCGCATCCCGCTGTGGACTTGTATTTGGCGTCTGCGCACCGGCTTTTGACTTAAAATGCTTTTTCGTTGTGTTTTTGGCGGTGCTCAAGTTTAAACGGTGTTTTTTCGTCCATAAAACAAAAGATTTGTTTTTGTGATACGAGTCCGGCTTTCCCGTTCGTCCGCTGCTCTGCGGTGGCCTTGCTTAGATAAATACAAACTTGTAATTTATGTTGTATTGTGTATGAGCACAAGCCCAAATCATAAATCATTGACTGTACTCACGTCCCACACAGAGTCATCCTTCACAGACCTCTGCCGAGGTCGTTTTCAATAAGTGAAATATAACAGGTGGAGCCACCCCGTGATTCGGGTCCGCTCCAATACTTATTGGATCTTCCTCGGCGAATGCTACACCCTTCCACCAAGTTTCACGACCATCGGGCCACTAGTGTTTCTGACTAACGAAGCATAACTTTTTCGGGCAGAGGTAATAAGATCCCCAATGTGTTACGTTAACACAAAGTGTTAGCCACGTGATGGGGATTCTACCACAGTTCTAAGCACTTTTCAGGGTTATTTAAAACTATAAAACACTAATAGAGTGCCCTAAATGTAAAATGGCAACAACAAAAAAAGTGATAATTTAACTTTATCCACATGTGAACAATATTGTTATTGCAAAGGCTCACTGCAGAAGCTTGGTGTAAACTCTTCGGCATGCAGGCAGGCATGAGTTATATTTCTGTCTTGATAATGCTGGTTTTTAATTCGTCTTGAGTCTTGTATTTGTATCAAACACATTTCCTGGAGATAGAAACGGTCGACAGTTCAAACACAGCGGGAGAACGTGAACGTGCAAATGTTTTCAGTTACACCCCCCAAAAAAAAAAACATTGTGTTGAATGTTTAAGATCCACCCTTTCCTCTTGACATGTCGTTGAAGGTTCATATATTTGTTTTTGCTAGATATGAATCTATAGCAGGTAACTCTGTAAAAGGCAATCTTAGTTTCTCCTGTTAGTGGTTGGTTCAGACGACAACGACCTACCTCTCATTGCTCATCTGTCTCCGACATCCAGAATGAGTTGGACGCAAACAAAATGATCGAAATGGATCAAAAGTCCTGTTTTTTTGTTTAGTTTTTTACAGTAGAATTGTCACCACGTTAAACCTTTGTTATTATTATTAGTTAACGCAGCACAGCTGCTGGGATTTGATGTCAAGTGTAACATTTTATTGACGATCTCGGCGTATTTGTGAGGCCGAGTCGGTCCTCCGCTTCCGGGGCCCACGCAGGTATTCAATGGAAGTGGGTATTTTTGTTTTTATTGTCAGCGTTGTAACCTTATCAAGAAGAATTAATTGAATTCCGTTGCTTTTTATTAACCTGCCTGTAACCAAGATCGCTTGCATCGCACCGAAACCTTTTTGTTTAATAAACAGAAATATGAAGAATGTCGGTGTTTCATTTCAATCTGTACCTTAAAGGGAAGCTGCTTCACGCCGACCAACCCTTTACATACAAGAACCATGTCAATGTTGTATTCTAGTGTTGGACATGTAGAAGTAATTAAATGCTTTAATGACAGACCAGGTCAAGTTATGTGGTAGTTATATTTTTACTGCGACACAGCCCTTTTTCTGACAGAACCGGCGTCAAATCTAAAGACTCCTTTCACAAAAACAGTAATTCTACCTCGCAGAATAAATGTATACAAAATTGTTTGTGTTGTGTGTTTTAAAGGGTTAGTCAGGATTCACTAAAGTCACACAACAACACCGACAAATTACCTGATGGAGGCAGCGACTACCTGGGAGGTAAAATTACAGTTTGTCAAAGGAGTCTACTGGCTTTGAAGGGAGCAACGATAAGGGCGTGGAAAGGGAACGGTCAAGTGGTGAAAATATTCAAAACTTCGCTGATACTAAAATTGTTTTTCCTCGCTGCAGTACGTTGCTTTGCTTCAGTCCCGGTACTCCTGTATGGAGGACCGTAAATGACTTAATTATAAATAAATAAATAAATAAATAAATGCAGGAATAAATACAGGAATAAATAAATAAATGCGTAAATAAATGTATAGATAAATAAATACAGGAATAAATAAATAAATAAATGCTTAAATAAATACAGGAATATATAAATATAAGTTATACCTAAACAGGACATCATTAAATAAATCTATTTCTACATTTCTGTATTTCTTCATTTATTTATGCCTGTATTTATGTGTCCACACGTATTTCTTCATTTATTTATTTCTGTATTTCTTTATTTAAGCATTTATTTATTTATTTATTACTGCATTTATTTATTTATACATTTATTTAAGCATTTATTTATTTATTCCTGTATTTATTTAGTTATACTTAAGTCATTTTCAGTCCTCCATACTCCCGCCTGTACAGCAGGTAAAACATTGAGTGCATCATACAACCCCACTTCCAAACATCCGAACTGTCCCTTTAATCAAATGAATACTTAAAAAAAAAAAAGGTGTTTTTAATGTTGAGTCAGAATCAACAGCGTGTTTATCTGTGAATAATCAGACGTCGGCGCCGCCCACGACTAACAGTCTTATCGAGTGAAGAGAAAGCACCAATTACGTCTCCTTTAAACAAAAACTGAAGAGACGGCTTAAAGAAAACCAAACCAGCAATCACGAGGAGTCTTGACCTCATCTCAGTAAACGCAAAGTAATGTGTGAAAATAACGTGTTGAGATAATCCATCTCTGCGAGTGACTTCCTTGTGATGTTATAGTCGCGCCATTTTGCAAAGACGTCGACACGCATATCTAAATACATGTTTTTATACCAAATTCTGTGACCAGTTTCGGTCTTTTAAACACTTTAAAAACATTTTAAAGTGTTGCTTTCAACTGAGCTCGACAGCTTATTTATCCTATGCGCACAAGATAAACACAGATTTAAAACAATTTAAATAAAATAAGTACTTTCAGGGCTCCATACATCACTGTATGTTAATAATTCATAAAAATATATTTATATTTTTTTAAAAGGAAGTCTGAAAATCTGTGTTTTATAAAAAAAAATGCGTTGTCACTGGAACAAAGATTGCAGTGGCACATACATTTCCCATTTGTAACGCCCCTCCATCCCACGTTTGGACCTTTTACACAGAACAGCAACATTCCCGCCTTGAACATGCTTTGATAAGACGAGCTGCCGCTGAGCCTCGGGCTCCACGGCGTCTCATATTCATAAACGGCACAGATCCTGAGGAGAAACACGAGCGACTGCCGGCGGGCGTTAGCGTCGCAAAAGAAACGTCGAGGAATGAATGGAATATAAAAGTGCAGTACTTTTATTCATGTTTAATGAATTTATCCTGTTCCAAGTATTCTTGAAAAAAATACATATTTATAAAACATTGTGACACTGGACCTAACTGTACAAGTACAGATCTAGCAACTACTCCAGTGAGTTGTCAGAGTTAGAAATTGCAGAGTAAATGCACCCATTGAAAGTCGAAGGGAAATGTACAGATGGACTTTCAGCCTCTGATTTCCCCGACTCTTTAAACTATATATATTTACACACATACATACACACACACACGCGCACGAAGAGATCCAATAACGTCAAGGATTCGAGCATTTCAAGAACTGTAAATAATGCTGTTCTTGATGTCTTCGACGCTTCTTCTCATGAACATTTGGGCATTTCCGTTCTGCTCTTCCTCCCTCTGCTCAACCCAATCTGCTAAAGCAGCGCCAGAGAGACTTTAAAGGAGGTCCACGTCAAACGTGCCCGACCGACACGTCAAAGCAAAAAAATCAGACACATAGTTAATGAACATCGGGCGAAACTGCCCCTTAATAATGAAGTCGGACAGTCCTGATTTTAGGCACAGCTACATCTTACAGGCAAGATGACTCCCGGCTTTAAAAAAAAAAAAGGCGAGAAGGAGCTTGATGCTGAGCAGAAGTCACCTGCTGCGAGTTGCCTGTATCAGAGTGTGCTGCTTCCCCTTCGCTTGAAGACGTGATTCTGTCTTGGACACAGTAGAGTTCAGAACCAGGAAGTAGACATGTACGAGGGGGCAGCTTGATCAGAGGAGTCGGCCTGTCCGGTTCCCTCAGGCGGTGGCGAGTGTTGGAGCGGCGCTGGCCACGGGGAGCGCCGCCGTGTCGGAGGGGGTGACTTCCATCAGACTGTCTCCCTCACTGGAGGAGGTCTTTGTGGTCGAGGCTAGAGGGTGACATTTAATTAGAGTTTAAAAAAAAAAAACGTTGACAATCACCGTTATGAATTCCCTCGCCTTTAAAACAAAAACTGAAGAGACAGCTTAAAACAAACCAAATCACGAGTATTCATATTATCTCATCTCTGGCACCTCCGTTACATACTCTGTTTTTACAAGTGTGCTACTTTTGTAATGTATTTATGTATTCAGGGTTCATACACATTTTGACCAATGCATTTCTATGACTTTAAACCAGATTTCCATGACCAAACATTTTGTGAAATCTGTGTAAACATGAAAAAGTGAGTAAATGTCGTATTTAAACTAACAATGAGAATACAAAAGCATACAGTAAACCTTAAATGACACAAATGAATGAGACAATAGTTTGATTAAAAGAATAAACATTTATATAGATGCCTGTATGTATGCCTGCTTATATTTTGAGCGTCTTTCTTTTAAAAGCATATTAATTATTTCAAACTCAGCGTAAATGAACGACATGAACACATGAATATAACACATTTACATGACTTTTCCAAAAACTTTGGGACTTTTCCAGGCCTGGAAATAACCATTTTAAAATTCCATGACTTTTCCAGGTTTTCCATGACCGTATGAACCCTGTATATTGTGATGTACGACAGTGTTTGCTGTTGAATTAAACTGATAATATTAGGCCACAACCTGCCTTCTCCAGCTAACTGGTGTGTAACTCACCACTCTGCGTGCCGATGATGACACAGTCTTCCTCGTCGTCTTCCTCCGTGTCAGCTTGAAAACCGTCTGCCTCCATTGCTTCCGTCTGGAAAGAACGATACCAAAAAAAAAGTGTGATTAAATCAAGAGCACTAAAACATTGCTGTGACGCCTGCATGGTATTTAATAACCGTGTTTCTCTACCTGCTCTGGGTCGGCGCATTTCTTCATGAACTTGGTGATCGACATGCTGCCTGTGCTCTTCCTCTTGTTGGAGGACGACGACGTGGTGGAGGAGGTCTGCGGTGTGGTGGGAGAGTTTCCCTGAGAGCCCGTGGCTGCCTGGGGTTCTTCGCGGGACTCTTCTCGAGCTCCGGTGGTGAGGTAGGTCCACTGGCAGGGAACAGGAAGCGCCTCCTGCCCGCAGCGGGACAGGACCTCCGTGTGCGCGTACCAGCAGCAGCGTCTGTGGGTCGAGCGCTTCTCATACACGGCGCTGCTCTTGATGAGGCGCTTCACCTGTATTCTGATGGCCGAGGGAGGGGGAGGAATGTTTACGATTATTATTCGTAGCGGCATTACAAAATGAAATTCAAGCACTTGTTTTTGTTTTTATTAAGGACTCCACTTAAAGCTTCTTCCCCCCCCCCCCCCCCCCCAAGTATACATTTTTATTAAACATAAATGAATTCAGTCAAGGTTTATATCTCTTCACGGTCTTTTAAAAGTGTGAATCACTGCAACCGGTCCTTGTGTAAAGTCATATCCCAGCTATTTCTATTTTATTTTAATCCCAGCTATTTCTATTTTATTTTATTTTTATCCCAGCTATTTCTATTTTATTTTATTCCAGCTATTTCTATTTTATTTTATTTTTATCCCAGCTATTTCTATTTTATTTTATTTCAGCTATTTCTATTTTATTTTTATCCCAGCTATTTCTATTTTATTTTAATCCCAGCTATTTCTATTTTATTCTATTTTATTTTATTATTATTATTATTATTATTTGTATTATTATTGTATATATCTTTTATCTTTCATCCTGCTGTTTTTATTTATTTTGTTGTAAATTGCTGCTACCCCGACACCAAATTTCCCCTCGGGGATTAATAAAGTATATATTCATTCATTCATTCATAAATGTGCACAAAATTATTAGGCTGACTGGTCAGTAGTACGCAAGATTACAGACAGACAGGTCAAACGTATTATAAATATAAGACATTGTTTTGCGATCCATTTGAATATCAAGGACTTTTTGAGCACTTGAGTTAATAGGGGAAATATTTTATATTTTCCCCCTTCAAAACTCAAGCACACGGAGCCGTACGTCTATAGATAATACCATTACATCTTACATTGTACTCGTTTATGTCTTTCTTTATTGAATTTGTAAACCGTAGCACAGAAGAGAACGACAATAAACGTATCTACTTTGTAGACGATTAAGTAAATGGAGATGATAATCATGATATTTTTTTATACTGTGAATTGTACTACTTCCATCATTATATCACCAAATATTGTTGTTTCACCTGGTGGGGACGTTTTCCGCTGGGCTCTGAGGACTGGACAGTTCGGGAGGGGAGGAGGAGGAAGAAGAGGAGGAGGCCTGCTGACGACAAAACTCCTGAAACTCGGTGATGATCACTTTGCTGCTGTTGAGATTGCCGTGCAGCAGCGGCAGCAGCTGACTGAGTACTGTGGGAGGAAAGAGTGTTAGGACGTTGGGTTAGAATGCATCATCAGCTGATTTATAATAAATACTCCAAATAAACGACAAACGTATCCTGACTTCCACAGAAACACAGTTTCAGTCCTCGATAGAAAGATTTGATCATGTAGTCAGGTGTACTTTTTTTTAAAACCATCATCAAGTGAATCACGTCGCACACACACACTTACATTGTGCTTCCCTCTGACGCTTCTGTAGAAACGCCTCTGGGCTGGGGCTGGTGTCGGCCTTGGGTAGAGGCTCGACCAGACACAAAGCGTAGAGCTGGAAGAGCTGCAGAACCGGTCCTTCTCCCTCCCAGACGCAGCCCCTCACCACCGGGTCCAGCACCTTCATCCTCTTCTTGGTGGACATCAGCTCATCCCACTCCTTAGCTTTCACTTTCTGGCGTAGTTTCTGCTTCTCCAGGTCACCGCCCACCTGGGAGGTTACATGCGTGTTAATAGTGCCGCAAACAGGAAGCAGAAACTTAAAGTATTTTTGAAACAGCAAAGTCCAAAGAACACCAGTCTATCAGATTAAAAGGCCTATAAATATTGGGTGGGCGTGACTAATGAACAAAGCTATGAATAGATTTGAGGACCAACTAAATAGCTTCAGCTCCTCTAAACAATTTTATTGAGTTTCCTTTTAGTGAAAAGCTTTGAGTGAATTTGTGTTCCTTCTGGTAAACAATTACGCAGTCTGAGGCTTTTATTGTGAAAGGTAAGAACAGAAACAGTAGATCTGATCTGCGAGGTTCGAACTGCAGAGCCCTAATGTTGTTGAACATTATAAAGTTTTAGTTGATGCCTTAATTCGCAGACAAAAAGTTCAGAAATATGTAATATTCACATTCTGTGTAAAAGTACTGGTGGCCGAAAACAACAAAGAAAAAGAGAACGCCTCACCCGTAAAGGCCTTCAGGAGAGACAAATAAAGATTTATTCAAAAACAACAAACACTGCAGCTCTTTATACCTCTTCTTCTGGAGCCCCTTCATCGTCTGAAAGGTAGCCATGAGGGACAAAGAAGCCGTCGTCGTCGCTGTCGTCTTCACCTCCTTCACCTCCTTCCTCCTCGTCTTCCTGAAAATTATCAAAAGGTTCAAAGTCAGCTAAACTTCGAAAGTAAACTCAAAACTTGTACTTTTATTCAAAGCCTTAAAAGAAGGACTATGCCAATGTTTTTGTACGTGTTAAAGTGTATTTTTTTGTTGTCCAATCTACAGCAAACGATGACTGTTTGGGTATTTTGTTGTTGTTGTTTTCATGTTTAAATTTTAGTTTTCTGTGGACCAGCCACATTTTCACTCAAAATCGAAATGTTTCCACATTGGTTATTCTCCAAAATGGTCACTGCTCGCAAATGCTCCGCCGGTTCGAGGCCCTACTACCTCGAGAAATGGAAACTAGTGGCTGCCTGAGATTTACAAACTATTTGTAGATGCCAGCGTACATATAGGTACTTTTGCACGCGTTTAAACTACACTAC
Source organism: Myoxocephalus aenaeus (assembly GCA_038501785.1). Taxonomy (NCBI): domain Eukaryota; kingdom Metazoa; phylum Chordata; class Actinopteri; order Perciformes; family Cottidae; genus Myoxocephalus; species Myoxocephalus aenaeus. The sequence goes on from JBAMJR010000034.1 coordinate 378,016, forward strand.
TGGACAATGATTTAGATAGATATGAAATGGAGTAAATGTTAAAATAAAGTAATGTGCACACTTTTTTCACAGTACAATGAAACTCACCCCTTCACTATGTGACAGGGATTCTCCTGGTTCCTCTTCCTCCCATTCTTCATCGCTGTCCACCTCATAGTCCAACAAATCCTGTGGTGACAGAAGACAGCGATTAGTTTCACAGCTACAAGCCCAAATCTTGGATGAAGTAAAATATTGAATAAAAGCTAAAATAGTAAGTGATAGAAAAGCACAGCTATGTAGTCTGGGACTTCTGCTTCTGTTACATTTAAAAACAAGTTAATACAATAAGAACACATATGTATATTATATGCTGTGATCTCCTTATTGTGGGATAACGAGTAACCTAAACAGATCGACGCCTCTGCCAAACAGGTTCACCTTGTCTCGTTTGAGGGGGCAGCGAGCCGAGATGTGAGAGCTCTTCTTACTCCAGGTGCCCCAGTACGCTGGACGGTAGTTTGCGTGGAACTGCAGCAGCTTCATGGGTCCACATTGTTTACGATCCGGCACGCCATCCGGTTCAGGCGCTTCTGCTGTTGTACACTCACTGAGAAAAACAGCAGACGTGGAATGTTTAACCATCAAGCTGCAGGAAAATGTATTTGGTGTTATTTGTTTTTCACAATCTATAACGTGGCCGATGTACAGATAGTAAGTAAGTTAAGTTACACAAAACATTGAATAACTAATTAAAGAAACACCACTATGTTCTGGCTGGGATGTCTCAAGCAATGGGTGAACCACAGTGAATACAAAAGTCACTATAACAGAGGAATCCCATAGCAAAATAAAATAAAAAATGGAAGCAGGTGAGATTCAATCAAATGTAAAGAAAGAAGTTTGGTATAATATACGCAGGCAACAAATGTAGAATCCCTGACAATTCATGATTTGTTTGGAAAACAGTTTTTTAGCCTTTTCATACATGTCCTGCATGAGGCAAATACATTTTATTAAAGGACGAACGAAACTCGATGAATAAGAACGGCTGAAAAAGGAGGACTGCTTTTTGATTAAAAAACAATGGGGATCTGATGTTTAACTGATTGGGTCAGTGAAGGAAGCCTTTTGGACCGATATCAGTGTTTCCCCTACCGTTATATTAGGGGGGCGCCCTCCACTGCAGCCACTAACAGTGATACAACTTGATGGCTCACATATCTGCACTAATTCTGTTTTGTAAAAAAATAATTAGCTTATTGTTTTCCACAATGAGCTATTTAGTAGTAACTAAATATTAGTTATTTTTTGCAAAGATAGAACTTTATTTTCATTGTTGTGATTGCAATTTTTTATTTGTTTTGGTCTGATGGAGCAATCTGGTTTACTTGAAAGTGTTTGTAATTTTCTTTATTCTGTTATTTATAAAAGCACAGATGGAGTCAAAAATGATGTTATTTACAGAAAAAGTTTGAGAACCACTGCTTTAAGTGTTTGTGTCGGTGTCATCGCCTAGAGGAAACACTGGATATATAAAAAAAAAAATAGCATTTTTTTCAAAAACCTGTTAATAAATATAACAGCCACCTCACTAATGTTACTAAAAACTATAAATCAGCACAAAAATAATGAATAAACATAAGCCATCATGTTCTGAGCAGACACTTTAAAAACTCTAACAAAAAGTAACATTTACATTTTAGAAGATAAAACAGAAAGTTTATACTACTTAGTCCAGCACTCAAGACAGGAAACGTGGTTCGTCCACAACGCTGCATTAATTACATCACAGCTGAACAGTCGGTGGCGTAAAGTCAAGCTTTGCGTGTTTTGCGGTAAATTGCTAGTTTGTGGAATACAATGCTGGAAGGTTTATTAGCAATGGGACAATCTTTCCCCTTTTCAATATTACTACTACAATCCTGTCTCTTTCAACCAGCATGTCACTGATGCTCATCACATGCGTTTGTTCATTTAGCTCTGTAGCTAGCCAGCCATAGCTTGTCAGCACAGTCAGCTCTGTAGCCGTTCTTTGAACTGTTAACTCTGAGCCGCCTGCACAGCCGTTGCCGAATTTTGTAATACGCATCTTTAAGGGTCTGAGTTTCTGTATTTTGGCTTCACAGTTTATTATAGACTTACTATTGGGAGCGGAGGTTGAATCCAAGAGAGAAAAAACTCACACCCATGCCAACATGTTTTACATATATGCATGGACATAAAATGATAAAATGATCACGAGATAAAAAAGCCAAAAATGTCCCATATTATGCAAAAGGGATACATTTGAAGAAAGGAACTCTGGTATCAGGCTAGGTATAAGCCGAACACTGAGATTAGGTGTAGGAGTCGGGTGTGAAAAATCTGTTAACTGATAATCACGATAGTAATTCAAGTCATACTGGAAATTTATAAAACCACCATGTATAATTTTGCGTCAGTAGAATGCAGACACAAAAACAAACACAAAATACCTGTAATTAAATGTAGAAACACTGTCAAACAGAGCGCACAAATTACGGCTATTCACAATTGTCGGGTTTACCAGATCGAGTCTCTCTGTCTGGGGTTGGTGGGTCCTGAGCGGCGGGGTTTGGGCCCGATCCAGCCTTTCAGTCCACCCAGGTCGTCGGCAGGGTTCAACAAACACCGGTCCAGTTCCTCCAGAACTGCGTCCTCACACTGAACCCGGCATAGCGGCGCGAGAGCCATGTGTTCTTTTATCTCAAATGGAGCAAACTTCCCACACGCAGCTGCAAGTGTCTGAAATGGCAATGTTTTTTTTTTAATGTTATTAATATGAACGAATTAAATTGACCATCTTAGTTAAGAGGGGTGTAGAGGGATCATGTAATGCAACTCAAACTATCTTAAAAAGGCCGCTAGCTTTTAGGAAACAACATAGTAAGCCCTGTAATTATGAACAAAACAGTTCATCAAGGGATACCCCCAGCTGATTAACAAACAAAACAAAAAAAATCTGTTATTAAGTGTGATATTTACTGACCTTTGGAGCCTGTTGGATCTTGGATTTCTGCAGAAAACGTGTAATTTCTGCTTTCGTGGCTTTGAGGCGCTGTAAACAGATACACGCTGGTTAACAGACTATTCAGTAATGTTCATTACAAATATGGAACACAAAATGTCAGAGCTTCTACCTAGCTCTGTTGGACAACCTGCAATATGTGTGAATATCTTATCAACTAGAGCCCTGATCTTTCATTTTCAGCTTTAACCTTCAAGAGTGAAGAAATAACAAAATTCTCTAGGTGGGGCCACCGGATGCAGTAACGAACTGTGAGGCGCTGCGGTGAGCAGAGGACGCAGATAACAGGGTTCTCCCAGGGTTCAGGGGTCATTCTGTGTCACAGGGGATTTTGGTCTGTGTGGTTTGATGTCTTTAACGGTTAAAGTGGTTAGCTGTGTTTTATTTCTTTAATATAATCTAGTGATGCTCAGGGTGGACGAAAACATGTCTGATAGAGACCGCGAGCCACCTTGCATAAGAGTACAGTATATTGAGAAAATACTCGACATATAATCACTGCTTGGCAAGTTTTAATGTGTAACTTGAAAAGGTTAAAATGCTTGTGTTTCTTCAAAGAACCTTTGTAGTAAAGTGATGTTAAAATGTTCATCTATTCTGTGTACATGGGTGAGGACTGGGGCGGCGAGCGGAAACGAGGCTGATAAGATCGAAGTGTGAAAAAATTAGAAGTTAACACAGAAAGGGTGGGGGCTTCAAGAAAGCTCGTGCATCAGCACCTCTGAAAGGGCAAGAGAGGAAATTTGGGAGAGAATCAAAGTTTTAAAGTCAGTTGCGTTTGAGCAAGTGAGGTGAATAGTCGTAGCAATACGTTGGTGTAGTTGAATCAATTAATTTCTCCGCACTTTCAGTAGAGCCTCCGCTCTCCTATCTTCTCAGTTTTTTTCTAAGTACTTTCGAGGTTGCATTTGTAACTTGTACATCTTTGTTAAAATAAATATTGATTGATATCGAAGTTTAAATCAAGTCAGCGCGTCCGTAGCTCCTTTTTCATCTTCTTCAACGACAACCCCCCCCGGCAGCCCTCGAGGTAAGTTTGAGGTTAATCCATCACGGCCACACACACACACACACACACACACACAGATAACTATACAGGATACATTTACAGAACAGACACATATTTGTTGTAACTAATTAGAGAGAGTGTGTTACGGTGACTGGTTGACCTCTGATTGTCCGCTGGACCCTGCTGGGTGTCTACAGGCGGAGAGCGGGTTTAATAAGAATTAAATCCCCTTGCAAGAGTTTTGTCATAAATGTATTGTTTTTGTAGTTTCATACCGGGCCGTGTGTGACGGTCGGATCTCGTGTTGCTTGGTGATTTATTTTACTATTCAGTTATTTTGTGTTTGTGAGGTTTTTTGGTAAAATATTCCAACTTCATAATTTAGAACCAGGTTCTGACTGTTTAACAGCTCATACAAACACATCAACTTACATCCTTCTCTTCTTTCAACCGTTTTTCCTCTTCCTTCAATTGCTTCTCTTCTTCTTTCTTCCGTTTTTCTTCAAGCTTTGCCCTAAAACACGTTCAAAGCAAAACATTTAACAGACAAAAATCAATGTATTTTTAACCATCCCTGACTAATGGAACTGAAAACATGCCAGATGGATAGTCCTCGCTTAAAGAGTAACAAGGAACTTGTATTACTCACTCTAGCTTTGATTTCCGCAGGTCCTCTTTCGCTTTCAACTTGTCTGCCTTTTCCTTATCTTCCTTCTCCTTTTTCTCTCGTTTCTCTTTTTCGCGTTTCTCTCGTTTTTCCTTTTCTTGCTCATCTTTTAGCTTGCGAGCCTCTTCCTTCTGTTTCAGCTTTTCAGCTTTAGCCTCCTCCCTCTGACGGTCTTTCTCCTGTCGCAGACGGAGTTTCTCATCTTGTTCATTCTACAATTACAAAAGCCCAGTCAATATTTATTTTCTACTCAAATTACATTAGAACAGTTTTAATTACTAAAGTAGGTGAGAAATAGGACACATAACAGGTTGTGTTTGAAGGCATGATACTAAACAGACAACTCTGGGATTTGAAACAAAATCAAACCGCACTGTCATGTAGAAATCAAAAGTTTTACCTTCAATGATCGTCTTTTGATGTTTTTCTGATCCGATGGAATCTTGGGGGTGGTCTTTGGCTGCTGGGAGGAAAAGGAAAAATGTCAAACTAAAAAACTGATATCATTGTGAAATGTGTTGAACACAATGTCATCCAGCCTCGTCAATGTTTTATGTTATCAAGTTATTGTATTACGACTGTACTGTATTTAACCTTTATATGAGACTTAAATTGTGTGTAAATATCTATAATAAATCTGAAAGCTCATGTTTACCTCCTCGAAACAGTTGCCACATTATTAATAGAGGTAATTGTCTAAACTAACAGTGATTTGACAGTCAAATGTCTTAAGAGCAGTGGCGAAATAATCTCCATCAATCATTATTGACCAATGAATTGTTGTTTTTATGAGTAAACATGAAGAAATAATCAAGTTAACATGTTGCAAATTATATTAATGGTTGAAAGCAAAGGCAGATAAAAACTGCTATGATCACTAAACCATGACATCTTATTGTGTGAAGATCTCCTTCTCCAACAAGATGTGTGACGTATGCAGATGCTTTACCAAATGATCTCTTAGGAATACTCATAAATGTATATTGTGTGACACTGCATCAGCTAATACTGCACAGCCCAAAGTGTGTTGAAATAAAAAGCAAGCAATGGAAGATGTACATACTTTAGGTGTACTAGTGGGTGTGTGGTCATCAGTCTTGGACTCCTCTGGTGAGCTTTCGGATGTGGAGCTGACTGATGAAGCCGACAGCATGGACTGGTTTCCTAAACTGGAAACGTTTCCTGACTCATCCTGCTCCTCCGGCTCACTTTCAGATTCCTGCGTTGAGTCCAGCTGTGAATTAGTTGCCGTCTGATTACCATCATCTTCTTCCTCCACCTCGTCGTCTTCCTCCACCTCCTCCTCCTCCTCGTCCTCTTTGTCTTCTTCCTCCTCCTCGTCCTCGTCGCTGTCTACCGTGCAGTCTAAAATGTGTGTTTTGGGAATGGGATCTACGCTGCCGGTTTTCCCAGAAGATGCCGTTTTGTCTTTGCCCTGATGCTCGTCTTTCGCTTGGCGGCAGGGAGAAGCGACAGCGGGAGAAACGTTGCGCTTTGCGGGAGACATGGTGTTGTCCGAGGTCAGATCTATAACCATGTTCTCATCTGAGGGTTCAGGGCGCCTACGGCTGAGGAAGCCGTCAAGGGGCCCGCGACCATTAACCAATGGTACGCCACTGTGTACAGGAAGTGGAGAGGACTCATTCTCATTCTCCCTGTCAGGAACTCCTGGTTTTGGGCATGCATGTGCACAAGAGCGTTTAGGCAGCTGGTTCTCTTTAGGTTCAGTGTGCATGCGCTTGAATGGGAGACGAGCTGCAGGGAGAATAAAAAAAGCTACATCAATGGCTAAAATGGCTATTGTGACACAAAACATTTGACAAGTTAAATAAATATGTGTAAAAGTTAATTATTGTGTTTATTGATAGACTACATACAAAGCAATGTCAAGGACAACACAGATTGTAGGTCTCATTGCTGTATAACCATATGACGGCATCAAAAATGATTTGTTTACCTTGGATAAGTTTCTTGCTGGCATTGTTACTCGATTTACAATCCATCCCTGAACAAAGAAAAGAACAAAAACAAAAAAGGTGCATCAAAACATAATACTTAAAACAGAAACTGCACATCAAAACAATACTCATATTGTGAATAGTGACCAACCAGGCTGTTAGATTGAGCAAATAATCAAAGTTTTGACAACAGTGCAACAAATAACAGCTGAAGTTTTGTGCAGCAGACTAAAATGACAACCACTGAGATTAGCTTTCACATTTAACGACTCAGATCAGCCACTTTATTATGAAGACTCCTCTTACAGCAACATAAGATTAATTTACTACTGCAATAACAGCCCAGAGCAGCAAGTGTGCAGTGGATCATTAAATCTCGATCACCCTGTATTGATGTGAAAGTGCTTTCGTTAAGCATATAACTATTCTTTAAAGTGTCGTATTAAAAGGTCACATATAAAGTTTGCAACGTTGGTGTGCTAACGTTACCGGTGTTGCAATGGTTGTGTTTGGTTTGCTCTCCCGCCAATCGGGTTTATTAGTATGTGCTGCAGGCCCAGTCCAGTGCGCAGGAGCAGGCACTTCACACGGCTGTCAGGCAGGGAAGATGCATGCCCGACAAAGAAATACTAAAAATCGCACTAGGGGGATAATTGTTGCATTAAAGTTGACGTTACTAGAGCCACGAGAAACATCGATGTTGCACGAGCAAAGACAACCGGAGCAGCTACTTTATTCATTTGTTTTTTTTTGTTCATGCTTTGAACGTGAACCAACTAAAATATGCTAATGTGACGAGCGTTAGCTTGACTGCTAACCCAACAAAACCAGCTACTGCTTGGGCACCTTTCGGGCGATGGTCAAAAGAGCAGCTTAACACGCGGTTGTAAAACACTTTTAGTTAAAAAGGCCCAACTTACTTTAACGTGACGTCATTGTGTCTCTTTTGACGTAAAAATAAACAGATTTTTTTCTTCAGTTTGGAGTCGTGATAACATGAGCAGTGCCAGGAGGGTGGAAGGAGCAAGCTAGTTGTAATGTTGGGGAAAGTTTAGCATCGTGACACAGACACCGACGTGAGCTAATGGTTACGGGTAAAGAAAGAAAAAAAGGGGGGGAAACTACCTAACGGCTTAATTAAAGTTAAATACGTCTGTTGCTTAACGTTGTCACAATTTATGTGCAGTCGCAACTCCATCACCCTCCATTTTATAGCAATAGACAAGTTGGCAAGTTGATCAAACCAATTTGTAAGCTTTCTAGAAACAGCATTCGCGTTACGTTACCTCTCCTACGGGGAGTCGATGCTGCCAAACGTCCGTCCACAGGTGGGTTTTCCGCCGCCAACATCCCAACGACTAAACCGGGGGTCTTCACGTTGCGGATATTCTACGGTAAAACGGTACAGGGAGGTGTAAATAACCTATAAATGCCCCCCGACAGCGAACAAAGGAGTCTGTTGCTATGTAAACGACATGTATTTCTAATTTATTTCACATAAAACGTAACGCATTCTCTTTCTGCATCGCCCACATACTCCGTTTGCCCCACTGCCTGCCTCGCGCTCCCAAATCAGAATTGGCGGGAGTGCGTCACTTGCATCAATAACCGTCGCTGATTGGTCAAAGCCACGTTACTGAGCACCGGTAGAGGCGATTGTTTTGTACAACTGCGTATCGCGTTTGGTCGTGTTTCATGTAGTAAAGCACTTTGGGAAGATTTGTAAACCGCAATAGAGTTTCAAAATGTGGTGTTATACTTAAAGTGTTCCTCAGAAAGACGTAATTATGTGAACTCATTTAATTCAGTAGGCTGAGTCTGGTTGTGTTCGTTCAATCTTAATCGGGACGGCCTGGGCTATAAAACCGAAGTCAGCTGTGTGTCACAGAGCACGCCCTCTGGGTGATGTTTGGGCCTTTGTGATTGGCCGCGGAGTTTGACTTACAGCTTGATGGGTTGCCATGTTGTGGGATAGCAAAATGAAAGAAGGGAGTAGCAGTCTCTCTCTCTCTCTGGATGACTGTTATATTGATCATGAATTAGATATAGCACATACTATCTCCTACACGTTTGTAGGTTATATATTATCATATTGTTTTTACACAGTTTGTCCAAAACATAGTTTGCCACCCACAGTTTTGCAGTTATCAGTGACAAAGTTGTCAAATGTTGATCACTAACGGCAACACGAGTTCCGCTATCTGCTCCAAACTGATAATGGCCTACCCTTTGTCCCTACGGTCCTAAACTGTTTACAGACAATTATCCCTGAATGGGTGGCATCCGGTGGGATCCACACGAACGGGTTGTAGTCACGCGTTTACCGGTTCACGTGAATCCTGGGACTTGTAGTTCTTCAGCCCCCCAGAGCGCGTTGACTAGAAGCGATTCGAAACTACAAACGCTGCGATGTTGCGCAGCCGCAGTGTGTTCGAGGGGCTAGGGGGGGAGAAAAAAAGAAGCGCATCCTGAATGATTCCCGGACCCCTGCAGTTGTCGTCGGATACGTCAAGAGATACACGCTATATTCCGGTAATATTGACATATTTATATTAAGTGTCACGTGATCTTTTAGGCGTAACAGCGTTATCACTCTTCAGTCGGTTAAATGAAGCAGCTGCGGGGATAAATACTAAGATAAGCTTCTATCGGACTCACGTTACTGAGTTGCTTAACGCTTCAGCTATCTACTGTAATACTATGGTCAGTGTAAACACATGTCAACTTCTCACAGGTATAGTGAGGAAGAAGACTGGGTCATTTAATGTGCTTGTTGTGGCTTTAGTAAACAGTTAGAGCAAAGTTGGACTGTGCAGCCACTACTTTAACTGGTTGAAGGTTAGCAATAGCATGTAACGGTCAATGAAATTGTGTTAACGACTTACTTTCTTACATTCTTACTTTCCAGGAAGGAATTGGACTATCAAGATGGGAGGTTTGTCACTTTAAACGTCTATCTATCTATCTATCTATCTATCTATCTATCTATCTATCTATCTATATATCTATATATTTGTCTATTTATAAATGTATCTATCTATTTACCTATCCATCTATATATGTATAAATCTATCTATCTGCCTATTTGTCTATTTATAAATCTACCTCTTTACCTCTTTATCTAGCAATTTCTATATGTATGTACTCTATCTATCTATCTATCTATTTATCAATCAATCTACCTATTTATTTATCCATCTATCTTATCTAGTTATAAAGTTATAAAGCAAATGTTGTGAGTAAAAGTATTTTTCTCTGCAATGTATTGATTTAGAAGTATAAATTATTACTCAAGTAAAATGCTTAAAAGATGACAGTACTTGAGTAAATGTACTTTAAGATAAGATATTGCTTTATTAGTCCTGCAGTGGGGAAATCAGCAGACAGGTACAGTGCACACAAGAGACACATAATAAAAATAAAAAACAAGTAATAAAAACAGTAAAGAATCCGCAATATTATATATACAGACATAATAAAATGTATTTATATTGCACCAGTTAAAGTGAACAAAGTGATTGAGGTGTTTTTTGTGGTCTACCGCGAGCTCAGTGCTTGGCAGCAGCAGGAAGGAAGGACTTGCGATACCTCTCCTCCACACACCGGGGATGAATCAGCCGGTGGTAGAATGAATGCACTTTGTTACATTCCAACACTGTTAGCTACAGATACTGTATTTTAATCATAAATATTGCTATATTTAATTCACCTTCATATCTATCTATCTATCTATCTATCTATCTATCTATCTATCTATCTATCTATCTATCTATCCACATTCCATATTCCTCTCTCTTCTGCCCTTAAACACATGTACAACTTGACACTTTATTCACTGTGGACACTTTAATTGCACTCACCTGGTGCAATATAAATACATTGAAGTACTTTTATATACTCTTATTCCGTCTGTATATTTAATTTTAAATTGCTACTGTACTCTTACTGTTTTTTACTACTGTTTTTACTACTGTTTATTGTTATTTTATGTATATTACTTGATTGTTTTTTACTATGTGTCTCTATTGTGTGCAAGGCTGCTGTAACCCTGCAATTACCCCACTGCGGGACTAATAAAGGATGATCTTATCTTATCTAACAGTGAGACAGTAATATCATAATGACACTTTTCTTCTGTTTCAGATCGGGTGAATAACTTCCCTCCCCTGCCTCAGTTCATGAAAATAAAATCATGCTTTTACCACAACATTGAAGAGGAAATTCCTGAACTCTACCAGCAGTTGGTGCGCAGAATCTACACACTTTGGATGAGTGCGTGTTTTCACATACATTTCCTAACTTAGCGTTTTTTCGGAAGACGAACATGCATTCTACTCTATAATGTAAAAAAAAAATCAATCACGACCCTTCATCTCCTTTTCTCTTTCGTCCCTTCTCAGTGTATTCAGGCGCGCTCTGTTTAAATGTGATCTCGTGTATTGCTTGGTGGGCCGGGGGTGGAGGCGCCACGAACTTCGGGTTTTCCCTTCTCTGGCTCATCCTCTTCAGCCCGTGCAGCTACACCTGTTGGTTTCGACCGCTCTACAAAGCCTTCAGGTTCGTCACCTTCTGAAAATGTCATATGTTTAAAAAAAAAAGAAGATGGGTTAAATCCTGGATTTGAAAATCTCACCAGAGCCTCCCAGCTTTGCATATAGAGTTGATAAAAGTTATAAAAAAGGAGCTGAATGAGCTAAAGCTCTCCACCCAGGAGGCGTTGAAAGCAATGTCACTGCTGGCGGCTTCAGGAGTTGGAACCTCGTCCACAAAGTGGCCATTTTGGCAAAAACTTGATGCCAATTTGGGTCCAAGGTTGTGTTAATTAATTCAGTTATATCATTAGGAATTATTATTGTTATTGAATGCTGGGATATAATGTGGTATAAAGAATGGTTCTAGGCCACATTGCTTCTACTACTTTTACATTGTACTTTCACACTGTGGACAGTATGATTGCGAAACAAGTGTGAAAGTTGTGTTTTTCTGTGGCATTAAAAAACAACACATTGTAGCTTGTGGGTATTCTGACATTTTGACAGCTAGTAGGAGGAAGCGGCAACAAAAATAGAGCCTTGTGTTCCCCGGGATCATCCCTTTTTGTATTCTCTTTTGTTCACAGGGCGGACAGCTCCTTCAACTTCATGGCCTTCTTCTTCGTCTTCTTCCTTCAGTGCGTCTTGGCCCTCATCCAGACTCTTGGTATACCTGGCTGGGGAACAAGGTGAGTTCAACCAAACCAGCTTTTGAGGACTGCGTGCATTTCGCCTGCCAGTTTGGTTGTTTTGTTTTTTAACCATCATGAGGGTCATGAGGGCTTTTGTCAAATGATCAAGGCAGTTGGAAAATGTTTTTTCCATCAGACGCTTGAATGAGTCATATTCGCCATCCGCAGCTTTTCACAGTTGAAGTTTATGAGCTGTTGATGCGGTTGGTGCGGTTTTGCTAAACCATCAGCCTCTTGATAACAAATGTTAAAAAGGGATATTCTTAAGTATGCTACGTCCAATGATTTCCAATATTAGTTTTCATTTAGTCAGAAAAAGAAAAAAGGTACTGTTTTTGAAGTAAGGTTTCTAAAACAAACAATTTTATAATATTATTCAGGTTTCTACAAACTACGACATTTTTAATAGTTATTTTAGATTATGTGCCTCTTTTTGTGAGTGTATTTCTTATACTTTTATTATAAAATCATGTGTAAGAATTCCTGCAGTCAGAATGCCACATTGATTATTTTGATTACATTGATTATTATGTGAAAATTAAATTTTAAGTTTTCCTAAAACTGAGGAATATTTGTGTCCAACGGAACAGCTGCTTGTGCTATTAATAACACTGTTCACTCGTGATATAATGTGTTTGTTAAGTCAGTTTTACTCTGATCATCAGTCTGTTTCCTCGCTGCTCAGAAGGATAGTTTGTATTTTATAAAGTGGGATCGAATGACTTACTGACCCATAGTCACTGGGGAGGTCGGCACGCTTCCAATTTGGAAAAACAGATAAGTGCACAGGAGCAAAGCAGAACTTAAGCGACTTAAAAGAAAGGCCCACTTGTATACAATATCAGTTTAAGTGTACACTATATTCAGAATATTTTCACTGCCTCAACTTAGCAGTCAGACCGTCCTTTCCGACAGGGAACTGAAGCCGTTATATCGCCATAGAGGCTCTCTTCAAATATCCAAGACTCTTTTGACAAAAACTGTAATTTTTGCCGCGCAGAACACATGAGTAGCTTGTCGACCTCTGCCTCGATCATTAGTTTGTGTTAATGTGTGACTTTGGTGAATCCGAATTAAGCCTTTAAAACTCCAAAGTTGCACAAAAACACTAACTAACTAACTAGCTAATAGACCAGCTACTCCTGTGATCTGAGAGGTCAAATTACTGTTTTTGTCATTGGAGTCTTGTGACTTTAAAGAGAGCATTGATAACAGCTTCAGTTCCTCGTCTGAAGGAAATGTAAAGAGGTGAAAATATACTAAATATAGCGTACGCTAAAATTGATATTGATTCTTTCAGGTGGGCTTTTCGTTTAGGTTTCTAAAATATGTTTTGCAGCTGCCCCCGTCCACGGCAGTACACTGCTTTGTCTCTGTCGTATCTGGGGCCGTGCCGACCGCCACCTCCCACCACTTATAAGAACCTCGTACAACTCCCACATCCCAAAAAATCCAAACCATCCCTTTTAATAGCTCATTAGTAACCTTGAACATTTTTGTCAAATCCATTTTTCTAATTGCATACTGTGTGATACACTAACCCGTACTACTCCATCTCATTCTCGCCAACACATCAAAGCGGCTGGATTGCGACGGTGTTGTTTTTCAGCCAAAATGTGGGCTCCGCTATAGTGATGCTTCTCACAGCTCTACTCCTCACTGTGGTCACCGCTTTAATGGCACTGGTTCTCATTAAGGTGAGTGAACGCATACGCTGAAAACACCTTTGCATTTAGTTTTTTTCTGTCCCACACAGACGCTTGTAAGCCGTCACAAATACACATTATGAACGTCTTCTCACACTGTTCTTCTCTTACACAGGTGCACAGAATGTACCGCGGCGGCGGCGGCAGTATGAAGCGCGCTCAGGAAGAGTGGAGCACCGGGTTGTGGAAGAGCGCGCCGGTGAGGGAGGCGGGGTTCAACGCCGTGGCTCAGTCGGCCCAAGGCCCCAGCTTGCCCCAGTACCCGGCCGCCGTGCCGAGCTATCCCGACAACAGTCACTGGTGATAGCCGAGAGTCGCCACTAGGTGGAGACAGACAGCTGGGCGTCGCTGATGGTGCACAACAAAAGCACTTCAAAGCATCATTTCATCTCAGCCTTTGACAAAATGCATAGGTATATATTTACTTCTTCTTCTTTTTTTATGAGAAGATGGTATTGCTTAAAAAAAAAAAGTTTTATCAAAGAGTTTTGTCATATCTTCTAATGATGCCATTCCATTTCAACTTTTGTTTACATCTTAAATGAGAGACACTTTTATTCTCAAAATTCTTGCAAATATGCAATTGGAATATCAAAAAGAGTGCAAATTGTTTCGGGATAGCGGTATAAGAATGATGTGTGCCTTATGGACCTTTTATGAATTGCCAAATCTGCATGCTAGGAATCGTAGTGTGCCAAACAACAGCGTTTTTTTCTTTTCTTCCCTTTTGTAACAAGAGAACGTCTGAGAACTGCACGATTTGTATCTCTTGAAATTCTTTTCTGTGTTCTATTCTGTCAGGCGTTGAGTTTATTTTTGATACGCTGTGCTTGAAATCTCCATGCTCGCCTGCCTTGGCTGTGGTTTCTTGAAATGCGCCTTTAATAATTGCGTGCAGATTTTGTATGTGAAAAATATCTTGCTTGACTTTCGCCTTTTTAAAAAGCGCTGCCTTCTTTTGTTGTTGTTGTAGAACTGGACTTGTGCTTCAGTGAAGCAACGATTGGAAACATTTCGAAAGCGTAACCCTCCCCTGTGATTTATCACGGATAACTGATTTGCCAAAAACACATGCCTCTTTCCATTATTTTGATACTGTTAAAAAGTCACACCCAAAGTAGAGTGTTTCTGCATTCCCAAAGCTGCACTGTTTGCTTTTCGTGGTCAGATCCGTATCTGCTGTTGTCACTTTCCCCACCGGATAGACAGAAGCGTTGTGTTTGGGGCGACTGCAGTGTGCTTGTTGCATGCAGCCCATCATTGTCTTATTTTCAATGAACTGACCTCATGTAAACTACTGACTGAAAAAAAACACGATAACTGCAAATAGGATCAGCGGTGACATGAACACTTGCATGTAAACGTAGTCACCGCGTGTTTAAATGCAGTCCGGTACTGTCATCCCAGCAAACGTCGGTAAAGATTAAACCCCAGTGAATGTGGCTTTTTATGAAGGTAATCAAACGGCTCAAATAGTATTATTTTTGGCTTGACGATACAAAAAGTAGTTTAAGAACTATAAGAAGTTAAAGGTGCCTGCAGCCTCATAGTTTGATTTATTTTTGCTTTTTCTGTTACGAAAGTGTCCTTCATGGCCAACTGCCAAGATTAGTATTTTGAAAATGGGTATGTTAAAGTAACATTTCAATATTGCACCATTTCAATAAAGATTCTTATTCCCATATTCGTCTTGTCTCTCCGAGCTGGAATGAAAGATTTATTCGAACTGTCGGAGTTTGTTGTTGAAATGTGAGAAAGGGCCACAAATAATATAGAAGACAGCCGGTCAGGTCTGAGTTCATCACTCAAACACTGTTATATGATCCAGTCAAGGGCGTTGTAGCTTTAACACATCCAGTTGCACAACAATGGTAAAGTGTTAAAGGGGAACACCACCGAAATAAAAATGATATTTTTGACGAGTTTTATGACTCCATTTTGGGGATTTGGGGAAAAGTTAATCTTTTTTTTTTTAGACTGTCTCAGACAATAGGAATGACTTGTATGAATAAAACAAATGGTAATAGTTTACCCTTTTAAAGGTTAGATTTACTTTTTACAGCCTTTATGCAGTATTATTGCTGTTGTATGTGGTTTGATTGGTGGTTTGTTGACAGCTATCATCCTTCAAGCTTCCTGCTTTTAAAACTAACTGATACAAAATACAGTCTTTAACTACAGCAGCTACCCTGGGCTACTGGTCTGGTTCTCCCTGCTCACTTTTGCTGTGTTTCCCATGTCCTCAGTGTAAAATCTTCACCCTGGCAGAGAAATACTGCCGTCATATTGATTTATTCAGAAATACAAGTAAGGAATGTTCAAAGAAACTGCTGCCGGGATGAAAGAAGCCTGCGAGCATCATTGCGCAATGACAAGACAGCCTGAACTAAAAGTAGGAGCTCATTAAAATCCTAGGAGGGAAAGTCGGGTTGATGAACAGGAGAGAGGGCAGCTGAAAAAAATAAAATAAAAAGACAGTGATTTCTGAAATTTATGAACCACTCGGTTCAAGCTCACTGGCTTTTTTTAGAATAAAGAAACTGAAACCGCAGCTGAAGTATATTCCCGTTACCATTGGCAATATTCTGTTCATTTATCGCCGTGTGAGATCAATATATAACCTTTAATTCTGTTCATGACAACTTAATTAAACTGCACCGCTAAATAATTAAGCACAGACCCACTTCGGCCCTTTCATATCTACAGTGTTACTCGCTTGAAATGAAACACAAGGCGTCTCTGTGAGCGCTGTTGTTAATGACAGAGTGTGAAAAACACAGAGCAGAGTCAGAGCTACAGTACATTCCTGTAACTTTGTTTGGTCTCAGACTTTTTTTTTCTGACAAAAACAAACAGGTCTGAGGTAGCGGTGGAGTCGGAGTGTGTGTGTTTTTGTTGTTATCATCCCGCCGCACAATCCACAGGAGTATCTGGTGGAAACATCAAGACATCAAGCAGTCGAACTGAGACAGAAGGATCATTACTGACAGGTGAAACTTCCCAAAAAGTTTATTATTATTATCATTATCAACAAGTGCTGCATTTTCCAAAACTTTTACACCAAAAAAACTTGTATCTGTACTTTGTCTCCGATGCACGGATTCACTGACCCACACTTCTGCTTCCCACTGACAGAATAGATTGACTCACTCTCAATGATGATGCAACATGTTCGAGTGAATCAATCTCATGTGTTTGTGATGGAAGACAGAGATATGAAGTTCACTCTAAATCACCCCTGTTAATTCTTAAAGGCACAGTGTGTTGGATTTAGGGGGCTCTTTTAGCGAAAATGGAATATAATATGAATGACATATGTTTTTATTACTACCCTGAATCTGCATAGGGAGTGGGTCTTCTTCACGGAGTCTCCCATGTGGCACTGCCATGTTTCTACAGTGTCCCAGAACGGACAAACCAAACGCTGACTCTGCGTTTTGCGTTTCTACGTTCCCTGAAGGCCACCGTAGTTCTCTCACGCTTTTTGTAAGTGCGGTAACATGAGCAGCAGAGTTTACATTTTTTCATGAGGTGAACATCAATCATGCTGTTTTGTTAAACTAGTGATTAAGACCATCAAGTTTAAAAGCTGAGGGAATAAATTAAATGAGGAGTAGAGACATTTTCTCATAGACTTCTATACAATCAGACACTTCTCTTTGCAACCGGAGAAGTCGCCCCCTGATGGGGAGAATGCAGGTTTACGGCATTTTTCTAGATCCGAAGGTTGCCGCCTGTCTGCAATGCCAAATGCCACCAAATCCTACACACTGTGCCTTTAAATACAGCAGTAAGTTTGTAGTCCACTTATTTATTTTTTACAGCTACCCTGAAATAAGAAGTACAGGCTATTGATCAATCATTAAAACAACGAACTACGGCACTGTACGCTCTCTGACTGATGAATATTGTCTTGAATAAACAGTCCATGAAATGAAATCTGCCTGGAAACCAGAGGTCATCGTGTTTGCTACTTGTTCATCGTTGCTGACTCCATTGAAGAGATCTAAGACTTAGATCGCACGCATTATGATTGCGGCAAGAAAAACGTCATCGCGACGAATAAATAATGGTTGAAAATAAAAAGCTTTTTACCTGTACACAATATATTACACAGTGTGTATTCACAATTTATCGTTGTACAAAAAAATATATACGTAAAAAAAAAAAAAACCTTTTCAACTGTTTCCTGGAGTGACAATTCCACCAGAGAAGAAGTCTTTTCAGTGAACTGGAGCTGCAACGTCAGCGCACAGAAATGATAGACAGTGGAGGAAATTGGCAAGGAGGAACACCAATCAAAAGAATGTATAATTTCTCCACAGTAGCACACCCAAAGGAAGATAGTTGGTGAACTGTTGTTGGCCTTGGATTGAGTTCTACACCTCAGCAGAGTCAAATCTCTGACTCATCATTTATATATCCCAGACCGTCAAGACTTGAAATGTTGGCCATCGGTGTGAAGTGGTGCTCCCCGTTCCCTTTGAAATCAACCGCAGAGTGATTATTATTGGCACTGCCAGGTATTCCAGGCTGGGGTCCCAGGAGCTTTATCTCTGAAGTCCTGCTCGGGATGTGCATGTATTCGGTGGACTGCCTCTTTCCCTCGCCTTCGCCGGTGCGCTTTGCAAACTTGAAGCACTCCCTCGTACGTCCCTGGGTCCAGATCCAGAATACGACGCCCATGAGGGCGAGACAAAGCAGGGCCAGCAGAGCCACGGCCACCTCCAAACCGGTCAACTTGCCCACGTCGCTTTGGTTCTCGGGGGACATCGGGTCCTCGTTGTCCGAGTTTGGCGCCGGCCCCGGGGTTGCTGCCCTCGGCCCGGGAATAGAGTTTGAGGAATTTGCCGCCTCGTCGCCGGGAGTCGTGCTGCCCGCCGCTCCCCCGCCGTTGTCGAGCCGCAATTGATAAACCGCCACAGTCCGGTTGTACGCTCTCCCGTTGATCAGCTCCACCGAGTCGCACGCGTAGCGGCCGGCGTCCGACGCCGAGGCGCCCAGGATGAGGAGCCCCCCGCTGTAGATGTAGTATTTGTTGCCGGAGTGAAGCGTCCGGTCGGAGAATCGCCACAGGACCTGCGCCAAGTTGGAGTGGGGCTGGCAAGGCAGCTGGATGTTGTTCTCTGGAACGAGGGTAAAGTCCACAGCTGCTGCTGGATCTAAAAATACACACACACGCACACGCACACACACGCGCGCGTTAAGTCGATCTCACCGCATGCTGATGGATAAGATTCATACGGTAACCGATGCAAAACAAGCCGACGCACCTAGCTGGGGGCATTGCGTGACGTCTCCCTCCTCCAGACTCTGTATTGCGGCGCTTGAGGAGGATGACGAGCCGTGGGCCGAGGAGCACCCCTGGGTGGCGAGGGCCCAGGCACAGTAGGGGTCCCGGGCCAGGATGCAGTCCACACAGGAGTCGTAGCGGCTGCAGTTACTGAGCGGCATCTGGATGACACCAAACTCTGAACCTGCATACAGTTGGCCCTATGTTTGCACACACACACACACACACACACACACACCCAAAAGCATTTAATCTTTATTGAGTGACAGCATATTTAAATTGAGATATAAACTCTGACTGAAGCTCATTGTGCAATATTTGCCAATAAAAACACCTGTAAATGATTATAAGCAATGATGACGATGAGCTGACAAACCCTATGAATTTATGAAGAGTTACCTTGCTGGACGAGAGGCGCAGGATGCTAATAGGCACGGGGTTTTCATACAGCTGGATTTCCTCAATGATGAACATCTCTCCTGCGTAGTTGACAGCCTTCTGAATGTAACCGTTTTCTATCAGGAGACAAAAGAATGGCCATAATAAGCACATAGAAGTAACTCTCTCTGCTTATGCCCAATGTGCGTCTTAAAAAGGTGCTGATGGCTTTATAAGCTTCATATTTTCTCAATCTTCTGACTATAATCAATGGATTATTGCGTGGAAACACAAACATCTTCTGTGTTTTTGCCCTTGCTTTTGTCCGTAGGGGTTGAAGTTGGAGAAAGATGATGTCACACACTTACTTTGCGCCGATTAGAGTTTAGCAATAAAAACAAACAGTTGTAGGGTTGAAGGTCAATTTAAACTGGAACAAACCACACAGTGGTTTTTTTGAAAGTGTTAAATTGTTTGAGAAATACTTTACCCACAAAATTACCATTTGTATATCAATTACTCGCTGTCTGTTACCTTTTATTCTTCAACAACACTTTTGTTGTGAACGGAGGACCCGAAAACAGAGAGAAGTCTTGACGAATTCAAATGAATGAGGGCGATGGTGCATGCGTTTGGGAAGTAATGAGCATACTTCTGGATAATTGAGGCTTTGTAAAAAACCTATCATTTTAACATAGTTTACCAGTGCCGATGAACATGACGGCATGCCTCCGCCCGTCCAGCGCCAGCACACTGTCCACCACGACCCGAGTCAGCAGAGCTCCCCTCTTGACCAGCAGCGGGCCTCCTGTCAGCGGGCGGACGGCCTCCTCCATGAGGGGCCGGTCCCTGATGAACTGGAGGGTTTTGTCAGGAAGGTCCAGAGAGCGATTCATCCCCATGTTACGTGCCACGGTGTTGATGCACTGAAATGGAGAACCTCGATTCAGAATTGTGTTTTTTTTTTTGTGTAATATCCAGAATCCCTTCTGGCCTCAAGACTCACCGCTCCCGGTCTCGGGACCGGCACCTCTCCGGTGTACATCACCCACTTCACGTGAGACGTCTCCACAGCGACCGGTGTCTTGAACTTGCCCTCGTTGAAAATGTTCCGAATGTCGGACACTTGATAGGCACACACTGCGGAGACCTGGGACAAGCTCCTGCAAACACCGTACCAGACACATTTAGTCACGTCAGCTGCTAAATACTTTGTTTTATTTGAGGGACTGAATATTATGTTTTGACAAATGACAATAATGACACATTTTATTATATTTGTGCCTGTTGTTTATTCATACTGGATGTTATTGTGTTTTAGTCTTTATATATACAACATATACAATTTCATTAATTATGTCAATATATGTCGTTTAGCAGTTAATAGATATTTTTTGCCGTTAGGATTTAAAAACATTTCTTTCACAGACACCCCAAAAGTTTTTTACGGATGGATAGTCACAATATATATATATATATATATATATATATATATATATATATATATATATATATATATATAAAAGATACGCATATATTTTTGTGGAAGATTGAAAACAGTGTCTATATAGAAAAAAGAAGAGAAGAAATCTATATATTTCTATTTCATTTATATATATATATATATATATATATATATATATATAATGTGAAAGACATTTTTTTTAATCCTAATGGCAAAAAATATATATTAACTGCTAAATGGCGTATATTGACACAATTAATGAAACAAATGGACAATATTCTTTAACGCTTTTTCTGTTTTCAATCTTCCACATTGACCTTGACCTTGCAGCAGGTCATACCCATCCCAAAACGTAAAACATTTGTAATTCAAGCACGTACGACTGCGGAGTGAAGACAGCGTAGAAGACGCTCTTCCTCCAGTCC
This sequence comes from Myoxocephalus aenaeus, assembly GCA_038501785.1. Taxonomy (NCBI): domain Eukaryota; kingdom Metazoa; phylum Chordata; class Actinopteri; order Perciformes; family Cottidae; genus Myoxocephalus; species Myoxocephalus aenaeus. Next base: position 399,169 of record JBAMJR010000034.1, read on the forward strand.
TCCTCGTCCTTCAGCAGGAAGACATCCTGGACAATGGGGGGCAGGCTGGGTTCAGGCAGGGAACAATCCAGACGGGCTTTCAGGAACGTCGTCCATTTCCTCTGCAGTGTCCGCTGGCCGCCCATATCCCCCTAAACACAGAGACAGATACTCCTCTTAACTGCAACAACCAGACCAGTGTGTCAGACAGGGACCGCAAAACAGTGGTGCTATTAAACCCACTCTCTCTTAATGTCTCTGTAAAAAGCTTTTATCCAGTACTTATTTAAATATACCTTGCAGACGCGGGCCACTCGGGACACCGTAACTTTGCTGTAGAAGTCGTACTCCATGGCATTCTCACTGAAGAACATGTACACCTTATCGTCATCCCCATCAGGACTATCGAAACTCTCACCCACAAAGTCCATGTAGACAAAGTTTGGCTCTAAAATCAAGTGAAAAAAGACAATTTAATGCTTAGGACAGGTGCAGAAAAATAATTTTTTTGCCTCAGTTACATAAAAAAAAACACTGCATCATGCATAAATAGTGTTGCTGCAGTAGATTCCCTGTTAACTTTGCACAGCATTATATTACACTTTAATTGGCCGTTTTTTTGTATGTTTTTTGTGTGAGGAACTCACCGCTGAGCCAGGAGCTCTTAAACTCTGTGCGGAGAGCCAAGTCCGAGCTGCGCAGAACCACCGGCTCAGAGCCCAAGAAGTTGATGGATGTAGCAGAATACAGGTCATTTCCTGTCAGACAGGAACAAAGAGGTGAAGGGAGAATAAACTCCTGGAAATACATTATTCATATTAAGCTGGAACAATATCTAATTTATGTCGACTAATGGAGTGCTTCAACCGTCTTTGTCTGGCTAATTAGTGCGTACGTTGCATGGCAGCAGGCAGCACCATGAGGGTGCCATCTGAGACGCACTCGGCGCTCAGGTCGTGTGTCTAGTGAAATTCTGCACGCAGTTATTACACGGACATATTTTTCTGTTGGTGCACTTTGAACGCTCAGCACTTTTTGGTGCCTTGTTCCCCGTTGGCAGCAAACCCGACTCAGACACTCACCGACCATGAGGGAGGAGTATCTCTGGAAGGGATCAAAAGGACACTTCCCCTTTCCCTCCTCCTGCTTTCCCTCCAGCCTCAGCTGTCCATTAACAAACGTCTGTCGGAAACGAAAGGGAGAGAGAGAGAGAGAGAGGACAGAAAAACTTGTTAAGGGACACAAAAGAAATAAAAACTGTGCCATTTTTATTCAGACGCAGTACTGGGACTACCAGCATGTTTTAGCCCATTAACTACAACCTGCGTGTATTAACATTATTACTCACCATAAAACATGTTTTTAGATTAATTCATTACATTTGTGTCTAAATGATATCTTGCAAAGGCTCAAGAATGATTTTGATATAATCCATTAAAGTAAACATAATGTCTGCTTTATATATATTATATACTGTATATAAAGTTAGCTGTTGTGGTTCTGCACATAGGAACCATTTCATTGTCCTTGGTGGTGCATTTAAGAGGCTCGTTCCTCTGAGATTTGAGTTACTTGCCAAGATACACAGCATTCATGAGCTAATGTTGAACAAAAAAGATGCACATTAGAAGAAGGAAATGTACCTAATGAGACCTCTTGCTGAGAAACTTTGCTGACTCTGTATTGAAAGACTGAGAATGGGAGTTTTTTCTCCAATTAATACAATTGGAGTTTTTGTAAAAGAAGCTCATAGTGGCCTCTAAAGAAACTGCATCTTAAGGACCATTGTCTATATAATGCAATACTCAACCACAGCAGTTGCTGCTTGGCTTAAAAGGATAAATCAAGTGATATTTTATATTCTTCTTATTGTAAACAAATGCCAAAAAAGTAACAAAACCAACAATGAAACTAGTGGGTATCAAACGCCTCATATTGCTTATTCATGTGCTGTTTGCCTCAGACCTCCATTGTTGTCCAAAAAATATGAAAAACTGTCAAATCAGTGAGCCTCACTGTTGAATCCACCCACTCCATTGAGTTCCAGTTGACTGTTTTAAAGGGTGAGTTTGAATTTACCAAAGTCACACAATAACACAATCTAACCGACTGAAGCGGCGTCAATGGAGTCTTTTGGCTTTCAAGAGAGCATAGATAACAGCTTCAGGTCCTCGTCACAAAGAGCTGTCTGCCCGCAAGGGAAAGAGGTGAAGATATTCTAAATATAGTGTACATTCAAACTGATATAGATGATTCTTTTAGGTGGCTGAAATACGTTTATCTGCTTTATCTTGCTCCCATGCTGGTACTCCTGTCTGTTTCTTCAAACTCGGGCCGTGCCGACCGCTATCTACTGCCGGTGATACACTGACTCTGCAGGAGTTCCTCATCCAACCCCACTTCAAAACATCCACGCCGTCCCGTTTAGTCAGGAGCACTAAAACTGATGACGGGTTTATAATCGAAGTTAAAGAAAAGGGGTTTGCAAATCATTTGAATGACTCAAACAGAGGTCCTAACTCACCACATAATCTCTACTTACTAAACTTGACTTACCATATAATCACAGATGGGGCTGAAAGCATTTGTGCCGCACACATACATCGTGGTGTCATTCACTCTGTGCAGGGTTCGAACGTAGTTACGGCATTCCACCTGCAACAAGATCCAGCACAGGGAATGCCAAGGTCAGAGCTCTGTTAGTCCAGCCGCAAAAACACCAACATGCCACACACACACACACACACACACACACACACACACACAGACAGGGTTGGCCTGGGGTTGAGCTGGTGACCTGAAGGTCAGGGCTCTGCACATGCATTTCTTTCTCTCGTGCCTTTATTTGGACATTGGGTACGAAGCTGTAAGCAACGCGCTTCAAAGAGAGTTCTGTGGAGACTTGAAAGGAGAAAAAAAAAGACTCCCATATAAATGATTTACAAATGCACAGAGATAAACTGCATAGGGGAGGGAACTGCTTTCACTCAACAGCCATCCTTTAAGGCCGCGCCGTTACCGCAAAAGGTAAAAGTTAGTGCATGCGGGCTCTGCTTTGAAAGAGGTTTCACAAACCTCAGAGTGTTTTCCTTTGTACGTGCACTCCCTCTGCTTCTCCTCGGTTACTCGCCAGTACACCTGCATCAACAGAGGGAAAAAAGTGTTTTGTTAAAGCACGCAGGAACGGTGTCGCAACTCGCAGCACGTCGGCAGTGGAGCTGTGGCCCGTTTGCTCTCAGTGCACTCGTACCTGCAGGCTGGGACACCAGCTGGGACTGTTCTCTGTGCAACTACAATAGACCAAATAGAGACAACAGTGTTGAACTGGCAGTTGACGTGAGAGCAGTCGATTGCGCAATCTGCCGTGTTTCTGCGAGCCAAAGTGCAATCTCTCAAAATAGTGAAAGAGGGCAGAGAAAGATTCACAGAGATACACTTCACTGGAGGCATGAACTGATTATGAAATGTTCTCACGCCAAGATAAACTGGATACTATCCCATTGTGAGGCTCCAAAAATCCTTCAGGCATGCTGAGGCAAAAATCGTTAACTCATAATTTACAGCTACCGTTATCTCTGATGTCAGGTCACAAATAGACATTACTTCATTTTAAAGGGGATATATCATGAACAACTCACTTCTTTCAGTGCTTGTGCACATACGTTTGGGGATCTGGAGTGTCTACCAAGCCTGTGAATTGTGAACTAAGACGACCCAGTCATTTCTTTTGTGGGCTGCCAAGAGCAGAAATCATGTGATTCAACAAGCCAATCAGATTTTGCGCCCTCTTCCTTTGTCACGTGCATTAGAATATACCGACCCCCCCCCCCCCCCCCCCCCCCATTTGAGTATCTCCGCCCACAGTTTGAGAACTACCTTTTCAAAGGTGCGCCATACATTTTCTCAAAAGCCAACCGGAGCAGACTGTTTTCTTTTGAGTGGAAGTCTTAAAGAGACAGGCGCTAAAGCGGAGCGTTTTTCAGGTATATTCAGACACACAGTATGAGAAAAACATACTTTTTGAACATTAAAGCATGTAAACATGTTCTAGTAGAAACCCCAAATACAAGTATGAACCTACAAATGAGCATGATTTGTCTCCTTTAAAGGATTATATTATAAACTAAAACATTTAGGAAACACTTATATAACTCATAAAGAAAAGACAAATCCGGCCTTGAGTGGCCTGCTGTTTATTTGATGAAATGCCTTTGACCACTTCAATAAAATATCACGAATGTTCTATAAATCTTCTATTTTTAATCTGCAATAATTAAATGTTTATTGAGAGCTATTTAACCTGCCAAAAGAGAATTTGAATGTTAATGTATGTACGTGTTCTGCAGGCTTTCTTTTTTTGAAACAGCTTCAAACAAAACACAGCTGATCAGAGCAGACACTTTGTTGACATTTCTCTTTTCTTTTTTAATTGAATCCCTTCACATGTTCTTACCGCAGCCTTTCTGACCGAGACGTCATTGATGTCCAGAGCGTATACGGCCTCTCGGGCCCCCAGCAGCAGCACACCAAGGTCGTCACTCATCAGCATAGTGGAGTAGTTGAAGATCCCCTCTTCTTTGAACAACTTCAGCTCGCCTACAAAAAAAGTAGAACATCTGCATTACTTATCCAAGTCTTGTGCAGTTGGGAAAATGCTCCCACAGCAAAAAAAATTAAATGCAAATTCACTGAAATTGTACAAGTTTATCCAAGCCAAGCACTAAAACTAAGAAGTTAAAGTTGCACTGCGTATTCACATGGTAAAATACCCACAGCCATCATTAAGCTGCTATAAATTCTAGTATTTACCGGTCAAACCGAGGAGTAAATCTTCAAGAAACGGAAAAAATATGGCATGATATGTTAGTGGGGAAGCATGGAGGACTCACTCCGGTAGGGGACGGTCTTTCGTGGGACACAATAGTGAGTGTTGAGTGCACTGTGTGAAACATGGAGCATCAAGCCGCAGACGATGCTCAGGGCCGAGAGAAGAGACATGGCTCAGAGTCCGGGTTCGACTGAGTGTGGAAGAGCTGCACGGTCCAGCTCTGCCGCCGAGGCACCCGATCAGAGGCAGAACATGGTCCGCGGTCTCCGTCCAGATGTTGCTGCCGCTCCGGCACGGGTCGTCCACGCGAGGCCGCTCATAAGTGTGTCTGACCCGGCCCTCAGTCGGTGTTTTTGCGTGGTGAGCAACGATCTATGTCGGCGTTACCCTCCAGCGCAGTGCTAATGAGCTGCTGGTGTCCGCTCTGGAAGGAGGAGCCGGAGCCATGCTGCCCAGCTACTGGTGAGGGATGCTGGAGGAGACCATCTTCATGGCGCCCATCTCTAGGAGAGATATGAAAACATCAATGCATTACATTATTAAAGAGATTCATGCTGTGGAAAGACTATGTTTAATGCTAAGACTGGAGATCATTGCAGGCTTTTGAGTCTTAATAAATCCTCTTTTTCCTGGTGCAGACTTCATCATTCATGGATTATTATATAGACCTACATCAAGATTTTCAATAACCGCAGTGTTAAGGTGACGGTGTCTGCCAGCAGTTACGTACTAATTATCAAAAGGAGAATCTATGCAGTAAACGGGCTGGGGGCAGGAATGAAAGAAACATAGACATCAGATCATTCAGACGGTTCTCCAGCTAACTGCAAGAAAATCCTGCTTCTTAAAGCTCAGATGAAATGAAAAATGTTTTTTTGTTTTTTTATCTCCGGTCATACTGTGCATCTATTTATCAATTTATGCAAAAATAAATATAAAAAATATATATTTCTTTGTATTCCCAGATCAAAATCCAACAATCCACACACACACCGTTTTTAAAAGAATATAGATAATAAAATGTACACGGTATGATAAACCTACATCTTAATACTGCGGTACACCCTGATACCAGTATACCACAACCCAACTCCCTAGAGACAGATTAAAACCCACAATGGTATAAATCAGCCAAGATATCCTGAATTCAGTGCAGAGCATCCGGCCCAAAGCACTGCATCCTACAACTCTCAACCTTATAGATTCTTTTGTTTGACTCTCCCTGCTTGGTGAACCTTTCAAATGTCCAAGTTCACCCAGGCTTTCTGTTCGAAACTTTGGTTGGAAGTATATTTGTCCAAAAAAGAGAAGCATAACCTTGTTGTTGCATCTGAGAAGTGCAGCACCACAACAATGAGAAAGTCATATATACGTTTAAACCTCAGAGGAAAACTGGTGTCAAGTGACATTCTGCCAGCGCTCTTCCTCCTCCACTCTCTTCCTGTCCTCCTCCCTGATAACAACCTGCTTCCTCTGGACTCAGCGGGGTTCACGCGGCATAGAGGGACCCGCTCAGGTCCGGGCATGCATGCAGATCATAATAATAATATCGCAGCTCCACACAACGCTCCATCCCTCCTCTGGGATTCACACTGTATGACACCCACCGCTCCTTTCGGTGAATCTTCTTTTTGTTTTGACAAAGCCTCATTGAAAATTCATCAAAGCACTTTTTTTCTTTTCTTTCAAATCTCAGAATAACACACAAAGCATACTTTAAGAGCAGACTCGCAAGGTAAAAAAAAAACAAAAAAAAACACTACACTCTTATCTTTTTGTTGTTGTTGTGCATGCAGCTACCAAAAAAAGAAAAGAAAGAAAAAAAGCAGCCGCACAACACAGCCGCTTTGTTTGTTGTATGGATTTTTACCTCGCAGAGAGAGAAAGAATACAGCAGATTTCGCAGAGACGCGTCTCCCTTGAGGCTCACACCAGAGAGTCCTCGGCTGTTTGACAGAAACCAGAATGACAGCATCCACATTTCCTCGAGAGACTCTTTTTTTTTTAAATGTGCGTTTTGCAGCAAACCGCCGCGCTCCCACCTTGTCGCTACTTGACACAGCGGGGCGAGCTGCTGCATGCATGGGACGCCGGTGTCTTGCATGTCTTTCCCCCCTCAGGCTGTGAGGGGGTGGGTGTGTGTGGGGGGGAGTTGTAGGTTGCTGAATGAAACAACTGCAGGTTGTTTTTCCACAGCGTTTGACAGGTACTTTCAAACGGTGCAGACAGGTATACGGCCGCTGCACCAATAGAAGAGCGTGCGGCAGTCGTCTCCCTCTTTTGGCTTCCTTTGTTTGTCTATGGTCACACTCACACACTGACATGTGCAAGTGTGGCCAGGGTGTGTGTCTGTATGTGTGTGTGTGTTTTTTTGGGGGGGGATGCACAGCTGAGTTTCTTTTACACAAAACTTAAAACATTCACCAAGTCACAAAGCTGCTTTTTCTTTTTTTTTTAAATACCCTTAAATTTGGTTTGTAATGTTACTTAATTAAATGAAATTAAATGAAGAAAAAGAAAATCTGTTTTTTCTGATTTTTTACATTTCGCAACATCAAAGTCAAGTCATTTAAACGTTAGATTGTTGACTGAAACACAACCCTGACATGTCATCACCTGGCGCCGAAGACACATGAAAGCAGCCCGCCATGAGGCGTCTGTGTGAAGCAGCGGCGGTGGCTCCGAGCTAAACTGAAAGTTGGGGATGGTTTGAATTTTAGCGGCAGAGTGTGGCCAGAGAAAGCCTGCAGCCGCTCAGTAAACAGAGTCCTGTGACTCCTGTGGCATGTTGACATATACGATACAGAGACATTCTTCTCCTGTTTTCAGGCCTTTTTTGCTGTAAATGTGTTGCGAACATTTCATCGATCTATCGACACGTTCAGCGGACACGGAACAACATCACCATTCATCTGGAGTCGTGTGTTTGGCAAACATGACAAACAAAAGTCAAATATTTACTCCACTTTCGGACTGGTCAGGTCAACTCCACCGGGGGAAACAAATGTGGCTCTTTATCCGCTAAATGCTGCACTTTCCTCACCAGCTGGTGGCTAACTTTGTCCGTCTGGTATTTGGTGCTCGCCAGGAGGCTTTAAGTAGATTTAAGGTTGCTGAGAAGCAGTCGGCCTGTCACAAATAGGACGCTAGGCTGTCCCAGAAATAATTGCAAAGTACATCCTATCGAAGAGCAATGCAACTTTTAATTCTTAAGAATATTCAGACATTGGAATTGATAAAAGAAGATCAAAATATAAACAATAAAATGGACTCTGGGGCTCTGTTAACAACAATGTCCAAGTCTTATAAAGAGGGAAATCCCTGTTGTTTATTCTGGCATCAATGTTGGTGACACCCTTCTTCATGTAAACAAACACGCAAAACGGGCGAAATCGAGGTCAACAAAAATGATCGAGGTCAATATCGTAATTATCGTGGAAGGCTTATTAGCGAGTTTGTGGGCCAGAAAACCCAAATAATAAAAATAAATGAAGAAGCTAAAACCTTCACTATGAGCAACACCCTTCACATAGAAATGTTATCTGTTGTTCAGGAAAAATATGATATATATAATCAATATAATGCATGGATACAAATCACTTTTGGGTGTAAAATGACGACTATTTATGTCTGTGTGTGTCCTCCACCTTTGCTTCTTCTTTGTTCTTTCTAATTCACCAGGAAGGACCCTCCCATGGACCGCGCGACCCCTGACCTGATGGCAGAAGGCCTCACCACATCGCTGCCAAAGCCCGTTTGTTAAAGGTGCCGTCGCATATAGCTGCAGACTTGATGACATGTTACAAGGTTTATGACCCTTTCTTCTCAATAATCACACACCTTTATTTAAGTAAATCATTAATAAAGGCGCAGATTGTGTATAACGGCTTCTTACATTATGTTTTTCACATGAACCATTTTAGGCGTGCTCTCCGCTGAGTCAAAGCGTACCTTTGAGAAAGACTGTTGTGAAATCCAGTTTTGTCTTTTGTGTATGCCGATTCCTGTACAGTGGCTCATACACTACCCTGTGACACCCTGTGACACATTTGAGAAGAAGTGGAATATTTATGAACGGCGCCCTTCGGGAGTGAAACAAACGCAGAGCGCTATGAACCGCAAAAGACCCGTCGACGTCGGGGAAGAAGAGCTCCGACAAAACCAGAACAAGCAGCGGGAGTGTGACTAAAATAGTTTCTTTACTTCTCGCTCTGAAAACGATTCTCCCACCTTAAACGGGTTAGCGCTGCGGCTGCTGGTGGGCTGTTGTTGTTGTTTTGTTCACTCGTCAACTGTGGGTTAAACAGGCTGCACATGAACGAGTACAACGCGCTGAAGGAGCCCTCCAGTCGTATCTCCACGTGCTCCAACCCACTTGAAGAGCCAGGAATATTTATAGCCCGCTCAGGGGGAGCCTCCGCCGTACCTTCAGTACTCTACGATAGATTCTCACCACGACTTGGGTGCAGCGTACAAAGTTTTTCAAAAAGAACTGCGGCGCCTGAAGCGTGCACAGACGAGGCAGGCCCGTTGCCATCATCCTCCTGAGTCATAACAAATCAAAATCCCTAAAAAAAGCTGTGTGAACAGTCAAACAGCTGTGACTGCGTGGGCCCCCGTCCTCGTTTGTATGACTGCCCCTACGCTGGGAGAGGCCTCCTCCTCCTCTTCCTCCTCCTCCTCCTCCGGCTATAACTGATTTACCCAACTGGCTGACTAACTGGTCTACGGGTTCGATGCTGGTTGAGTCGCTGGCTGACTGCCAGTCAGATGTAGTATGACGAGTGGCCTGCTGGCAGGCCGGCTGGTGAGCCGGCCGTGACACAGTCTTCCATCACAGGAACCTAAACAGGAAACCGGTTGTGGGAGGCTGCTCACCTTTGACACTCCTTGTGTCACAGACTCTGCTGTGAAACACTCACTGGAAAACACACACACACACACACACCCCAGTTCAGCAACGGGTTATATTTTTGCAAGCTCATATGTCTAAAACAAACCTTTCTCTCTGACATTTTGTTTTGATGCGCAGGAGAGTTGTAATTAGCTGAAAACAATACTTTCAAAAAACAAACATGCCGTGCGTGTTCACGCCACGTTAACGCATCATTGACCTGATGGATAACAAAAGGAACAACTAAATAAAAATGCAACAACCTCTTCAATAAGACAGTCGCCTCTGCTCTGACAAATTACTTTGTCATTGAATGAGACAAGTTTGGTTGATTGTGAGTGCACGCACACACACACACACACACACACACACACACACACACACACACACACACACACACACACACACACACACACACACAAAGGAACACACACCCGGGCAAGTTTCAGCAGGAGCTGGGGCACAAAAGGGAAGATATGAACACTGGAACATCTCTGCCTGCTCGACCTGGCAGACGGGAACACCCAAGAAAACAAATTAGAGTGAAAATCAAAACCAAGTAAAACTGATTTAATAACTCAACAGACTTTACAGAGTCGGGACCAGAGCTGCAACTCCTTCAATAGCAGCACTTAAAACTAATTATTTAAACCTGCATTTAGCCTGTTGTACAAGTTTATTATTTTTTGTTGTTCACTATTGTCATCTTTCTTGTTTTGTTGTTGCTTCTATTGCTTGTTTTTACCATGTAAAGTGCCTTTAGTAGCTTTTAAAGCACTAAACACATAAAATGTATTATTATTCATATTAATTTGTGTTCATGTCTCCATTATCTTCTTGATTATGATTTGCTAAAGCCCGAGGTGTCTTCTTCAGAGGTCTCAAAACCTTTATAACAATAGAAAACAGAGACAAGCAGCCAATCCTCATATTGGAGAACCAGGAACAAAAGAACGTTTGATATTTTTGCTTGAATCAATAATCTTCAGGCAGCACAATTAATTACATGTTCAGATGTATTGAACATGCAATTAATAGAAGAATGGCAAGACAATCACGGAAGCGGCAGGTGCTAAATAAATCTCTATATATAAAAACAAATCATGTGCCAATCTCAACAACAACTAAACTGCTTTTTCCTGTTGTCCTCCTCCAGAACCATGTGATCACATTAGGCCCGTCACAATCACGACGGTGCCGATCCATCGTGCGATATCAAGATGACCTCGGTCATTTCCACATAATTGACTTATTGTACGATATGTGACACATGACCGTGACCTTTTTTTTTTTTTACATGTCGACTTATCGCACTGTCTTTGGACGTGACCTCGACCATTTTTGCCGACCTCGACATTGTGTTTACACACATGGCCTGTTTGTTTACACAAGAATGTCACCAACACTTTTAGCCAACACCATGAAGAATAAACAGCAGGTTCTTACCATCATGAGATTTGGACATTGTGCATTTTTGTTGACAAAGCTGTATAATATGTATTGTTTTGGTTGTGTGATCTATTTTATTTATGTTGTATTTATCCAGTTTATTTAAAATTGTTTTGGCATTTCAATTTCAATGTCTGAATATCTTTATGAAGGATATACCTTTTGCTGTTATATTACCATTATATCAGTGGCTTAAAACGGTTGATCATTTATGGCAATTATTTCTGGGACAATATATCATTCAACAAAATCAGTTATGGTGACACACCTATACCAAATCTCTAAAAGTCCCTTTACTGACCATCTGGGTCTAAGTAATCGAATCATGAGCTACTAGTTCTTTATGACCAGCCGGTGTCAAACAAAGGCTGTGTGTGTGTGTGTGTGTGTGTGTGTGTGTGTGTGTGTGTGTGTGTGTGTGTGTGTGTGTGTGTGTGTGTGTGTGTGTGTGTGTGTGTGTGTGCGCGCGCATCAGCAGTAACTCACTGGCTTATATTTAACATGTACCTCACTGATGCTGCCACTTTAAACACATTGTGTTTTTTTTTACCTGTGAAAGAACTGTGTGTGTGTGTGTGTGTGTGTGTGTGTGTGTGTGTGTGTGTGTGTGTGTGTGTGTGTGTGTGTGTGTGCGTGCGTGCGTGTGTGTTCACTGTTGACATGTAAAACAACATTAAGCAACAGTTCAGAGAACAGCCATGTGTGAGCTCAACTCCACACTGATTATTGAGGGGAGAAAAATCAGCTTTCTGTTTTTGCATTTGAGGACATGCTCATTGCAGATACGAGTGAGCTGTAAAACACTATAAGTGCGTCAGCGCTGAGCTTAGAGTTGCAGTGTATTCTTTGTGGTGTCGGCACCCCGTGAGCCCACTGAGCTGCAGTATGACAGCTCAGATTGGGCAATCCCCTGAGCAGAAAGTGCACTGACAGCCCTGAGTATGTATCTTCTGCTCGCTGCCCTGACGCACGTATCGTGTGCTTTAATCCTCACCATCCATACAACTACACCCTTAATTACCACGGTGACCCTCCCCTATTACATTCAGCCAGAGATATGCAAACACATTCAGATGTTCTGTTGGTGAATTATTGATGCAGCAATATAGACTTTTAGCTGCGTAAATGATACACACAACTAAAAACATGCACCATTTCTTCATGCGTCCTTTTAGTGGATTATTTACATACTATTTGCGCATTTAAAAACGTGGTTTTGTTGGTGTGTTTTTTTTAAACTGTTTGCCTGTTTTTGTGGTCACACTGCATTTCCCCACAGGATTGAAACCACATACATCCGCAGCTTTTCACACTTCACCATCCGAGCGAGTTGGAGCGTTTCTCTCTCCGCGCCGCGCCGCGCCGCGCAGTCTGCGCCGCGGTGTGAAGTGTTTGCAGCCTAAACCCGTATCCTACTACTGCTTAGTCTAGCTTTCGCTCGCTATTATTAGATACATCCTTTAATCTTAGATAAGGCAGATAAGTTACAGTGTGTGTGCATCCTCTCAACCACACAGGTTGCCAATCCGATTCCCACGACGAGCCTTGGGCTCCGTGGAAAAAAAGATAATAAACCCGTTGGGAGTTAAAAAAAAACACAACAACCTGCGCACAAACAAGTGAATAAGTCACAGCAGCTTCAGACTCACCGTAAAGGGGTTGTGGAGGATCCACATCGGAGACGGTTCAGACTGTCTTTCTAGTCCTGGATCCGTCCTCTGTGCTCTCTGCTCTCCACCTGTAACGTTCACTCCAACATTATATCTGGCACCTCTCCGCGGTAGGCAGAGCCGGGTCACGTGACTTTTTGATTGTACCTTTTCTGAATAATACAAAAAAAACATCTCCAGCAGCCAATCAGTTGTAACCACAAAATGATATTAATGTTCCGACTTTTTTTTTCCGTTTTATTTTTGACGCAAAATTAAATTGTGACATTCTGACAGGACATCGACTAACGTTCAAGAGATTACGAACTGTGCAGCAAAAAAACTGCTTTTCCAGTATCTTACATTTTCAATATAGCTCTAACAATAAGCACACATTTGACAAAAAAAAAACTCTCATCACTACGAAATGTATATACAAATTTGCTTCTTTTTGCTCATTTACATTTCATAAAATCTGCTGTTGGCAACATATTCAAACATTATTTAGGGGAAAAAATAAAACAAACAAAAATAAACATTTTGAATTCACCCATTCTGCCATCTAGTGGCTCATAATAGCTATTGCACAGGCAATACCTGAGAGGAAATATACAAAAAGATAGGACACATTTCTAGTTAAAAGGAAAGGACTGAACCAAAGCATATAGGCTACAATGCAAAACTTATAATAATGATAACAATGTAAACATATCATAATAATATTCATAATAATAGAAGAAGACGATTCCTATAGCTTTCACTGCAGTGAATACAGATATAGGCCATGAGGAGGAGTGGATCCATGACTTCTCCACTATTTGTATCTCCGTTGGCCTTCTCCACATGTTCCCCCTGGACTCTGGTTCCGCAGGTTCTGAGAGGAAGAACCGACCTTCAGGTGGTCCGGTCCCGGCCGAGGAGACGGCTGCTTGTTCACAGGACGAGTGTTCGCATAGACTGGGTCTTCTTCTGCATTAAGAGGCAAAAGCAGGTTGTGAGGCTGATTCATTTATTAACTAATATGTCATACCACGACATCTAAAATGTTTGTTTCAGTATTGTTTTTCTGTTTTGACTGGTTTGATTTTTTTTCTTCTATACTTATAATGATGCAAATCTTCCTCAGACAAGATGTTGGTAATGCTTTATATTAAGATATGTGTAATAAGTATTAGTTGATGGTCCTTGTAAGCTCTTATAATAGGCTTATTAACATGAGTATGTGTTAATACGGAGAAATAAATGTTAATAGCATCAGAAACATATTTATTGATGATTATGAGACATTTGTAAGCACTTATAAGGAACTTGTTTACAGTTCATAGACTGCTTAAGAAAGTTAATGAAAGCTTTGTGAGTTAATTATAATCGTTTGTAATAGCATTACCATAACACATTAATTGAGTTCAACGATTATTTTATTGTTGTTGTTGAAAAAAAGTATTTTTTGTTGCTTTATTAAGATGAAGAAATACTTTATTATGCATTATTAACAGTTTACGATTCACTTATTGAATAGTTAATAATGCTTTTCGCTGCTTCTGATGTCTTGTTGTGGTAAATAAACTAGTTTACAGCGTCAATACCAGGGCTTAACACACTATTAAAACATTAAATATTAGAGTCAGCTTTTGGTTGAATGGTCCTATTAATATTTAGTTTGAACATTTAAACAGTGACTGCATTTGCCACAAGTTGTGTACATTAATTGTGTGATTGTTTTAGTGCAGGAAAGATCTCTGACCCAGGAAGCAAAAGCAGTTCAGATACATTCAGACTTGTCATTAGACGACATCAGCATACATATTACCCGGAAATCATCATTGTACATCTGTTTAGGACAAAAAATACCAAAGAAAATACGAAATTATTCATTTAATTGATTAGTTTTTGTTATATCTTATGAATAGTTTCTGACGTGTATTTATAATTTATATGTAATTGTTAGAAAGCCTGTTCTCTCTGTGGGCACCATCAGAGAGAACAGTTCTCATTTTCGTGGCTGAATTCAACTGTCTATAACTATATACTCACACCTCTGGTCGCCACATCCTGATTGGCAAAGAGGGGGAAACGCACCACGATGATCTCATTACTGAACTAGCCCTGCACCACAGGTGACCTGAGTAACCCTCCAATTAACTTGTGATGAAGGAAAATGACAGAAAGAATTAAACTACTACAACTGTGGTATTCCTACTTTTACTTCAGTGAAATATCTGACTACTTCTACCACTCAATGTCCGTGGTCCCCTTTCCAGTGAGTCCCATATTCACATTAAAGCACCTTACAGTGACTATAACGTAAAACACACACACAAAGATGAATGTGTCATTTCAGCAGTTTATAAGTCATAAACTATTGTCGAAGCACTCCTGCAGCGAGTCACGACACGACATCCCCTCTATGTGGGTAGCATGAAGCCTCTGACCTACTTCTACGTGCTCCGACCTCTGTGGCCGAACCACAACATTTAGACCCACTTTCTCACACTTCTTGTCACTTTGATTATGTCTGATCGGAATTATTGCATCGACGTAAAAATCACATTTAAAAATGTAAAAGTGATGCAAATGTGGTTGAGAAACTGAGCTAAAAACAACATGTGATGAATGTTGCATGGTAATTTAATTTCAAATGACACTTGCTGCCAATTATCTTGGAATTGTGACATTACAGGATCAATTGAATCTTAAACATGGATGTTTAAAAGGCTGTGAATGGTGCATGAACTATTTTTATATGATGATAAACATCATTGGAAATCATTTAGTGCGTTTCATGGTTCGATTGAAGATTTGACTTCTGTGTGAAAGCTACAACCTATATGCAGACTGTTGTGACACAATTAGGGCCACATCTAATTAATTCATCTTTAATTAATGGATTAATTGTTTGGAGTATAAAATGAGTATAAAAATGTCCACGCTGTCTTGTTTTGGCCGACTAACAACGCACAAGATGCTCAGTTCACTCAGAAAGATACTGATTGTAGTTTTTCCTTTGATGATATGACTCAAACGATTAATTGATAATACAAAAATAGTTGTGTCTGTCAAGTTTCAGATGCGGACAAAATGTTGAAAAAGATGTGAGCAATTCACACAAATATTGTTAGTAATGATTTTGAGAATTGTACTGATGAAAAAAGATAATAGTGTTTCTTCATTTTACACTTGTATGTTTGTAAATTTCAAGGTCATGTGTTCTGTGTGGGTTATGTGGGTTATAGACGGCGAATGTGAGATGATTCTCAAGTAAAATGGTCTTCATGACTGGAAAAGCAGTCAAAGCGGTGCGTGGTGCAGTGTGGGTGGATATTTTGTCTTTGTTTACGTCACTTCTGCAAATATCTGATCTTTTTCTCAGTATGTGTCCGTCGGCTGCGGCCAAAATCTCACTTTCCTTTTTTCCCCAGAGCACTGCAAAACCAGGTCCTTGTCTTTCAGTACTGTGTCCTGTTCTAGAAATTAAAATCTTCCTGCATCCTTACTTACATAACTCAGACTTCCTCGTTTGCACAAAGTGAGGCAGTTAAACCACACAAACCACTTGCTAACTCAGTTGGCATCGTTTGGCCACGAGCCAGGCAGATAGACATCTACCTGCTCTGTGAGCGGTGCTTCCTTATTCTTTTGTTCTCTCACTTAGACACAGACCATCATTTTATACTGTTTAAAACACAAAATGAACCAGCAATAGTCCTTCAGAGCATGTTTTTTTCATTCACTGAGGCTTTTTTTTTTATGATCGTGTTTGTTTCATGCCCTCTTTCATGTTTGCTGCAGTGCCAATCGGTCTAGTTTCGGGTTTTCAACGTCTGAGAGTGCGAGCTTCCTCTCAGACAAGGCTTGGAATAAAGCGCTCCCTCATCTCTGATATAGTTTACTTGCTTTCACTCAATTATTTGCATCCACAAACAAATAATTGAGCCAACAAAGTATGGCATTGCACTTTGACATAATTTGTGACAACACCAAAAACATAAAAATGCTTCTGTCTTGAGGCAACAGTCGAATTCTCCAAAACTATTCTATCTCATTAACCAAATCGTGCACATTTAGGCTACTCTATGTGATCTTCTTTTGATAACTAATGTACCATTTCCCCCCCCCCCCCCTCCAACTTCTGTTCACTGCAGCCTCTCCTGAAACTGCTTGGATCCTCCTTAACAGGCCCCGCTTCCCATTTCCAAAACCACAAAACCTGAAAAAGGAAGGCCGGTATACCTCTGCTTCTGCGTCGTCGTCTTCTTCTCAGCATGACACATATGACCAGCAGGACAATCAGGACGACCGTAGAAACCCCCAAAATGATCCACATCCACCAGTCGATGAGCGAGAAGTTGACTGTGGGAGACACGGTCGCTGTGAAAGGAAAAAAAAGTTGTCTTAAAATGTGAAATCAGTTTCTTATCAGAGTGTGTATAAGAAGGCCAGCGTGTGCACACAATAGTCCTGAATAAATGGAGTGTTTGTTCAACAAGTCGTTATTTAATTTAACTTCTCCTCAGGCTACACATGGGCCAATGTACAAGAATAGGGATATTCAAATATGCTTTAATGAGTGTTGTCAAGCGACCAACACAATGCCAGTGTGTGCAGGAAATAGTCGCCAACGAGGTCACATCTCGACCTCTGTAAGTGAACACTCATCAGTTCAGAGCAACAGTCAACTAACTCCTTTACTATCACCATAATACACACACACACACACACACACACACACAAACACACACATGCATGCACACACACGCACACATGCACACAGACCTTGTTTACCTGTCACTATGGGTAGTGACGGATACGTTGTATGTTCCTTGCTCTTCGCTGTCACGGAGGAAACAAAATGATACTTTCATTAAGCCAAAGCAAGCCAGAATGTTTCATGAATCCCTGAATGTTTCATCATCAGAAGCTTTATGGCAACACTTTCCGTCATGTACCTCCATTTAGTATATATAAGCAGCATATAGGCATGTAATAAATGGTTTATAAGCCAATATTAAGTGTTTATGAAGAACTATAACCCCTGCTGTGGGCCGTCAGCAGTGGAAGATGGTGTGTAACAGATAATGTAGATAATATAGTCAAACGCAGTTGTAATAAAATACAATATGTATTCACTAGAAAAGTATTATTGCTGACGAATAATGTACATTAACTAACAAAGTCCTTTACATTATAGTGTGAGATCGGGAGCATTTCGATTGCCTCACAACGGCTCTCAACATGTCGACGGTGAGCCGGCGGCTCATAGCTAACGGTGCTAACCGCGCCAACGGTGCTAACCGCGCTAACGGTGCTAACCGCGCTAACGGTGCTAAACGCGCTAACGGTGCTAAACGCACCAACGGTGCCAACCGCGCTAACAGTGCTAACCGTGCTAACCGTGCTAACGGCTATAAACTATGGTGAAAGTGCTGACAGAGCTAAACGTGTTTACCGGCGGGGGGAACCGGAGGTTTGGTGCTACGCTCCTGCCACGAAGGTGTTGGTCAGGACAACGTAATCAGCTGTAAAAGCTGTGATGTCCCACATTCTTTCGGCCAGTAGCTGACCAGTGAGGTACGCTCACCTACGCTCACATGCGCTAACGTGCACACGCGGCTAATTGTTTGCTATATTAATGTTCAGAATGTTAAATACAGCTCCTTTAAATGTTTGCATGCTGCTTATAGATATCAGGTGGCCATAGAGCAAAGTGTTACCAGCCTCGTCCGTTACAAGTGATACTTACTAATAACTACTTCTGTTCCACTGCTGCTAGTTGTGCTAAGTAAGGGAACGTCTACTGTGACTTTGCAAAAGTACCATCCGCTGTGATTTTCGGTTGCATTTAATAAAGTGTACATCCTCCAAGCCCCGTCGGTGTCTTGCCCTTCGTGATCGGAGTCCTGCTTGGTTTTGTTTGACACCACGCTGCTGCAAGTCTTCACAGATTTGTTAGCAATCTCTTTGTTTAAGTCGTTCGAGTTGTTGACTGAAGACGGGTTGTAATACCAGGACACATAGAGTCTGTCACATGTCAGTATCTTCAAGCAGCATTGGAAAGTCACAGAGGAGCCGAGAGGGACTTCCACTCTTCTTCGTGTGTCATCCAGAACCACGGGAATCTGACCTGAGACCCCCAGGACTGCAAGAGATAGACAGATGTTTAAAGTAGACAGACAGATAGACAGAGAGACAGCCAGATAGATAGATAGATAGATAGATAGATAGATAGATAGATAGATAGATAGATAGATAGATAGATAGATAGATAGATAGATAGATAGATAGAGAGACAGACAGACAGACAGACAGACAGATAGATAGATAGATAGATAGATAGATAGATAGATAGATAGATAGATAGATAGATAGATAGATAGATAGATAGATAGATAGATAGATAGATAGATAGATAGATATACAGACATATAGACGGCCTATTCTGCAAAATGAGTATACTTTTACTTCCGATACTTTGTTTGTATTTCTTTATACTTTTGTACATTTTCCAAAGCACGACTTTTACTTGAAACAAAGTATCTTTTTACTGTTGTAACTACTTTTAGAGTAAAATCTTAAATTCATGACTCTTACATGTCACAAAGTATCTTTACACTGTGGCATTACAACTTTTACCGAAGTAAAATACTACTAACAGTACTTCTACCACCACTCGTAGCCCGTATCAAGAAACTACAAAAAGATAAATGCGTATAATTTTACATTAGCTCTGCACATGTTAATTATTCTATTAGACAGCCTCATGATATATCTTTATGGTTTGTTATTCTCTGTTTTCAGAAGTCTTACCTGTGAGTAGCACAAGAATCAACCGTTTCAACCACATTTCCATCATATCATATGAGAGGTGGTCTTCCTCACTCACTCATCCTGTCTCTGCTGCCTGTCTGCACGTCTGACAGCTTTAGGCACACACAAAAATACGCGTGGGTGGGAGTATTTTTTTTTTTACTCTGACAATAAGTTGCTGACTTGGTCGTGGCCTGACTCTAGTGGAGGTTGCATAAACAACAACAGAAGATGGAAAACAGTGTAGGCTTGAAAAAAGACAAGAGAGATTGCTGACCAGACAATACTTTCACTATTGTTTCATTTGACTTTTAATCAAAGTAGATTGCTAAAAAATTTACATCCTGCTGTTGGCACACTTCTACAGAGAGACAGCGAATCCCTCAGTGAGGGATAAATACACAGTCGTTGACTTGCTAAATGAAATTTTAAAAAGCGGAGCACACAACGATGTTACGAGGGGTTTGTGAAACTCTTGTGGGTTTTGGTGCGAGGGTGCTAAAAACGCATCTCACCGTGTCCCCACAGCGGTGTACAAGAAACGCAGCGCTTGGCTTCCTGTGACAAGACGCAACTGGGTATGATGGGGGATTTGAACTTCCTGATTAAATCTGCAACCACAGCCTACAGGATGAAATGCAGTAGACACGACAAAGATGAGAGATAAGAAAGGTCATTTTTCTCACACTAGTTTCATCCACAAGATGATGTGTTATGTGTTTTAAAATCTGAACTCTAAACTTGTCTTTGATGACCTTTTTTATGTTTTTTATCGTCGTTTTTTAATAGTATTTATGCATCTTGACTGTTGCAGTACTTGTATCTTTGATTTGCTCTCCTGTGTTCATTGTTATGCACCGA
Source organism: Myoxocephalus aenaeus (assembly GCA_038501785.1). Taxonomy (NCBI): domain Eukaryota; kingdom Metazoa; phylum Chordata; class Actinopteri; order Perciformes; family Cottidae; genus Myoxocephalus; species Myoxocephalus aenaeus. The sequence continues at coordinate 419,633 of JBAMJR010000034.1, forward strand.
ACACAACATTTATTTGAAAACCTACTTGGCAATTAATTAACCTGGTTGTGATTTCTGATTCTGACCTGCAGTCAAAGGATGCAGCATGATTTAAGTGTCTTTGTGTAATCTGTTCCTCACAGGGAAGACAAAAGGTGTGCAGTGGGTGTATAGCTTCTGAAACCTCAACCATATCAACTTCAAAAGGCTGAAAGTAGGTCTCGACTGTAACGTGAGAAGAGAAAAGATCTCAAATCATTTGTTTAGTGGTACAGTAGCTTCGAGCTATAGGCGCTGTGGCTGAACTATATAACTCAACTCATTTCACCACCAAAGTACTGTTTTTGAAATAAAAGGCAGGCTTATGATGATGAGAATTATCCTTATGTGTTATAGTGTATGTGTAACTTTGTGGAAACAATTACTGCTCTGTCGCAAAAGCAAAGCTACTTGTTGATGTTTCATTTTATATAAAAATAATGTAATAAAGTAGCAATGTGATAAAAGAAAACTATTTTAATCAATAGTTAGTTAATTTTGTGGCTAAGAATTCAGTGATTACAAAGGTTGTAAGTCAAAAATAGAAATGTTAAATTTTTGTTCCACTATTGGATCACGTCAATAAAGAATAAGATGTACTTTGCTTTTTGTTCTTCCCTATCAGGCTGATAATAAAAACAACACTCCGGATTAATTAATTCAGTTTGTTTTACGCACAATCACGCAGATAAAGCACACTCTGCATTTTCAGACAGATGTCAAATCAGACAATGATTCTGTTGTTTTATTAACTTCTGCCTGAGAGAACATAGAGGGATATCTGTGTAATCTGCTTCTTTATGTGATATCATGAAGGGACATAACCAATTTAATAGTAATGCCCTGGACCACTGATCAAGATAGTTGATGCATCACGGACGAATTGTTTTCTTTTTTAATCAAACTCAACCTTGACAAACATGTAAACACGTCTATTATATGTATATATTTTACCTGTATTTGGCCAGACCAGTCCCATTGAGATAAAATGGCTTCTTTTTGTGTGTGTGTAAAGAACAGATAAGAGACTTATAAACAAAAAAAGGCAAAAAACAACATACAACATCATATGTCAACAAGGTTTGATTAAGAACCCAAAAGACAGGTTCAATAACGATAAATACTTTAGATTTGTTGTGGATTTGCAGCACTATAGTACCGTATACTGCCGACTGGGTTCAGCTTTACTGCCACCCTGCTTTGTAAAGAGGCCTATACGACAAAATCAACAACTTGTTTTTTGTTTGTATTTTGCCCTCAGGGTGCATTTTCCTGAAAAAATAAAAAAGTTATATTTCATCAAATTACCACAAACTAACTGATAATAAAAACTTGTACTTGTAGCTTGAAAATATAGTGAAGTCAACTATAGTTAGTTGTTTGAACTGCATCGGCTGGGGCAGCTGTCTTTATCAGTATTTTAGTTAATCTTAGTATGAAATGGATTGTTCTTATTGGTTACATAATAACCAGTAACCATAATAAACATAATATATGAGGATCATTCCCATATTGACACTTAATATCAGGCTTTGTTTAGACTATTTTATTCATTGTATTCTATTTTGTAAAAAGAAGAAGAAAAAAAACATATTGAGAAAAGAGGTCAAAATGAAACACCCAAGTATGGGGTACATTTTGTACTACCTTGTCATTTTTTTGTGTTGATTGTAAAAATAATAGTTATTTTAGCCGTGCTTTTATGTTGTAAAGCTCTTTGCAATGCTTAATGGAGCTGTTAAAGTGTTAAACTCTTCAAACTAGCCAAAAACTTGTCACACCACGGTGAGGGTTGTCTTGTCTTGGGGTTTGGTCTCGTAACTTCCTGTTTTTATTTTGAAGTCTAACTCTCCTCTCGTTTCAGGTCACTTGCCCTTCCTCATGTGTCACCGTCTGATTGTTTCCACCTGTTCCCCATTACCCCCATGTGCTTATAGTCTGCGTCTTCCCTTTGTCTTGTGCCAAAGTGTTTCGTCCTCGTCCGAGCACCTAAGCCCGTAACCTCAGTCTTGTTATTCTTTCCCAAAGGATTTTTGTGTTTCGCCACGGGATCAGCGAGCAATAAAGAGCGCCAGTTCGTATATCTTCTGCACCTGGGTCCTCTTTTTAGTCCAGGCCTGACAAAACTAAATACATATATTATTAATTTGTATTGAGATAAGATATCTTTATTAGTCCTGCAGTGGGTAAATTGCAGGCTTACAGCAGGAGACAGGTAAAGTGCACACAAGAGACGCATAGTAAAATACGATAAAAACAAGTAATATAAATAAACAGTAATAAAAACAGTAAAGGATTTGTTTTCTTCTTTAAGGCCCATTTGGCCAGATGCATGGTTAATACCTTATATTCCTTCTTGCTTTTGAAGGTTGTTTGTTAAATTGTAAAAACGCCTAAATAAATTATCAAGTATAAAAAAAAAAAAACAGTAAAGAATCCACAATGGCAATATTATATATATACAGACAGAATAAAATGTATTTAAAAATGTATTTATATTGCACCAGCTGAAGTGATTAAAGTGACCAAAAGTATAAACTGTCTATAGGTTTTTCAGAATTATGTAAAAAATTAAAATCACAAAATAAAATCCCCTCTTTACATCATTATTTATCTCTTCTCCTACGGCACCTGAACGCAGCACCCGCGAAACATCAGTACCCAGAATCCTCTCCGGGCGCATGCGCGCTACGCACTTTACGGCCCGAAGGCGTTGGTGGTTGGTGTCCGTCCGAAGATGCGTTGCACTCCGGCAGCATCAGTACCAGCTCCGCCGCGCCACTGAACCGAGAATACCCGGGCGACGGGGCAGCGAAACCGGCGGTGTTTGCGGCTCGAGCCGGCGCCGGTGCTTCGGAGATGGGGGACCAGAAGGTGAGCCGCAGCCCGGGGAACAGGTGTCTCTGACGGGGGTGGGGGGGAGCCGTTTCAGGGCGTAGCGTACAAAGGAAGGAGGGGACCAGCTGCAGATATTGGAGCAGTTTGTGGATGCAGTTCGGTTTATATTTCAACCTGCGTTTGTCCGGTTGAAGCGGAGGGTTATCTTGAGCATGCTATCGATGAGTTTGTGATCGATGCATCGGCGTTATAGTCGCGGGGAAAGGGTGGTGGTGGTGGAGAGGGGGGGGCCTTGGCGCAGCTCCTCTCGCACCAATACACATTACACAGTCCTCCAGTATGAATGGGCTCGTTCACTGTGCTCGAGATGCATAAAACATATCAGATGCGCGTGAGAGTGGACAGAGGGCGTTTGAAGTCGGCTGTTCAATGCTCGAGGAGCTGCGTTATTAGATTATGAATGCGCATCCTTCCGCCCGTGAAGTGTCCTCCCGGTGCACGGAGGCTATATAGTCCCTCTCTGTCATGTCCACACACACTGGTTAGCACCACCTCCTCCTTCAGGATGCACTCAGGTGTGTGTTGGTTTAGAGGAGAAACCTGCAGCCTTCTTTATACCTCAGGCTTTGAGGCTACTTTTTTTTTTAAATGTTGCATATTCAAAAGTGAAATTGTGTCTTTTTCTTTAGGACTCTCTGCGTAAGATCACGCACACGCTGGCCATGAAGAATGAGGAGATTTCAAACTTCGTCTGCACGGTCAAACAGAGCCTCAGCAACTTAGAGGTACCAAAAAAAAAGAAACTCACAAAAACTACATTCAGCCATTACATTCATCTGGATACAGAACAAGGTTTACTTCCTGTGTTTTCCTTTATGCTTTTTTTTTGGCACCAGGCGAACTCCAACAGAGTCCAGGAGGACCTGGAGGCCGAGTTCACCTCCCTCCACTCGGTCCTGGACGAGATGAAGGACAACATGGTGACGCGCATCAAGCAGGAGAAAGCCAGCCGCGCATACGAGCTGCAGGTAGCCGCTGTTGTCTTTTTTTATTATTATTATTTAATTGCTTGTTGTTGGCATTTCATGGCAAGTAGATGATGAGAACCATTTTGTGACGTTCTCGCTCGTCATTTGTTGCCGTATCTTGATCCCCAAATGAATGAGAATACAAATATTTTAACACACCAGAGATGATGATAAGAGTTTTTTTTTTTACATGTTCGGTCATCTGGTGAGAGATTGATGACTTGAAAAAATAAATAAAATGTTTGTCTGAAGTCTTGAAATCTGGTACGAACAAGTTTCTATTATTACGTTACAACTTTTAAATCGCACTTTTATCGATCGTCAAAGTCAGGATAATTTTTTTTTGTTAATGATGTGTTTTATCAGATATTTTCCACATATTTTTTGCAAAACTTTGTGTGCATATTATTAACCTTGCTATGGTTTTATAGATACCGAATACTTTATTGTTCTCCTTGTAGTTTCTAAGATGCAGTCATTTTTCTTATCGTATTATATTTAGTCTTTGGTCATATTGGACTACTATTTTTTCAAAGTGGAGAATATTGCAACAGTAGCTCCACGTGGCCAAAGATTAGAATCAATATGATAAGAAAACACACTTTTTCTGAAAAACTTTCTGAAAAATGTGTGCTTTGGCAAACCCAGAGAACACCTAAAATGTATTTAGTTAGCACAAATGGCTTATTATCAAACAAGTTGCTCCATTATTATTATTTTTTTACAGCAACTATTCCAGCTCGCATGCTATGAAAACACGATGTTTTTAATTCAAAATACCATCGACTGCATAGCACTCAAAGCTTCGTGCGTCTGAAAGCTCCGGCGGCCTCGGGACCGAGCCATGACTCTCGAATGACGCCGCTAACGCCCGTCGCTTCTGCAGAGAGCACACTAGTCCCATTATACCATGAGACAAACAAAAAACAAAACCTGAACCAACAATGTTTTTTTTTGTTTTCGTCCTCAGAGTCAGCTGAGTGCCGGCTCCAAAGCCCTGGAGAGTTCGGAGGAGCTGCTGGAGCTGGCCAACCAGACGCTCTGCTCCTCTGAGACGGACGGTTTCAATCAGGTAGCTGACTCACTCCTGCTGCACTGTGACATCCAGTATCCATGTATATTTATATATTTATATATATGATCTTTAATTTGTCCTTCCAGTGGTGTCATACGAGCAGTTATTGAGCTACAACTCAGATTTCTCTTCGCTCCGTATCTCTTCTTCCTTTCCTCCCCCCCTCTCTCTCTCTGCTTCTCCTCTCCAGGCGGCCAAAGACATTAAGGATAGGTATAGTACTCAGTCATCCGTTGCTTCTCCCTTTTCCCTCATAGCCTCCTGTGACCGCTGATCCGTCTCAATAATGTAGCGTGCATGCATTCAAAACATGTAGCCACCGCACCCATTTGGTAGACAATAAGCACTATGGAGAGCCTTTTGTCTGTGTGTTTCCCTCTGTCTTCTCTAGTCTGTACCATCCTGTGTCAGTCCTCCTCTTCCTCCTCCTCCTCCTCCTCCCTGGATGAACTCCCTCTCAAAGCGCCGCTCTTAAACCTCCATTAGCTCGATGAGTTCTGACGTCTAGTTAGTGGGCCTTTTAGAGTCACCTGTCTTTGCCTCTGATCTGGTTGAATAATGGACAACGCTTGTTTCCACTCCGTGTGCTCGTGTGTGTGTGTTTGTGTGTCTTTCTCTTTGTCCGCAGCGTGACAATGGCTCCGGCCTTTCGCCTCTCCCTGAAGGCTAAAGCCAGCGACAACATGAGTCACTTGATGGTGGACTTCAGCCAGGAGAGGGAGGTGTTGCAGGGCCTCAAGTTTCTCCCAGGTCTGCGCCACTTTTATTGCAAACGAACACAGATACTGTGACGACAGCGGTGGTGTAATCTAACTAAGTACACACACACACACACACACACACACACACACACACACACACACACACACACACACACACACACACACACACACACACACACACACACACACACACACACACACAGACACACAGACACACACTTGTACTATACTTGAGTTCCATGCTGCTTTATACTTCTACTGCACTGCATTTCAGAGAGAGTTATGTCACTTTTTGCTCCAATACATTTATTTAACAACTGTAGTTACTAGTTCCTTTACTAATTAATAAATTTAAAAAAACTATCAATTATCTAAACCTGTATTTTCCAAAAACATGTGACATCTTTGGATGAGTTAATCTGAATGGAAAACAACTCTTCTTACTGTTGTAACATATTTGTTCACTTCATTTTTTCACACAATAATACATTTTTAGGACCCAATTAAAGCCATAATTGTATTTATATGGTTACAGATTTAACTGCCCAACAGTATCTAAAAAAGGAACATGAACATCAATACTGTTCAAAACACATCTCACGAAAAAGACATTAAAATACTTTTAAAAAAGAACACTAATACATAAAAATATTTTAAAAAGCAGGCTTTGGGTTAGCTACGGAGTATGAACACAAAATATATTTGTCTTTCAACCTTAATTTTCAATGAACAATACGTGTCACTGTCTCTGATAAGTGTAGGCAGACTGTTCCATCTTTCATCAGCTGTGTTTTGCTGTTTACAAATGTATATATATTGGAGTCCCATGACCTTATGTTAGGCCGCTCACAGCGATGAAACCACAGATGTTATGACCCAACTCTGCAGCTGTGTGCGGCTCTTTAACCTCTTTTCAATGCAGCGCTGTCGTTCACCAGCCCACGTGTTGACTGTCGTCAGTTAGCGGTTAGCTGGGGACGGTAGCTGCACATTTAGCAGCTAAAGAGACGGATATTCCACTGAATACTTGACTAAAATTGATTGACGTGCACATTTACATTTGTGTGCCAACACGTTAGCTACAGTGTTGCCAGATCGGCCTGGTTTCAGCCACATTGGACTACTTTTCATTAAGTTGGGCTGGTAGATGAAATTCATGCTGCTTTGGTCAACATTTGAAAAAAAAATTATGCTCAAAAACACAAATATAGAACTCATTATTGACTTATTTAATATGATTATTGTATTATATTGTCGTTAGGTATAATGGAGGAGCTACTTTGACATAGAAATGGCAGTTTTGTGTAGTTGTCTGACTGGGTTTTGATAGCTTATTTATTTGGTTATTTCATGCAGACATGAAGATTTGTGTGCTAATATTGTGTTTTCTGTAATGTTTTTTACGGTTTTACACCGCTTTGTGGCAAGGTTATGATTTTGGCTTCTTTATTTATTGAAGTGTTCGGGTTTTAAGTTGTGATTGAGCTGGAAACATTGGTTGTGTAGCTGTCAGCTTGTTTTGGGGCAATTCTGCCCCAAGTGGTAAAAATCAATGAATGCAGGTGTGACATAGCTCTTTATCAACGTTTAATACATTTAAATAATTATTTTTAAATATAATTTATTTAAAATGTCACTCACCAGCTGTTTTTGTAGTGAAATAACATTGAAAGTGTCAAAAAAAGAGTTGAGGACATTCATTCTAACAGGACAAACTGTGTCTTCTCTCCAGTTCCCGCCACTCCTGAGATCCAGGTGTCCGAGTGCCAGGTGTGCGACAACACGGTGACGGTGGTCTGGACCTTACCGGAGCCCGACAGCAAGATAGACCACTACATCGTGGAGCACCGCCGCACCAACCACGAGGGGCCGCCGCGCATCCGGGAGGATTACCCCTGGATGGTGCTGGAGGGGATACGGGAGATGGAGCACACACTCACCGGTAGGACGGAGGGGTGTGGGGGGGTGTGTGTGTGTGTGTGTGTGTGTTGTCTGGACTGGACTCATAACGGGACGCTTTTTACTCTCTTTAGGTCTCCGCTTTGACACCCGGTACATCACGTTCAGGGTGAAAGCGTGTAACAAGGCCGTGGCAGGAGAGTTCTCTGAGCCGGTCACGCTAGAAACACACGGTGAGAAAACACAAACTAGGTTTTATTGTTTTATTTATTTATTGTAACTGCAGGAGATTTGTGTGTGTGTGAGTGGGAGAGAGTGCGCCTGAGCTATGGGAAAGCATAGAAAAGGAAATAAGTAAATAAATAAATGTAATAAATGATATTATATAATACCCTATATAATTATCCACTTATTATATACTACTAATAACACTTAACTATAACAATAACATAATAATAATAATAATAATAATAATAATAGCAATAACAATGAGTCAGAGGGTGTGCCGCCCCGTTCACTGGAAGCGAAGCAGAACAGGTTTTTTTAAGAGGTGGTTGAGTTTCATTGTTGTTGTTGGTTGTTCTTTTTACTAATTGGTCCAGTTTTAGGGAGCTTATGTTTATTTTTTTCTGCTGCATCTGCGGTGTCTTTGTTGATCGAAGTGTGAATATTGGATTCTCGCTCATTTTCCGTTTCGCAGCCTTCACCTTCAAGCTGGACGCCGCTTCGTGCCACCAGAACCTGAAGGTGGAGGACTTGAGCGTGGAGTGGGACAGCAGTGGAGGAGGAAAGATTCAGGACATCCGCAAGGAGAAGACGCGAACCAACTCCCCGATGCACTCCCCAGCCAGGTGAGGCATCTAAAAACAACTCACACGGCCATGTGGTCATGTGCTTCCTGTCATTAAGAACACATCTATAAAAAAAACGTCTGTCTCATCAGGTCGGCCCTGATGTCACCTAAGAGAGCGCCGAGCGCCCGGCCCGGCAGAGACAGATTTACAGCAGAGTCCTACACCGTGCTGGGTGAGAGTGCACACTGTAAACACTGTAAACAGACAACAAGCATGCACTTCTACAACTCAAAGGGTTAAAGCACACCAGACTAGCTACCCAGGTAACCTAGTTAGCTCGCCTGTCGGGCTTCCTAGACGTTTGTTACGCTCCGGAAAAGGTAGGAAGAAAAATAAAATGTGCGTTCATAATATTTATCCACATTTAAAGGAAGCGTGTGTAGGGTTTAGTGGCATCTAGTGGTGAGGTTGAGCTCACGCCTCCCTTTTCAAGCGTGTCTGAGAACTCCAGTGGCCTTCAGGTAACGTAGAAAAAACGCAAAAGCCTCCCTCTCTAGAGCCAGTGTTTGTGTTTGGTTTGTCCGCTCTGGGCTACTGTAGAAACACGGCGGCGGTGAAGAGGACCCGCTCCCTCTGTAGATACGAAGGGGCTCATTCTAAGCTGACGAAAAACAAAACGGTCGTCAGTTTCAGGTGATAATACACACATTTTATTATAGTTACGACTATTATATTCCACCTGTGCTACTAAATCCCCACAAATCTACACACTGGCCCTTTTTAAATTAAACTCTACCCACTTTGCGCCCTTATTTCGACGCTCCTTATTCCTTTTTAAATGTTGTTCTTACGTTCCAAACACAAGTCATGAATTTAATTGGACGTTTCCATGGATGTACAAATAAAACACGATACTGCGTTAAAGGTGGGGCCTGGTTCATTCTTATGAAAGTTACTCATGATTTACAAGAAAATCTACGGGGAGGGGAGCGGGATTCCTCTTCCTGTGTGTCTCTTTCCAACGAAAAACATTTTTAAACCACACCTCTCAATCTACAAGCGTTGACAAACGAATGATCTGGGCTTGTGCGTCGTGACAGCCGACACGATGATCGACGCCGGCCAGCAGTACTGGGAGGTGCGGTTCGACAAGGAGAGCAAGGCCTTCGCTGTGGGCGTGGCCTTAAGGAGCCTCGGGCGGTTCGACCAGCTGGGGAAAAGCAGCGCCTCCTGGTGCATCCACCTGAACAACTGGCTGCAGCAGAGCCTCACGGCGAAGCACAACAACAAGGCTCGAGCGCTGGAGTGTGCCATCCCCAACAGCATCGGGGTCTACGTCCACTACGACGAAGGTACCCACAAACACAGCCCCCAGTAAATGAACTCTTTGTGGTTCGCCATTTATGTCAAAGACATGAGACAAAACAAAACATGTTGCAAATGATCCGCTTTTTATTTTGTGGTCTATATTCTATATTTTGCAAATTATCGGGTTGGTGAGTCTGTGTAAAATAGCACTTTTTCATATTTTCTTTGTGCTAAAACAAGAAGTCAGGAGTTATTGTAAGTGATTCATTGTTCCATTGAGCAAAAATGTCAAACCAATCTTCAAAGATTTTATTTATTCATCCAGTTTTATTTCAACAGGTAAGTCTCTTTGAGTTTAGAAACTTCTTTTGAATGAAAGACAAGATGGCAGCACAAACAAATTGCAGACAAAGCAGTGTTAAATTAGTCCACAGACGAAGCATGACTAAAAACAGATTTAACTGCTGCTTTGCTGTGTTTTTATATCATTTAAAATGAAACATCTTTGGCTTTTGGACTGTTTCACTCGCCAACAATGAACATGCTAGTTTTAGCCCTACTTTATTTTACAAATATGTACGTCTTCATTCTCTGCAGGTACCCTTTCCTTCTACAACTCCAAAACTAAACAGCTGATGCACACCTTCAAAACCAAGTTCCAGCAGCCAGTTATACCAGCTTTCATGGTGAGAGAAGTTCCTTATCTAAAGGAATGCTCTATTGTTCCCTTTGACCTTTTGTGTTGTTTTTAACTGCCTGTTGACGTGCTGCCCCCCCCCCCCCCCCCCCCCCTGCAGGTGTGGAACGGTAGTTTTTCCGTAGTGACGGGCCTGCAGGTTCCCAGCGCCGTGCAGAGCGGCCAGAGGAAGAACAGCGGCACCAGCAGTTCCAACGCCAGCCTCACCTAGCGCCGGCCGGACGTCTCCGACCACATCCACGCCTCCGCCACAGCCTCCGCTCCGGCTGCGAAGTCCAAGCCATATCATATCAAAGAGTTACATCGCTGATGTTTGATGATTGATTGATGGTTCAGCCTTTTCCAGTCTCTGTGTTGCGTCAACGTTGCTTCTGGGAAACGAGTGAGTCATCAGTGACAGAACCTCTTCAGATGTTTTGACTCTGGCTGACTGTCGGAGACACTTTAGCTGATAGTCTTACTAGTTTTTTTCCTCTCATGTCATTTAAGCACTGCCCCACTGCTGCTAGAGCAAAGACTTAGCGCTGGCCGCTGCCCTTCCTTCCTTCCTTCCTTCCTGCTTTCCTTCTTTCCTTCCTTCCTTGCCATCACCAAAACTGTCAGTCGTACTGTCAATGCAGACAGCTGCTGTCCTGTCTGCTCTCCCTGTGCCTTCCTTCTCATCTCCAAACTGAGCACCAACATGCTAGTTCTTTCACTGCAAAGCACCGTGGTGACACTTCCTGTGACGGCCATGTCTATAATGCATTGTAAACATACTTATAGCGCATCATAATCTGCTTATCGCACTGTGTGTGTGTATGTATGTGTATGTATGTATGTGTGTGTGTGTGTATGTATATATATATATATATATATATATATATATATATATATATATATATATATATATATATATATATATATATATATATATATATATATATATATATATATATATATATATATATATATATATATATATATATATATATATCACACAAGCATATACATATAAGTATTCATAAGGATTTATTACAATAATCAAAACACATAAAGCATTTTATAATAACCTATAAGGTCAAGTATCATACGATTTCATAATGCATTTTTCAAGGATAATTGTGTATTATATGTATTCCCCTAAATGTATTACATTATAATCTTTTAATCTTTTGTTTAAAAAAATTGCATTATAATGTAATTTTGAATTTAAGAAAAGTGAAAAGAAAATATTGAATCTATTCAAGAACAACACACAAAACGTAACATACATTTTTACTATTATAATTATCTTATTATAAGGGTACATAATATAGTAATACATTATAATATTGTATAATGCGTTAATACTGTTAGAATGATTCTAATTCTAATAATAAAGTTTTGTGTATTGATTTGTTTCACTTAAAGCAAACAATGACCACTTAGAGTTCATTATAATGACATAATAAGGTATTATAATCCATTCTAATTAAAATACACTATTTACTAAAATAATGCAATTATAACGTTTTAAAATACTTGACCTTATAAGTCATGATAAAATGCTTTAAAATGTGTTATAAATCATTATTAATATTTATGAATGCTTCTAATTATACAGAGATATTACAGATCATAACGCTGTTTAAAATGCATTACAGACTTCGTCATAGTGTGTTCACGAAATGCCCTCCTATAATAAAAACGTGTCGTCCGTGTCATTATAACATAGCTTAGTGGTAATTATCACCCACTGAATCCGCTTCGACCAATCAGCCGACCTATTTAACCCAAATAACAATCTGCTCCTCGACGATGCTACTGAATAGAATGTAGTTCATTATATCAGGATATTTTTAAACTCTACTTCACAACGCACATTAGGGGCATTGTGTTTTAGTTCTTGCCACGGCATGCAGACCCAAAGGTGTTTTACTGCATTTCACTTTTTGTAGTCGGGTCTGAGGTTCCATTAGTTTTAAATCAGAGTTAAGTGCTGTTTTCTTTGGAAGCAGAAAGTTAGAAGGGAGCTTTTATCAGCTTTTATGTAGAGGAGTCGTCCGATAATAACTGTACTGTATTCATTCTATTCACCTGACTGCACCCCAATGCCTGTTGTGTATGTACAGTGTGTGTGTGTCTCTATACCCAATAACACTCCTTTATTTGCTGAATAGGAATCCCATTACGAGTCTCTAGTCCAAATATGACAAATAGCTAGCAAGTATCCTCAGCTAACACATTGTATTATGAGAGTTAGCCGGGTTTAGGGTCCACCTGGGTGGGAAACACAAGTGATAAAAGCTGATGTCATGAAGTCCTTAATTATGTAACAGTGTTGCTCCTTCTGTTTGCATCTCCTGAATAACTGCAGCCTGTAATCCAGCCGAGACGTATGCTGACTTTATTTTCACATGCCGACACAGTGTCACAGTTTTATTGTAAATACTTTTAATTTTTTCCACTATGATGCATCAGTCATTGAGGTAATAAAGGAGCGAGAGCACTTTGTTCTTGGATTTCTGCTTCAAAGAGTAATAAAACAAAGTAAGAAACACATTTCGACTTTTTTTTTTCTACAAAAAAAATCATGAAAACGGACTGATTTCCAACTGCTGCATGGCACATACTACAAGTTGCTTGTTCACATTTATATGATTTCATGTGAAAGAAGCAAGTGTTTTACTTTACTGAAAAGATAAATATATTTTATTAGAATACATTCACATACAATGGGTAAAGAAACCCCAAGCCTCTCTATATTCTTTTATTCTAAAGCTGCATCGATTAGTCGAAAATACATTTGAATAATCGATTAATTGTTCAAAGTATTTTCTTAATGCAAACAAATTGCAGAAAAATTGCAGAAAATGCTGTTTTCAGCCTCTCAAATATGGAGATTTCCTGCATTTCTCTTTTTTATTTGATATTATATACATATTAAAATATTTAAAGACTGGGGTGACAATTCTGACATCTGTAGACCAATCGATGAATCTATTAACCGAGAAAAGAAATCCGCAGATTAATAGATTGGTTGTTGGTTGCAGCTCTATTTCATTCACACTTATACAGTACTTACGTATAGAGAGGCAGTAATGTGGTTTACAATATATATATATAAATGAACTATGTAAAAATATGTACATTACAAAAGGTAAACAAAAACAACACTGCTGTAGAAAAATACATTGTGAAAAATGCATTGTAAAAAATGTCCTTCATTGTCAGTGATAAAAGTGCAAAATGTACAAGAGGAACTCGGGGAAGACGACGTGTTGCTGGAGGGGTTTCCAGCAGGAGAGGTCGCTCAGGACCGGGCCTTTAACTTGAGTTTCAGCTCCGATATCGTGGCGAGAGGAACTAGAGCACATCAGACAATAAGCTTTGTTATTACTGATATTAATGCTACATAAGAGAGAACGATGAATAAGGAGAACCAGCGTGGACTTACTCTGTCTCTGAGGGTCTGTGAAGGTCCTCGTCCTCTGATCCTGGCTGTTTGGGGGGGAGGAGGAGGAAGAGGAAGAGGAAGAGGAGGAGGAGGAGGAGGAGAAGGGGATCGAGCGGCGAGGAACAGGAACAGGAGCCGTAACAGGAGCCGTAACAGGAGCCGGAGCAGTAACAGGAGCCGGAGCCGTAACAGGAGGCATCATGGCTTTCTTTGGAGCTTTTTTCTCCGGTTCTGTGGAAGACACCAAAATGATTCACGGTCATAAAAAATGTTTATAAAAGAAAATGTTTCTGAGAAGTGAAAATAAAACTTACGTGGCAGTGCAGCAGCTGATAAATCCTCTGTCTCCTCCTCTTTCTTCTCCACTGTTTAAATAAACAGGTGTTAGTGAGCAATAACAATGGAGAGGAAAAATATGAAGTCACACCCGTTTATGTTTACGAGACGGAAATGTCAGCAGTGAAGACAGATTGATCGATGGGGTTTTACTCACGCTCGTCATTCAGATACACATACTCTTCTTCAGTTTGTGACGGTTGAGGGGTCAGTATTCTTGGAGCGACTGCAGAGCGAAACATGTAATTACAGTCATTACCAGCTGATATAATATACACAATAGGTGCTGACACTAATCCTAAACCCCAAGCTACAGTAGAAGAATAGACACTTGTTGTATAAGTTGTACAGTACGCTATGTTCTGTACATCAAAAGTTAGCGTGGCGATAGAACGGCCTTATGTCAATATTCACCCGTTCACACACACACATTCATACACTGCTGTATGCATGGTGCCACTTCATCGGGCTCATTTACACACGCTCACACGGGAGCAATTTGGGGTTTGCCCAAGGACATTTAATGCTAATTAGCATTAGCTAGTTAGCATGCTGACACACTCAACCACGGTGGTATTAAACACATTAAAACATTCCACCTGCAAAATGTCAATATATGTTAACATTGTCATTGTCACAGAGCCGCTAGCATGGCATAGCATCCTCACTAGATTAGTGGTTCTGATTCAATAATGTCTCCCCAACCGGGGGAAAACATTTTGGGTAAAAAAAAAAGGGGGGGTTGTTGTGGCCACTGCCAGTTTACGTCAGTTAGCAAAAAATTGACATTAATAACAGTTTTTATTGAACTTGTTATCGTATTACTTTAGGAATTATACGTGACGTAACCCCTGCAGTTCTCCAGAGAATCCACTAGTGATGCTATCGCCCAAATTTGAGAAACACTGCACTAGATGAGCCAAAAGAAATCCACACCCAGAACGCAAATGTAACTTGAAGAGGGGGTCAAGCCGTTTTAAGGGGTCATAAAAGTCGGAAACCACTGATAAGTATTGTTAATATGTACTTGAGTTACAAAGTCCGTAGCGTAGAGGAATTTCTAGCTGCTGCACAAAGGCTGTAAAACAACAACCCGTGAGTGATTGGCGGGCGTGGGCAACACAACGCTACCAGACCTGCTCCGCAGAACATCGGTCTTATCTCTTATTAGAGAATTAACCACTTACGATTTTCCAGAAAGTACTAATGTAATAGGTTTGACATATAAAACATAAGATTACACCTTATATGTACTAGTTATAATTGCTGTGAAATTACTTAACGTGTTGGAGTAACTCCAAGATTAGTTGCTCAGGTGGAATTTTCCAGCTGCGTCAAATGGCCTCAGCAAACAGGCGTGGCCGACGGTGCAAAACACTTTAGTGGCCGTTCATGTGCTTTTGTATTAAAAAAGGGGACACGGTACCTTTTTTGGGGGGTGGACTTGGGGGGGCGAGGCTCGTCGTGGCCTCCTGAACGCTCCTCTCGCCGTTTTCAAAATCTCTCCGAATAAAAGCTGTGGAGAAATAAAAAGAATTTGTTATTAATTAGTCGTGTGTGTGTATACTTTTTGGGTCAATGTATGCGGAATAATAATTTCACTTAATTAAGCTTAAAGGGTGACCTTACATTCAAAGTGAGGGAGCTAAAGGAAAGCAAAAACTGAATGAAAGAGTAAAGTGAGATGTTTTTTTGTACGTACAGATGTTTCTCGCATAGGGTTGCTCGGTGATGAGAGGAGTCAGAAATCCGTCAGTTTTTTCCACTAAATAAGAGATGACATCGTGTAGCGTGGCACAAAGGACCTGCAAGGACAACAACTGTTCTTTAACATCTCGGGAACAATAAAATACATGCAGGGACATGAAATAGGACACGTACGAAGAGACTTAACACTTAGTTTAATTACTGATCACGTGTCATTAATATAATAAGAAGGAATCTGGAACTAGGTCAGCTGCATGGACAAAATACCGCACACACACACACACACAAACAAACACACACTGCATGCATGCCCCACTTTATGCCTGCAGTTTAATATAATTATCAGAGGTGACTCAAGCCACTGGCAGCTAAATAAAAGTCACATCCAGCACGTCCACAAGCACAGAAGAAATCTGAGGTGACATCATAATTGCCACCTCTGTGTTTACGGGTAATCTTCTAAGAAGATCACATGCTTCACGTTTTTGGAAATTCACTTCAACCTCTGAGCTGAACTCCAGCTATGAAGTGCAACTGGTTCTCTCACACGTGCTGTTGTTCGAGTCTCAAGTTGCGTGCAGGAAACAGCTTATTTACAAAAGAATAGATAACACAGCTGATTTTATCAGCCAGGAAAAAGACAGTTTCAGTTTTCTTGTCTCCGGTATTATCCAAGGACAACAAAGGATTCCTCGTTCCAGTACAAAGTGCATGAAAGTGTTTTTTTAAATACTCACAGGATTGTCCACATCAAGGAGGAAGCCCCTGTTGTGTTTAGGAGTCACAAGGTAGTGTCTGATTAGAGAGCTGAAGGAGAAAGAGAGAGGGAGTCAATTAAAACACAAATGAGATCAAACAGACGACAAAATGCAAGAACAACGTGTGCAAAGAGGAGTCAGATTCAGTGTCATTATACCATTAACATTCTCCGTTTTTGTATGTACGGCTATGTAATAGATCTATGTGGGAGTGTGTTTGTATGTGTGCGTGTGTGTGTGTACCCTTCAAGGTCCTGTCTGGTGGTGATAGCGAAGGAGTTTCCGTTACTCCCGGGTCTCATCAGCAGGTTTCCTCTCTTGGTCTCTCTCTCCAGCATCAGCTCGGCCTCCAGACGGGACACGTTGTGGAAACAGCTGCAGAGGCGCAAGAAAACACAGAAGACGTTAAAAAAGTGACCCCACACACAGCGTTTGTAGAGAGGAAACCGTGTGAATTAAAATCCACAAAATCTTGTAGAGTTGAGTCTCATAATGCTGCGTTTATTTTACATAAATAAATGTGGTTTTAGAAGGAAAAGAAACTAAATATGAAGATGCCCATTTTTCCTTGCACACGTAACACAACAATATGCTAAATTGTGTCTGCTTTGTATCCACAAAGACTTGAGGAGGCAAACACCGAAATACTCAAGAGCTCTGCTTCAAAATGCTCCTCGCAAATATCACTTTTTAGTTTCACGGTATAGCAGCCCTTTCTATTGGCCCCAATAAAAACGACAATTCTTTGGCCATTTTTACAAGTGAAAAATAATGCAAGCATCCGGCCCCGGGATTTCGGATCCGCTCCAAAACTCAATGGGAACCTCCTCGGCCCACCATGTGTGTCTATGGGCCGAAGTTTCTTAATCCTGCGGACAAACAGACAGACGAACCAAACGGATAACACAGAGGTAATAACCCAAACTTCACCCGTGCAATGAGGGTCAATACGTTCACGCCTGGTTGGTACTCACGCTGGTCTGTCCCCCTGGAGGCTGTCGGGAGCACTGCTGCTGGTGACGGCAGATGAGGGGACAAAATGAATTCTTAGTTTTTCCTTCTCCACCGTCTCTTTGAGCATGTGGATCTGGCCCGGGAGCAGGGTGAGGCTGACAGGAACTGAAAGCTGCAGAGAGACAGTTTCTGCTTTAATTTATGAATGGAGGGCCTGTTGTTACAGACCAACATCATGAGGATTGTTCTTTGTTCTTCCTTTAAAGTGAGCAGAGGGTAAAACCCCACTGACCTCGGCCACAGAGCGGATGTATCCCTTCCACAGCTCTCGGGCCTCTGCGTTAGGAGCCTGCAGACACAACGGAGGAGAGAAAAGAAAAAGGGTGAAAATTAGGAACAACTCTAACAAACAAAGCGGATGATTTTACATGTTTTCTGCATATTCCCTCACAGTGAATTTGATGTTTCCATCTTTCAGCTGGAGACAGAGTCTGGCTGCATCCAAGTTACGATCCTGGCTGCTGTCATTCGTTATTGACACGAATCCCTCGAGATCCACCTTCTCGACGTACTGATGAAACACACAAAAAGGGACATATGATTACAGAGTGTTTTTGATTTGTTTCATGAATAATCATCCAAAACGATGGCTTTTAATAAGTCAAATGTCTGTGATGACTCACGTCAGTGTCTCTCTTCTCGTTGAAGAAGAACAGCGTGTTTCCACACAGGCAGGTCCACAGCTTCAGAGATGTCTGCACACAAATACACACAGAGAAAGACACACTAAGTAAAAGATACAAGTAACATATACAGATGTGGAGAAGAAGATCAACAGTACAAGACGCTATCCATATCAAAGAACATTAATTCAATGTGGCTTCATTTATTGTAAATTTAAAAAACTGTGTGTGTGTGTGTGTGTGTGTGTGTGTGTGTGTGTGTGTGTGTGTGTGTGTGTGTGTGTGTGTGTGTGTGTGTGTGTGCGCGTGTGTGGGTACATATTGGGCAAAAAGATATGCCTTGTTCCTTCTACTTCTTTCATTTTGAGAGGTCATAAAACTTAGTTTTTTTGTCCAAAATAAACATTAATTTTTTATTTTTTATTTTTGTATTTTAGGAGAAAGTGCCTCTCTGTCGAGCAGCGACCACATATTCTGTTTTTAATTTTGTGTGTCTTTCTATTCTATTTGGATTCCTAGTTCATGGCCACTAAACCTGTACTTTGAGTGAGATATTCTGCAAAGTCATAATATCGTTCTTACGGCCAGGTAAGCTTTTGGTTTCTTCCTTCCACTCTTCTGTGTATTTTTTCATTACATTGTGTTATAATTAGTTTATTACTCATAATGATTTGTGTTAAACAGAATGCAAAGGAAAAGGAAGAAGAAGAAGAAGAAGAAGAAGAAGAAGAAGAAGAAGAAGAAGAAGAAGAAGAAGAAGAAGAAGAAGAAGAAGAAGAAGAAGAAGAAGAAGTGAAACGCTTTCTACACAACAAGGAAATAAGAGCTGCAGTCTGTGACATTCCTAATGACATTATTAATGAGTCAGAAACAGAAACCAGTGTGTAATAATAATAAACAACGTTTGGTGTTTCGGTTGGTTGGACCTGATGGGAAATCTGCGTCACCGGATTGATTGGTTGTGAGTATAGTGGATGAATCAGATGTTATGGTCACGAATATCTGTTTCAGGTCAAAAGACGCCGCGTCAAATAACTAGAATACAAAGTACTGAACTGTAAAAGTTGGACTCTGCTGTAACTGGGTGTTTCCTGAGTAAAAACATGTATGTGCTCTCAATAAAGTCCACAGCGCTCTCTTATCAGTAAGGGCTTGGCAGAAGAACACACACACGACACATGATTCACTTTTTGCCTAAACCTGTTGTGCCGGTTGACGTCTTAACTGTAATCTGACGGCACAATGAGCTGAACAGCAGTCAGACCTGTTGGTCCACACAATGGGCCCTTTTCCACAGCAGAAACTCCCACGTGCCAGAGGGAATACTGGTGTGATTTGATCAAATGAATGACGGCCCCGTTCTATTTAGTGTGTCCCGACCTTTCCAGGAAACAAGCGTGCATGAATATAACACATACCCTGCAAAGATCTGTCAAAGTGGCTGCTGTGAAAAGGCAGAAACTAAACACAGAAACCATATGATGACAGGTGGCTCCGCCCACAGAAAACAACCCTCAAACTGGTTTCCCCTGCTGCTGTGTGTTTACAGACCACCGCAGTGGTGTCTTAAAGGGGCTAATGAAGTATTAAGTATTATAGTTCCTATAGTTTAAGTAAAGTAGAGCTCCTCCTTTGCACACAAACAAACAGGTGACTTTGGGTGACAGGTGTTGAGAGGCTCTGACATTTAGATCGAATCAAAGTTGAAGTTTCCTGGCATCATCTGCACATTGTTGAGATGCCAGGTATTCACCTTTGTCTCCCTCCAAAAAGGGGGGGAGGATGTGTACATCACTTTAACACTGCAGCTGTATATGTATATATATATATATATATATATATATATATATATATATATATATATATATATATATATATATTCCAGTTTAATTAAACTGCTCACAATAAAGTCTGTGGATTATCTTGATTAACTGAGACATTATCTCCAAAACAATCTATGACAAATAGCACCACAAAATGTGTAAATTTGATAATGAGGTGAACTGTCCCTTTAATAAACATACACATCATATAGTATATAAAACACTGACATTGATAATTGTACTGCAAACTATTTTATTTGACTTTTAATACTAGGTACATCTTGATGATAATACGAAAATATTGTTTAGTCAAGTACGGTTTTGAATGAGGTACTTTTGAGTATTTATTCCACCGCTGCAGATGAACAAAACATACAAAAAGAAAAAGAAAAAGAAGCGTATGTGTGTGTTCCACAAACAGACAAGAGTGCGTCTCAAGGATTTCGCACCAAATACACCTGTTCTGTCGTACATACCTTATCTCTGAACGACCTCTTCTCCAGGTAGCCCTCGTAGTAGCAGGCGGGCAGCTGGCTCCTCTGTCGCGCGGTCAGCTTCACCATCTTGATGCTCGATGTCTACGACGCATAAAACAAAAGCTTACAAACAGATGCGACCGAGACGCTGTCATGGATTTATCTTCACCTGCGCGGCGAAGCTCTCTTGTTTATGAAAGTGAGGAGGGAACCTGAGCGCCCGCGTCCTCGCCGCTGATTGGCCAATGCGTGTGGGCGAGTGGGCGGGTGTTTCTAGAGAAATATATCCGCAGGTGAGGCAGCCTCTGACGTGTTTTGTCAAGGATGGAAATCACCTGCCTTTGACCCACTGACACCAAACATTTTATAAATGAATGAGAGATTTGATCTCAGGGTACAGTTGTCAATCTCACCAACTTTTGAATACAGTGGAAACATTTGACTGGTTTCCATACATTGGAATCTGACCAGAACGTGATGTTATATTTAATGTGATAATTAATAATAATGAAATGCTCATACGGCAGGTGAGGATCTTTGGCCCACTGATGCTGATTTACTTATATTTAACTTGCAAGCGGTGGTGGAAGTAGTACTGAGTTTCATTCTCATTCTCACTTTATCGCAGATGGAAATATTGTTATTCTTACATATATATACGTGGCTCCCTCTGTTGGAGGAATTGGTTCTGGTTTTATGAACTATTGATACTAAAATACATCCACTGTTAGTTTACGCCTTACTTTAAAACTAATGCAGTCTAATACAACAGTCCTGCAATAAATCATACTTCAGTGAAGGTTATAATGTCTCTCTTTTATTAAAACTTTTCAAATTGTGCTGCTGTTGAACTGAATTATTGTTCATTTTTATCATTATTACTATTTTTGTCATCATCATTATTGTTGTTGTTGTTATTGTTGTTGCTATTATTAGGACATTATGTCTCCGCCGCTTGTGTCCGATGCGCCCTGTAATTAAACTCGGCTTCTCTGTAATGTTCTCGGTAATTAATATGTAACCTACTTTATGACGCTCCTAATTTGTCCTGTACCTGTGACTGGGCACCACGCCGGTAACTCACGTGACCGTGCTCCACGCCTGTAAGTCACGTGACGGTGCGGCGTTGACGCGACTCTCCCTCGCAACGGCTCTGCTCTCCTCATCTTGGCGCAGCGCAGGGGAGATATCATTTTCCCAGTCTCAACGTCTCCCCCGCGATCTCGGAAAGCTGCTCACGCATCAGAACGATGGGGAACAGAGACGACGAGTACGATTTCTTGTTCAAAGGTGAGCGGAACTGAAACCGCCGGGCAGACCGTCTGTTTCCGTCCGTTTTGGTCCGTTTTAACGTCCGTTGGGTGGTGGAAGCTAACGGGAGCTAGCTTACACCGCTCAGTGCCCGTCGCTTCTAACTGAACCTCACGTTTCACTCGTTTGGCTTCACGTGTGTCGTCGGGTTTTTATCTGTGTCAGTGTGCGTTGCAAATAATATGTGTTGCTTTTTTAGGGTTGTTTTAATACAGAAAGCCCCCCCGTTAGACCCCCGCTAGCTGACGTCACTGCTAGCTGCTCTGACGGGCGGAGCTGCTGCTTCAGTTCTTCTGCTTTGTCGTCATCGAGGAGGATAACATGTCCTCACCTTTACCTTTATGACCACACTTAAAGCACCAAGAGTTCCCTTTTGAGGTGTGTGTGTGTGTGTGTGTGTGTGTGTGTGTGTGTGTGTGTGTGTGTGTGTGTGTGTGTTCCCCCCCAAACACCTTTGCTTGAAGGTTAAGAGCATATTTCCACACCTTTTTTTTTTTTTTTTTTTTTTAATACAATGTGACCTGGCTGAGTCACATTGTTCTTTTACACCTTGGAGTTTCCTGATAACATGTGTTGACTTCCCTTTTGTTCTATGTTAAGTCAATTAACAGAGAACACGTCATGCATACATCTAAGAAATTGGATTAGAAGCTATGGCATGTTTTATAAAAAAAGCACACAAAAATATGATATTACAAAATCTGCATAGGAACTAAATATAAAAGTGCACTCACGACCACTGCTGTATTGTGTGATTGAATGAATAGCAGAGCACAGCATCCAAGATATGATAAAAAAATCCAACAGGGCCCGTTAAAGGTAGTTATTGAGGTCACTGGCGGCGGTTACTGGCAGTATAACACGGGTCATAAAAGAAGTTTTGATAAAGTACGAGTCACCGCAACCACTAGCGGTCCTTGGGGCGGGCAGCCATAACTGTCAACCCCAAAATATTATGTAGTTTGCTGCCGCAGAATATGAGATTAGCTGTGGACGGACACAGAGGTGCACACACACACACATTTTCCTGGATGAGGAACATCTTGTTGTTGTGTTGAAGCTCTCCTCCGCAACATAAATCACATGATGGCGCTTAACTGAGTTATGTGTTGGAAGATCCTGCTCTGGGACTGATTCACAAGCTTCAGTTACATTAAAGTCCTGCAGTTAACTGGAGAGCGAGTGGTTTGTAATTGTGCGCCAAATCATCGGCTGAAGTCTTATTAACTAGAGTTAATGCTGAAGGAGTTTACTTTATCACATCTGTCTGGTAAGTATAGTATTTAAGTACAGTCGTAGCTGGAAAAGATATACTGATGACTCAGGAACAAAAAGACGGGGACAGAGGCCTCGAGAAACTGTTGAGTCAGATTTCCCAAAGAGCCGTTTTCTTTTTTTTTTTGTTCTTCCTGCATGACTGTCGGGGTCAAAGTCTGGAAAGGTTTTCTCCACAGAAAAAGGAAAGCAGTAAAACATGTCAGCACTTTCTCTACGCCTGAATGTGGCTGAAAGATAACCAGACTGTACATCCTTCTAATGACGGCTGTTCGTGTTAACTGTCATCATCGGTAATGTCTGTAATTATTGTCTGGTACATTAGTCCCTTAATGTGCTTTGTCATTTATTAATGAAGGTTTATAAATTGAGGTTAAACTGGGCGGAATAAAATGTGGTCAAACCGGATCCACGGATCACTATGTCCCAAACGCACTGTTAGAATCTGACGACCAAAGCTGTTTATTTTATTTTCCTGCAACCTGTTTGGAGCGAGGAAAAAAAGAATAAAAAGCTGAGGATATTTAATTGAATAAATAAATGATTAACTAATAACAATAATGGCACAGTGGCTGGTCACATCCTCTGCCTCTACTTCCCGTACATTACGTTTATAACTTGATGGCAGACCAAAATAAGCCGTTGTGGTTGTTGTTGTGTGCTCAGCTCTCTGCAGGATGGTGTCAACCAAAGATTGTTTGTGAGGCAAGAGAAGCTTCACTCCGTAACATCGCTGTACAAACTGTGTTTTTGTCCCAAAAACTCCAACCGAGTCACATTATGTAGTTAAACTTTAGTCTCTGTCATATCAATAGTTTAATCTAATTAATTTTATAGGTTTGAACCAGGATTTTCAGTATTTAGCTCAATTTAAAAGATCAAGGGGTATCTGTAATGTATACCAATATTGCCTAAATAGCTGGTTCACTGTTGTTGGCATTTTAAATCTGTTTATTCATCACTCCGGATGAAGTGCATCAGTTATGGAGCCCTGATGGGAGTTTACATTTGTCTTGTTTTGTTTCCAGTCGTACTCATCGGAGACTCCGGAGTGGGGAAGAGTAACCTGCTGTCGCGTTTCACGAGGAATGAGTTCAACCTGGAGAGCAAGAGCACCATCGGGGTGGAGTTTGCCACCCGCAGCATCCAGGTGGACGGCAAGACGATAAAGGCTCAGATTTGGGACACGGCTGGACAGGAACGCTACAGAGCGATCACCTCGGCGTGAGTGTTTTCTCTCTCTCTGTGTGTGACCGAGTGTGTGTGTGTGTTGACGGTATAGTCGCTGCATCCATTTGGTTCATTCTCTCTCCAGGTATTACCGGGGGGCCGTTGGAGCGCTCCTGGTTTACGACATCGCCAAGCACCTGACGTACGAGAACATCGAGCGCTGGCTGAAGGAGCTGAGGGACCACGCCGACAACAACATCGTCATCATGCAGGTCGGAAACAAGAGCGACCTCCGCCACCTCAGGGCCGTGCCCACCGACGAGGCTCGAGCCTTCGCAGGTAAAACGCCGAGCGCCCGCGGAGAGGAAACACTCCAGTCCCGCTCTAAAATACTTAACGTTTATCTTTCTTCTCTCCTCCCCACATTTAGAAAAGAACAGCATCTCATTTATTGAGACGTCAGCGCTGGACTCCACAAATGTAGAAGAGGCATTCAAGAACATTTTAACAGGTAGGAAAAGCAAGACTCGTTGCTGTATCTCATGTGATGTACTCAGATCTCAGAAGCCTCTGAAATAAATGGTCAACACTTATAACGAGGAATTATCTGACATTTGAATTACAGTAAAAACAATAATAAAAAAAAACTGCAAAAATTTCACTTTCTGAAAAATCGAATATGTAAGCCAGTGGCTCATAACCTTTTTTCAGTGAATTTTTTTTCCCAGCCACCAGTGCAAAGCATTTTGGGTTGAAAAAAAGGTGTAATACACAGCGCTATGCCATCAGTGTCTGATTTAATATAGAATATCTACAAATCTGTTGATGAACTTACACTTTTATTTGATTTCATATTTGTTTTTAGAGGATTTTTGAATGGATTTTAAATATATACGTACCCCCTGGAGTGCCTTCACGTACCCCCATTTGAGAACCACTGATCTAAGCTGTACAGTTTTAATTTTCCTCCAACTGACCGTGTGCACACCAGTGCCACAGCTCACACAGATGGAACTATACAAAAAGGAGCTTAAAGAAATCCAGAGCATCACTCTGTGTCTCATGATTTCTCTGCAGAGATCTACCGCATCGTGTCTCAGAAGCAGATCGCGGACCGATCCGCTCACGACGAGTCTCCGGGCAACAACGTGGTGGACATAAGCGTCCCGCCGACCACCGACGGGCGGACGGGCAACAAGCTGCAGTGCTGCCAGACCGGCCTGTGACGCTCCACCTCCCGCCTCCCACATCCGCCTCGACATCACCTCACCTGTGCACTTTTTTTGTTCTGTTTGCTCACAGCCAACTACCGTTTTCATTCTTCTTTTTCCTGTTTCTTTCTACGTAGAATTCTGTTTTATATAGAACTTTTGAACTCACTCGTGCTCTTCTTCTTCTTCTTCTTCTTCGCTTTTTTTTTTATTTTTTTGCCGTGAATTAAAACTTCGAGAAGCCTTTATGTCACTCAGTCCACGGAGTCAATGTGAAGGTTCCTGCAATGCAAGAACAGGGCAGCAGCAGCCGCTGCTGTCTCGAT
Organism: Myoxocephalus aenaeus; assembly: GCA_038501785.1. NCBI lineage: Eukaryota > Metazoa > Chordata > Actinopteri > Perciformes > Cottidae > Myoxocephalus > Myoxocephalus aenaeus. The sequence goes on from JBAMJR010000034.1 coordinate 445,460, forward strand.
GGAGCCTGTGAAGTTGTAAGATGAACTGAAACTCTGCTTTTGGGAGGTTTTTGAAGAAAACATTTCAACGGTTGCCACTAGATGGCGCTGTGTAAATAAACTACAGGCAGTTACTCCGACCTGGCTGTGCAGTATTATGCGTTTTACAGCGTGGTTCCTCCAACTTTGTTCTGTCATCAGATAAGTTATCATGCCAAAAATGTCGTCATCATGTATTTATTGAAGAATATTTGGCTTAAGCTGTCATTGTTTTACTTTAAATTTGAAAAACTGTATAAATTTCCAATAAAACTCTTGACAAAAGTAAACTGTTGATTGAATTTTCTTACTGAAAATTGTTTTCTTTAATATTTTCTTTACGAAAATAAATGGCTATATTTATTTGGCGGCTGTAGTTAGTCAATTTTTATATCAAGGTTTTACCTGACATCAGTTAATATAATCATGAAATATTTTATGAAGTCATACAAAAAAATAACACAAAATAAGTTACCGTATTGTATGTCATAAAATTATATAAAACAGTCATAGTAAAGTATATCATGAAGAAATTACACCAAAAGGCATTGCATGTCCAAAAATGTCATGAAAAGATTCATTAAGGTATGTCAAAAATTTAGAAAAATAACACCGCATAATGTCCAAAAATGTAATGGGGAAAAAAGTCATAGTATGTTTAAAATGTCAGAAAAAGTAGAAAAATATCCCGAAAACATCATAGTATCCATGTTAAGTCAAAGAATAGTATGTTGTTAATAGTAATTGTATCGTATATTGAAAAAAAATCAAAAAGTGGAAGTATAGATCGGTGAAAACTATTGTGGAAAAACATATAGGGAATAAAAATAACTCAAAACACATTCAAAACATTTTTGTATTTTTGTTCCTTCCTGGAGAGCAGAGAGTGACTGTTTGTTCACCAGCATATGGAATATTTTGAACTAGTGTTTTTGTAAATAAGCTGCTTATGTTTCCCCAAATGCAGTAGACGAGTCTCCACAGGAGCAAAACTGCAGCGTTTGTTTTCCTTCAGGATTAATGGAGGCGTGCATACAGCATACAGCTGTGGTCCAAAACAGACTTATAGTGATGACGTCTCATCCTTCTGAGAACTAAGAGGAGGATTTAAACGGCCGGATCGGAGCATCGATACTGTGACGGTGGAGCTAGAACACTCGCACCTTCATCTTTGTTTCATTTCCCCTCAGCCTCTCCGACTGGACCGGGCAAAAGAATAAAGCAAAAGTTATATTACTGGGGATACAGACAACATGGCAAATAAATAAATAAATAAATAAAAAGGTTTCAAGAGCAGAGAACAAACAAGGGGATCCTCGCTCCTACAATCTTGTAGGACATCGCAATTTCCATGGGAATCAACACAAAAAACAACAACAAATCACATGAATTCATGTCCATCCATAATTTATCATCACATTTTATTTGCTTCGCAAACAATTGTTGGCTGATTGCAGGTCCCAGGATTTCGGTGAAGACATCGTTCTTTTTTTTTTCCCCACAGCACACACCATAAACATTGTAGTATTTAAACATTGTAAATACTAAAGAATTGCAACATAAATTACAAATAATACATATCAACATACCCACCCTCCCTCCCAAAGAAAAAAAAAAGACATGTAGAAAGATTACAAAACATGTTAAGACAACGTAACACAACAGAAGTAACATTTACAGAGAAAGCAACGCTTTTAAATCCCTTTCTGGATTTGAACTGTGGTAACTGTGTGTATAAAAGTAAGTATTACATTCTGGTTAAATTGTAATACCACTGAAAAACTCTTTGGGGATATGATGCTCTGCAGGGAGCCACAGAAGTGTTGCATACTTTTGCTATAAAACGACCAGACATCTCCTGCATTGACCTACAAATTCAGTTGTTTGTTGAAAAAGTGCTCCTCTTCTCTCTCAGTGCCGCAACAGATCCCAACAATACTTTGTGTAAAGCCTCGTTCATGACAAACAGTAAACACACGGATGATCAAATGACTCATAAGCTTGGAACCTCCTCCCCCCCTCAGGGCGCATCACAGGGTATAATCCGTTGTTCTGAGATCAGTTAAAAACACAAACAAACGATTAAAACTGGGGCAGTATGTGGCCCCGCCCCCAGGAGATGAACGTACCGACGTGTTGACAAAAGGCCGTCACTCGTACGCCCGCTGGTTACTGGGAATGCCCCACTGTCACCAGTCAACCAGGTGGAGATGTGTCTAAAAGATGGCGGCGCAACACAACATCATGGTGTCCATTTCCCTGTCGTCCTCTGGAGAAAGAGGAGCCGCTAACCTGCTGTCTTTAACGTCAGTTACTGAACATTAATAAGAGCGCAGGAGGAAAAATGCCATTTTTCCATTGATGCTCTCTGACACAGCAGTTAAATTAAATATAGTTTGGTCAAGCCTGATTGTTATAAAGCAAATACTTATGTTTTTTATTTTTTTTAAATAAAAAGCATTAATAACGCAATTATGCATACGAAATGGATCCACGGCTTTACTCTACAATCGAGAGAAAGTTAACGCAAAAGCACACAGGAAGAACAAACCGTGACCAGGATGTTAATCAACATTAAATCGTTAATCAAAAGTACGCTCACTCACGAACAAAAAATATAAACGTTGTTCCGCTGAAGAGAGAAAATCCCAAAAGCCGATAATTGTGGAACTTAAGTTTAACCACAGAATGAATGTTGATCAACTCGTCGCGCTTTAGAGGAGTTTAAAGCCTCACTGCTTCGGATGCAACGTTTATATTTATTGCACACAACTGCAGTTATAAATGAAGCGCTTACACAGAGTAAGATCTGCACAATAATACTGAATACTTTAACACCTGCATCGTCACAAAAGTCAATGGGGTTCAATTAAAAATGTAATAATGTTGTTTTTTAACAATACGGTTGTTCTCAAGTTGTCGTCTTCAGGCTCACTTCCCCGTTAACGGACTCAATGTGTTCACATTGCGTCAGGTTAACCGTCTTTCCATAAACTAAAGCGAGATGGAATCTGGAAACCAGGTAAATACTGTGGTTTGTGTTTTCTGACATTATGAACGGCACCAAACTATTACTTACAACGCACGCTTCTCTCAAGACAACCAATACAGACCCAAATGAGTCTGGTCAGTAACATGAAAACATAATGAGGGCGAGTTTTCAGCCCCAAAAGAGACATCGACATCCATCGAATGGATTAAGAAAAGCATTCAAGTGGCTTCCTTGAAATAAAAAAAACAAAACAAAACAAAGCTAAAGTCAGATGAAGCCTTCGTGGCGCTCGCATTAAGCACTGAACACCGGAACAGGAAGCGTTTGTTTTGTTTTCCATCTCGATGAGACGATAACATTTGACCACGACTTGATGATTCATCCCGTTTCCCTGATTCCTAGTGTGATTATTATGGAAACCACACACAAGCACAGCAATGTGTGTAGTTTGAAAACAACTAAACTAAACAGAACCAAACAGCTGTGATTACAGACGTTACCAGGCAGTTAAAAAGGACTTTTCAGTACACATCAGCGCGAGCCGCCCACCAACACGCTTTGATGCGTTCTGTCGATCCACACGAGACCGACTTTAAGTGCTGACGATGCAAGAACCTCTACGAGGACACCGGGAAACCCTACTGCAGTAGGAATAGTACATCTCTTCATTCTTTAGTGGTACAACTTTTTGTTTTTAAAACCACAACAGAATTTGATAACACCACAAAAATAAAAAATAAATCTCCAAAATAAAATCAACAGTGCATGCATAACTGTGCTCGTCGGGCGAAGTCTCTTCATGTGCTGCGAAGACCTCCATGTCCACAGTGTTATATTGCACTCTTAACTCTGGCTTTACTAATCATAATAATAATAAAAGAAGTCCAATAGGCGTGTGCTAAAATGTAAGTTTCATCTCAAACAGCATTACTGGCATCTGGACTGCGATTAAATAATACAAAATAAAAAAATCCTTTACAGATTAATACGGGATCAGATAATAATTGCTTGAAAGAGCTCCTCGCCGGGTAGCGTTGTGCAGAGAATGCAAGGCCTGTGTGGGTAAGGGCGTGCCGGGGTACGACGCGGTTTACACACTTCCATCGCCGCCGCGGAACGCAGCCGCAGTCATGAAATAATAATTCAAACGTCTCACAGTCCACTAAACAAGTTAGTTTGGTCATTCTTTTTTCCCTTCTAGCTCACCTACGATGGCGAGGCTGTTCCCACGTCTCTGTAAAAGGTCTCTGCACGTCTCCATGTGCCGTTACGCTCCTCAGTGCCTCAACACTTACATGTGCTCATTTCTGCACCCGCAAGGGGACAGATTTATTTAAAAAAAAGTAATGTGAATTAAGTACTGATGGGGCAAAGACTTTCTTTTTGTAAAGGCTGGCTGGCAGGCGACATTCAGCCCCATGCACGTAACGGACAGCGTCCTCCTCGTCAACCGTCTCCAAGTCGGTCTCATACTATACTCTCGTTGGCCGACTTCTTCGTCAGTTTGGCGGAGAGCAAGGAATGCTGGGAAGAGTTAGACCCCTTGGCTTCGGGCATGAGCAGACGTACTTTCTGATTTGTTCGCCTCCACTCGGAGTACAGCTGACAGTGGTAGCGGAAAGACACCTGCACAGACAACCGGGTGAGAGAAGACGGGAGCAGGAGGTCAGCGATGAGTCACTTTTGAAGGCAAATTAGCTTCTTCTTTTTTTTTTTTTAAACGTGCATTACTATAGTGCTGCAGTCTGATTTGCATGTTTTTACCAGGGTCCACAGGACGTAGATGGTGAAGAGGGCGATGGTGAGCGCTATGAGGCCCACGGCCTGCAGCCAGCTGCCCAGCTGGAGATGGTCCTGAGCGCCCCTCAGGCACAGCCAGCCTGAAATGGCTGCCAGGGGCGTGATGAACAGGAAGCACACCATGTCACAGAACAGCGTCCTCTTCTCATTGCGAGGGCCGGGGTCCCGCAGCCACTGTGGAACAAGGAGGGGGGAGACAGAAGAAAAAAAACAGAGAGGAGGGAGAATATATTTAGACAGTGAGGCGAGGGAGAGGAGAGTCAACCGAGGAAAGGAAAAGATGCACAAAGAAGCAAGCGAGCTGAAAGATGAGGAGAACAAAAGCTACTTCTTCTTCTTCACATGACTATATACAGTCATTCACAAAACAGAAGCACAACCCATGTAGAGTACATTCATACAAGAAAAGACAAGCAGAAAGATGGATGCAGACGAGGCAAAGGGCATTGACCTTTGTTACCTCTGTGAGAGGCCTGGGTCGGCGCTCGGTGCTGAACTGCGTGTGGCAGAGCTCGCAGTAGCTGGTGTTGGAGGACGACAGCCACTTCTCCAGGCAGCTCTTGTGCACCGTGCCCAGGGTGCCGGTGCAGTCGCACGGAGACAGGAGAACCTCGCCGCCGCCTCCTTCGTGGCAAATACGGCAGATGGGTCCATCACTGAGACAGAAATCAAATAGATTACCAAAAAAAAAAAAAAAAGGAAACGGTTTAAAATGCAGTTATGAACAGACACATTTTAGGCAATTTCTGCAGGTGGAAGAGAAAGCGACGCATTTAACGTTTTCTTCCTTGTCGGGGGTTTGCCTGACAAATCGGCAGAACGCAGGTGTGACATACGGGGACATACCGAAATCATGCGAGGCTGTGATAAATACACAATTAAAAAGGTCTTACCTTTGCGTGCTCGTGGGTTTGAGAACGGACGAGAGCAACCGTCCATCTATGGCCGTCACCTGGGTGACGTAGAGCGCCTGACACACGTCGCCGCCCGCTTCCTCCACGCTCTTCCACACACCGGGGCTGGTGGCGCAGTCGCACAGAGAGCCGGGCAGGTGGCAGCAGCCCCCCGTCGTCATGGCCACGGTGGCCAAAACACTGGCCGTGGAGGTGGAGGACGAGGGTGAGAAGGGTCAGAGGACCGAGGGTTGAGTTTGCAGTAAGCGCGAACTCTGCTCTCCACGGGTTGGGAGTTGATAGTTTCTACAAGCAAATAAAGAGAGATTGAGCGTTAATAGCTTTTAGTAGCTTTACTTTAAAAAAAAAGGGCCAGCGTGGAGCATTGGGGGATCTTTTTGTCCCGCATTAGGGAGCAGGTCCTCTTCACCGAGTCTTTATAACATCACTGTGGTTCTCTGTCACGTAAAACCGCAAAACCTCAGTACAGCGAGCCGACGCCTGACTTCTGCTCCTAAAGAAGTGCCACTCTGGTAAGATGGCCTCTGAGCAAAGCAAAACGGCGTAGAAATTACACATTTTTTTATTTACATTTTGCTTGATATTGTCTGTTTGTTATCATGTCCAACCAAGTCTCGCTCTGAAATCTCTCAAGAGGGTTAGGCCTCATCCACATTGTCGAAATCAGCTAAATATTCGGGTTATTCTGCGCCAAGCACGGCACTTTTATCCAGTCATCCAATCACAATGGAGGAAGGGAAGCACAAATACTAGACACAAGTGCTGAACAACAATAGACGTGCATTGACGGTGCAGAATTGCCCGATACGATTACATTGCAGTCTGTTTAGTGGCTCAGCTGCAGCGCTGTCGTCCAATATTTGACTAATTAAAATCCGCATTAGTCACTTTGACACAAATACATGAGAAAATGGGGTCCAGGTGGAAAAAAAAATACCAGTTTCTCTTTAAGGCAGCATTACATCTAAATGTAACAATATCCTGTTCAAGATGAGTGACATTAAATATAGCATGAAAGCAATAATAGTCGTTCCCAGAAGTCCAATCATCAACAGTATTACAGTCTATTGAGGAAGTCCATTGAGGACTTCCTCAATAGAGTCTATCTTTAATTAAATTTAGCTCTATGTTCCGACAGCGCTCATCTGAGGGAGCGTCTTCCGTGTACAAACTAATTAATTTTCTGAGACGTGAAAGTACCTAAAGTTCTCTACGACGAGACTGTGTCATTTACAAGAAAGCTGTCGGTTTGGAGGAGGGCCAATTTGCCCACAACATCTGCTAATCCATTATAAAAGCGAGTGTGCTCGTCAGAGGCAGCGAGTGTGATGTGCAGCGGACTGATAAACAGCTGTCTCCCCTCAGATAACCCCGACTGGAGATAACCGGCACAGTGCAGTCATTCGTCTTGCCGTTTGGGAATTATCCCACAGTAGACAATAAATACAGTTATGAGTTATTACCTGATCCGAGCTATAAAACCAAAACGTTCGTCTGAGAAGTGTGTACTGTTGGTATTGAAGAAATGATGAGCTTCTCTGCTTTATTCCCGGTGTCAATGATGGCGAACAGCGACATCCAAGTGTGTCACTGAAGCCCACAAACATCTTATGACACAAGACGGAGTTCACATCCTGAGCCTGCACTTGATCCGCTTCGTACCAGACCGGCTGTTTACACCTCGGCATTACACCCAAACCAATAGAATAAATATATAATCCTATTTACTCGACACCGATGATGTTGTTGTGTTGTTTTAGGAGGTTTAAAAAGGGCAGATGGTGCAGACAGTCTTGTGTTAATTTGACAGGATTTTGTGTCTTTATTTTATCGCCTCATGAATAATACAAGAATTTACACTCAGCAATCATTTTAACGCAACGACATCTGATTTTATTAAATCCACAAAATATAAGACCTGCAATAATGATTGTGAAGGAAATAATGTTCTGTCTTTGTAGACACCGAGTCAAAGAAGTCAACTATACTGATTGGTTACTGTAATATTTCTGCTTTTTATTTATATTCTAGTCATATGCTTATTTTCTACAATTTTGACTGAGAACTTGCAATAATCTAATATACCCACAGTGAACAATTCTTGTCTTGTCTGTTATATTAAATATGCAGATCATAAAACTGTAGCGGTAACATTAGCGGTGTGTAACTAATCTCAAATATCATATAATCTTGCTAACATGGATTATTAAACCCCAAAATAAACAGAGACAGGAATGCAAAACCTGAACATAACATTATACAGGTTCCTGGTTAGATGACCTGATCTCTTGACCCATTCAAAAGCATTGGCAAACTGGTGTAGTATTACTGCTTGGTGTTATTATTTATGTATACGGATACAGCATGGGGGGAACGATTAAGAGGCACAATCCCTGACCCAGATAAACAAAAGGGAAGCCCCCCAAAATAAGTCAACATCTACAGTCAACTCTGATCAGTTGAAAACACATCAAATCATGTGATTTTTAAGCCTAATGCTTCAATTGTACATGTGATTTTGACTGTAAACTGATGCACTTTTAAATATACTGCATTTATCAGTTAATAGGTACAGATATATTATTCCATGATACATTTACTACTGATAAAATAAAGTAAGTTCCACTGTTAAAAGCTGATGTGACTGTTCTCACTGCATCCTGCCAGTAAAGCTATGACACAGACTTTTGTCTGGAACAGGATTGTTTAAAGTTCTGCATTTATCATGTGCACGACCACAACAGGGAAGCTGCAGTCGTAAATATGTACAAACACAAATAAATAAAGCTCACATAAGCAGAGAATCAAAACATAAAATAAGTGATAAAATATAACAAAGTAATATAAATTAGACCGCATTTGCAAATAAATAAACTGAATGTAAACAGTAGTGTAGTAAACGCATAATGATAAGTATAAACAGTGGTGGAAGAAGTACACGGATATTTTACTTCAGTAAAAGTAGCAATACCAGTCTTGCATTCAAAATATTTGTGTAAAAGCACAAAAGTATTCGCATTAAATAAACTTAAAGTATCAAAAGAAAAAGTACTCATTATGCAGAATGGTCCATTTCAGTAGAAATATATATTTTATCATTGGATTATAATCATTTTATGTTGCAGCTGGTACAGCTAATTTGAATTATTTAATATATTGCTGGGTAGTTTAATACACAACAGTAGTCACGTCATAATTTATTTGTTGATTGTATTTTCATTAATAATCAAAATATGCAAGAAACTAGTAACTTAAGTTCAGAGAAATGTAGCTACTGGTGTAAAGACTAAAATGTGATAAGAGTAGAAGTACACAGTAGCATAATAAGGAAATACACAAGTAAAGTACAACTACCTAAGTAGATGCACATTAATATACATTTAAACAAGATGTACACGGTCGTAAAACAGAAGGTAAAAGTACATAAAATATTATTATTATCATGTCAAAACAATTTACACATACACATACACATTATATATATATATATATATATATATATATATATATATATATATATATATATATATAAATGATCTGCGTGTAGCTAGCTTTACGTTACAGGGATATATTTCCGACACTAAAAGCATTTATCCAAGTTATTTCCATCTAAACCGGGTTTCATTGTCCAGTAAATGAACACTGTCAGTTGGTTACAGATGTTGTTAGCTTACAGCTGTCAGTAGCTAGCTAGCTGACCGTAAACACTAAATAAAGCTTAAAAATGTGAACTCACCCTGTCTTCTTCTTTAAAGTGTGTCACGAAGGAAGGCACGATATCCACGCGCTCCTCTCTGGTTTCATTTTATATTGTTTTAAAGCTGTGTGTGTGAATTAATAACACACTCGCGAGCTAATGATATGCTAACTCAGCGCTGTGCTAATAACTAAGCTAGCAGCTCTCAGACGACAACACACAGCTTCCGGTTACACCGAGCTTTAAATAAACCCTAGAGGCTCATCATCATCATCATCATCATCAGCTGTCTGTCTGCCTCTGCTGCGGTGGAGACGAGTGCAAAACACAAAGCGGACGAGTTCATATGGTTGAAATGGGATTGAGGATAACAACAGCTTGTTGCGGAGGGAGGGAGGGAGGGGAGGAAGAAAGGAGGAGGGAGGGAGAGAGAGAGAGGGAGGGAGAGGAAGGAAGGAGGGAGGAGAGAGGAGTGGAGGGAGGGAAAGGGAGGCTCACCGGAAAAAAAACATCTCACGCGCCAGAAGACAAAAACGGACCTGATCTAGGACTAAATTATTTACTTTTTTAAAGCCGTTTTCTCCTTGGAAAGAGCAGTTTGTAACGTTTGTTACATTTTTTTTTACAAATAACTAACAAAATAATTATTTTAAATTGCAAAATAATTACTCTTAGTGCTAGAGTTTTTATTTGGTAATCTAAAGATAAGAGCCTAAGGGGCAGGATTGTCTTTTATTAGTAGATTTTTTTCAAATGCTTTCTCTGCAACACTGTGCACTTTACATTTACCTGTATTTATTTTAAATGTATGCAAAGCACTTAAAGCTGCACGCCTTGTATGAAAAGGTGTTACACAAATACAAATAAAACACTATTAGGGTTTATTTTGAAACCTTTGACTCAAGCAGGGTGCATTTAATCTTTTCTAAATTACTGAAATGAAGAACATCTCTGATCCCAGCCTCATGGGACGGAGGAGAGGACGACCGACAACAAAGTGATAGCAGTCGTCGAGCTAAATTGGGTCAAGAAGGCCACAAGCGTTGTCTGCTCATTAAAAATGTAAAATAAATCCTGCGAATTTCCCCAGAAGTCTTTCAAAGACCGAATACGTAAAACTACATTTCATCCTGTGTGTTTTTCCAGCTGCAGCCTTTATGCTCTCTGCACAAACATTTCCTCCGACAGGATGAACAGTCAGTTGACACCTAAGTTGCTAAACAGTGTGTATGGAAAACAGCATTGCGGGTCAACTGAGTGAGTAATGTATCCAAAAATAAGTCTGTCTCCTACAACATACGGTCACGTGAGTTAAGTTTATTTAAGCTTCAGTATTTTCTGTGTAATTCAAATGAACAAAAACAAGTTTGCTGCCGTTACATTTTTTTTTTTTTTTAAGAAGAAATGTGAAGTATCATAATGCTTAAAATCAATAACGCATGAAAGCTTTTCTCCCAGATGAGTGAATAAGAGGCGTTTCAGCCAAGCACACAAACAATTTGCATTTCTGATTTTCAGTTCCATTTTTCCTTTCGAGTGAAAGTGAAAGTGTTACATACATACATACAGTATTTTATATTGGTTTATTTTCCATTTAAATGTTCTCAGATTACACACTTCCCTTTAACAGATGTCACACTCAAATGAAAACAAAAGGGTGATCGAGTACATGAGGAAAACACTGCTTAAAAAGACAAAGAACACCACATGTAGTGCTCTTTTTGTCTTTATAACCAACAGCGAAATGATGTTTGAGTTAAAAAATAATAATATGGTGATTTGTTCCACTGAAATGATTGGACATAAGTGCAAAAGAGATTTTCATTTTCCAGACAGTTTGTTAAAAGAAAGAGTTTGACCTCAGCCAAGTTTGATCCAGACTGATGCTATTAAATCACACAAATAATAAATCACACACACACAAACCACAATTTCTAACATTAATTTAGCTATTTAGCGTTACATTTAGCAAATAGCGTGGATTGGTTCGCCAAATACAGCAATGAAATGCAACTTTAGCAGCCTTGAACACGCTTAAATGAGAAAACTCCAAAACAGACAGGATTGCATCCGTATCCTTTGGTATCTCTGTGGCCGAAGACTAACACACACACACACACACGCACACACACACACACACGCACACACAAATAAAAATCACTTCATTTCTGTCACACTTGCCCATAATAAGTCAGCCAGTCCCAGCCAGCCAGTCTGGTCCCTGGCTCATGCTAATTTCATGCCACAGTGGGCACAGGAGCTCGAGGAGGGAAACTAAAATCAAAGAGGCAAATAGAAAATCCAGAGAGAGCAGAGGACACATCAATACTCCAGTGGTACCGTCTTCTCATCTCTTCTACACCCGCACTGCGTGACAGGCAGAATCAGGTCAACCAGACAAGAAATTGGGATTCCACTGTAGCAGCAGATCATGGCAAGAGTCTGTGTCATTGGGAGGTGAGAAAAAAAAAGAAAAAGAGGAGGAACAAACCACTTGAAGCGCTGACACACAGGTCTACTGATCCCTCACCATTCCTTCAACAGGAGCGGCTCAATAGGACCATAAAGGCTAGTTAACTAAGGATCATGAGAGCTTTGCACTCTGTCCTCCTGCGGACCGTCACAGGCCGTATATTCTTGTAGACGGGTTCTTCTGAGAATGGAGAATTAGAGGAAAGGAAAACAAAACAAAAAACAAACAAAGTAAAAACAGAAGAAAAAAAGAAAAAAAAGGAATGTCAAGTACAGAAGTCTTGGTGTCACAGACTTTTGAACCCGTGAGGGCATCGTGCCGACAGCAGCATGACAACTGAAGTAAACCAGAGGTGAAGAGATGAACAGACCGACAGAAAGTCAAACAGGAAGAGGAAACGTGAGCGTCACAGGCTTTGGCAGCAGGGGAGTTTGCTGCCCCTCTGGCCGTCGGAGGTCGGGGGGAGGCTTATGTCCACTACGTTGTTGCCCGGAGACTCGTCGTGTCCAGATCTGTCCGATATTTGCTTCTGAGACACAATACGGTAGATTTCTGAGAGAGAAAACAGTGAGTGAAGCAGTGAGTAAAACCAAATATATTTTCGCGATCGAGTCGTTTGAAATTTCTTACGCACGGCATAACATCGAGCAGTGAGATATGATACAAAATAGACACACAAAAATGGTTCAGTCTCAAGAAATAAATAGTTCAAACGTAATGTTACATTACCAGGAGTTTCAAAGTTGTCCTACCTGTGAGAATGTTCTTAAAGGCTTCTTCTACGTTAGTGGAGTCCAAGGCGGAGGTTTCAATGAATGAGATTGCGTTCTTTTCTGGGTCAGAAAAAAAAAGGAGACAAAGTAGGTTTTTCACATTTAATCAAATTGAAATGTTAACAAATGGATGGTTTTGTATTCTTCAAAAAAAGTGTTGATCAAAAAAGCACTGATCAATTTGGAGATTTGAGTATTTTGCTTCTTATAGACTAGTGGAAAGAAAACATCCAAAATACACATTTGAGGTGTATTTGCCTCTGTAAATTCACCAAAAGTTGGTATTAGATAAAGCCTCATTGACATATTTAAACATAAAACTCAGAAAAAAAGAATTGTTCAAAGGATTTTAATTTAAAAACATTTTTTAACCCTATTCACTTGTAGTGTCTTCAAAATGTATGCAATTTTACTACATATCTGTAGTATGCAGTTTTCTCTAAAGTAGTTTTCCCTCAGAGTCTGAGTGAGACACCTCGACTTTAGAAGCTCTTACAAACACCAAATGTCGCAGTTTCAGTCCTCTGTATTCCGAAGGTTTAATGCTGCGTTCACACCAAAAGCGTGTCTGGGTTCATAATGTCATCCGTAGCCGCACACAGCTCGGTGTATTTCACCGACTTCTCCAGATGACTGCCGCCCACTCACTAGCGAATTTCGTGTCACATCATTTGTGTCTTTGCATTGACTTTGTATGTCATCTAGTCGTGTGAAAAATTCACTTTGCGTTTGGTGTGAACGCAGCATTACAGAGGAGTTTGTTCAAACCTCAGTCATAGCAATGTTCACACTTCGGTTCTGTAAATGTATGCAAATTAGAAATTGAACAAGAGTATGCCTCATTTCAATATTTAAAACATAACATGTAGTAATTAACGGTTGACTAATTTCAAGATATCTATAATTAATTTGTTTACCCTACTTCTGTAGTGTCTCCCCTTGAACTGACGTTAATTACACGACTATTTTAAATGCAAATCCATTTCCCTGAATGCAAAACTTAAATTTACCTGCGAAGGCTCGAGCCTCGTCGGTGGGCACGGCCCTGAGGTGGCGGAGGTCGCTCTTGTTTCCGACCTGCATGATGACGATGTTGTTGTCGGCGTGGTCCCTCAGCTCCTTCAGCCAGCGCTCGATGTTCTCGTACGTCAGGTGCTTGGCGATGTCGTAAACCAGGAGCGCTCCAACGGCCCCCCGGTAATACCTGGAGAGAGAATGAACCAAATGGATGCAGCAACTATACCGTCAACACACACACACACTCGGTCACACACACACACAGAGAGAGAAAACACTCACGCTGAGGTGATCGCTCTGTAGCGTTCCTGTCCAGCCGTGTCCCAAATCTGAGCCTTTATCGTCTTGCCGTCCACCTGGATGCTGCGGGTGGCAAACTCCACCCCGATGGTGCTCTTGCTCTCCAGGTTGAACTCATTCCTCGTGAAACGCGACAGCAGGTTACTCTTCCCCACTCCGGAGTCTCCGATGAGTACGACTGGAAACAAAAAAGGCACACAGCACAAAAACATTGAAACAGCAGTCCTGCAGTCATTATTTATTTTCTTTAGTATGGTGTGCAATACAGCACTGATAAATGGCAACCAGCAGGTCTTATCCAGATTATGTGTATTTTTAAAAGGAGATGTTACTCAATTAGTGTAACATCAATAAACACTGTAACGTTTCTGTTTCCCCCATTAATCCAGGAATTGTGATGTTTAGGTTTTTAGTTAGTGTGGGACGTTTTCTATAGTAGTTTATTGGTTTATTGTGAAAATAAACACACTACATGGTCATCATCCCTCAAATGTGTATTTGTGTTTACGTTGCTCCAAAACACAAAGCTGTGGCATTATATTATAATTATTTTAGCTGCGTTATTAATCTTTAATGTACACAGCAACCGCAGCAGTGACGTCACCCCCCCATGTTAGGGATCACTGGCGTAATGGGCGACTAATAACGTGATAAAGAGAAAGATGTCACGCAGCAGTAACGCTCGTTGTTTGACGACGTCAGCAGGTTAGCTAACCGTGATAAGCAGTCATGTCTTCACTTTAACGTCCGCAGACTTTCATTTTACAATAAAGCGACATAGTATGGCTTGTTGAAGGAGCTCGCCCTTTTATTATTTCAAACGTTCGTCTTCGTGACTTTTCGTTAAAAGTCGTCTCGAGCGATCGGGTTCCAAACCGAGGCCGAGCTAGCTTATGTGTAGCCACTTATTTGCCATCACGTCAAACGTTAGCTAGCGGCTACCTCACGAGCGCCAACTACCATCCCGGGACTCGCGAGGCGAATGTTTGCGACAGCTATACTCGTGTTAAAACCAACGCGTTCAAGCGTCACGTGAACTTAAAATACTGATTTACAAGGGTTCGCTCGCGTTATCGATTGTCAACGAGCTAACTTTAGCATTTAACGGCGGCTTAGTGCACTTCCTCACTTCGCTGTCGTCGAACTTCCACAAAAGAGGACGACGCGCAGTCATTCATCCGCCTTTATGCGAGAAATTACCTTTGAATAAATAGTCGTATTCGTCGTCTCGGGTTCCCATTTTAGAAGAGTAGTTTTTTGTACTTTTCAAAAGTACTTTTCCTCCACAAACAACAACAGCCCAGCCTACCCGGCAGCTAGTAGGTAGGCACCGCCCTCAAAATGTGGAGGCCGAGCACGTGAGTTTGGGAACCACGGCCGTCGACCAATTGGAGAGGTTATCACATTGACTGACGCGTAGATTGACCAATCATCTGCTTTCTCTGACAGCGCAGCCCAATCACCACGCAGAGCAGTGTAAAGAGAGAGTCGCGTCAACGGAAGTTCAACTGCTGGAACAAAAGGATCTCTTTGATGAATCATTCAGTGCCTCAGTAGGCTGACAGGCCCAGCCCATTGGATTACAATTATGGAAAGTAGTACTAGTAGTCAACCACATGTTTACCTTCCAGACTTGTAAGAGCAAAAAAGGACATTTAGATAGTATTCCTGGACATTTGGGAGTCATTATTTAGCAATTGCACAAATGTTACATGCTTTTGTGAGTTTGTGTGGTTTCTTAAATAATGGGGCTGAGTCTGCCAGTTGGTAGAGCCTTTAAGATCTCAATTAGTTGACGCCATAATATTCTGTACAGACATGAATTTCTTCATGAAACCTTTTTGAAACCTTTTTCTTCGAGTGAGTCAACATTTTTTATTGGTCCAATCCTTTGGTTTATGATGAAATTACCTTTAACCATGTCAAAGTGCCATTTCAGTTCATAAAAGTTATTTTTGTAACCTTTAGACCTTGTGTACTTAGACTTCTGGTTGCAAAAGTAAAGTTGACGACGTCCAAAATGACAAACTTGAGTTAAAATGTCAGCACGCGAACAAGATAAACTGAGACGGTGACCAAGGAAAACATTATCCCCACTTAGCATCAACATGTAAACATCATACTTGTTAACATGTTAGTATAATAAGGTTAGCATTTAACTGTAATTTAAAACCCATGTCAAAGTGCAGCCTCATAGAGCCGCAGGCATGGCCGCAAACATGGTCCACTGGAGGGAACGGAAATGACGCGACTCTCATTACACGGCTCTAAACATGGCGACGCAAACGTTCTGCCAACTTTGACGCCCTGTCCTCCTGTAGATTGAGCAACATCCCAGTCTATGGCAACATGAACAATATTTTTGAGCATGTCAAGCCGACTGTTTCACAATGTTTCACAATGTTTCACAATGTTTATTAAAGGGCGAGGTCACCAGAATCAGTCACATCACAATACCATTATGCAATCATAATCATCTGTTCTTCTGCTCATCACTTGACACTTTAATACCTTTATAACCATTGTACTTACTGTTTTGTTTTTGGACACTTGATGGTGTTGATGGTCACTTTATCCCTCCAGGATCTGCCCGCAGTAGACACGTCACACGTTACATTAACGTCTTCACATCCGTTTATATTAATGTACCTATGGGAATATATCGCTGTATTGCATATTATGTCTACTGCACAGCTCTTACTATGTAATTAAGATATATTTAACTATTTTTTGTTGTATTTTTTTCATATTTCTACTCTAATTTGTCCATCCAATATTGATGTTACCTGACTTTTGAAATACTTTCTTTTATCTTTAATTGCATTAAATTCATACAATATTTATTCACCAATACAACAAAGTAAATTACTTATATGTGAAACCCTACTTCTGATTCCAGAATACGTAGAAAGTGTTCAAACCACGTAAAGCAGTGACTGTGTGGACAAATCATTGTAATACAAAGTATTACGTGTCATTGTTTGGTATTGATCTTATAGATATATTTTTACATGTATAAATAGCCATATGAATGACATACTTGATGTGCGAACTTGAACAATTGAAGGAAAACCTTTTATGCCATTTGATCCCAAAAATACAGTCAAACTGAAGACTTTTGTTTGTACATGTTGTCATAAACAGTCAGGACATTTGTACTTATGACTTATGAACTCAGTATTTCTAAATTAAATTAAATTATCAAATCCAAGGTGATCAATAAAAAAAAATATGATAGGACATTATCTCCATGAACAACAATTCATAGAACTGCTTTATTTTGTATTCATTCTGATTGAGTCCAAACACACACACACATATACAGCCATCTATTTATCCTCACGTATAAATAGATGAATATACACAGATATACATAAATACACATTTCTGATATGCATATTCATTTTTGAAATCATGCTATGTCTCTGTAAAGGACTCTCCTTATTGGATGAGGGCACACAGCGATTTTGAAAACATGTACACAACACAGCTGGAAAAAACCTTATTGATTTGCATGTACAGTAAAACCCATAAATCCTTCGACGTTGGATCTGAGACACAGCTGTGGTTTACAGACCATAAATACACAGCAGCTGCATCTCAATAAACACGCCGAAGAGCACGGGTCAGGAAATCATGTCGATCGCGATCGCTTCTTTGCCCAGCAGCAAAAATAAAACCAAATAAAAATAATATTCTCCGATTCAAATGGAAAATATATTTGTATATCTTTATATATGTATTTATACTTTTATGTACACATTCTCAGGAGCAACACTATGAGAAAGAAAAAATAAATACAACAGCACAAGTGAAAAAATGAAAAAAAAAAAGATATATATATATATATATATATATAGGCCTACACGTAAAATGTCTCGATAAGGCAATAAAAATGAACATAAAAGCTAGACTGTACAAAATATTGCTGCTATGGTCTCCATCTGATGAACAACAGCAAACTGATTACAAACTGGCCACCGCACGTCATGGGATCGATCTGATTTCTTTTTTTAATTATTATTACTATTATTATTTTCTTTACAATGTGCCCTTCCTTACACACTAACACACACAGAAACGCACCGACCGACTGAAGATACAGTTCCTGAAAAAAAAAACGTGTTGAACTTTAACTTAAGTCTTACTCGAGAGTCCTTAAGATGTCAGCCACAGAGAGACTACAGTAAACACTAACCCTACAATGACTGTGATTGACTGCACCAACACACACACACACACAGACACACTTGATAACCCCCCCCCAAAAAAAAGAAGAAAAGAAGAAACGCCGCCTCTCCATCAGCCTGTGTGAGCAGAAACGAACATAATGCATGTTTAATTTGGCCTCTATCACTATAGTTCATCTTCAGGTCCTCTGGAGAAGTGCAGACAACATTCAACCCACCGAGTTCATTCAAATATACAGATAACAGGTACGATATCGACTGCAAACACTACGACGGATGCTCTACATCTACAAACGTTTGAAAGGTCCAGTCAATGGCTTCGTTACTGCGAGGAGGTGATTGGGCGACTGTCACTGATAATGCAGATTTTTCTTTTTTATTCCACGGGAAAAAATATGTTCATAAATATGAATTTCTGTTGTGATTTTGAAATGATTTGTGTGCATCTGTCCAAGAAAAAAGGGCAACACTGGAAGACATTGCAATGATGTGAAGGTTGCTTTGTGATGACTGACAATGTCTGCGGCCCTCAGTGTTGCAATGGATGCCGTTTCCACACAGGAGGTGCAGAGGGAAAAAAATAACACTGAAAACTAAAAAAGCTGCAGGGATTGATGACTAGAAAACAAATAAAAGTAAGTTCTTTGGATGCAAATAAAAAATAAAAAACATAAACAAACATTGAAGCATTTCAGAGTGAAAAAGTTCCAGAAAACAGTGAAAAATTAGAATAAAATACAAACAGACGAATAAATAAAAGCTCACAGTAGTAAAAATATAAGCTCAGGAATAAAAATAACAAAATTAGCAAAAGAAAAGTTTGCGATAAATAATAAATGACGACGCTATGAATGTAACAACTGTATATATATTCACTGAAGGATGTGACGCGTTTTAATTCTTTCGTCTACAAACTAAACTGCATATATTCACTACTGGAAACGTGAGGACCGACCGATGGTTATCATTGTGACTCTAGTTCTGTGAGCACGAGCAGAGCCCTCCAACAACCTCACTCCTCTCTCAGCACACTGAAATCCACACGTGGCTGCTCTCGGGACACGTATTTGGGATACTGAACTTAACCTCAGATATCCCTCATCTCCACACTAATGTTGGCAGAACTGGTTTCAGGCCCCTTTTAAAAAAGGAATGAACGGCACACTGCCATCAAACTAAAGTCTTACATTCCCCTCGGAGAATTTTAAACTTCATTATCTGATTTTTTAATTGCCGTTTATTGTCGTTGTGTTCCTTTTGGTTTTGGGAATGTTTCTTGTCTTCTTAATTCCAATAAAACTTCCTGATTAAATAGACTTTTTTTTTTTATAATAAATTAGCTAAAGTTCATTCTCGTTTATTCTCCCTCTCTCTTCATCTCCTACAGTTTTAGTCAGCTGACAGTGGGGCGTTCACTCTTTCAGTCAACCAACCAGATTTTAGCCGGGATCTCCGTGAGCCAATCGCATCGCTGCGTCTCAAACCGCTCTCCTCTCTGCTCAACCAGACCCTCCAGTTCTCATCACATCCAGGGTTCCTTCCAACATCCAAAGCCTCCGCTCCTCATCACAAGCATCCACCTCTCCACCATTAATCTACCGGCCTGGTCGGTGCTCTAAACTGCATTGTGCACCGCGACAATACGTGAATTTCCCTCTTCTGAGTTCAGTACTTGCAGATTCCAGTGTGCTGCTCTGCAGGACTTGTGGAGCCGGTTAGAGCGCGGCGCTCGCGTGAACTAGAAACACGCCGAACGGCGCCTATAAAAGGTTTTCACCCCATTTCATCGTCTCGTGACATTGAATCAAAAGGGGATTAAATGCGGCCGCGAAAACTGAATTCTTTTCATAGCCACGGTACGTTTTTAAACGGTCTTTCCACGTTAAGTCGAACACATAAGACTACAGCCGTACACGCACTACTGTATGTCACACATACACATTATTATTAAATTTATATACTTTTTTGTCAAGGGTGAAAGGCAGGGATGGTGGGAAAATCACTGTCAGGATTATTTTTCTTTTCTTTTTTTTTCTTCTCCATCTCTGGTAACGCAAGCCCCTCCTCCCCCCTCAGTGTTCAGTTTCTGTATGTTTCAAATCCGGGTCCAGACAGAGGTCCTGCTGCTGCCGCTGAGGTCCGGACGTCAGACCGATGACTCGTCTTCTCCTCCGCTGAGACGTTCGCTCCTCTCTGCCGGAGATCAGCGTTTACTGGTGGAGACAGACAGAGGGAGGGGATTAGGCAGCGTGCACACAGCAGAATACACCTTCTTTTTTTTATTTCACCCACGGTGTAAAAAGTGAATCTTCTCTCGTGCATTACTTGCAGAAACACAGCACACACACACACACACATATACACACACCGCTGAGCAAGTGAAAACCAGGCACAGTGAGGATGTTTTCATGTCCCGTGCGTGTGGTCTGCATTTAATCTGAGTGATGCTGGGGTTTTAGTGGAATATCTTGGATCAAATTATGCTGTTAAGACATTTAGTGAGCCAATGTGAAATATTTTTAATCATTTTAGCTATCAATACTAATCAAATACCGGTCTCGTGTACATTTTAGGCTCATTTTGCCGTCTTCATCTGTAATGAAAAGTGGGAAATTATTTTAAACTGGAAGATGAACGAGCGCGGTTACCTTAATCACGTGTAAAGCATCATGTTTATATGGAGCAGGGATTAAGTTAAGTATATTTTTATTTAAATGTTCACATTTAAATATTTCTTGAACATCATTAGTCGCACACGCCCACACAAAGTGAACTTGGGTGATGAAATGACTCCAGAAGGAATGTCGGGATAAAACATGCTTTGGGAACATCCCTTGTTGTCAAGATGCGTCTGAGAAGATGAAAAATAAAATGAGTCGGGGGTGTTGGGGACAGATTCAATGGTTGATGACACCTCATCAGAGTGTGAGCGAACGCTGCTCCACTAAACACAGCAGCGAAAACCCTCCAGAGGAAACCAATAGGAACCAAGCCATTTGTCCCATTTGTCCCATTTGTCCCATTTGTCCGATTTCCCCCGACAGGCAGATGGATATCTCCATCTGGAACATTTAACATATAAATCACTGAAAATAAACTCCTTCAGTCGACTAAAATGCTTATAATGAATATATTATCGCGTAGAAAATAATCACCCACATTGCCTAAGATGGACTAAACAGATGTCCGTGTTCTCCTGGCCGGTGCAGCTTGTTGTTGGAGGGACGGCTCGTGGACTAAATGGTCGCAGCAAGCTGCCAGTGACCGTTTCCACCCACTCGTCAATGAGGGGATGAAAGCCGTATATGGAGCTGGGTTTCTGGATGCAGTGCAAGCCGGTGCTCTCTGGCATCAACTTTTTCTCCCCACATTTACTGCAGAAGCTTCTCACGCAACATCTAGATCCTTTCCACCCTTTCCGAAGATCGAACACGAATTATTTCTGTATTTTTTTTTACATTTTAGTCCGATGCTTCTCACTTACTGTCTCTCTCTCCCAATCCCCATCTGGCAGGGCCTTAGACTCTGAGCCATAGTGGAGCGGAGAGTACACCCAGGTGTTGTCGTCTTGAGGCTGTTTTTACACCCCCAGCACAGCAGAGGGGGCCAGAGGGACAGAGGAGAGGCACAGAGACAAGCAGCAGGGGCAGGCAGGAGACAGACAGGGGAGATCACAGGAGAAGAAAAGACAAGACAGGAAATGAAAATTAGGGATGCATATAGGAGGAAATGTTGCTGAGAGACATCGGAAAGTGTGAATTTTGACATCAAGTTGGTGTAAAAAAAGAAATGTTAAGAGAGTGTAAAAAAAAAAAGGATGTGTTTAATCCTTTTGGCGGTTCGCAGAGTTGGAACACAGAGATGAAGAAAAGAAAAATGTGGAAAACAACAACAAGTCGTATACAAAGAGAGTGTTTGTTGAAGCTCGGTGGGTTTTTGTGTTTAAATATAAAAAGTGTTTTGTTTTTTTCTCCCCCTCCGATCGGACCAACTCCTGGGAAGCAAAGCGAGGGAGTGCGGAGCGAGGGATGAGTTGCTGGAAAGGATGAGGGAGCCGGGAGGAAGGAGGTGGGAATGGGCAGGAGAGCCGGGATGCCGGGACAGAGAGCATCCTCAGTCAGAGGAAAGCACAACAACAGGATGGGGTTGTTTGTTTGTTTTGGGGGTTTTGTTTCCTTTCCAACAAGCAAGACGCTCTTTGAATAATGTACAGAAAAAAGCTTCTGTCGGTATTCTTTGATACTACGGAGTGTACCGGCCCTTTAAGAGAGGGAAGCAGCCGCAACACGGTATGTTGGCGTGGGTTGATGTCTCACACACACACACACACACACACACACACACACACACACACACACACACACACACACACACACGCTCTCTTTCTCAGAGCTCAGCATGTTGGAGCTACTGTATCCATACAGGTGCAACGGGGGACGAGGGAGGCTGTCAGTGAGTGAGGAAACAAATGGAGATTCAAAAGAAGATGAATACAAGAGGAAGAGAAAAGGCAGACGGTTAAATAAGATGCTTTTCGTTCACCTGCCTCCCAACGCTCCATCGTCTTCACCATGTGGAGAGCAATGTATTGTTTTTATTTTATTTTTTACGTTCAACACAAATCACAAAAATGCAGAAACATTCATCTGTTTCATCAAACCCAACAGCGTTGTACTCGGGACTAATCTAGTCTAACGCCAGGACAGAGACCACCTACTGAGACGAGCACCATCCAACCCACTTACTGGCCAACTGGACTGGCATTTCCTCCTCAGTCGGAAAGGAGAGACCACCCAGGTCCTCCCATCAGGAAACTGACAACAACAGGAGGCGTGTTTGGCACAGAGATGAAAGAAGAAGAAAAAAAGGTGGAGAGAGAAAGGTGGAAACAACAGAAGCACGCTGAGGTGAAAATGGAAAAAGATCGTTCTGGATGTGAGTAACGCAGCAGATGAGTCAGAGGTGACAGATGGATAAACAAGTCTGGCAGCCGCACGACACGTTAGTATCTCACCGCTTTCATCAGGACTCACGAGAGAGAAGAAAACGAAAAATAAAGAGCGAGAAGTTGGGGAGAAAGGTGAGAATGATCGAGGAGCAGGGGGGGAAGAAATGTGTGGACGGAGCGGAGGAGGACGGAGAGAAGACAGAAGAAGAAACACAGTCAGACGCGGAGGACGGAGGTGAAGGAGAGCGGGGCGAAAAGTGAACGTGGAGACTGTTGATGGTGGCTGAATAATTTAGTCAAGAGCCACTGACTACACACACACACACACACACACACACACACACACACACACACACACACACACCTGTGCAATCACTTCAATCTCGCAGCTAAATGACCTTTTACCCGATATGCCGCCTTCTCTTGCATGAAGATTTAAACATATTCCCTGAAACTGTTCAGCTTTGCAATCGTGTTTAAACTGTGCAACACTTCCTTTAATACCACATTCATACTTTATTTTTTACTTATTATTATTAACAATTTATTTTATAGCCTTTTATATATATTTTATGTAGTCCTTTAATTTTTTTTATTTTTTTTTCTTAGAGCAACTTTAACGTACTAAAGAAAATGCTTAAAAATCTTAAAATTGCACCAAAATATACAATCACTTCACATGGATATTTATTAAGAGCAAATATTTATGTTTATACATTTCAATATTTAAAAATATACTTTTTCGTGAATAACAAACTACGTTAAATAAGGTAATCATAAATTATAAGGGTCCCCTGCATAAATAAAGAATGAATACATTTAAAAAAAATAGCAACATTTTGTGATTTTATTCCTGTGTTGATTTTTATTTCCCACTTCTCTCCCATATTATAGCTAAAGCGAAAGTGCTTTTTCAAACCACTCGTGTGACAATCTTCACAATATTCCATGACTTTCACGTGTTCACTCACTGCCTGCAGCGTGTTTGTGTGTAGTCACACTTCAGCGCTACAGACCCCCCCCCCCCCCTCCCTACAGACCCCTGCTACAGACCCCCTGCTGCTGCTGCTGCTGCTGCTGCTGCTGCAGAGAGAGTCCGGCCTTTTGGAGCCAGAGCCGGTCAGATGAGAGGACTGTCGGCCATTAGGATTTCTCGTGCCACATTAGAGGGTGTTTGATTCCTGACAGGAGACACCCGGCGGGAACGTTTCTATCTGTGACTGTGATCACTGGCTCCGCTCTCCGCCCTCCACCCGACACTCATACATTCATTCATAGCTGTGCTTTTGGGGCGAATTTAGACCCGCCAACACAACACAACACTGTCTGATGGCGGCCAGCAGCTTTTTAGTAGGACGGCTGCGATCCTGCAGACTGAACACACGCAAACCGCAAAAGCTAGTTATTCAGTGTGTTAACGATCACATAGAGAGGGGTGCAGGGTGTTTATGTTGGCCGACCAGGAAGTTAGCATCGCGCCGGTTCCCTCGACAAAAAGCCAACTGGATTTTTCCATTGTTTTTTTTGATCTGTGGCAATTTATTTACGATTTTTGAAGCGTGAATGCAAATCGTCAGAAATAAGAAGAAAAAATAATAAGTTAACGTTGGGCTATAAGGGAACACGACACCACGGTTGCATGACTTCACGTCACCACCACTAAGTTAAAGGAGGTCTAGTGATGACGTCTAGTCTCATTTAGCCAAGAGAGGGAAATATACTGACGTATTTTATACCGTAGAGCAAAATATTACAATCTCTAAAGCTTTCGTTAACCACAGAACTTATTTCAGCCAAATAAACAAAAACATATTCGACAAACCCATTGACTTCTAGATAAGGGGGAAATGTGGACATTTCTGCACCACTCGGTTAGACAAGTGAGGTTGACATGCAGTTATCACTCTGCACACTGCAACACACTGTCTAACAAGGTGCTCACACATTTTGGTAAATGCGCTTATCCGCTTTCTTGCCGTGAGTGAGATGAGAAGATGGATACGACTCTCTCTCTCCTCACGTTAAGTCTCTGCAAGAAAGCAAATGAGCCTCCACGAAATGTCGAACCTTTCCTTTAGCTGAATGCACATCACTGCAAGCAATAACCATTCCCATACCAGCCAGAGTCGCTACTCCCTTTCCTGCGGTCCTTCTGTCAGCGCCTCTGTGGGAGATCATGTCGCTCAGTCCTTGACTTTGTCATCACAAATACATCGTTTATTACAAACATATCCAGACACATTGGCGCTGATTGAATATTAAAGATGACTTGATGGCTAAAGAAACAAATTCAAACAGATGAGAAGTGATTGAAGCTGTGCTTACTTTAGTGTTAACAGGGATTTAAAATAATACTAAAAGTATGAATGTGTGTGTGTGTGTGTGTGTGTGTGTGGAGAGTTTGACTCACAAAGTAGATATCGGTGATTGGCACGTCGTCTTCATCGTCGACTGAAGCCTGGCTGGTGCAGCCGGAGCCGGACATCTGGCTGGCCCTGTCTGCCTCCACCACCACCACCGTGGGAGTGGACGGGGCTCCATTGGCTGCCCCGGAGGAGGAGGAGGGAGCATCTGGGGCAGGCGAGGATGAGGAGGAGGAGGCTGCTGCTGTTTCAGGTGCGGACGAAGAGCCGGAGGGTGCTGCTGCTGCGGCAGCGTCGGCGGCCTCTGCACCGGCGCCTTCCTGAACTTCACTGTTAGAAGGAACGAATGAGATGAACCGAGTCACGACTCTGAGAGGGAGTGTGATCTTTTACGCACATCGTAGCTATCGAGCACACAGAGAGTTTGCCGAGGCCCTCGGCTCCTTTAAATCCAGATTGAAGACTTTTCTGTTTGCTGTTGCCTTTAATTGAACCAGATTCAAGGATATGAATCAATGTCAGCATCTCATTACTGCATAGTTCTTAAACTTTTATTCAAATGTTGTTGTTGCTTTTTGACAGTTTTTTTTTTAATGTTTTAATGAATGTTCTATATTGTTTTTAAATATTGTTTGCTTCTGCATTATGTTTTGATGCTTCTAATGGTTTTATGTGAAGCACTTTGGATCGCCTTGCTGTTGAAATGTGCTCTACGAATAAACTTGCCTTGCCTTTGAAAGTGCTTTAATCGCCTCCATGACCTGTTTCACAACTGCTTTGTCCGTGTTGATAGTTAGTCCAAATGACCATTAACTACAATTAACAACAACAATAACTAACCTCCTTTTTGTTTTTAGAACACATGCATCTGTAAGTTTCACTTCACATGGCATCTTTGCCTTTTGTCTGGTGTAGAAAAAGATGTAGTGACGTCATTATTACAAAAGCTCTGTGTAGTTTAAGGACGAAATAAACAACATGGTCACACACACACACACACACACACACACACACACACACACACACACACACACACACACACACACACACACACACAGCACTTGCCAACATTGAGACCCATTAATTGGGTCACTTGCCATAAGCCACTTTCCTGCAGCAGGGCAGAGGAACCGGACCGAGCTATTAGAGAAAAGCTCTGGCTAAAACTCAACAGATGTGTGTGTGAGAGTGTGTGTGTGTGTGTGTGTGTGTGTGTGTGTGTGTGTGTGTGTGTTTGTGGTTTAGCTGCCTAAGCCCAAAGATTTGCCAGCTGGCTGTGTGCTGCCACGATCCTTGATTGTTCCTGGCCAGATCATCAACTATTAGAAAGGATTTCTCAGCTCCTGTGTTTGAGCTGAGCTCCACCAGAGGAAAAAGCCCAGCAGTTGGACACAGAGGCAAAAAAAAAGCTGAGTTGGCATCTCATATAAATGTGTGTGTGTGTGTGTGTGTATGTGTGTGTGTGTGTGTGGGTAAGATGGGGGGTTGCAATGCAGAACCTCTCTGTTTCATGTCTCATTTCAAGCTCGATACATCTTGTGCTGTATCTCTAACCTGCTGCTCTCTTTCTTTATACATTTGCCTTTTACTCATTTACCCAGAACACTATTTCTGTCTTTCTCCCCCTCCTCCAGTCTTTATTCCACACATCACTCTTCCCGTCGCATCGTCTCTTTGTGTCTCTCTCTTCCAATCAGTCCTCCCGTTTTCCCCATTTCTTTTTCTCTCTCCTCCTCACATCAATCCAACCAGCTCTCCAGCAGCAGGTGATGAAGTCAGATGGTTAATTCAGCCGCCTGTCCCCACACCCTCCTCCTCCTCCTCCTCCTCCTCCTCCTCCTCCTCCTCCTCCTCCTCCTCGACCCTCGGGCCATATGTCTAGCCACCGCCTCCTCAGCATCAGACCCAATTATTCACTTGATCCTCTCTGACCTAACCCCGGCATAAATGTGAGTCCCACTGCCATGTTCCCATCTGTTTGGAATTTAGTTTATTTAACGCGGCTTACACCAAGGATGCGGTCGAATAGTCTTTTCCGCTTCGGAAGGTTCCCAACTGAGTGAAATTAATTATTAAGTGGCAGCCATGTGCGAGCTGGTCGAATATCTAAATGCGAAGGAAAGGTGCGTCGATGCTTCCTTTCTTATCTCCTTCAGCACAGAGTGCACTGCACTATCGTTAAAGTACGGATGGGAGATAATGGCGTCCCATAAATCCTTGCAACATTTAAAGCGCCCCCACGATTCGGTTATCAATAACATTCGCTGTCGCGGTTTAATTGAAAACATCTTCCTTAGGAGGCGTGATTTCTTTTTGGACACGAATCCTTAATCGAATGGTGCAGAATCGTGTTTGATATTTTACTATTGTACTAGTTTTCCATGTTTTATTAAAGTTTCAGAGGGGAAAAAATCAGTTGTAGCATGAATTCAGTCAGATCCTCTTACAGCTGCTGTTGTTTCCTAAATCCTTATGAATGATCCTTCTCATCTTTTCTTAACTTCTCTTAAAAGTGTTTTAGAAAAATATATATTTTTTTATATTCGACCGCGTCGAATATAAAAGTGTTTTTGTGTGCGACGTTATGTTTTGAGTTTTGACTCAACCGCTGTTTTCTTCCTCCGATGCGGTTTTAAACTTTTTAAATAAAGCTAAAATGCCAAAAACCAGTGAACTTTAATTACAAAATGTTCAACGTTATAGTATCAGCACCAGGCCTGTGGGCTTTCTGCCCCAACTGCCCTACTTCTACTGACTGGTTCCCCCATGTCGCCCCATAAAAGAACACGCACAAAAATATACAAGCGTGTGCGCACTCTCTCATAACTGTGGAGTAGATGTGTGCAGCATTTAGATAACGGGGGACCCCGGAGTCCAATAAACAAATGGCTCAAGCCGCATTCAGTGTTTATATGTAGCATGCTAAGAACTGTGTGTGTGTGTGTGTGTGTGAGACGGGAGAGGTGTGCTAATCTAACAGCTGGCTGAGCCCAGGTGAGACACTGGCAGCAGGTTATTTATAGAGCGGCATCAAACTGAGTCATACTGGTGATCGAGGTCATGAAGGACTCGTTACTTCCCCGCAGCTCATCCATCCTGTATCGGGGTCACATGACTACTGAGAGCGCATGAAAGGGCTGACTCTTGTCATCATTAGTTGCAGTGAAAAGACACAGACGTGTGTGCGCGTGTGTGTATAGTTAACGTATTAGAGAGTTAATGTGTTTAAAGGTTTGCTAAAGTAATTATTATTGGCTAGTTTTGATTTAGTCATCCATAACATGTGCACCAGAGGTCTGCACAGGAAAAAATATATTTTGTCATTTGTATTGAGCCTAAAAGGGAAAAGCCACCACAAAACTGAATTGTCAGGGTGTGATGCTCATATGTTTGAGCAGCAAAGTATTTATAAACACAAACAACTGACTGAGCTTCATGACTTTAAAAAGTACTGCACCGGTTTAGTACTTCCATAACGTTGTTAGAAAACCGATGGACAGTTCAAGGAGAGTAAATGGACACTCCATTTCCTGCACTCTTCTTTCTTGTCAAAACCTGACTCCCATATTACCCATAATGCAACTTGACCACCGACAGTTTGGAGACTTGGGTGTGTTGTGCAGCTACCGAAGTCTGGCAAGCTCACTTTCGAACTCTCACAGTCCATTGACTCACAGACTTTATGGCTTCTATTATTATTATTATTATTATTATTATTATTATTATTAGGGAAGGATTTTTATTATTCTCACCAAATTCGGCACGCTGGTCAGGCTTGGTGAAAATAGCCATCTGATATAGGTGTCATATTTGTGTTTAAAAAAATGTCTCTCTAGCGGCCCCTAGAAGTTAGACTGGCGACACCCCTCATTATTATTATTATTATTATTAGTAGTAGTAGTAGTAGTATTATTATATTATATAATTTCCCCTTGGGGATGAATAAAGTATACAGTATATCCATCCATCCATCCATCCATTTAAGAAGCAGCTGTAAGATTTGACTGTTCAGTCCGTTTTTCGGGAAAACTCAAATTCATTGATTAAAATCAAGATGTAGAATATTATAGAAGGTTTTTTGTCAAATATTACCTTAAAAATCAATAGGAAATCAAGTCTATTTGGCTACACAACGTGTTGTTGGTCGATGGACTTTAGAATCTATCGGTCCTTACACATAATTCTAAAACCATCTCCTCTGGTAAACACTGAGTTGTTGGCGTACCTGGTTTCAGGTGAAGGATGTGGAACGGAGATGGAGGGCTCACTGTCGTGTCTCTTCAACTCCACCTCCACCGTGATGGTCTGCTGGTCCTCCTCCCGCACACGCAGCTCCTCCTGGGTCCTGATCACAGACAGTCAGTCAGTGTGTCTCTTACAGTCGACACATAAACATATTTTAGCCAAGTTTACGCTATATTTAGAATATTTTCACCACTTTACCTTGCCGTCAGACAGCCCTTTCTAATAGGGAACTGAAGACCTTATACCCATCTACGCTGTCTTCAAAGCCACGACTCCATTGCCCAAATCATATATCTTACCTCGCAGAACACAGCTGTTCTCCCGCTGTTTGTTTGTCAGTGTGTGACTTTGGTGAAAACTAACACACTAATAACCCTTTAAAGCACCAAAGTCAAGATAACCCAAACTTAATAACCGATCAAGGCAGAGGTCGACCACCTGTTTTTTTTCAAGGTAAAATGAGTCTTGTGACTTTGAAGACAGCACAGATGACAGCGTCAGTTCCTCGTCAGAAATTAATATCTGAAGGAAAGACAGAGCTGTTCAATTATTCTAAACATAGCGTACATTTAAACTGATATTCATTATTCATCGGTGGCTGAAATACGTTTTGGTGCTGCAGTACGTTGCTTTGCTCCTTTACTGGTACTTCTGTAGGTAATACACAGGATATGTATAAGTACCGCATACAACCCCACTCCCAAAAATACAAACTCTCCCTTTAACCACCTCAGTTTCTTGCCAGGAGAGCTGCCAATTTGTGTTACACTCCTTTTTCCCCTATTTTTCTGTGTTGCTGGAGAATGAGGCTGAGCATTGTAACTTTTCTTTCTGAGCCGTTTAGTGAGCTTTGTGCTTTAATTTCACCGTGAGACTAGTTTGTTTGTTATTCTGACCAGGCTTGATGTCTTGCCATCCATACTATATCCATATTTGGCAATAAAAAAAGGTTGAACTGAGAACAACTTGACTCCTCGTATTCCTCAGCTCACTACCCTCTCTCCCTGAGACCAACTTGTCATAACAAACACATAAAATAACACGCGCCGAGGAAGTGAGACGCACGTGAAAAACAAACACGGCCACATCTTAGCAACAGGAAGAACGGGCCTTCTCATAAACACCAGACCAACAAGGCTGACCTCACACTTTTTTCCCCCGATCCACCCACCACACCCAGAAACGTCTGACGCTGTGAAAACATGAAGCTGGCGAGCCTCACGACTCATAAAAACAGGGCAGTCGATCCTTGCCCGGAAAGGTTCATGAAGTGAAAGTAGCGTTCACGCTCCCGACTCACCTTCCGTCGTGGGTGAGGGACTGGGTGTGCCTCCTGCAGACAGAGGACACAGTGTCAGAGCGAGCCGTGTGCTGGCCGACGTGCAACATGTTGCTGTGGCTTAAAACTTTCTCGTGAGCAAGTAGTGATGCCATTGCGTGAATATTCTCAGTGTAAATTGTAATTTTAAGGATTTTAGTCAGATTCATACGACGAAAAGTATGATTTTATATTGTGGAAACGAGATATAGTAACACAAAATACTGGCAGAACTTGGCGTTAACACAGAAAGTGAAAATGTTTAATTTCAGCATAATCAGTCAAAATCCCTCTTGAACACAAATGTTATTTGATTGCAATGGATGACTCAATTGTTTTAAAGCGTGTGTGTGTGTGTGTGTGTGTGTGTGTGTGTCAGCACCTGTAGCGGGGGTGCTCGACGGTGTCGCAGGGGGATCTCTCTGGGATGGAGAGAGAGGTGGTGGAAGAGAGGGTGGTGGCAATTGACGCTGTGGTGGCCTCTTCAAACGATGGAGGAGTGCAGGGAAGAAGATCTTGTCGCCCTGGAAGAGAGAGAGAGAGAGAGAGAGAGAGAGAGAGAGAGACTAATATTATTATTTATTGAGAGAGCTGCTATCTATTTCTTTGCTTCCTCAAATGATTAGTCTGTTTGAGTCATTGTGTGACTTTGGTTTCTTAAAAATATAAATCACACAATAACACCAACTGACAGATTGAGGCAGCGGGAAAACCGACAACTCCTGTGATCTCTGAGGTCAAATTATTTTGCCAAAGAGCAGCGATAACTGCTTCAGTTTCTCATCAGAATGGGCAAGGACTTTTTCTAAATATAGCGTACACTCAAAACTGGTATTTATGTTTTTTCAGGTGCCGCCGGCCACCATCTACTGTAGTAATGCGCTGCACTGCCACTCTGTCTGCAGGCGTTATTCACCCTCGTCCTCCAGCGTCGGGAAGCTGCGAGCTCCTCTCAGGTCGTAGATGTTCTCGTCTCTCTCGGAGGGCAGCTGGCTGGCTGACCAGGCGGCGCCGGGACCGGCGCACTTCGGCACCGACAACGACACGCGGCCCTTCTTGGATGGAGACGACTTCAGAGCTGAGGAACGATCAACACGTGAACACATTAACACACAACCTGGATGGAGGGCGAGATGGAATATTGTGCTGTCAGAGTAAAATATTAAGCACACCTTTAAAAAATAAAAAAATAAACATTTATTGTTTATAACAACAATTGGTAACAACCCCTTCTCTAGTAGATGTCTCTAAAATCTCAGTCCGGTTTCTTTTTTCCTTTTTCTCTTTTCTATGAAAGCCACTTGTTTTTATTTGTGTATACCTGGAAATGATTATTTCTGCCTTTGGGCCTTTTAAAGGGCCAGTCCACACAAATCACAACAAATCTAAACATCATTGCAGTGCATCAGACCGGTGAATCAATGGCTCTGTATTTCTGAGCGGCTACATGCTCCACAAGATCTCTAGACTGCGATGCTGCAGTGTAATAAGACAACCTAAAATGTGGTTTAAAGTAACAACAAAAGGTTTAAATATGATACAGGAGAACATTCCTGCCAACGGCATTACGGCTTTATAATAAATCACCGCTTGACAGATCCTCTGACTAACAACATGTATATATATATTTTTGCACAATCCCAGCTATTTCTATTTTATTATTATTATTATTATTATTACTTTTATTATTATTGTATATATCTTTTATCTTTCGTCCTGCTGTTTTTGTTTATTTTGTTGTAAGTTGCTGCTACCCCGACACCAAATTTCCCCTCGGGGATTAATAAAGTATGTATTCATTCATTCATTCATTCAAATATCGGCCTTTAATCCCCGGTACAAAGAATTCTCTCTTTATGTGTGAACATCTTTGGCGCAAGGATCAAAAGAATGTTAAAAGCCCACATGAGCGGCACCTAATAAGGGCAGTTCGTTACTCTATCAAATTTTCCTGTCAGGGCTCGACAGTAAAACAGACAAAAAGCCCGGCATCTGACATTTGCGCCTGTGGCTCCTCCCACACAGCGCCGTCTGACTATGTACGGTAGCGTCTCGACCCGAAATTGAACTCACAGGAGCTCTTCTTGAAGACCACGCTGCTCATGAACTTGAAGAACCTGTCGGCGTAGAAGCCCGGCCGGTGGACGGATACGGTGTCCTGAGGGAGGGACGGAGAGATTAATGAGACAATCAGTGCATGAATACAACAATTAAACGAGTGCTCGCAGCAGATTTAACCGTCTACTAGTTCCTCTCGAGTCCCATTGAAGTCGCTCTGTTCTCGAGGTCAAACCGCCAGACAGAACGACGCGAAGGAAAAAGACAAATGACGGACAGAAACGCAATCGGACAAGGGGACAGACATTATTTATGTTGCAGCAGACTGAGATCACACTGACAGCAGACACTTGGTGTTCGGTTTAGACCGATAGAAGGACGGAGGGATGAGGAGAAAGAGGAAGAGGAGATACAGCAGCTTGGTGTATTATTAGCATCTTTGTATTAGCATCGCTGAAGTACGATGAGTAACATCTTTTGAATGAAGCTTTGAATGTCTGTTGTCATATTTTATGACATCATCAGCCTAAAAAAAACCCCCCATAAAATCCTTGAAAAAAAAAATCTAAATTAGAATAAAATCAAGTGAGCAAGTCTTCTGTTAAACAAACTTCATTTAATGGATACGACTCATCAGTGCATGTCTTAGTGTTGTTTTTAAAAGGCAAAATGCCAATAAATAAGGATTAAAGCGGAATATTTTGATCTTGTGAATTGTTTTTTGAGTTATTGTAAATGTTTGGATCAAGTCTGACACAATTCCAAGCAGCAACCACTGGAATCTAATTCTACAAATAGTGAAATACTAATAATATTAGTGTTGCCTGATCTTTACCCACAACTGTGCAGAAACACCGGAATAAAACACAATGAAAAACCGTGCATGCACGGAGCATTAAAAATGTTTGTGAACAAAGCTTCAGCCTATTCGTTACAGGCGTCAGTGTGGAGGAACGACTCTCACCGTCAGCGCTGACGCACAGGAGGCCGTCACAGCGTTGCTCGCTCTCCCACATGTATCTTACGTATGATTGTGTTTCACAGTGGGAGAGTGGAGCGAGTAAGGAGAGATTATATCCTGAGGGGGAAAACCTGTTGATGGTGATGCACAGTGAGTAGACGAAGAGATGCGAGGTGCTCTTCTATCATCCCTTTGCTTATCCGACCAGAGGGCATTCTGCAACGCTCTGCAGGCTTCAGCTGCGTTTATGCAACAAAGACGGTCTGTGATCCTGGCAGCACACAATACAAAATGTTGCACGTAGGCTGGAACGAGCTGCCAGGCCTCCCGGTTCAGGTCTTGTTTGTTTACGGAAGCGTAATAAAAACGAATGTGATCACGATGTGTTGATATTAAAACATTTGCATGAGGTAACGTGTCGCATTTTTGATGCACGCTCATAGAAATATACGTCCACAATTTTAATTGGACAGTAAAAAATCGATGTGTGCAACCCATTCAGGTTCACGCACCACTGTGCCTCTCCTCGGTTACTTCAATAAAGGCTGACTGTTCATAAAGGGGATTTAACACAAGTAAAACGAAGTCATGCAGAGAGCTTTATTAAAAGATTAGCTCAATAAAAGACAACTGTGGCTTGTGACGGGCATATAATTCACATTTAAGTAACCCATAGCACTGCTTAGAGACGTCTAATAAGCTTTAATACACAAGCATGTGTCTAAATAGACCTGTAACTTCTTCAATAACCGTGTGAAGTACAGGGCGGGTAGAAAAGTCGTAGAAAAAGAGTGAAATGGACGAACAAAGGAGGAGACAAGCTGAACAATGAAACTTGAAGCTAATAAAAGACCTCACAGACACAACAAAAATAAGGTAATGTGATGTCTTTTTGTTGCCTGATTATGAGTGTGTTATGTGTTGAGCACAGAGCTCCTGTATGACTGTGAGTCTATGTTATGTCTCTTCAGCAGAATAGCCGTGTCTCTATGCAAGAAGCTATTTAAAAACTCACCCCATCATGAACCAGAGCTTTCCACGTGTGCTCCAGTTTCTTGATTAGCCTGCAGAAACAAAGAGAAGCACCGTTTAACATAATGATGTTGAACAATGTCTTTTATGTTAGGATCCTAGGCCGGAGAACCTTAAAGGGGTCGTTAACTCACATATAATGGAACTATATGGCACTCGTCTTGTGGTGCCAAAACATTGCATTTGATTACACTTTCCCAGAAATCACGACCCGGGTTACTCAAGATAATCACAGAACATTGCTGTGAGCATTTTTGTGTAGGAACTATTTTCTTTCTACCGAACCACACCGGCCAACAAGGTGAAGGAAGCGTGCGTCTAATGGCAGCGATGCTAAGTGAGCTAGTAGTATCGAGTAACGATGCACGCTTCCTTCTGCTGGGTGATTTATACGGTGGGCGGTTGTAGTTCGAAAGAAAGAAAATAGTTCTGACACGAAACTGCTCACAACATCTGGAGTAACCAGGTGGAAGGCAGACAACTCTATGGTCGATACCTCTAACACTCAGGAATTCACACTCAAACTGTCTAGATTGGAAAATATCACCGCAGGTAAGAAGAAAAAGTGTTTTATACACACACCATTAAATGTGTTGCATGAAGTGATTAAATTGAGTCAGCGGATGGATAAAAACCACTCTGCTGCATTAATTCACAGTATGTACATCCATTTAGTTATTTTATTTCCATCTACCATTTTACTCATATATTCCACTGCTTTTGTGAACCTAAGACCTTTGGTAAACCAATTTCAAGCAGCCTGTCACACTGAGACGTCGAGTGCCGTGACGCTCACCTGTAGGACTGCAGGATGTCGATGATTCCGATGTAGAGAAGAAGTCGCTCCCCTTTTCCGTTCACGGCGGGGATGCCGCCCATCCTGAAAGGAGAAGCAGAATAAAGACGTCAAAAATCCCCATTATTTATTACAAGCTAAGCACCATCTAATTAATACAAAATCTAAATATTTATTAGATACTGAAGGTGTATATAAGTCCCAGTAAAATGGCTCGAAAAATGACACGTCTGACAACTCATCGTCCTGTTCAGCAAACATCACATTCACTGTCCTTAAGAAGTCCATTTTATATCGATTCCTTCCGTCACTGTAAGTGCTTCACTTCGAGGCCGACACCTTCTGGGCGGGCGGGCGCTCGATTGGTCGATATGCTCGTCTGACCAAGTTGTCATTGGTGCAGATTTCTTTTGGGCTCCGTCGACCGATCGATTGGTTGAGTTGGTTGAGTTTCTGTCAACCAGCATTTTCTTCTGTTGACGACAGCCCTGCTCTATTTTTGACCAAATAATCCATAATCCTTTAACTACAGTCGAGGTGCTGATACCCGACTTCAGGATCTGGATCAGGATAAGGATAAGGATAAGGATAAACGACTACTTTTCCAAACCAGAAAACGCTTTTGATTTGGTCCTTTTAAACTGAGATGTTGTTTCTACCATCAATGTAATCTAATAGTAAGAAAGGAAAGACTTTTATTTCTTTTAACTGAAATGTATAATGACAATCAGGGTGTTTTTATTCATAGTCATTCATACTAACTTCACTAAATTATGTAATCCAATCTCATTTTGACTAAAAAAAATCTGTCCTACTTTCATAGTGAGTCGGTTTCGATCTATAACCGTACTGACGACCTTTTAATACACGTTGAACATAAGCACAGCCTGGGACACTGTTTGATGGCTAAATCTCAAGTTTCCCATCGGGTCCACTTAAAAGTGGAGCAACCTGCTTCAGTGTCAACTTTTCAGCCATTTTAGACCAGAAGAGGCAACATTTTTGCCCACTTGTGCTGAAAATTCAATGCATTAAGACTGTAAGTTTTAAAAAGGTTAAAAGTTTAAAATATGTTATGGGAGTTACAGTTTAAATGTAGGCACTAAAAGCAGTTTAAGTGTCAGATGAAGCATTGAAAGGGTCTGAAGTGTCAGCTGGAGTGTAAGCATGAGTGGACATTGTTTAAAAAGAAGAGTTTGAAGAAGGGTTTTGTGGAAAAGTTGAAGAGGTGAGGAAAGAGAGTGTAAGCACTAAAAGCAGTGTAAGTGTGACATGAAACAATGAAAGGGTTTGAAGTATCAAATGAAGTGTAATCACGAAAATGAGTGGAAATTGTTTGATAGGAAGAGTTTGAAGAAGTTTTTTTTTAAGAAAAAGGTAAAGGAGAGTCTAAGGAATGAACGCGGTTTAACTGTCGGGAGAAGAGGAAGCAATTTAAATCATTCCATTTCTATTTATCATGATTGATGTGGCATGAATGTGCAGGTCCGAGACATTTTTTAAGTTTCCGGCAGTCACTATTTATCCCCCAATTCTTTTGCCAGCAGCCTCTCTTTAAACTCACGTGTCGTCGGTGTCGATGGACCCTCCGCAGGCGGCTCCTCCCTGGATGGACTCCATGGCGGTGGAGTACAGGGCCTTCTGCTGGGCCACGGGCCTCTTCTCGTCGCTGTCGCCCTGGGAGCCCTCCATCTGCCTCTCCCGCTCGGCCTGGTCCATGTTGTGCACCCCGAGCAGCAGACTGTAGTCCATGATCTTGAAGCTCTCCAGCACCTGAGCGGAGAGGACACGGACAGGGCCGCTGTAGGTGTGCAGTGATTGACAGTACGAACGAAAAGCTTTTACCCAGAGTGCATAACGGTGTCGGCACCAGAGAGGGAAGGAGGACCGTAAGAGTGATGCTAATAAACAATGTATAAGATAGCCAGTGTGTTTGCACATATACTTCCTCCAAAGCATAAGTAAATATGAGGTGGTGATTTACATGACGAGGGCCATGGGACACCCTGTTAGACCCGGTGCTCGTAACAAAGCTCTAATTCATAGTGAAGGGGTCCTGGGAATGCCAAACACTCTCATGAATAGCTTTTTCCTTTACGGCCTTCCTCACTCTCGTCCATAATCCTCTTTTATTAATCAGGTCACCACAATATCGTCGTTTTTCTCCATTTTCTTTTGTACTCTCTGTCTCTTCATCTAGCCTTCCTTTTGAGACGCTGCATTATGGCATTTATCCTTCCTTCAAACACTCCTCTAATCCTTCCCTCTAACCATTGCTGCCTAGGATTCATCCCCTCTCTCTCTCTCTCTCTCTCTCTCTCTCTCTCTCTCTCTCTCTCTCTCTCTCTCTCTCTCTCTCTCTCTGGAGACTCTGGATCAGGGTGTGATATGAATCCTCCCTCTCATCATCATCTCCCTCAAGGCTCCTTCTCCCTTCTACCCAGAGCCCTGCATGAGGTCTGGTACCTGGGGCTACCCACCGCAATTGTGTGATGGGTAAAACAATACATTTATTTACTGTAAATTCACGGGTAAAAATGAACTAAATACGGACGGGCAGGGGGTGAGAACGAAATAAAATAAAAAATGTTTTCTCTAGAAATCATAAATGAAATTTATTCGGCGTTTAACTTAAACCTTCTGGGGTCTGAGGTCATTTTCTCGATTTTACATAATTTCTTAAATTCACTTTTTAAAGGCACTTTCATATGAGATATATACCCATGTGTTACATCAAAAATTGCAGAAGAATCTCAGCTCTATAAAATGAGGCACCATTATCCCAAGGGACAAGTGTAAAGTGATAATATGGCCCTAAAGCAGAAAAATTGAAGCTCGATTTTGTGAAAACATACCCTTACTCATGTGGACGAACTGTTCTGGTGGTTGAAATTGGTTTACTAAAGGTCTTAGGTTCACAAAAGCAGTGGAATATATTAATAAAATGGGGGGTGACTGTAAAGCAGCCTGTGTGTTTTATGGGCCGGGTCCGGATATAAGCTGGAAGTACTTGCATGCAGAGGGTTTGTTCTGGACCCGTGAAGAACTCTGCTCCTTCCTGCCCGTCTATCTCAACATCCAATAGAAGTGTAGCATTCCCCCCCACTCCCTCTCCATCCAACTCACCAGACAGTCTCTCTGTAGGGTCTTGACCAGCGCGTTGTAAGTGTCCTGGTCCAGCATCAGTCCGTCCTGCAGGTTTTGCATGTAGTCCAGGTCCTTGAAGGTGGGCCTGACCTTCTCTCTCTCCTTCTTGGACGCTCGCCTCTTGTAGGTGGAGCCCTTCAGGTCGTATTTGAGGTGCATGCGAACCACGCGGGGGAGGACGTTGTTCATCACCACCACTCGGATGTTCTTCCCGCCCGACTGGACGCAGTAGAGGCCGAAAAACTTGGGCAGCAGAGTGCGAGGGTTCTGATTCAAGTTCTGGAGAAGAAATGTGCACGAGAGAGGGAGAGAGCAAAATGGTCTTTAAAAGATTTCTGGCAGAACGTAACATTGATTTGAGAGATTTTACTGTGGCGAAAAGCTACAGGATTTAGTGTGCTAAATAAAGTCTTTTCACACTTTGCAGGAGGAGAAAATGTCGGCACTTTAATGTAAAATATCGTTTTGCTACAGAGAGGAACATATAACACACCCAGGGACATGATGCAATGAGTTTTCATGTCATGGGATCTGAAAGGGTTAAAACATTTTTGCAACATGATACATTTAGTTAATTGATAAACAACAAATCTCAGTGTACGCACACTGGCTACAATGACACATTCATCATTTGACCGCACCAGGAAGCATTACATAACAGCGAGGGAACAGAAGATCTCACAGTGTTGCGAGACAAGGAAGCGGTCGCACTGTGATTACATTCATCAGCCGCTTTGATCATTGATCAATCGTTTGTTTTTCTAACACAAATGCAAAACATTTTCTGGTTCAAGCGTCTTAATTGTGACGGTTTTGATGCTTTTCTTGTGTTTCACCTTGAATTTTAGGTCACTGTGAGGCATTTTATCTATTTTCTGACCTTTCATTGATTATCGGATGATCCTTGATAAATCCCTCATTAATAAATGGTAAATTGATAGTTAATTAAACTTTAGTTAATAATTTACCAATTGTCATTTATATATATTGTATCATAGCAGATATAAGGCAATAACAATTATATTCTGATCACATTAGTAAACTATTTATTAATAGATTATTGTTCATTTTCTATACTGTATTTGTTAAAGATGATCAAATAATTTGTAAACCTTGAACAAATCGTTTGTAAATTATCTATAAACATAACAGATAGATGGACAAAATTAACCATTGACAAAGTATTAACTATCTAAATATTATCTATGGATTGCTTTAAGTATATCAACCATTTCACAAAGTATTACAATCATTAAGTTGCAACTTTACAAAAACCATCCAGATTATAAACCAATTATTAAAAAAATCTGGTCCATCTATCTATGAAATGTTTAAAAGTGTTGCACCTAATTTACAAGTGAATCTGGGGTTGGCTTTCTAAACCGCAACAGATACATCTTTTCTTATTGGACAAACATGGACAAATATTGAGAATAATATTAATTTTTTGCTGCATTCTGCATTTACTCAATACGAGACTCTGTCACCAATCTGTTCTGAACATTTCACTCGTCAATCCAGACAAATGAGGTTAGTCTGGCTGGGTGCTCAGTTAAAAACCGGCTTTGACCTTGGGACCTGTGCCAGCTCAGTGCCATTAGAGAAATGAGGGGGAGGAAGCGAAAGAGAAAGGCTCATACAGCGATAACACACGGCATTCAGGGGTAAAAAATGAGGAGAAAGAGGAACCGGCAGCGGAGAGATAAAGGATGAATGTGGAAGTGTGGCTAAAAGGCTCAGCACATGTGGGAGTGACCTTCACGAGGGGGGAAACTGGTAGAGAGAGTGGAAAAATGAATGATGGAGAGAGAGAGAGAGAGAAAGAGCATCCCCTGCCCTCAGCCACGCACGACCCTTCTGTCAATGTTAAGAGGGCAGAGCGGTGACGAGCCAACAACAAAGACACGTGAGGGAGAGCGAGGGCAGATAGGAGCATGAAAACACGAGGCCGAGACGCGGAGGGAAATGAATTACAGTGTG
The DNA here is from genome assembly GCA_038501785.1 of Myoxocephalus aenaeus. Lineage (NCBI taxonomy): Eukaryota > Metazoa > Chordata > Actinopteri > Perciformes > Cottidae > Myoxocephalus > Myoxocephalus aenaeus. The sequence continues at coordinate 486,482 of JBAMJR010000034.1, forward strand.
TCACGGCAGCAGGGAGAGCGATAATAAGACATTAAACTGCGAGGGAAGACGGAAAGACTGGGTCAAATACACAGAAGGGAGAGTCGGTTACATCACTGGGATCTGTATGCTGCCCAGAGCCAGACTCCCCAGCCAGTCAGCTGTGGAAGACATGTGGAGCGCCGCCAATGATGGCCTGCGTGGGTTTTTGTTTTTGCTACAAGAAAACACATGAGCTTGTTCCACCGAATCTACATTTCACTGTTACAAGTGCAGTGCTTTCATGGTTTTTTTTGTTCTTCACATCTCTCTGTTATGATGGCGTATTAAGGGCCATTGAAGGTTAAAAAAATAAATGATTGTACCGAGGCGTAGTCCTGACCGCAGCAGCCAGGGTTCGAATCCAACCCACGGCTCTTTGCTGCATGTTGTCGTCTCTCTATCTCAAGCTTTCCAGTCTATCACTGTCACTATCAAATAAAGGCAAAAGACTAAAGATTAAAGTAAAAAATGTAAAAGAAAGAACCCACAAATCTAATATTATCTCAGATAGTAATTAATTTACAAGGAAAAACTCAGAAATTCTCTAAGATTTAAGGAAAAACTAATATCTTCTGAGATCAGAAGTTCATAATTTACGAGACAGAAATACTCTGAAATTCTTATAAATCAAAAGTCAAAAAATGTCAAGGAACATGGCATCACTTTGCGAGGGTGGATGAACCTCATCACGCTGCTGCAATCACAGCAGCGGTCACTCACATCTCCGCGGTCGACTCAGCCGACGCTGAAATATATAAACGGACTATATTCTGACATTCATGGTAAATGCATTCAGTGGCCCAGATCGAGCCGACGGGGGAGCTAGCGACCAACTTGGCAAAGTTAGTACGGGAAAGACACATTGTGACTCAAAGTTAAAGTGTATATTTAAAATACGTAATATATGGAGTCCAGATTTATTGGATTATGTTCCAAAATATAATTTTTTGTATATATTAATATATAATACCACTAAATTGATGACATATTGATACATTTGACTTGAGGATATCTGTGATTACATTCAGGTTTCAAATCAAGCAGTTACTTTGAGATATGCAATCTTTTTTTAATTTTTTATAGCTCTTCAAGAGTCTCAAAGAAATTCCTCCAATTTTATGACTTTAAACTAATCTTACACCCCCTCCGGCACCAGAATAATGTATTAATTTCATCTACAAAAGCCGTATTCTGCCATCGTACTACGTTGATGATACGTCTATGGAATTGTATCCTTCCAGATTATGTTTTGTGTGGTTTCCACTCTGTGTTTATCTTGGCGTGGGCTTGATTTGCTTGTCCATCTGTGCCGTTCTCTCTCTCTCTCTTTTTCCTCAGTCCACCTGCTCCGGCCGCGAGCTACAGCCACCGCACATGAGCCTGAATCTCTCTGCCTTCATTAAACCCCTTCCTTCCACCAATTATACCGGCAAAAATACTTCAGAGCGTTCTCAAAACGACGGAAAAGGTCACAGTGAAAGCGCTGGACCTTTAACGTCCCTAAATGATTAAATGAATTCCTGCAGTGGTCTTTTGCCACGGCTGTCGGCACATGAATAAACACAAGGCTGAAGGCCGTGAACCTCAAGAGGCTGGAGCGGGAGCATGGACATACATGGAGCTGTTGCTGCAAGTCAAGCTCTGTTAGGCTTATGTGAAACACATCGGGCCAGTGTCTTATGAAACCGCATGGCCCAAGGTCTCAGTCGGCGATGATAGAGCTGCTGTTACGTCTGCTTCATCTGAAAAAGGATGTCACGCTCGGAGGAGAGATTTTCCGGGGTCTTACATAAACCTGGAATCTAAAAATATGACTCGAAATAAGAACATTAAAGATGGAGATCGGCATTTAAATCAGAGTGTGAAGGATGCACGTGTGCAGCGGGCTTTTCGGAAACGAGATGTTTTTGTTTTTTTAAGTCTGACCTGCATATTCCGATTTTCTTTCTAAGAACTGTACTATGGGCGGCTGCAGCTCATGGGTAGAGTGGTCCACTGCTCCTTAGGATGGGTTAAATGCAGAGACCGAATTTCATGTACGTATGTAAATATGTAATATGACGACCGGATACGAGTAAATAAAAAGCGATTGAAAGCGAGGCCCCAAGCTAACATTGTATACCACTGTCCAAGAGCCACCATGAAAAATAATTAAAAAAAATATAAATGTCACTTGTTTATTGTCATCTAGAGCGGTTATTTAAACACACAAATTCATATGATTAAGAAATAAATTATTGTATTTTTTGTGGAATACTTAGGCATGGTAGTTTTAATTATGTCTTATATAAGATGCTTAGAGCTAATGTTAGTTAAACCGGTCCTAATTCCCTCTTTAATGTCTATTTTATGTTCTCCTTCAAAAAACTTGATTTATTCAAGTTTCTGCCCAAAAACTACATTTTACAGGATTGCATATGAACACATCATGAGAGCGTTATGATTTACCAATACGTTTGGACCAAGATAATAACGGAGCATATCTTCGTTAACGGAGACTGTTTTGCGGGTCACAAACTTTACAATTTTACTGCTGAACAATACAAATATGTTCCTGAGAACATTTGAGCCAATACAGTAAAAGAAGCTTGATACATATTTGATCAGCGCTGCCGAGCTTCACGAGCAGTGATTGACAGCTGTGTCGAAGACTGCTCTGCTCTGATTGGTTGTTTATCTTTGCAAAGGAAACAAAGGATTCTTGCAGATGTCATAAGGAACACTTAAAGGAGGCAGAGGAACCAGATTTTTTTCACAGTTTATCAGGATATAGTGTCAGTCTGAGCAAATATGACAAAAAGGTTATTTGTATTAAAGTTACCGACTGTAGCTTTAAGGTGCAGTCATACAACGAATACAGCTGAAATGCGCGCGCGCACACACACACACACACACACACACACACACACACACACACACACACACACACACACACACACACACAGCTTACCATGTAGTATCCAGGTAGCAGCTTTTGCAAGAATTCAGCCTCCTTGTGCATCACGGTCTTGATGATGAACTCGTCGTCCCTCGTGAGATAGAAGACGGAGCCACTCGCTCCGGGATTGGACAGCTCGATCAGAGGCTCGTTACAGAGGGAGTACTGCAGGTACACACACACACACACACACACACACGGGGAGAGCAAAGTACGGGTCGAATCATTAAACACATCGACAGCTAAGACAAAACGATCTTACGTTGTGGATTAGCCTGCGTTCTTTAAACGCATCACTTATGCAGAAGCCATCTGGTATTAAGCAAAACCCTCTGAAAAAGACATTGAGATGTTTTGATGTTGAATGGACTCATTTATATAATATTTTGATACAAGTTATTAAATCATTTCAACTTGTGTTTTTGATACATTTCAATGATGTAATGTAACCCTGCCTGCATGCAGGCGATCGTCCCCTCCCTGTTTTTTTCCAGCCTGTGCTGAATTAGTTCCTACTTAGGGGAGGATATTTAAAAGAATGTGAGTCTCTGATGATGACGCACTTGGCGTCAGAACGTTAGTCCTCTGATAACGTTTTGGTGCCTTAAAATCCGTGCGCTCCAGCGTGCTTTGGACCAGATCTCTGGAGTCTCTCCCGATAAAAAAAAAAAAAAACCTTTTCTTGGAACTTATTCCGAGGTGGTTGAAGCATATTAAACCTCTTCCTTCATGTTACAAACAGCATGTTGAGACGCATATACACTCTGATATAGAGCCAAAGGTCAATAAAATACATTAAACACACACACTGATCATGTAAAAACATGCAGAAATGCAACACAAAAAAAGGAATGGTGTGAAGTAAGATTGTGGGTGAGAGAGAGAGAGTTCAATAAAGAACTTTACATGCTGCAGTAGCACAGAGGTACATAGATAAGATGTCAAATAATTTAGATGTCAAATAATGACTGCTTTAAATTTTTAGCTCTTTTAATAAGCACGTCTGGCTCCTGCTGATATGATGGTGAGCTCAACTAATTAGCCCGTTCTCTCCGCTGCTTAAAAGCAACTCATCAGCATCATTTCTGAAGCTGCCTCCGCCGGCTTTTCTGCTAATGGTTCGCTTTTTCAAACATTCCTCTCAAGAGGAGCCTGAAATTTTATTTCACAGCTTTTTTTATTTATTTTCCACAAAACCGAGGGAAGGAAAAATTGAAAATGGTCACATTCTGCACACAGTGGCAGGTAGAAGGACGTGCTCGTCATCTTCACACCAGGAGGGCAAATATGACAGACAAGTTAGGTCCTTTTGTTGGAGTGAAGAAACAACCGCAGTTTAATTTGTTAGGACCACAAAAGCAGACCATTAAAATACTGCAGTGTTTTTAACACTAAATCATGACTGCGAGTGCACATATGAACCCCAAATCACATAATTATCACATTATCTGCAGAGCTGCCACAATAAACCAAGTCATACCCACGTAGAACTCCAGCTTAACCAGACTTAAATTAAAAAAATGAGTTGTTGATAACATGCAAGTCCCCAGATGACACGTGAGGACATATGGTGACGAGTGACCACAGGCTGCCTGAGAGAGACGGCAGAAAACAAGGCAGGATGCCGTGTTTCCACGTGGTTTGAGGACCGATGCGTTAAGGATACGTGCAGAAGGAACACGCAGACACACTGACCAAGCGGTCTCTGTATATTCTGCTAGACTGCTCCGGGCAGAGCGGTGAATCATGCAGCCTTGCCTCTCTTCAACCATCCCTTCTTCCTCCTCTTTGTCCTTCTTTCTTGCATCGTGTGACGGCCTCTCAGCCTCGTTCTTCCCCTCTCAGCTCTCTGACGTCACGCTTCTCATCCACGTGGATTCTTTTTTTTATTCCTTTTGAATTTTTTGTCTTTGCATGTTTCTGTTCATTTACTCTGTTTGCCTTTTCCTGGTCTTGCCTCCCTTCCCTTTCTGCTTACATCCCTCTCTCTTGCTCCTCCATGTCTATCTGATCTGAGCGGATACTAAGCTACCACGGAGCTTGTTTAACTTCCACCATAGCTAGCCGGATCGATGCATACTATTCTATCATCCTGGAGAAAGTTTAGCGTCCACGTGGTGTGAATTAAATATAATTGGTTTAGGGACACATAACCAGTGCGGCTCGCCACAAATTCATAATGAACCAAAAAGTAGTTCTGCCCGAGGGATTCAATACGACGGGTCAGAGACGGCCACTCCGCTTGGGAGATCCATCTCGTGGGACCTCTTCCTGGCGCGGGCTGTCCCGCTCCGGGGATATTCATTTCTGTTTTGTGGCAGTGCGACGCAACCGGCTCGAGAAGGACGGGAGTGAAGGCGGCTCGCTAACAGGTGCCACTCGCCCACAGTCTCACGAAGTCTGATGGGAAACACTGCACACCATTAAAGTCTTACCAGGTAGTCATCCGGCCTGATGCCAAACAGTTCTCTGAAGTAGCGGAAGGCCACGGGAGCGTAGGTTTTAAAGCGGAAGTCCGGGAAATGGTGGGCTGGAGTGAGGTTGCTGCCTTCACTAAAGTACAGAAAAACATCAGAGCACATGGAAGGACAGCGATCAAACTCAGATGTGTAAATATTACTGAAAAAACAAACTGCATGTCGTATGTTTTTTTAAATTTTGTATATGTGTTTGGCTGCAGCAGAGACCTGGGGAAAAAGATGCTCTCCACCACATAGAAGTCCTGCATCAACACATCTCTCTCCGGCTTGGAGCTCAGGTTGCCCACCGTGTAACCGATGCCCAGCTGGATGGCACCTTTCAAGGCCGAGGATGTGGTCTGTGGAGAGGGGGGGGGGGGGAGACGTGGTGAGTAACATACTTGCCCTTTCTTTAAACCCTCGCAGTCAATGACCGGTTCTATTCTGAGAAGAAGCGGATCATTTTAGAGGGGGGAAAAACGTCACAGTTTTACCATTTAATGCTTTTAAAATGCTAAGAAATTGTTATTTTTCATGGTACAGGCATGTGCTGTTTTCAGTACCTTCTTGTAAGTGGTTTCCCCTGATGCATCCACGCCTCTGTGGCCCATCTTCTTTCCCTGGCCAGGCTGGCCTGAGGATGAGGGCATCTGGAGAGACAAAGAGGGACTTGTGTGAGGAGGACAGGTGGATTTGTGCCTGTTCAATAACATTCACATTTTTGTTCAATATTTAGACGAGGGTGAAACAGTATTAATGCACAAGAGCAATTTCAAGATGATTGTGCAGACAAGTACGCTTTAAGTTGCGTTTTTTCCGTACATACACTTGCTATTTTGAGTGCGTAGCGGAGTCACGATATACCGGTATTGACGTAATTTATTTGCCAAAAAAGAGAAAAGAAAAGATGAATTTGACTGATAGCGTTATCTTTTTTAATGTTTTATTATTATAATAATAATAATAACATTGTTACAGTGAAGTCTTTCGGCCACAATAATTGTGAAATTAAAAGTTGCTATTACAAAGAAGAAGAAGCGGCCAAACACTCGGATGGGATTCACTAAACTTGGAGGATTAAGATAAATTGTCGGGCAAAGACAAAGAATACTAAAGTGGTATTCAAATACTTTTGGCACATTGTAGTCTCTACTGACTTTTGTGCCAGTCTTCATGCAACATTATGATTAATTGACCCAAATATTAACAGCCTGAGATCCTCCCTCAAAAGAGAACTGTTACAGAGCAGATGATCACAGGGACAGATGGAAGCTCACCTCTGTGATGAAGGCTTTCCTTGCGGCAGCGTCTGAGAGAGAGAGAGAGAGAGAGAGAGAGAGAGAGAGAGAGAGAGAGATGACTGTGTTAGTCAAGACAGAGAGGCTCCGTTACTCAGCACCGTTAGTACAAAGAAGAACACCAAACGGGGGACACAGGAATCCAACATTTTGCAAAAACAGTATCAAACACAAGTGGGGACCTTTCAGCGAGAGGAACTGCAGGAAGCAAAGCGACGTTCAAAGTCGTTCTGTATGTGCTGTAGTGAGGCCGAATTAATTTTGGCCGTCGCCATCTTAGATTTTTGTCAATCACCTTGGAGCCCGCCCTAAAGCATACCCTGCTTTATTGGTCTAAATTGACTCTAAATGGACCATCATTTCCTAAATGAACATCATGCTGTATTGAAGAAGACTTGAAACTATAGATTGAGATCATAAACTCATGTTTACAATGTTTACTGAGGGAATACATCAAGAGAGAAGTAGAGTCATTTTCTATATACTTCTATACAACCAGAGGAGTCGCCCCCTGCTGGCCAAGTTTAAGGCACTTCCGCATTGACTTCCCTTTTCAGGACTGGAGGTTGCCGCCAGGGTTAAACATAAACATGTATAAATCGTGACTGAAAAAGCTCTAACACTCTTTTACACCAATTGATTTCCTGACCCTTCATTTTACATTTACACTAACCTGCGTAAACCTGCTGTGAGTCTCTTAAAGTGTGAGTAAACTATACACACTCACTCACAAATGCAAACGGCACAAATGGCAATCTAACGAATCTCAGAGTTACGGCAGTCCTACATCTGTTATGTTGTGATGTTTTTTAAAGTCTAATAACAGGATGTAGGCAGAAGAGGAAAGCAATCAGAGAAGTGTTTTTGCCAGAAATGCCTAAAATAGATGCATAATTATAGATGACCACTCAGCATGATAATGGAGACGGAGCTCAAGAGGACAGAAAAGAGAGAACACAAAATGAGCAAAAGAAAGAGTGGAAGGAGACAGAATGAGGGGAGGAGAGAGAGAGAGAGAGAGAGAGAGAGAGAGAGAGGGGGCTCCAGACAGTACGAGTGAGGCAGATTAATTCCCACTCTGTTATCTTCAGAATATCGCACTCAGTCGCCCAGATGGTGGAGTTTAGAGAGAAACAACAGATATGTGAACAACAGTCTGACTGTTTTGATCTGAAATAAAATGAGGATACAAATATCAGGGATGAGAGAAATTAATTCTAATTGGGCAGACGAGTTTTATGGATGTTTACATTCCATTTTTCTCTCACTTCTCCTTATCAGATGTATTACGACGTTGCATTAGTCCCGATTCTGGTTGGATGGATTTACTTCTATCACTGCTGCACATGCATTAGAGGTAAAAGTACATAAAAGGCCCTTTTTTTTCTTCCACAGCAGACATTTAGATTTCTCACAGGAGGAAAAGCACAGGTGTTACACACAACACTAACAATGGCTCCGTTCGGCTCAGATCGGTTCAAAATGGATGCTTTGCTGCTTCTGAGAGCCGACTGTAAGCGATTTTCTGTGTGCAAGTAGGTGCATTGCAGAATAGTAATGAATCAACATGGACTCTGTATTACGACAGTGCATTATGGCTTTTGTAGGAACAGAAAAATAAATAAATATATATATATATATATATTTATATAGCTGAGGGAGGGGGTAATATTCGGAGGAAAAAAACTTGAACTTCCAAGAATAAAGTCTTACATTCACATTTACAAAAAGAAATTGGATATTCTCAGAGACTCTAAAGTAGGGATGCTCCCAAAACCCGGTTCTAAATGGGAACAGGCGGAGTCGTGCTTTACTCCGACACACACACACACACACACACACACACACACACACACACACACACACACACACACACACACACACACACGCCAACTCAGTACAGGGTGAGAAAACAAATCGAGGCAGAGAGAACAAGATCTAAAGTGTGGCTACAGTTTACTCCAGTACGAGAAATCTGGTCACAAATGCAATAAAACCCTCAAAAGGTAAAGAAGGTAACACCAGCAGTTTATCAAACCTTTCATAACATAAATCTGCAGAAAAGCAGCGTCCATCCTCGTCCACTGCAGGAAAATCTAATTGGATACATCCAAGAATAATAAAGCAATGTCAATTCTTTTCTCCTAATTAATTGGCTTTTTTCTCTCTCTCACAATATAATCAAAAAGAATCGATAAGAGTATCGTCAAGAGTACTAATATCGATAAAATCCTAACGATACCCATCCTGACTCTAAAGTCACAAATTGAGTTGATATCTGAACTATAGCTGAAAATGTCTGAGTCTTGCTCTTGGAAATGTATGACATTATACTAGCTGAGAAAAAATCCATATTTTTGTTCTCATACATTCATTATTTTCCCTTCAGAATATTAGCCACTCCCCCCAACTCATATATTTTCTGACAAAATGTCCTTAATACGCTATAGGACCGTTTACCTGTATGGTCTATCTATACAATTATAACACACACATGCTTCAACTAACTAAAGCTTGTGAGTGTAAACTTGTTAGGGGAAAAAAAAACCACATTAGACCTGTTTGGATGCAGATATTCTGCATGAAAAGCACAGTTGGAATTAAAAAACTCATCAACAGTGGCTCTGTTTCTTTAAGTATCCCACTACGCTACTCCAGTGAGCCAGCACGCACAATACCAGGACCCTGGAACTCATACAGCTAAATTATGTAAAGCAATTATCATCATGTTAATAGTTACACGTGTGGTTATTCTACCACACGCTATCAAAATGTCTGCTGTAAAAACAATTCACCACCAGGCCACAAAAGGATGACAAGGGATGAAACAAGACTTTCTGGCTGTTCTCTCTGGAGGCTCCAAACCTTCTAGAAACCAGTATGAAATGAATCTCCCTGCCCAGCTGAAGCACTAACAGCTAACCTATATAACCCGGTGTCACTCAGGAGCGGGATAGCATCTTCACAGCTTGACTCTGTGTCTGCAGCTGAATTGATAGCCGGTCTCTGCCTGCCTGGCTCTCGTGGGCGCCCATGTGACTGAGCCACAGAGTAGCCTGCTCGCCACCCCTCCTCCTGCTCTGTGTCTCTATCCCCGTCACACATTTGCACATTTGCACGGGGATGAGCGAGCACAAGCGTGCCAATTTGCGAACCCGGCAACGCTCCCAAGCTGGAACATCCAGGGAATCAAATTTGAGGGAGAAGGGAAGAAAAAAACAAAAAAGTGCTGGTGAAGGAATGCAGATAATTAAAGAGGAGGCTCTTCTGCTTGTTACCATCACATACTATTTATCTCTGTGGATGCATGTGATTGGCTGGCTACGTGTGGTTTCAGATATGACTGTTCCCTGTGTGTGTGTGTGTGTGTGTGTATATCCATGTATGTGTGTGTGTCTCATGTATCTTAATGCAACCACATATTATCCTTTCCGCATGCCTGCACCTGTTAAGACTGCCTTCAGTGTGTGTCTGCATGTCTACGTACGTGTGAGTCTGTGACAGCTAGTGGAGACTACAGGTTTAAAAGCACAGTGTGTGTGTGTGTGTGTGTGTGTGTGTGTGTGTGTGTGTGTGTGTGTGTGTGTGTGTGTGTGTGTGTGTGTGTCTGCATGTCTACGTATGTGTGAGTCTGTGACAGCTAGTGGAGACTACAGGCTTAAAAGCCACGGTGTGTGTGTGTGTGTGTGTGTGTGTGTGTGTGTGTGTGTGTGTGTGTGTAGTGAATGAGTCAGATTGTGTGTGTCCAAACATGTGCTCCATCTCTTCCTCCTCGACTTCGTGACAGTTTAACAAGAAACAGACCGATTTGCACCCGGACATCGGCATGTCACGATAATTACGATATCAACTTATCGTGCGATATTTGGACATGACCTTGATCATTGAGCTTTGGACATGACCTTGATTATTATAGTTTTTTACGATATATGGACAATTCCATCGTTTATGCTGACCTCGATGTTGTTCGTTGTGTTTACATGCGTGTTTGTTTACATAAGAATGTCACCAACGCTTTAGCCGACGTGATGCCAGAATAAAACACATTATAAGACTTGGACGTTGCACATTTTTGTTAACAGAGCCCCAAGAGTCCATTGTATTTATCTTTTATTTATTGAGGATATTTTAATATATTTGACGCATTCCAATTCTAATGCCTGAATATCTTTAAGAAAAAAAAATGTATTGCGTTTTGAAAGATTGGAAAAGAATATAATCTTTATATCTTTGCATAAAAATTGTCTTAAAATTACAATATCATCATTTATAGCAATTATTTCTGGGACAAAAAATTATTGACCGGCCTCCCAAACAGTTAGAAGGCTAAGTACTAATACTTGCTGTTGTTATCATTTCTCCTCCTAACATATCCAACATATTGTTTTCATCTTTGAGATAAAAAGCAGGCAGCCGTACAGTTTTTTACCTTTACATGACCTTTGTAGATTTACATAATATATTCTAATATTCTATCTATCCTCAGCAGCATGCAGTAAAACACAGACACGAACACCATGACTATAAATTAAATTACGCTAGGACCGAGATGGCTAATGCAAGAAGAGCGATGTGTGAACGCTCGAGAATGCATTTACATTTTGTCCATTTAATTTATGTTTGCGGCAGACCTGAAACGTAATCACATTATGATTACAGGCAACCAATTGTGAGTGCAAGTGACAAAACCCCGATGACCCGCTGGCTATTTCTACAGCACTAAAGTGATAACATATTAGCAATGGAGAGACATAAAGATGATGAAAGCGTATCACGGGGTACAGCGGAAAAGCAGAGGCAGGAGTTACGATGATAAGGTACGATAGTGCGTCTATTTTTATTTGTAACCATATTTCATGATGGCTTTCCTGCGTGAAAAACATCTTCAGAAATATGCCTCAACCCAGCACCACAGGAGTGTGACGTGATAACATTGTTATTGTTAACATCCCTCCATTTACTGTCGCTTCAACAGGTGAAGCGCTTCAGAATGAGGACATGATGTGGGGAAACAAAATAGGTCCTCATCCACCATGGTGCTGCGGCGGCATGTCTGTAGAGATGGAAGACACACACACACACACACACACACATCGCTGCCAAACCACAGAATCATAACAGATATTCTGCATATTTGCTTAACAGAGATTCATCTGTTCATTAAAAGATCATAGCGTAGTCACAGCAGCGCAAACGCTTGGGATTAAAAAAACAGCCAGGCGATTTTTGGTTCAAATGCTGCATAATAAATGTTATTAAAAAAGTACAGTAAACATGACGGTCTAGACCAGGGGCCTCAAACTCAATTTGGCCACCGCTGGTATTGTGATCTCATCGGAGGGCCACAAAGAAAGCGCAGTTTATTTTTTTACATTCATAACATATTTTCGTCATAAAAAAGGCAACCAGCTGTTTCTATACATTTTTATAATAGTTTTTAATAACTTTTTGAAACTGCACCGAACCAACAAATGCAAACCCTGAATACATTTGTACTTCATTCTATTTCTTGCCAGACACCTGGCAGCGCTTTTGCTCACACAGCTGAGCCACATTGGCCCTGATCCAGGTCACAGTGGAACCCTGATCCAGGTCACAGTGGAACCCTGATCGAGATCACAGTGGAACCCTGATCCAGGTCACAGTGGAACCCTGATCCAGGTCACAGTGGAACCCTGATCCAGGTCACAGTGGAACCCTGATCCAGGTCACAGTGAAACCCTGATCCAGGTCACAGTGGAACCCTGATCCAGGTCACAGTGGAACCCTGATCCAGGTCACAGTGGAACCCTGATCCAGGTCACAGTGAAACCCTGATCGAGGTCACAGTGGAACCCTGATCCAGGTCACAGTGGAACCCTGATCCAGGTCACAGTGGAACCCTGATCCAGGTCACAGTGGAAACCCTGATCCAGGTCACAGTGAAACCCTGATCCAGGTCACAGTGGAACCCTGATCCAGGTCACAGTGGAACCCTGATCCAGGTCACAGTGGAAACCCTGATCCAGGTCACAGTGGAACCCTGATCCAGGTCACAGTGGAACCCTGATCCAGGTCACAGTGGAAACCCTGATCCAGGTCACAGTGGAACCCTGATCCAGGTCACAGTGGAACCCTGATCCAGGTCACAGTGAAACCCTGATCCAGGTCACAGTGAAACCCTGATCCAGGTCACAGTGAAACCCTGATCCAGGTCACAGTGGAACCCTGATCCAGGTCACAGTGGAACCCTGATCCAGGTCACAGTGGAACCCCTGATCCAGGTCACAGTGGAACCCTGATCCAGGTCACAGTGGAACCCCTGATCCAGGTCACAGTGGAACCCTGATCCAGATCACAGTGGAACCCTGATCCAGGTCACAGTGAAACCCTGATCCAGGTCACAGTGGAACCCTGATCGAGATCACAGTGGAACCCTGATCCAGGTCACAGTGGAACCCTGATCCAGATCACAGTGGAACCCTGATCCAGGTCACAGTGGAACCCTGATCCAGGTCACAGTGGAAACCCTGAGTACAGCTTCACGATAGGCATCACTAAGCCTGGACCTGTACTTGCATTTATTAAAGTTCATAGTCGAGAAAGGTTTCTCACAGATATGTGCTTCCAAAAAGGTCCATTACCCGACTGATCACTTTTGTCTGCTCAGGGAAGGATGGAGGCAATTCTCTCATAGATGGTCCAGTCATGTCTGGTTTTCCTTGTGCCTCTGAATTCAGCTTTTAGATCACTGTTGCAAGTCAATAAGTTCCATTTGCAACAAACTCGGGACTGAGAATTGACTTCATACTACAGGTCAAGCTTCATGGGGTGTGTGTGCACATGAAGCATTAATATTACAACAGTTTTTGTTTTCAAACAAAATATTTACTATATATTTGAGTCAAAATATGTTCTATAGAAAAACAAACTATTTACAATGTTTACACAATGTGCATGTTTCAGTTTTCAGAACAAGAGCAACATATGCACTCTGTATCTATGTGTGTACTATGTACTCTGTATCTATGTGTGTACTATGTACTCTGTATGTATGTGTGTACTGTGTACTCTTTACCAGCGCATGGTCGTGTGTCGAGTAGCGCAGAGTAAAACTGAACAGGTGTTTTTTTGTTCTCAGGTGGTAGTGTGTTGTCTGTCTGAATAAAAACCAGTGTATCTTTGCAGCGTATGTGGGTGGTTAGGTCCTTAGGGATTTCCTGAGTGTTCATTGGACAAAATGTCGACTGACACCTGAATCAACAAATCATGGTGAAAGGTGGAGCTCGACACAGACGCCTCGGGCTGTGTGCTCCTATGAGAGGCGCGTATGGTCACAGAGAGAAGTGGGGTGCAACCTCCAGACTTTGGCGCATCTAGCAGCATCTGAATCTTTTTTCTACTCCGTTTTTTCACGGAGCTATTAATAGAAACGTCCAGGAAACGTTATTTTACGGGTGCGCGGACCTCAGAAAAACGCGCGGGCCGCACTAACACTGAACTTTGATGTCAAGTAGGGGGCCACAAAATATCGGCTCGCGGGCCCGCGAGTTTGAGACCCCTGCTCTAGACACTGTGTTCGGTTTTCACATTTTTTGTATGAACCACTATGGTCCTGTTTCTTCTCAAGTGCACAGGCTCTTAATCACGCAGCGTTATTTGAAGTAAGTTCTCTGCAAAAGACACATAAGATAAATTATTTTTATTTTATTTTTTTAAACATGCAAGTCACAAGCCAACCCAGGGTTCTGCTCTCTGTCTCTCTCCCCCCCTCCCCCATTAAAATGATTTACAGGAGACTTTTTTTACTTTCATTAAAACCAAATAACCGTGACACTGAGTGATTATAACCTGCGTTACGATCCGGCTCCTGGACGTGCGCAGTACGCAGTAAATGTATGTTAAAAGAAAAATTCGCTCTGGCCTCATGTTTATATTCCATTACACACACACAAACACTTTTGCGCAGGCACATTTTTATCCCCCTTGTTTCCATGGTGCCCCCCAATTGAGGTCAACCAGCATTTCTGTGACTAAAGTACGCACGCATGGAGTCAACAGACGGATGCCGCCTTCATGTCCTTCCATGCTGCTATTAAAAAGGCGGCATTAGTCCGGCTACATACTCACAACTTACAGATACACAAGCATACAGACTACAATTATCGACCCACTCATTAATATAAAACATTCATGACTGAATAAAACCGGCAGCAGCCTCATATGACGTACCAAGAGGAACCGACAGCAACCAAGCACTGATAAAAAACACAGAAAAGTGTTGTTTGCATTGCTGGCATTTCAGTTAATTGACATCACTGAGGAAAATGCAATACCCTCTGACAGTTTATTTGGTTAGACAGATACATTTGTCACAGCAGTTAATTGCTGCTTAAATCATTAAATAATTTGTTTTTAAACTACATCGACAAAACAGCAGCAGATCTATACGGCATTTCAGCGACAAAACGAATCCAACACAAATAGAGACTCTGGTGTGTCACCTAATTGTTAGCGCGTCTCTCTCTCTCACACACACACACACACACACACACACACACACACACACACACACACAGTTGATGCGTCTCACTGACGGCCACGTTCGACCTCGATGGGATCAATGCTGGGACTCCCCGAGGAGGAGCTAAGTAAGAGGCGCTTGTTCGTCATCTTGACAGAGGCTAAGTGACGACGCCGGCATCGTTTGGGTGTTCATTTTTTTTCACGCAGCGACAAAGCGGCGCTTGCGTCTCGTGGCAAAGTGCACATGACCCGACCTGTGGAACGCAGAAATCTATAATTCTGTCGGGAAAAACTAACAAGGCAGCTTACTCGAAAAACAGCTCGAGGGTGAGGATGAGAGGAGTGTTTTCTTAATGTTAATTCATGGTGAACCTCAGCCTATAGGTTACTTCACACAGGAGAGTTACGCAACAGTGATGGCGGCTGTTTCGACAGAGGGAAGGCAAACTGATCCTAAATCAGTGTCTTTGGGCCATTCCAGCTGTGAGCCCTTGATCTCAGTAGGGTGTCTTTTTTCCATGAACATGGACCTCATCCTCCGTCTCTGGCCCAGAGTGCAAAAGCTGAGGCAGTAAAGCCACACACACACACACACACACACACACACACACACACACACACACACGATTATAATGATCTCCAGGCTCCCTGTCATTATATTCAGACACCTTGACATCGGCACAGTTCTTCCACAGCCGTCGTTTCTGGAACAGTTGTTATTGTCGTAACAGCTGTCTGTTGGACAATAATTGTCTTGTCAGCAGTAATGGAGACGCAACACTTTACATTATTTAAAGGAATAGTTTAACATTTTGGGGGTTTATGCTTATTTGCGAATATTGGAAAGGGTTAGATAAGAGGATCAATACCACTTTCATGTCTGTGAAGTAAAAATGAAGAATAGAGCTAGAGGATGATTAGCTTTAGCTTAGCATAAAGACTGGAAACGGGGGGAAACAGCTAGCCGGGCTGTGTCTGAAGCAACAAAATCAACCCATCATAATGTGATATACACCTGTTCTCCTAACTCCTGGCAGGGAAATACTTTGCCAATAAGGGATGGACATGATTACTCAATTTGGACAAGTATTCGTTCAACGTATAGAGTACTTTTATTTTTGTTTTGTGGAAAAAATAATATATATATTATGTGATTCAAGTCACATCTGTGCAGGTTTTCATGTCACAGTATCCTGGTTTCTTTCAGAGTAATCCAGCAGAACCCAACCAGCAGAAGAGCTTCTGTGTGTGTGTGTGTGTGTGTAACTCGGACATTAAGTCAGCATGCTGGCAACACATTAACAGGATACTCCAAAAGCCCGGCACTAATTCACGTGCAAACATACTAATTCTGCTCCTGTGTAGATAGATATCTGTGTGAGCATCCAAGTGTATCAATAACGCCTCTCAAATGACCATTGCTCCTGGATCAGTGCCTGGCTACTTGGACGTCAACACTAATAATTAGGGAGTCATTGACTTCCAAACGCTAAGCTTTTCAAAGAGGCTTTAAGGGTTCCTCGCAATTATGCTCACAGCTTAGCCTTACTACTTCTGCATGTACACACACACACACACACACACACACACACACAGTAATTCCAGCTACTTGGAGACGACAGAAAGAAGTATGGTTGAACACGCGTCTTAAACTGGCGTGTTGCTGCCGGCACTCATCTGCAAAGTACATTTCCCCTCAGCAGTCCTCTGATTTTACTGAACAAAGCGGTGTGCAAAGGGGAGGTTGCTGCTCCGTCCTCTGCTGTCAGTGCATATCATACACTTTGTACAATACAGTGAATGTGTGGAGGAAGCAGCGGCTGGAAAGGACAGCTTTTCACTATGCCAAGTCATCCATTACGATCAATGGCATCAGACAAAAGCAAGCGGTCTTCATAAAAAGCTTCCTGCCTTCTGCTGGCTCGAAAAAAAACATCCCTTTGAGACATTTAGCTCGGAGCGAGACGACGAGCGATGCAAAGCAGCAACGGTCTGCATTCAGGAAAACTGCTGCTGAGTCCTATTATTTACAAAGGGAGTCGTTACGAACAACTACAGGGCTGCGAGTTATTATTTTCTTCATAGAATAATTTGATGAGTCTTTTTTGTTGTTGTTGATTGTCAGAAAGTAGTGAAAAATGCAGATCACAATTTCTTCTTTATGTTTCAATTGTTTGTTTGGTCCAACAAACAGTAAAACATAATTGTATTAAATAAATGAATCAGTTTACGCTCATAGAAACTGAAAAAAACGGAGAAACTGGATCCAGAGAATAAAAATAAATTACTTGATAATCGAAAAACGACAAATTGATAATGCGACTAATTGTCTAAGCTCTAATAGTGTCTAATATCTAGAAGTAATAGTGTCAAATAGTATGCTATTTATACAACTAAATTAACTAAACAATAAATCGACAAGAAGGTAAAAGAATTATATTTTGATAACTGATCTTTTGTTGCTCGTTATACCTTATTATAAATGTTAAGGTCACTTTTTGACTTTTGAGTTTGAGTTGCCACTGAATGATTACAGGGAAAAAACTAAAGGACAAATGCTAAATTAATTTAAATGCTCGCCTGCCTTTGCATACAAGTTGACCAAATAGCCATTTTCAAGAGAAATCTATCCATCCATCCATCCATCCATCCGTCTATCCAGCTCATGCCTTTTTACACCGTTTCAGAGCTGGAAACCCTTCACAGATTCACTCGTGGCCGTAACCCCAGTTGGCCGGGCTTGACCGTGGCACCCAGACAGAAACGAGCAGACAGACGCCGAGAGATGTAATTCCAGTTAAATCACGGTCACTACTACTCTACTATCCCTAATCCCAATCCCATTCTCTGCAGGCTACTAGACCAACTGTCTGGATTATCAGGATAAGGATAAAGACAGGTGGAAGACAACAGACCGTCTGTCTGGTTTTCTGGGTTGCTGGGTGTCTCTGCATTGCTTCAGCATTTGGGCAAAACTGTTTATAAAAATATTTTCTTAAAAAAAAGGTATGAAATCCAGAGCGTATCTTATTGCCTCTCAACGGCTCTCAACATGGCGGAAACTGAGCCGCGGTTCGCAGCTCATGGTGATCGCAGCTCATGGTCCAAACAATGCAAATAGTGCTGAAACAGTGTTTATAAGGATATGTCGTTGCTTGGGACGCCGTTATGAGCTGGCGGCGGCGAGCTATCCATTATTTTATAGCCGTATTTTATTGATCTTATCCACACACAGCTTGTCATTTCGGTCTCTACATGGTCGCGTTAACACTTCTCCTCTGCTCTGCGTCGCGCACAGCGGAGTTCCGCCCTGATGCGCACAGACAGGTGAGCGCTGAGCACACAGCAGCGGACAGAGAGCGTCAAAAAATATGTCGCGTGAAAAGCAGACCTATATCTGCGTTTTAAACGCTCCCAGGGTGAAGATGGCAGCAGCAGCTCTCATGTGAGGAACACCGGAGCAGCTCTCTGAACCCGGAGCAGCTCTCCTGCTCAGGTGAAAGAGACAAAGTGCTCGTGTCTTGTACCAACAATGAGCTGCTGGCTTCACATATTACAAAAGTACAAAGTACACGGACATAAAACTAAGTCATTAATAAATACATGGAGAAAAGCCTGTACTTTCGGGTAAATGTTTACGTCATGCCGTTAACAGGTTACGCTTGCGCATGCGCATAGCGACTCGCCGACTTTTGGCTCTTTGCCAGAAGTCTCCGTGACGTCCTTTCTGCTGCTGCGTGTCTCAAAACAGAAAACAGATCTCAGATCAACGTTGAGCATGAATTGTATCAAATCTACAACCCCGTTTATAAAAGATGTGTAGAGGCTCACTGCTCCACTAATACTGATGCAACCTGATGCTCACATATCTGCACTCATTCTGTTTTGTTTGGCAAAAAAATAAATAGCTTATTGTTTTCCACAATGAGCTATTTAGTAGTAACTAAATATTAGTTATTTTTTTGCACAGATATAACTTTATTTTCATTGTTCTAAGTGATTGCAATTTAAAAATAAAAAAATGTCTGATGGAGCAATCTGATTTACTTGAAAGTGATTGCAATTTTCTTTATTCTGTTATTTCTAAAAGCACAGATGGAGTCACAAAATGAAGTTATTTACAGAAAAAGTTTGAGAACCACTACTTTAAGTGTTTGTGTTGGTGTCGTCGTCGCCGCCGCCGTGCCCCTGAAGCTGTAAACCTAGGGGAAACACTGAACATCATTAAAATGCCAGACCTGCCTTCACTTTGCACTGCAGCTACTGTCTGCCTTCACCGTCCTGATCCATCTAGCTTTCAAACTGACGATGAGAAGAGGATGAGATGACGGTGGCTTGGCAGCGGCTGACAGCAACTAATAACTCCAGCCTAAATATCGCCGCCGCTCAGGAGAGGCTGCAACAGTTGCAATCTTCATTTCACACTGTGGATCAGACTAATGGAACAGGTGTGTATGAAAGTGTAATTTTTTCTCCTTGGCCTGAAAGCTCAGCGGACGTTTGAAATGGAAATTCGAAGTGGGGAGATGCAAAAAAGAAAAAAGAAGAAGAAAAGTCTAGCAGCTCGGCCGAGTCCTGACAGAATATCATAGTAGCTGGTTTTTACACTCACACACCACAGGGGCACAAACACATACACCTCCGGCGGTCAATACAACAGCAAATGCAGAAGTCTGCTTGAATGTGAAGCCGTCTGAGTCGGTACGAAACCACATCAAGTGTCTTGCTGCTCCTGGGCCCCGTTCCTTGTACGTGGTTCAACTAAGTCGATAAAATGTCCTATTATCCATCTTAAATTACCCCGATGATTGACGTCAGGCTAACCCGGTTTCTCAAAGGCTGATCCGCGCTCAAACAGTCTTGTTAATTCGAACCAGACTTCATCAGGATAATTGTGCGTGCGCGCTCCTCTTCAAAAGGGGAAATAGTCGAGCACTGAATCCATGATCTTCTAACGCTACAATGGCAAATAAACTCAAAGGACAAGCCACTTTTTTCTCCGCTGACGAGCAGGAGATGATCATGAACGCATATGAGGAAGTCAAGAGCGTAATCATGGCAAAGTCTAAAGCTGCATTCACACCGAAGGCAACGCTTTTGGTGTGAATGCAGCTTAGCACCGACACCGCTGTGAGGGCAAAATATGGCAAAATATCAGACAAGTTAAATGCGTAAGTGTTGGGAAAATGTATCGGCTAATTTTAAGTGAGTCACATCACCCCAATCAATCAGATTTGTATTTATTTAAATGTATCTGCTGGCAGTAGGCTTTCAGAATAAGTAGATAAAAACAAGCCCAAAGAGTATCTACGTAATTGATACAAATTAATATATACTTATGAGGATATATGTACTGTGTGCGCATATGTATTATGTACTATATATGTGTATATACATGTATGTGTAGATTACCATATAACGAGGAGTTTGAATATGTGTATGGGCGGATCAGTATGTATGTATTATTCATAATCAGAAATTCAATCAATTCAAGCAGTGAAAAGAAATTGTGTGTGATTCTCTATATTCTTATCATGAGTCCACCTTAATAATTTTCTACAATAATGATATGTATGGTGTACTAATAATACTGTCATATAATTATGAGGGCTTTCAACACATCCATACGTTTCTTAAGCGCTAAATAAACTTTACGAACTGCACGCCATGCAGGAGATTTCTCGATGTTCTCTGCATCGCCGACACTGTACAAACATGTACCACTCGCAAAAAAGCTGTGTGAAAAGGGTGTGATCCAGGGGCCCTGAAGAGACTGGCAGTGTTGCAGCGCCCTGCTTTCTGGGCGAAGCTAAAAACAACTCAGTCCTGCCAGCAAATTGGCACACATGTGCTCGAAACTCTTACGCAATTTTAGTATGCTTTTCATCGCTGAGCTTCCAGATCAGAACCGAGCTCAGTGATCCTTGCTGATCCTGAAAAAGGCAGTCGAAGCACAGAGAGACAAAGGTCCTTTTACGGCATGGACTGGACTGGACTGGACTGGAGAGGAGAGGAGAGGAGAGGAGAGGAGAGGAGAGGAGAGGAGAGGAGAGGAGAGGAGAGGAGAGGATAATAAACAAGGTGGGGATCAGCCCGACTCTTGCGTTGTTATTGCTGAGAGCAGCATCTCGGTGACTCAGTGGAGGGTAATCTGCTCTAACTACCGACGGAGCACAGTTGCACAACAGTGTGGGGTAACTGCTGCTCATACCTGTACAGAACAATCTACACACACCTGCAGATTTGGTTTGACACCTGGGACAGCCAAGCTCAGGAAGGAAAAATAAAGCTGAAAGCACACAGTAAGCTGTTATTCCGATATATATATATATATATATATATATATATATATATATATATATATATATATATATAAAACATTGTCTAACTGTCACGAAGCTGTGGTACAAATGACTCACCGGACTGGTTTTCAGAGTACCGCTGCTCCTCACAATCAGGACTTACATTCAAAAACAACGGCAGCAATGCAGACTTAAATTGCTTCAAGTTGACCGTGTTCCACCTCAATTTTAACAGGAACCAGCCATCATACAAATGCTGTGAGACATTGCATTTATCCCAGCATGCGCCCTAAACTTAGACATGCTACGCCTCTGCAGGCTTCCATCTGTACGAACACCCTATAATGAGGGCAGATGATCTGGCACCGGTGCTGTGTGGCATCCTCATGTATACTGCTTGTTACTCAGCCAGGTGTATCATTCACCGCCCTACCTACAGAAAGCCGCCTCTTTCAGTGGCCTTTTGTCAAAAAAAATAATACAATTCAGCAAATAGCACAGCCTGCAGCTGCTGATCCAGCTCCAAACTGGATCGAAAATTGGCCCCAGAATGTCAAGACATGGAGGAGACTGATATCTGTCGGTTGAGGAAGACTGGAGAGCATGGAGGATTTGATTATTGTCTATTTAGAATATATGTATGTTTGCAACAGCTTATAAAAGTAGAAATAGTAATGAAAGTTACTACAAGGAACTTTGAATTTGGCGGTCCCTGTGGTAGTGTTTTCAAACACCAGCTTTCCTTTAGAAAACCTCTCATTTAACTACAGAAGGGGTCTGACTCTCACTGTGCACTACAAACTTCCCCTTAATTTGGCTGTGCAAATTTGCCACCGCTTTATCTCTCTTTCCGTTATTCGCACCATCCTTCCTTATATGCGTATGCATTCAGGAGAGGAGTCTGCTGATTATATAAAAGCCTTGCCTCAGATGACAGGCGAGCTCTGCTTCCACATCAGTGTGCCTGTTTGATAAATCAAATGCACGTCACTGCAGTAGGTGCAGAGCGTGACAGTAAATCTTCCATAGAGATAAACCCGACCAACCAGAGCAGTAAATCCAACACAGAAGCTTTCTGTCAACTGGTCCCCACACTGTTTAAAAATGAAAAGTAGTTGTTGGTTAATAAATCAATTCTTTTTAAAAGCTTATCTGGGGCTTATCTCAGCTTCCACTGAACGAGAAGCAGGGTACACACTGTGCAGGGCTCACACACGTACACAAACACATTAACGACGGGCAATTTAGAGTTTCCACTAAGCTAGCGTGAATGTTTGAGGACTGTGGAGGGAAAGCGTGGAGGAAACCAACGTAGACAAACGTGCTAACACAGCGAGGCTCCGGCTGGCCGGATCGGGTTCGAACCCCGGCTGCTCTTGCTGTGAGGCGACAGTGCTACCGACTTAGGCTGCACAAGCCATCTAATATTAATTGCGATCAAGATTTTGGGCTTCCCACAGTGAAACACGGCGGTGTTGACGTTTAATATGCATGCATAAGTAGAAGAGTAACGAAAATGCACTGAATTCAGGTGAAGAAAAAAACAATATTTTCAGTCTTATTTTTATGCAATAAATGTGTTCGCGATAAATATAAATCGTGATCTCGATATTTATCAAATGAATCATCGCTACCATCTTTGGGCATTATCACGTGGCGTTCCCTACTGCGGCCCAAATGATAATGTGTCAGTACCGCTAATGTCAAAGCAGCTCCATCGCACCACGAGCTCGGCAATCACCCCGGTTCCCCGCTGCTGCAGTGAAACTTCCCTCCTCTCCTCGGTACCAGAATAGGTGCAATTACTGAAGCCCCAAGCAGGCAGCACTCTAATTCCATGTGGGTGTTTAAGATGAGTTTGACAGCTTTATGCTCCTGGTACTGCTGATTATGAAACAATACTAGCCGGCGCAGTGGGCACGGTAACTCTCCTAATTGAAAACAGCGGGCCTTACTTCCCCTCTGAGGGGAAGACGCTGCGATCGTGAGTGTGTAAAACTGAGCCTCTACCAGCGGCACAAACAACCTTTTGCAGCTGCAAAGTCGCCACGATAATAAAAAGATGCAGCTTGGATTTCTTCACGTCTCCCTATCTGTGTCTCCAGCTCCTGTATTTACTCCCCCCCCCCGCTCACTCATCTTCCCAGCACTCGGAACATTTTAAAATAAAAAAACAACCTGAACAAACAGCACAAGGACAAACAGCAGAAGGAGCATACATCTCTCCCCACACACACACACTTGCAGACAAAGTCAGGAGCACGTAAGACGTGACTAAATGCGTCATCACTACGTAAAACACTGACATCAAATAACCTGGCGGAGGCATACACGACGAGCCCTGTGCATTGGCCACCGGGATACGAACTGCTGCTGGCACGCACAGCCACAGCGGGAGGAAGAGCGAGAGAGACCTTGAAGAACGAATAAGGAGGAAGCAAATAGATGGCAAATTCCACAGAAGGCAACCACCCTTTGTGCCTCCGTCAGCAATTCTGACAGGCCTTGCCTAAAGCGGAGAACTGAGAAAGACACGGAAGGGGAGGGGGGGGGGACTGATGGATAGTGTCAAAAGAGTTGCTGAGCTTAAGGGCTCAGCAAGGAATGAGGAGGTAGGAGAGGAGAGCCAAGGTCGAAGGTGAGAGGTAGGGCTGCACGATACTGAAAAGACTGCCATAGTATATATTGCAATATGAGAAGAATGCAGGATTTTTTATTTATTTTTTCAGATGAATCCAAGTTTCTGCAGGTTCTTGGTCAACATCATCCTTCAGCAACCAAAATATTGCCTTGCAAATCTTCCTTTCTCCTGTTTTCTCCTCGTAGTCAGGTTGCTGCTTTGGTTGTTCGGTAAATTGATTGACTATCTCGTTTGGTGGTTCTCTGTCACACACTAGCAACAAGCTCTGGGCGTACTAGAACCTTTAAATCGGAGTAAACTAGCTTCTATCAGACAGACTTTTTAATGTAGATGTTTGGAAAATGTGAAACGTGCAAGTTTCTCCTTTTGTATCAAGCAACAAAAAAGGTTGTAGCACGACATGTTGGAGTTAATTAGGCTGACTTGACGTTGCGATGCAATGTCGATGCTGAAACCATATATCGTGCAGCCCTAGTGAGAGCAGTTGGAGTACGAGTGCTGGGGAGAAGATAAATGAGATTAATGCTGTCTTCTGACAGGAGACTACGGGGACAAATTACGACTGCCTGAGGGTGAGGAGCTCCGAATAATAGGGACTAAATGCTCAGACAGATATTCAACAGCCGGCTGTGACACCCACACGCGGCGTTGTATTCACAACGCGCAGCAGCTTACAATTATACATGTGCAAGATCTGATGTTAACCAAGCTCACAGTTTGAGCGCCTGGGTTTAACACATATTAGCTAAATAGCCTTTCATTGCCTCTTCCTTTACGACCCGTCACTGACAGATGTTGCAGTGTGATTCACTCCTACCCCTCCAATGCCGCGGGGCGCATTAGACAAACTAGCTTAACCTACAGAACCTTTGCAATGGAGACACGCACAGCTCTAAGAGAAATACAAAATCGACAAGTTAAATGCACCGTTACTGTGCTGATTAACTACAAATAAATAACAACAAAACATCACTCGTGTGGAGCTGATGAGTTGTTGTCGATACAACTTGCGACTTCTCCGGTTGTAAAAATAATTTCGATTGCATAGAAGTCTATGAGAAAATGACTTCTACTTCTCACTTGATTTATTCCCTCAGTAAACATTTTAAACATGAGTTTATGGTCTCAATCTCTAGTTTCAAGTCTTCTTCAATACAGCATGATGTTCATTTAGTACATTATGGTCCATTTAGCGTAAAATAGACCACAAAGCGGAGTATGCTGACTGTGATTGACAGGTCGCTGCCTCTACCAGATGGCGTCTCTACGGCACTCCACCGCTTTCCAAATATGGTCACTTCTGTTCACCGGTTGCAAAAAGTGAAGATGGCAACAGCCATAATCCATGATAGCGACGGCCAAATCGCTGAATTCTCGGCTTCATAATGGCAGTCCACAATCCAATGGGTGACGTCACAATGACTACACTTTAATGAGTGAAATCACACACGTGGAACACTGTTCACAATACAGCAGCTGTTTGTAACTACAACTTTATAGAATAATGGATTACAGTGTGTGTACCCACCTGCTCCATAGAAAATGTGTACTAGAAAGTGGATGATTTTCTGTATATTTTACTTCTACTTAATAGCGAGTACCTTTGGAAGCCAAATAACGTCTTGTTTGTTTCACTGGAAGACTTCTTGCAAGGTATCGACTAGGGCTGTGCGGTATACCGGTTCAACCGGTATACCGCACAGCCCTAGTATCGACTCGACTGGTTCTCTTTAACGGGACTTCTTAAGCACTAATGCTCCCCTAATAGAATAACGCAGCAGTGCCGCATCGATGACGGGCTTAATTGAAACAGGCCATGCCTCAGTAATATTCAAAACCAATTCAACCCGCAGCATTTGCCGACTCATAGCTGAACCAAGCAGAAGTTAAATGGGGTAACAAGGTAACAGATGTTAGTGCGTTGAAAGCCAAGAAACATTAAGTACTCAGCGCTGTCTTTCAAGCTTCTACCCAATCAAGTGCAATCACACTACAAATCGCGTTGTGCTATGAAGATTTGTCCTCTGTTGCTTTTATAAACCTCATATTTTGCTGCTCTCTCAGCTATTACAACGCAACACAGATAGGTGAATGCCAACTGTCCGTAAACCATCACCTGAATACATTTAGCAGGGTAGAGGCGGGCTCAATAATGCATCTGTGTTAAGGCTGTCCATTGGTACATGCAAGGTCACACTCTCTCTCTCCAGTCAGGTCTGTGTTTTCTGTTGCATGTGAAGGTGCACTTGACTGAGAAGGTACACACACTTGTGAAATCACCCACCCGATTAGTGAGACACGTGGCAGCAAGCATGATGGTATAAAAAAATTAAAACATCTTGGAGGCAAAGTAAAACGGGCATTTCCATCCTCCGCTCGTCGAGTAACCCCCGCCCATTGATTCACAAGCCCGTTCTGAGCTCTTGTCGAAGTCAGACAATAAAAATCCCCAAACTGTAATGTACAGTGAACATGATGACACCTGAATGCAGCATGACGGACTGCTGTTAGACTCAAGACCCTGAATATTTAGCTTCAGCCAGCCATATATGTATTTACAAACATGTCCACATTCATTAGCATACTCAACACCTTATCAAATAGCATTGTGTCATTTATAAATCAGCATGCGTCTCTATGTTGATGATGCAGTTGTTTAACACAAAGCTCAATCTGATTAGCTTTGAACGGTCCCGAGACAGGGTGTTAAAAGCATGCAAAATTAAATACATGTTAATTTCCCAAAATGAGAACCGATTACCTCAATTTGAGAATCATCACTCATCTCTCTCTCTCTCTCTCTGTAAGACGAGAGCGTCATTGGCTCTCGTTTATTCATGAAGCCAGTCGAAATAGACCTCATCATTTCGTCTAACTTCTCTTCTCACGAGCAACTCTGAAGATCGTCAAACTTGTTCTACAGATTAACTACAGCGACACAAAATAAATACAGAATTTGGAAAGCGTTACTTTCACGTGCGCTGCTCAATCCCGCAGGAATAATTTACTACATATTTTTGTAAACATTATTAGTCTTATTATCGAAGTCCACAACCTAAGCAACAGCTGAGAGGAGGCTGCTTATACCTCAGCACACCTCGTTCATCACTGATACACGCACAACAAATGCAGCATCTTACTCTGACTGCATTTAAGTGACCCAGAAAACATTCAGTTCATCCCAATTAATACTGAACTTTAGAGGCCGATACGGATATGTTGGCTGATATATAATTCTTTGCACAAACACATAACATAAAGCATTTTAATAAGACTCCTTAAAGTTGCTTATTAAAATATGTATAGCCTGTAATAAGCACTGAGCGGGACATTTAACAGTTGAACTATAAACTAGCGCTCTCTTGCTTTTCTATATGCTTTTTCTTTTCTTTTAGCACAATACTGACATACTGATTCCAATAAATATCTGCTCATAGCAGCCTAGTCGATTTATATCGCTTCAGTTTGACTGGCTTTCACGATACATCATGGCCTCAACCACTAATGGGCCCTTTGCACAAGAGACATATTTGCTGTGTCACATTAGGAAAAACACAGGTGCAAATAATCAAATTACGATGGCTGAATACCATTTAGCTGCTCCAGTTTCTGGGTCCTGGTGGTGTATATCGTGACTCACTGGGACATTCCTAATGTCAACAGCAAAACCAGTGCTTTTCCTATTATGAGGACAAATGGCAATGTGTATCTTGGTGTCACCTATAAAGAAACACTCGTAAAATATATTAAAATACTATATTTGGTCCAACTGCCATGGTGGCTGTGGTCTGTCCCTCTCAGCCCTCCTTCTCGAGGAAATTGAGTATTTTCAGGCTCCAGTAAAACGCCAAGATGGTGGCAAAAGGTAAACCCAAATTGAGGCTTTAATTTAATGGTTTCTTAAGAAAACATAATGGGTGATACTCTTGATTTTCTCCAGCCTGTGTGGGTGACAGGTGATAATTCAAGGTGCCCACAGCTGGAAACGAGCGAGCGAAAGCTGGTAGAGAGAAATGTGGTTCCTTGGGAAAAGGAGGCCATTAAATCCTCGCTACACCCCTGGCTCCTTCTTCATGTAAAAGGTCATTAATTACACATTTGTAATAATTAACAAACTACTATATTCTATGTGATATTGCCCTTACCAAGCCCTGGTTTGACGTGTCACTCACCAGACACGACTGTACTTCCGCCACTGACGTAAAACCGTTACACACCAACGGCAAATAAACCGTTACAATCAAACTTTACCTGCTTCCCACATTAATTCACTTAGCTAGCTGCTAGCTTAACGTTAGCCCAGCTGAGTCCTTGCTAGCAAAGATGAGTCGGGGCTTTCTGTTCACATCAGATGGAAATGGTTGTCAAGCGGGTTATGAAATGTACATTAAAAGACGGGTAGGGGTTTTATTTGAAAAAGGTTGATTATTAAAAGTACCCATGTCTGCGGCGTCCATCCCGTAGCTAACTCCGACGACCGTGTCCCCATCATCGGATGCTGCGGCCCCGGATAGCGGACTCCCGTCCCCGGCCTCCGACAGCCCGACCGCTCCCTCGGCTGCTGCCTCCATTCAGCCTCCCGGAGAGGGGATGGGGGGGGGAAGAAATGTGAAGAAAAAAAATGAAAATAACCAGGCAAGCCCTCCGATTGAAAGACCGACAGCGGCGTCGTGATCCCGGCTAGAGGAAAGAGGAGGGTGTCGTTTGGTATGCAGCAACTAGTCAAATGGAGGAATGTGTGGTAGTTATCCGAGACTGTCCCCTCATCTGTGCGGCGTTTCCTCACGACGTCGGCGGCGGCGGAGCAGCGTCCGCTCCTCTCAGGTCGACTGCACCGCACTTGCTGCTGCTGCTGCCTGGGTTTTTTATGTGTGTGTGCAGCCGGACACCGTGGCTTTCCCTCCCCAACCTGCAAGCGGGCTGTGACTCCCTCTGCAGGAGGCCGAGGGAACTGCAGCCAGGGGCTCGGCGCGTCCCTCTTTGGATGGATGCTCCGAGTTACATGCAGAGGTCAAGTTGAACTGGTGGGGAGAGAGTCTCTGAATGGTTGCGTTACAGTTACACGTGACATTATATATATATATATATATATATATATATATATATATATATATATATATATTCTTTATTATCCCTGTGCAACCAAACAAAGGGATGCACAACACATTTCTGTTACAGCCCATTTGTAACACACACAAAACGACAACACAGTAGTACATTTCTGTAGTGCATTATTTTTTTTTGCATCATAAGGAATGTAAACAGCAGCAACAGAAACAACTCTGTGGGCAGATAATGTCGGAGATATCTTCAGATTAAAAATTCAACGTGAGGCAAACACTGTCCATTAACTCTGACTGTACTTCAGCACCTAAGCATCACAATGTGAACACACCTCCTCTCGTCCCACCAGAGTCCCGCTCTCTGCCTCTTAAGTGCTACAGTTCCCCTCCTGGCTTTGACCCGTTGACCTCTGCATATTATTGATTTAGTATTGTATGTGCATTTCTAATTTATCTTACATTGGATGCATATTCTTGACAACATGTATTACGTTTTTGACTCAAAAACAGGAAGCGTTTAAGTTCAAGTGCAAAGAACACTATTATCATTGTACTGCTTTTATAGCCCAGAACTAATGGCATAATTAGAAGTAATTCCCAATACCGGATCAATTAGTATGAATGTACATAACGCTTGGTGTAATCTCTTAACAATACCAACATGAAGTCTGATTTTTATACTTTTTTTCAGTAAATCTGCCATACCTTTATTACATAATTATAGAGTTATTGACAGGCATCTGTAGTTTGGCAAGGGTAATAAATAAATCCCAGACCAGATTATTTCTCTGCTGGAATCTTTTAATATCTATTTTGTATGGCTTTATAAGGCTACTTGAAAGGATGAAGTTAGTCTAAATTAGGCATTTATCTCACATTGTTTAATTTGAATTATTCTTGGTGGCCTGAGAAGGTTAAAGTATCCAGTATTTCCTCTGGCAAATGCAAATAAGAGGAACATGCAACTTTTGACTTTGACCTCTACTGTGATGGGATTAATACTGAGCTTCTCATCGAAGTATTGAGTTGCTCTGCTATGAGTTCAATATCCAAAAGATAAAACTGTGACATTGTTCATTTTTCTGCCCAGAAGAACAAATCTCACAGTTTCATTTTAAGCCCCGGCGCTGACTCGTGAACGGTTCTCTGACACACTTGAATTTTGAAATGGATTATCTGTCTTTTTTTCCCACCATTTCCATGAAAAGGAATGAAAGGTCTTTGTGCACATCAATCGCTCAGGACCAAAACACATCTATTCTACTAGCAACACCATAATAATACAATATTTTTCTGGCAGAAAAACAATACAGACCAAAATATCATTAGAGCAAAATCTTAGTGCATTTTATTATGAAAACAATGCCACACGTTAATCTACTAAAATATGTAATGATCCATTCAGGGATCCTTTCTCTTTCTCTCCAGAGAACCAAATGAATTCAAGCTTGGTAATCCTCCCAGTAGGTTTGCACGCCATTTTCATCAGGTCTGCTCGGCCCGCCGTGCGGGTTTATGAGCAAACCGTCACTGGTTCTGGGGTGGAACCAAACTATGTCCACTGGTTCTCAGAGAGGCAGCGAAAGGGACAGAAGATCAGTGAGCGAGGCATCAGTCGTCCATGAGGCGTTTACAAGTATCGGGGAAGATCCTTCTCCACCACCTGCAACGAAAACAAGAGGAGAAGTTAACATCAGTATCATCAATATTATTGTGTAAAGTGTTTATATTAAAGTCAATTCACATTAAATCCCAAATCCTCTCTTTTGTTTATTCGTTCAACTTATTCATCATGTACACAATGTTTTATCTGGACAGTTTTACAGGGAAAGATCTGTACAAAAACACAAAAGCTCCTCCCACTGTGACCAGGTCAAGTCAAGATAAAAACCACTATAGGATCTGTGGCAAAGTACATACACTTGGATCGTCCAGGGGTCCGTATCTCTTCACCACCTGACCCTCTCTGTTTATCAAAAACTGAAGATAAAGAAGAAAAAGAGAACACTCAAACACAGTGAACGTGAAATTTATGAATCAATAATACATTTTTACTTTTAGAATAAAACACTTTTTTGAAGCATTTACAGGCTTCTTCCAATAACTATTCTGTACCCTCATAATAGTAAACACGCTATAGAAATAAACTATAAATGGTAATGTCTAAATTTATCATAAATAACAGATAAGAATAATATTTACCTTGGTGAAATTCCACTTGATACTACTGCAGAAATGAAAACAAATCACATGTTAGAAAATAATCACAGAGTAACAATTGATTAGACGATGTGGCTCTCAGCATCATGTCATCAGAGCATCAATAAACCAGTTGTGATGTCACCACTTACTTTCCCATGAAGCCTTTCCCGTTGGGCTGCGCCTTCAGCCACTTCCACAGAGGATGAGCGCCGTCGCCGTTCACATCAATCTTACTGAACATGTCGAACTGAGCGTTGTAGGATTCCGCAAAACTTTTGATCTGAGTTTCATTGCCGGGCTCCTTCAAAGTAAAACAAGTTGAGAGAAGTTTAACAACAGCAAAACTTTATCAAAACATCCGTTTAGAACCTCAAACAACAACTCGTGCAGTCTCACCCAAGTCTCGTTTATCCAGTCGTATGCTCACTACTTTCCATTTGCTTACATGTGTTGTTACTTATTAGATATATAGCTTTAATAAAATGTGTAATTTACCTGGTTCCCAAACTGGTTAGAAGGGAAGGCAAGGATGCGTAAACCTCTCTCAGCGTACGTGGCGTGCATCACTGCAAACTGAGAGTAGTTTATTGGGGTTTTACCTCATTTAGAGGCAACGTTGGTGATGATGACGACATCCCCCCTGAAAGTACAAAGACACACATATATCATGTTTTAGTGATGGCGGGCTTATGTAATGGAATACTCCAGCAAATTTAGAGAGACAATATGTTATTGTGATGTGTATATATAAATAGATCATTATTATATGACAATGTTGTGTCAACATTGTGTTAATATTCATATTCATATTATTGTGTACTTCTCTATTTTGATGCTTTGGCAACATTGTTTTTTTTCTCCAACTTTCATGCCAATAAAGGCCACATTTAAAAAGGAAATTTAAATGGGAAAACAATATCAAAGATTGATTTACCTGTATTTTTCTAGGGAAACCAAGTTGCCATCAATATCTGTCGCTGAGAAGTCATAAATAGACGTGGCCGTCGTCTCTGTCGAGGCGGCCTGTAAGGAAGAAAAAAAAACTTGAGTGATGAGTTGAGTTAATTTCAAAATGCACTTTTATCCTGCTTTATGAGTAATAGATAACAAGACATTTATATTCCAGCAGATGTAAGTATTTCCCCTGCGAATGCATCTTTAAAAAGAGTTCCGCATGCAATTCATTTAATAATGTATACAAATATCACACACAAAAAAATACATTAAAATAAATGAAAACATAAATGAATAAAGAACACATTTCATGATTAATTGAGTTCAACGAAATCGGACTTCGTCCAAGCGTGAGTTCCATAACTGCAACATAACCCATCAGTCCCTCTCTCATTTTGTTCTTACCACAGCCTGCAGCAGGACAGAGAACAGCACAGTGGACCCTATGAGGCGCATGTCTGCCCTTCAGTAAAGTCCTCTGAAGGCAGAAAGCGATCAAATCTGTAAACCGCTTGAGTGGCTCCAGCTACCCCTCACTCGTCAGACCACAAACCCACTACTCTGAGGGAGCACACGACCCGGTGTCCTCATGTAAAAGGGAACGGGTTGATCATTAACAGGATTGGTAATAGGTCCACATCAGACATGCACATGCACCCCAGTCCACAGTCCACCCCATTACCACAACCTCATCAAGAACGTCGAGGCTTTATAAAAGCTACAACAAATAGGCCATGTGGGGGTGAGCCTGATGTGGCCAGGGCAAAGGGCAACCGTCTGAGGCAATACATAAAACTCACGATATAATGAGCTTAATGAAAAACAAGAACAAAGTTGCGTCAGCGAATGAGAGCACATAACCTCCTAAATCTCACCCCAACATAAAAGTCACAAAGGCTGAGACGAAAACACGCGTTCATTCTACCAAATAATCATAAGCTGGAGAAACAAAAGAATTGGTGTTCAAACCAATTAGAAAGAATAAATCAGTGTAATACCAGTAGAACCAGCAGAGAAAGCATTGAACAACAGATTGAGCTGTTGGGCAACACGCTGATCAGGTTTTGTTTATTACACAATTTTCTGGGAAGTCTACGTATGAATCATGCTTTACGGTTACAATATAGCTGCTTTGTTCAATACAATCTGAATAGATACTTTACTGAATGATTCAAAATATACAATGAAGTAGCCAAAAGAATACATAAATGAAAATGACCAATGAAGTATAGTAATAATAATAATAATAAATGTTTTGAGAGGGAAAGTAATTTATATTTAAGACATGCTAATGACAATTGAGGACATGGAATAAAGATAAAAAGAATTACTAGTTTGCAAGGAAGGAAATAAATGAAATACATTTAATTGACTATTGTATTTATTTAAGACTTTAACACACTCGTACTTCACTTAAGTGCCTTCGTTTTTAGATTACTTCTACACTCATTACTCCGCTACATTTACATGTATAGTTTCGTTGAATATTAATATTTTGCTATGGTGGTTTGTGAGAATGAGTGGCTTAGAGGGACGCTGGTATGATTGAACATAATTTCCATTGCTTATATAATAAGGGTTGAGCTGTAACAGACGACAACCTTGTGTTGACTGGACGTGTCGATGCATTTCTCAGACTGATAAGCATATCAGCTGATATCAGCTGCAGGACGCTGCTGCAGGAACATCCGGTGTTACAAACCAAGCTTATATATGTGCTGACCTAAGAATTGTGTCGCACTTCAACAACCTTAATTAAGACAAGACAAAAAAGGTTTTCATAATTATTACTACTTTACCAAAATAACATTCACCATCGACCATATGCAGACGTTAAGAAGGAAAAGCATCGGTTGGTAGTTTCGCTGTGACGCAAACTAGAAAATCACAGGAGCCCCCGCACCGCACACACCCAGCACCGGATAGGTTAGGTTTACTTTACCGTTGAGGATAAAACAAAGTACAGTACCATCGTCAGTAGAACTCCACTGCTCGCCATAGCCCCAAAAGTCAAAATAGCATATAATGGCCTCATTGTTTCTACCAGAGAGGCCACATGTAATCTATGTAAAAGCTGCACCGGAGCTGTGACTCCGCCCAGCAGTTTGTTATGAAGCTGCGGCGGAAACAGGCGGATCGAAACTGTCCGTTCTTTTTTTTAATAATTATCACTGTTAGTATCAGTATGGTTACAATTATAGTAGTATTACTATTATTATCGTAAAGATAATAATAATAATTGTTATTATTATTAAAAAACGTAATTATTCGTCAAAACTCCACCCACAGACTACGACACAGCGTTGACGTCATCAACTTGCGCCGATCAACGGAAACGTGCGTCGCGTTGTCCGCAGGAGCGAAGCTGAAAAAGTTAACAACAACCAAAAATAAACTTTAAGATAAAATATAGAGATAGTAAAACGTCTGAGACGATATGGATGACGAAGAGGAAACATACCGGCTGTGGAAGATTCGTAAAACCATCATGCAGGCACGTTGTTTCTGAATGTTTGTTGTGTTTAGCCGGCTAAATTTAGCATGTAGCTTAGCCAAAGCAACGGTTCCGCTCTGTGATGTTGAAAATCAGAGGCGTTGGTTATTCTGCCGTCAGTGTAAGGTTGTTTATGGGGTGTGGTTTGACAAGCTATTTGTTTCTAGCTGTAAATTGTGTCAGCAGATGGTCGCAAGTGCCTCTTGCTTTGCAGTACAAGCTAGCTAGTTGAGTCTTTCAGGAAGCACTGACATACTCTCAATAGACGTGGGAAAAAGCTGTGAAATCTCCATTTTCATAAGTATAATTATGGTTTCGCGAATCCCAAAGTGTCTCTGGCTTCTCCGAGATAAAGGAGTGGAGATTTGACAGGTTAGTTGTACTCTTTTTTTATTTTTTTATTTTTTTAATCTGGTCCAATGTGGTCTAGATATGACAAAAGCAGTGAAATCTTCCCCCTTTTTTTATATTTTCACAAATTGAATAAAGACATTTGAAAGTAGGTTACAGGCAGGAAATAATGGAAACCTCTGCATTGCCTTCTAATTGCTATTAGAGGTGGTTTACATACCGGGAGTGAGGAGCTTTGAGTCCGTTCCAGCTTGACTTTGAAACATTAACGTTTATTCTGTACTCTCACCTTTTACACCCTCAGCTGTGCCACGACAGAGGCTACCTGGTGACACAGGACGAGTTGGACCAGACGCTGGATGAGTTCAAGAGTCAGTTTGGAGACAAGCCCAGCGAGGGTCGCCCCAGACGCACAGACCTCACTGTGCTGGTGGCACACAACGACGACCCCACTGACCAGATGTTTATTTTCTTTCCTGGTGGGTTGATACCTATTATTCCATGCAGGATGGCTAGTAGTCCTTTATTAAACAAACAAATACACACATTTTCTGGGGTACTAAAACATGAAGCCATTGTATAATCTTTGACGGGAGCTAAAAAGGTGTTGAGCCTTAAATGTATGCCTATACCCATACATGCAGCGGTGTGGTATTAATAAATATTATTTTTCTTCACTTTCTTTTTCAGAGGAGCCCAAGGTGGGAATCAAGACAATCAAGATGTACTGTCAGAGGATGCAGGAGGAGAACATCACACGAGCCATCATTGTTGTTCAGATGGGCATGACACCGTCAGCCAAACAGGTAAACACCTGCATCGCACATGACATTTCAGAGAACCTCTTGTATTCATGCAGCGACCATTTTGTCGTTGTTTCGCTTTCTTTCTTGCTCTCTTGGTTCCCATATTTAATTAAATGTCTCCTTACAGTCTCTCGTTGACATGGCACCCAAATACATATTGGAACAGTTTCTACAACAGGAGCTGCTCATTAACATCACAGAGCACGAGGTAAACAACACGCTGTATTAAGATCCCATTGACACCATTGACAGGTTGAGAATTGCATTTTAGTTTTTGATGCATTGTATTTTAGTTTTTGATGCATTGTTTTGTCTTTCAGCTTGTTCCAGAGCACATCGTTATGACAAAGGAGGAAGTTTCTGAACTTCTGGCAAGATAGTATCCTTACAAGCAGTGCGCTAGTTAAAGTAACTGAACAATCTTTAGGAATGCAGGAAATGCACTTGGTCATCTTCGGAGTACTAACCATTTGTAATAAAGTATAAAATAGCAGCTGATTTACATTACATTACATTACATGTCATTTAGCTGACGCTTTTATCCAAAGCGACTTACAATAGTGCATTCAATCATGAGTACAAACTCAGAAAAACAACAATCAATAATCAATAAAGTGCAGTTTCTTCACTAGAGTTAAATTTCGAAAATTACAGAAAATTACAAAGTGCTATAAATAAGAGACATCAAGTGCTACTAGAGTGCTAGTACAGTGCTACCTTCCTTATTCAAGGTGTAGTCGAAAGAGATGCGTTTTTAGTTTTCGGCGGAAGATGTAGAGACTTTCTGCTGTCCTGATGTCAATGGGGAGCTCATTCCACCATTGAGGAGCCAGGACAGCAAACAGTCGTGACTTTGTTGAGTGTTTAGCTCGTAGTGACGGAGCTACAAGTCGTTTAGCAGAAGCCGAGCGGAGTGCCCGAGCTGGGGTGTACGGTGTTACCATGTCCTGTATATAGATAGGACCCGATCTGTTCGTGGCACGATACGTAAGTACCAATGTTTTGAAGCGGATGCGGGCGACCACCGGTAGCCAGTGGAGTGTGCGGAGGAGCGGGGTAGTGTGGGTGAATTTCGGGAGGTTGAAGACCAGTCGAGCTGCTGCATTCTGGATGAGCTGTAAAGGTCGAATGGCGTTAGCGGGTAGACCTGCCAGGAGGGAGTTACAGTAGTCAAGTCGCGAGATGATCAGAGCCTGGACCAGAACCTGTGTCGCCTTCTGGGTGAGAAGGGGACGTATCCTCCTGATGTTGTACAGCATGTACCTACAGGAACGCGTTGTTGCGGTAATGTTGGCAGTCAGGGAGAGTTGACTGTCAAGTGTCACACCGAGGTTCCTGGCAGTCGGGGTCGGGGTCAACACTGAGTTGTTGAAGGTGATAGTCAGGTCGTGGGTGGGAGAGCCCTTTCCTGGAAGGAAAAGTAGTTCCGTCTTGTCAGGGTTGATTTTCAGGTGGTGCGCGGACATCCACTGAGAGATGTCAGTCAGACAGGCAGAGATTCGTGCCGCTACCTGTGTTTCTGACTGGGGAAACGAGAGGATCAGTTGGGTGTCATCAGCGTAGCTATGGTAGGAAAAGCCATGGGCGCGAATGACAGAGCCGAGAGAGTTGGTGTACAGAGAAAAGAGAAGAGGACCCAGGACGGAGCCTTGAGGGACCCCAGTAGTGAGAGGACAAGGCTCAGACACAGATCCTCTCCAGGTTACCCGGTAGGTGCGGTCCTTGAGGTAGGACGAGAAGAGGGAGAGCACAGTGCCTGAGATACCCAGGTCCTGGAGGGAAGAAATGAGGATCTGATGGTTCACTGTGTCAAAGGCGGCAGAAAGGTCTAGAAGGATAAGGACAGAGGAGAGAGAGGCTGCTCTTGCGGTGTGGAGCTGCTCAGAGACAGCAAGGAGGGCAGTCTCTGTTGAGTGGCCTGCCTTGAAACCAGACTGGTGAGGGTCCAGAAGGTTGTTCTGGTGGAGAAAGGAGGAGACTTGGTTAAAGATAGCTCGCTCCAGAGTTTTGGAAAGAAAGGGAAGGAGAGAGACCGGTCTGTAGTTGTTGACTTCCGACGGGTTGAGAGTGGGTTTCTTTAGGAGAGGGTTAACTCTTGCCTCCTTCAGAGAGTTAGGGAAGCAGCCAGTTGAGAGGGAGGTGTTGATAAGCTGGGTGAGAAAGGGAAGAAGATCAGGAGCAATAGACTGGAAAATGTGAGATGGGATGGGGTCAAGGGGGCAGGTGGTTGGGCGGGCAGAGGTTACCAAGGTAAGAACTTGATTGGGAGTCAGGGGGGTGAAAGAGGAAAGCAGAGGGGAAGAAGATGAAGTTAATGGAGGTGAGGTTATGGAAGACGGATTGTTAAATGAGGAACGTATGTCTTCTATCTTTTTTGTAAAGTAGTCAACAAAGTGGCTCGGTAGAAGGGTGGAGGGAGGAGGAGGACAGGGGGGGTCAAGGAGGTTGGAGAAGATAGAGAAGAGTTTTTTGGGGTTAGAAAAATTTGATTCGATTCTAGATTGGTAGAACAGGCTTTTGGCTGCAGAGATAGAAGCAGAGAAGGAGGAGAGAAGAGAGCGATAGGCGAGCAGGTCATCGGCATGTTTGGTTTTTCGCCATTTCCTTTCCGATGCACGCATGGTGGCTCTCTCGACTCGCACCGAGTCAGACAACCACGGAGCCGGAGAGGACTTGCGGACCTTTCGTGCTGTAAGAGGACAGAGAGAATCTTGAGATTTACCTGAAGACCACCATCAAGCTGTATTTAGTGTCTTTATGAGACTCAACTCTTGATGAAAATATGTATTTGTTATCCTCCCGTAACCTTTTTACCTCAGTAAATTAAAGGAAAGTCAGTTGCCGAGGATCCAGGCTGGGGACCCCGTGGCTCGCTACTTTGGCTTGAAAAGAGGACAGGTAACTCATTGATACGGCGCTTGTTCTAATAATGATAATGCATAACATTATCATTATTACATTGCTGCATGGTGCTCAGTATATGATCTTGGGTTGGTACTCTGATACATTGCCTTTCCTCAAACTGTTTTTTTAAGAACCTTTATGTTACAAGACACAATGTTTTAAAGACACATGCAGGATCATTTCAATTCATTACCTTGTGTTTTTTTACTTTTCCAGGTGGTAAAGATCATCCGACCCAGTGAAACAGCCGGGAGGTACATCACATACAGATTGGTGCAGTGACAGACTGGTAAGTGTGTCATGCACAAATTAGCAGTTTTGCATGAAAGGTTGAGACACGCTGATAAAATTCAGCCTGCGCATTGCAAAGCACAGCAGAGCAAAGCACATTGCTCAGCTTTCTTGGTCAAATATAGGACGCAACTTTACCATCAGCACTGAGTGAACATACACATTAACGGTGGAACTCTTAACATTTAAAGATCCCTCATAGTTTGTTTTATTCTTACTTTGGTTAAAGTTGAGGCTATCTGGGGTTTACATGAGGTCACCACATATTCATAAGACCAAGAAAGGGAAAAGTTGCCCCGCCCAAACATTTCAACAAAACAGGAAATTAACAAAGATATCAAACAGACATTAAATTAAATAAAATATATTTTGTATAGCCCGAAATAACAAATTACAAAGGGCTTTACAATATGTACCACTTATCTTGTCAGCCATAATAAGTCTGTGGTCCATGTGTGTACCTGCTTTTTATAAAACATGTTGTTTTATTTTTCCAGATTTTTTCCTTATTGATCATCCTTTTTGGAGCACCAGTGAAACTGACGATGTTACATCATCCATGGATTTTCCTTCTGCTTTTGACTTGTGTTTAAATTGTAGTTTTTATTTGTAATTACTGATTTTGTAAAATAAACTATTCAAAATGTCATAAAAGTCTTTTCAATGTTATTTAGTTAAGCTAAGCGTGTAGGATAACTAGTTTTTATACACTAAAGAAAACCCTCGGATTCCATTTCTTCCAATAGATCCCCCTAAATACTAAATCTAGACCTGTGAAGCAGGACAGAACTCCATCATGTAATGTTGTAGAAGCCTACCTTCCTCTTCCTCTTAAAGGCCATGTTGTAGCTGCTGCAGACCGACGCTTTGAGAGCTGCTCGTTGTGCCGCACACATAAATGCTAAAACCCTCCACCCACTGCAGTAAACGGTTCCTCTATAGCAGGGGTCTCAAACTCGCGGCCCGCGGGCCAATTGCGGCCCGCGAGCCGATATTGTGTGGCCCCCTACTTGACATCAAAGTTTAGTGTTAGTGCGGCCCGCGCGTTTTTCTGAGGTCCGCGCGCGCGGCCCCATAAGATAACGTTTACTGGACGTTTCTATTAATAGCTCCGTGAAAAAACGGAGTAGAAAAAAGATTCAGATGCTGCTAGATGCGCCAAAGTCCGGAGGTTCCGCCCCACTCCTCTGTGTGATCATACGCCTCTCATAGGAGCACACAGCCTGAGGCGTCTGTGTCGAGCTCCGCCTTTCAACGTGATTTGTTGATTCAGGTGTCAGTAGACATTTTTTGTGAAACTACCCAATGACCTACTACCCAATGACCTACCCAAACTACCCAATGACCTACATACGCTGCAAAGATACACTGGTTTTTATTCAGACAGACAAACACACTACCACCTGAGAGAGAAAAAAAAACTTGCAGTGTACTAAAAAAATCCACACTGGCCACAGAGAGACGGCAGCTCTGCTCTGCTCAGCTGTTCAGTTTTACTCTGTGCGACTCCACACACGACCATGCGCTGGTAAAGAGTACACAGTACACACATACATTCAGAGTAC
Organism: Myoxocephalus aenaeus; assembly: GCA_038501785.1. Taxonomy (NCBI): domain Eukaryota; kingdom Metazoa; phylum Chordata; class Actinopteri; order Perciformes; family Cottidae; genus Myoxocephalus; species Myoxocephalus aenaeus. Next base: position 527,276 of record JBAMJR010000034.1, read on the forward strand.
ATAGTACACACATAGATACAGAGTACATATGTTGTTCTTGTTCTGAAAACTGTACTGAAACATGCACAATGGGTAAACATTGTAAAAAGTTCGTTTTTCTATAGAACATATTTTGACTCAAATATATAGTAAATATTTTGTTTGAAAACAAAAACTGTTGTAATATTAATGTTTCATGTGCACACACCCCATGGAGCTTGATCTGTAGTATGAAGTCATTTCTCAGTCCCGAGTATGTTTCCTTCCCTGAGCAGACAAAAGTGATCAGTCGGGTAATGTACCTTTTTGGAAGCTGTGAGAAACCTTTCTCGACTATGAACTTTAATAAATGCAAGTACAGGTCCAGGCTTAGTGATGCCTATCGTGAAGCTGTACTCAGGGTTTCCACTGTGACCTCGATCAGTGCTTCTACTGTGACCTCCATCAGGGTCAATGTGGCTCAGCTGTGAGCAAAAGCGCTGCCAGGTGTCTGGCAAGAAATAGAATGAAGTACAAATGTATTCAGGGATTGCATTTGTTGGTTCGGTGCAGTTTCAATAAGTTATTTAAATATATATATATATATATATATATATATATATATATATATATATATATTTTCACTGTAAAAACTATTATAAAAATGTACAGAAACTGCTGGTTGCCTTTTGTATGACGAAAATATGTTATGAATGTAAACAATATATATTGAGCTTTCTGTGTGGCCCTCCGATGAGATCACAATACCAGCGGTGGCCCCAAGCCAAATTGAGTTTGAGACCCCTGCTCTATAGCCTCCCAGCACCAGGAAGTGAACAACACATTCCCTCTACAGTGGAAATACACTCATTTGACACGTTTACTTCGCCGTTCCCCATTTGACCTGTAAAATACACAAAGACAACCAACTTTAACCACTTTAAAATGAAATGTTTATTATAATAGATCAAGCATCCATAAGAAGGCAATACAGGCAACATTTATAAGAGACGGCTACATTTATTTGTGCTGAAAATCAAACTGGCAGCACAAAACCCAGACACGGTCAATATGGGGGAGAACGGGTAGTTGTTGTTGTTGTTCTGGTTCACATTGAGCTCGGCCAGAGAGGCGCTCAAGTCCCGCTTCGCCGCCGTGTTGTCGTTCTACAAGCAACACCAACATAAAACAATATGATATAACTTTGACATGTCTTCCCTGCAGGTAAACAATACCGACAAATATAATTAGAGCAAAATCGTAGTGCATTTTATTATGAAAACAATGCCACACGTTAATCTACTAAAATATATAATGATCCATTCAGGGATCCTTTCTCTTTCTCTCCAGAGAACCAAATGAATTCAAGCTTGGTAATCCTCCCAGTAGGTTTGCACGCCATTTTCATCAGGTCTGCTCGGCCCGCCGTGCGGGTTTATGAGCAAACCGTCACTGGTTCTGGGGTGGAACCAAACTATGTCCACTGGTTCTCGGAGAGGCAGCGAAAGGGACAGAAGATCAGTGAGCGAGGCATCAGTCGTCCATGAGGCGTTTACAAGTATCGGGGAAGATCCTTCTCCACCACCTGCAACGAAAACAAGAGGAGAAGTTAACATCAATTGTCTTAATGAAAGTGTATTAACACCTGGAGAGACATTACAATACACACATATGAACAGTTACAGTAACACACACATTCTACTTCTTTTTTTTTTTTTAAGGAATTATGGACTTGAGATAATAGGAGTCACTTTATATGAAAACAAATTCACGTTAAATCCAAAATCCTCTCTTATTCACTCAACTTATTCATCATGTACACAATGTTTTATCGGGACAGTTTCACATGAAAAGCTCCTCCCACTGTCACCAGGTCTCTGAAGGTGAATAATTACATAGCCACGTAGGAGAATATTTAAAACAAATAAAAAGATAGTCAAAGAGTGCTACAGTCAAGATAAAAACTACTATAGGATCTGTGGCAAAGTACATACACTGGGACTATCCGGTGGTCCGTATCTCTTCACCACCTGACCCTCTCTGTTGATCAAAAACTGAAGAAAAAGAAGAAAACTCAAACACAGTGAACGTGAAATGAATGAATCAAGAATACATTTCTGTTTTACTTTTAGAATGAAACGCTTTTCAAAAGCATTTACAGGCTTCTTCCAATAACTATTCTGTCCCCTCATAACAGTAAACACACTATAGAGATAGGGAAAGAATACAGGGATATGATTATTTTTCAGCGCTATAAACAGAAACGTCTAAATTCATAATCAATAACAGATACAGCAATATTTACCTTGGTTAAATTCCACTTGATACGACTGCAGGAATGAAAACAAATCACATGTTAGAAAATAATCACAGAGTAACAATTGATTAGACGATGTGGCTCTCAGCATCATGTCATCATAGCATCAATAAACCAGTTGTGATGTCACCACTTACTTTCCCATGAAGCCTTTCCCGTTGGGCTGCGCCTTCAGCCACTTCCACAGAGGATGAGCGCCGTCGCCGTTCACATCAATCTTACTGAACATGTCGAACTGAGCGTTGTAGGATTGTGCAAACTCTTTGATCTGAGTTTCATTGCCGGGCACCTTCAAAGTAAAACAAGTCGAGAGAGACAACAGATGTGATCAGCACCATTCAAGCCCCGCCTCCTAATAGAGAACAATGATAAAAACAAAGGTTGGCTTGAAAGAATACTTTAACTCAAACATGACCAATCGTATATTCATTACTCAACGAGTGTTACTTTACATTTTTGAAGAAAAGTTAGTTTTTTTTGTATGATGGTGCACATATACTATATATCTACACTTATTATACTTTCATACACTTACATATTTACACACACAGGACAGAAATACGTGTTGTAACTCTTCTCTTGTCTCATTTTTTTTGTATTAAACGTTCACCATGGAGGTGTGCAAGAAAAAGAACGTTTATTTTAAGAATTCAAGGTAACACTGGGTCAGTAATTGAAATAGTATTCCTTTAATTTACTACAATATGATCTTGCTTTCTTGCCTGGACACATCGTTTGCAAATAGGATGGGAAAAAAAAGGTTTTGGGAATAAAATCTTCCATCTTTATGGGTAAAGAATACACTTTTTTTTATTTTTTATAAAAATAAATAAATAAATATATATTACACTTGTTGTTCCACAGTGGCATGACACTTTTCAGATCCAAACGCTTGTGTTACAATGCCTGTAAAGCAATGTGCTTTAATAAAATGTGTCATTTACATGTTTCCCAAACTGGTCCGTAAGGAAGGCCAGGATGCGGAGCCCGTGCTCAGCGTACTTGGCGTGCAATGCCGCAAACTGAGAGTAGTTGATGCCGCGTCATCTGGAGGTCTGCAGGTGCAGTGGGATGTTGGTGATGATGACGACATCCCCCCTGAAAGTATACAAAGACACACACACACACACATATCATGTTTTAGTGATGGTGGGCTTATGGAATGGGATGCCAAAGCAAATTTAGGAAGACAATATGTAATAAGATAAGATAAGAGAATCCTTTATTCGTCCCACAGTGGGGAAATTGCAGGATTACAGCAGCAAGAGACACATAGTCAAATGAAATATAAGTAATATAAATAAACAGTAAAGAACCTACAATAGCAGTATTATATGTACAGTCAGAATGAAATAAAAATGTATTTAAAAAGTATTTATATTGCACCAGTTGAAGTAATTAAAGTGACCAAAGTGATTGAAGTGTTAAGTGTTTTTGTGGTCTACTGTGAGATAATTGTGATATATATATATATATATATATATATATATATATATATATATATATATATATATATATATATACAGTATATATATCAATGTTGTGTTATTATTCATATTAATATTATTGTGTATTTCTCTATTTTGATGCTTTGGCAACATTGCTTTTAAAAAAACTTTCATGCCAATGAAGCCACATTTAAAAATGTAATTGAAAATAAAAGATCAAAGATTGATTTACCTGTATTTTTCAAAGGAAACCAAGTTGCCATCAATATCTCTCGCTGTGAAGTCATAAAGAGACGTGGCCGTCTGCCATTCCTCTACCGGAGCGGACTGAAAGGAAGAAGAACAGACTTGAGTGATGGGAGCTGCATTTCAAAATGCAGGTCTATCCTGCGTTATGAAGAATATACTGTAAAACAAGAACATGTTCTAGAGGATATACGTATCTCCTCTGAGAAGGCATCTTTAAAAAGAGTTCTGCATGCAACTCATTTAATAATCTATACACATATCATACATAATAAATACATTAAAATAAATGAAAAATACAGAAGTCACATTTAATGATCATTTCAGTTCAACAACATCTTCCTTTACCCAAACATACATTTCAGTACTGCAACATAAACCATCAGTGGTGGGTTGATACCTATTTTACCTTACTAATTGTAATAAAGTATAAAATAGCAGCTGGTTTACCAGAAGACCACCATCAAGCTGTATGTAGGGTCTTTATGAGACTCAACTCTTGATGAAAATATGTATTTGTTATCCTCCCGTAACCTTTTTTACCTCAGTAACTTTCATCTTGGGTTGGTACTCTGAGTGATCACACTCCTTTACAGAAAACAGATTTTTAGAACCTTTATATGTTACAAGACACAATGTTTTAGTTGCTGCAACAATGTTGCGTTTCCAAATCTCAGCTATTATCCTGATTTTCCCGATCCTGGATGTGAAATGATAGGAATGGTGGCCCAAAAATGAAAAAAAATAAAATAATACACGTTTGTAATAAACTGGATTTTTTTGCACATGGAAGAAGATATTTGCGTGCAACAGCAGCTGGAATTCAAATGAACCTCCACACAAATGCAAATACAAGAAACACGCAACGTGTGTTCCCAGTAATTCCAGCCCAGTCTACAACTCTACAACAAAATTCAGCCTGCGATATGAAGCACATTGCTCAGCTTTCTTGGTCAAATATAGGACGCAAATTTACCATCAGCACTGAGTGGACATCCACATTAAAAGGTGGCAATTCTTTTTCTCCCTTTAATTAACATTTAAAGATCCCACATAGTTTTTGTTTTATTTGGTTGAAGTTGGTGCTATCTGGGGTTTACATGAGGTCACCACACTGTATTCATAAGACCAAGAAAGGGAAAAGTTGCCCCGCCCACACATTTCAACAAAACTAACAGTAAAGTAACAGATATCAAACATAAAATGAAATATATTTTTTATAAGCCAAAATAACAAATCACAAAGGGCTTTTCAATCTGTACATCTTATCAGCTATAAGTCATGTGTGGTCCATGAGTGTGTAGCTGCTTTTCATAAAAGTTTTATTTTCCAGATTTTTTCCATTTTTCTATCCATAGATTATCCTTCTGCTTTTGACTTGCGTTTAAATTGTAGTTTTTATTTGTAATTACTGATTTTGTAAAATAAACTATTCAAAATGTCAATTCTTTTTCTTCCTCTGGACGATTTAGTTATAATAATCTCTCTTTGTCTACATATCAAAACCTAGAAGTTTCTCACCTGAAGGTCTAATGTGTAGGATTTAGAGACATCTTGCGATGCAGATTGCGACCAACTGAAACCTCTGCCACACGCTAAGTGTGTAGGAGAAGTTTCAGGTGATTATACAATAAAGAAAACCCTCGTATTCCATTTCTGCCAATAAATACTAAATCTAGACCTGTGAAGCAGGACAGAACTCCATCATGTAATGTTGTAGAAGCCTACCTTCTTCTTCCTCTTAAAGGCCATGTTGTAGCTGCTGCAGACCGACGCTTTGAGAGCTGCTCGTTGTGCCTCACACATAAATGCTAAAACCCTCCACCCACTGCAGTAAACGGTTCCTCTAGAGCCTCCCAGCACCAGGAAGTGAACAACACATTCCCTCTACAGTGGAAATACACTCATTTGACACGTTTACTTCACCGTTCCCCATTTTACCTGTAAAATACACAAAGACGACAACCAACTTTAACCACTTTAAAATGAAATCTTTATTATAACAGACCAAACATCCATAAAAAGGCAATACAGGCAACATTTATAAGAGACGGCTAAATTTATTTTAAAAATCTTTTAGTGCTGAAATAAAACCGGCAGCCCTTCAATTTGCTTTGCAACTCTGCACATTCAAATGGGACTTACTACCCAACTTTCCTCAAGCGTGCAAGAGCAACGAGTAAAACATTTTGAAACGTATCTTTGCAGCAGCAGCATGTATTTAAAACCTCTCAATGGCAGGAGTCATCGCATCAAACAGCAGTAAGCGTGCAGAGGACGGATCGATACAGCCGAACAATGCATCAAAAATATTAAATCTCGATGATAGCCCCGTCAGGTGCAGGTTTAGCTGGATTTTAATGAATAAAAACCACATCAATAATCCTGTCACTTAACTCAAACTAACAAACTTCACACACACAGATTTTGATGACGGAGTCAGACAAACTCAGGCTCACTGTCCCTGTTTTTGGTCAGGGGTAATTTATTTCTGCACAGACGTGCCAGTGGAAACCCCGACAAGGTCAGTACGGGGGAGAACAAGTTGTTGTTGTTCTGGTTCACGTTGAGCTCGGCCAGAGAGGCGCTCAGGTCCCGCTCTGCCGCCGCCTCGTCGTCGTCTGGTGGGCCGATGTCCGGCAGCGCGGGGGGCTCCGCCGCGCCGCGGTCCTGACCCACATCCTGATCCAGATTCTGACCCGCATCCTGATCCAGATTCTGACCCGCATCCTGATCCAGATTCTGACCCGCATCCTGATCCGCATCCTGATCCGCATCCTGTTCCGGGTCGGTCTGGGTCGCAGACTGGCCAGACAGGTCCAGGCTGTCCCTGTAGCTCAGCTGGTCGTCGTCCACGCTCGCCTCGCTCTCCTGCTTCACCAGGCTGCGGGAGAGCGAGGCCCTCTGGCCGCCCTCGTCCTGCTCCGAGTCGGAGAGCTGCTCACTCGACCCCAAAGAGCTTCCTAAACGGAGATACAAGAGCCCAATGGTGACACAGGGGTATTGAAGTTATACTTTAAGGCCAAATCTTACAGATAATTACGTTTTCTTTTTAGAAGCAATACATTTGTATGATGTCTACTTAAAAAAGAAAAAGAAAAAAGGCATACTATGCAGGAATTGACCCTTGGTTTGTAAACAACAACAAGCCGTTTTAGTGCCTCTCCGCCACAACACCAAACTCAAAATAACGTCATCTCGGCGTAAATACGGCAGCCTGGTTATCGTTCCTACCCGACGGTTTATACACAACGTTTCATCCGGTCTCTGCTAATATGAGGCTCTGGGCTCCCACCTATGGTTACAAGATTTTTTTCCCCTGATTCAACAACGGCACTCAAATGTATTTTGCAGTTTCTTATTGACAATTCATGAAATTGTACATGTGCAATTGTTGAATGAATATATATATATATATATATAAAAACCCGTCAGTGATGACAGGAGGAGCATCTCAGCGCTGATGGGATTCCTGATAGCGGCACGCGAGGCAAATTTTTTAATTTACATTTTTGCTTGTTTACTCGCGTCTTTGCATGACATTTATTTACGTGACATGGAGTATTTTATGTTTTGCGCATCACGCACTTTGAGAAGGGCACCGCTGATTACGATCATCATGAATGCCATGAGACATTCACACACACACAAACACACACACACACACACACACAGTCTGGTTCCCCGTCTGCAGATACAGACAGTCACACACGTAGTGGGTCATAAGTGGTGATTGAGGGATTATTTTTGCACGAGTCTATACATTGTTGTTTTAGTGAAATCCTTCATAGTACACCTTTAAATACCATGAAGTCAATGGGAGCTAGAAGTACATGAGTGAACTTCTTTTGAGTCACACTCTTTGAGAAGTTAGATCTTTTTCCATAGTATCATAAATAAAAAAAACGTACCACATCCCTCCTCCGTCTTGTCAGATTCTGGTTTATTTGGCTCCTCGCTGCCTCCATCCTCCTCTGCATCAGCAGAGCTCCCAATCTTGTCATCGGCAATACTCCCCTGAACCAGGAAAGAGGGAAATGAAGAGATTGTTATCAAGAAAAACAATGCAAGAGTGTTCTTTGGCTTTTTTAAATATATCTAAACACATGTAAATCAGGAGGGAAACGCTGTATTCCAATGAATCGTGACTGTGGGTCATAACTCTGGATGAGGAAATGGAGGTTTCTCATTTATTTTCACAGAAAGGAAGTACATCAGGTTTTGTTCATGCTCATAAATTATTGGCAGCTTCTCAGTAATCTGAGAAGCTGCTAATATCTTTCATTCGAGTAAAACAGGTTGCCATTTCTCTGGGGTGAACAACATTTTCCAAATGACTCCAAAGGGTTCCGGGTCTCCTCTGTAAAAAACCTTGTATTCAAAAGATCTGTTTACTAGAAAAAAAAAAACTCCCTAAAACCAAAGAAACACACTAAAATAGTGGTTCTATAAAAAGGAGCTGCTGTGGGAGGCACAGTGATGGAAAGTACACGGTTACTTTTCTGGTGCGTGCCGCGACACAGGGACCCATTCATGTCAATGAAAAGCTACAATGCAAATGACAATTACCAAATATTTGTTTTTGCCGTCATGAATCCACAGGAACATCAACATATCAAATCTCATATGAAAAAGGCTCAGCGGTGTATTTCACTGTCCAATAAACTAAAATGTATAAAAAAAATTAAAAAAAAGGGTTAAAATCCTCTATTAACTCCACTTTATTAACAAATAAAAGTGCATTTGAAAATCAATATTGTTGCATCAAAATCTATGTTGTTGCTTATCATTGAAATATCCCAGACTGTGAAAACAAAACAAAAAAACATAGCATTTAACATGAATTATCAATAATTAGAGCGTGTCGTTTTTCCCAGTGGCATTATGTCAACAAACTGGCATTTAAAGTGTTAAGAATTCTGGAAAGAATGATTTTGTAGTAATGATCAGGACTGAAATTGTTTTAAAAACTTAAATTCAGTGAAAAGTGGAAAATACCATATATCATTTTCTTTAGAAGAGTTTTATCCTACCTGCTGAGCGGAGGTGGAAGCAGGGCGACCTTTGTCGGACCGAGAGGTTTTGGACTGGAAGATGGACGAGTAGAAGACGATGAGGGACTCCACGATGCGGGCCTGGTGCGGGTAGTCCACCAGAGAGGACAGGGATATGGTGGCCCCGGTGGGACGGGGACGCATCAGGGAGGGACCAAACACAATGCCCAAGTTACTGGGACTCATCTTGTTGTCTTCCTCCAGCTCTGCAATCCTGAGAATGTGGAAGGATCAAGAATAAATAAAAAAGAGCTTTGAGCTTTATCTTCCTGCTTTTTAAAAAAGTTTAATTACTGACCTCCGCAGGTGGCGGATGATGTAGCGCAGCGTAGCGATGTTAGCCTTTGGCAGCTCCTTCAGAAGCTCCTTCAGCTTGTCCACCAGGACCAGGACCTCCGGGTCCGTGTCGGGGCCCAGATCCACCAGCTCCGAACCCTTGCCCACCGCCGGGTTGACGATACTGTTCGACTCGGCCTCGTCTCCCTCTGGCGTCTCCGCTTCGCCCTGCAGACTCTCCTTCGCCAAACCCATCAGGCGATTGTACAGGCGGAACAGCATGATGGGCTCTGGCAGCTTGGAGAGACGTGACGGAAACAAGAAGTGTTAGAAGAAGGGCTGAATAACGAATGAACACACAATCGTGCAAATAACTGCAGACGGAGCAGTTTATATTTTGAGCCAATATATATATAAAACCAGATAATTAAAGTGGTCCAGTGAGAGAAAGAAGAAATGTTGCTAAATCCTGCACACTGGACCTTTTCAGCAGCCTGTGTTTTACTCTTGCGTGTGCACCTGTCTGAGGTAAAGCTTGAGGACGTTGCTGATGTCATGTGGGGAGCACTGGGACAGCTCCACCAGCTCCTTGCCATTCTCAAAGGCCTGACACAGCTTCTCCACGCGCGTCTTCACCCCGTTCACCCGGTAGATGCCCTGCATGGGAGGAAGCGGACAGTTTCAAATAGACCCTGTGGCAAAGTGCTCACTTCAACAAAACAACTACGTTCACACTCTCACCTTCAGCTTGAGCGCCCGTCTCTCTAACTCGGAGACGCACTTGGTGATGATGAAGGGGATGCCGTCGCTGGCGCAGCCGGCCACCTGAGAGAAGTCCCTGCCGAACAGCTGCAGCCGACCCTGCAGCTTCTTGTGGCCGCACTGGATGGCCAGAGTCTCCAGGCAGCGCTTGTGACACGCCAGGAAACACTGCGGGGAACGGAGAAGAACGGCGGTCGGCCCCGTGAACAAATCGGCGAGGCGCGTGCTCGGGATCCAGAGTCTGAGACGAAGGGGAACTCACCTCCTCGCACTCGGCCCCCTGGAAGTACACGTAGCTGTCGCACTCGCGGCACTTGGCGGGAGTCCGCAGCTTCCTCAGTCGGTGGGTCTGGGCCGCTTTGGACAGGCCGATGTTACGGAACGGTCTGGTGGACACGACCACGTCGGGATCCATGCCGTTCATGTCTGTTTTTTTTAAATGACCCGAATCGTACAGAAAACTCAGCCAGAATTTTGAAGAGTAATACGTCTAGTCAGGTTATCGAAATGTCACGTCAAACGGTGATTACAATCTGTGAATCTTACTTGGAGCTTCAAATGAGGTCACGTTCCCGTCTTTCTCATCTGCGTCCTCATTGGACGACATTGTTCCAGTGGATGACGTGCGAGCAATTTTACTGATGTCACCTGGATTAAATACACAGTTGAAATACATATGAATAAAGACTACAACTAAATCTCCCTAATGGTCATTTATAAATGAGATATTCTGGCGCACGTTGCAACGCTAGGTTCTCCCTCACTTGTGCTGGCAGTAGGAGACTCTAGGCCTCCCTCTCCTCCAACGCTGTCGTCGCTCACCGTCGAACCCCACGACTTGTGGCCCAGCCCTGGGGATGCCCAAATGAGCATTTAAAAATCACTTTCTTAACACTGTTCTCTTGTACGGAATTAAATGAACCAAAATCTCCTCAAGAGGCTGGCTCTACAGCGCCAGCAGGCCTCACTCACTCTTGCGCTGAGCCTCGGCGTCTCTGTGGTCTCCTGATGCTGCGTCTGTCTGGGTCGTCTGCTCCGTGTTGAAACTGTCGTTCCTTAGTCTGTGGCCATGGCTGCGAAGACAAATGTATTAATTAAAAGTTAAAAAAAGTTTTAAAAAAAATTGGCTTTCTTGCTGAGAGTTAGACTCATGTCGGTTTGGTAAATGTGAAGCCTCAGCGGTGTCCAGTCTTTGTGCTAAGCTAACTGGCTTCTAAATACAGCGTTACACTTTAACTGATATAGATTACATTTTCTGTGTGCTCCTGTCTGTTTCTCCAAACTGAGGCCGTGCTGACCGTCATCTACTGACCATGGATAAATACCTCATGCAGCCACACTGCAAAAAACTAAATCCTAACTACCCCTTTAAAAAGGTTTCAATTGAAAACCTGGATAATTGAGTCTCGGCCTGCAGCTCTTACTGTGACGATGAGCTGGAGGGACAGTAGTTCTCAAATGTGTAGTGAACCGTCGGCTGCTCCGGCAGCTGCAGGTCTCGCACGTGGGCCGCGTACTGCTGGCCCGGGTCGTACAGCTTACTGCTCTCACACAGAGTCTGGTAGTGGACCGGCAAGGCCACCGTCTGCATGTGCATGAGCTGGTAGTACGAGATGGTCGCCTGGGGGAGGAAACATGGCTTTAACCCCGATTTGAGTATAGAATATAGAGCAATACAGGCACGTTTAGGAAAAGGTTGACACCGGGGAGGTAGGTGTGTGTGTGTGTGTGTGTGTGTGTGTGTGTGTGTGTGTGTGTGTGTGTGTGTGTGTGTGTGTGTGTGCTCACCGAGCGGAGGGTCTGGTCGCTCTGTTTGATGACGTCCTGCAGTTGTCTCAGCACTGTGACCTTTGTGTGCTCCAGCTCCAGCTGCTGAGTGGTGGCATCTGCTATACACGTCCGGTAGGTGGCCTCCGCCTCGTCTGACTGCACACACACCTCATTTTTAAAAACATACTTCCTGTGGCTTTTTGTTTCTGTGGCAGCCAGATTAAACATATTAAAACATGATTCCACTGGAAAAAGAGCATCTAGCTCTAAATATGATTTTTTTAAATGTTTTACTCCACGGTGATGAAGCTCTGAAACAGACTAAAAACAGAACATAATTAAAGCTGCAAGCAGCTGTGAGCGGGTCCTCACTCATCCTGGCACGTTTGGGGTAGCCGGTCGCTGACTTGCCCGGTCGAGTGTTGGCCCGCTGGACAACATGCATCTCTACGTGAAGAGTACACCAGGTCATTCAAATTGCATGTAAATCAGATGCTGTTTGGCCAGTAGGTGGCGCTATGACAATTTGAACATAGACTGTATCATGTTTCTCTATGTGAAGACTAGACCAGGTCATTTAAATTACATGCAAATCCAATGCTGTTTGGTAGATTTAGTTTGGCCAGCAGGTGGTGGTAGCAAACAGTACACCGGTTTCAATTTCCATGCGGTATGAATTTCTCACATACCGGTGACCGCTTTTGGCAGTTAACATTTAATGTTCACAGCTTGAAATTGAAGAAGCAGTGGAAGGAGCTACTTATGTCTCATGGTGACCAACTTGACTCATGGTTTGAAGAAAATGACATGGCCAAAATGCATGCTGGGTAAATAATTTCACCAAAATGCCCGCCCATATAGGAAGACTGTTCTTGTGCAGGAAGACGTCTCTTCCTGTGCGGCTGAGTGGCCGGGCGTTACCCAGCATGCATTTTGGCGATGTGCAGGTCATTTAAATTGCATGTAAATCCAATGCTGTTTGGTCTATTTTGTTTGGCCAGTAGGTGGCGCTAGTAGGTTACTATGAATACATAAGTATAAATATCTCTTATATTTAAGCAATAAGGTACCATGTGATTTACTGTTCAGGCTGGTTGAAAGCAGGGTGGAGGATGACACACACACACAAACACACACACACACAATCAGAACATACACTGTGCATCATGTTTCTCTATGTGAAGTGTAGACCAGGTCATGTAAATTACATGTAAATCCTATGCTGTTTGGCTGATTTACTTTTGCCTGTAGGTGGCGCTATGACAATCTGAACATTTCTCATGTAGATGTACTCAGGCCAGGACCAGCATCATGTATGAGGAGAAGTGGGAGTATTGCATCATGTATCTAGGAGTTACAACAGGGTTCTCTCATATAGCGATTAGCACAAAGTAGGTGTGTCTTTGGGTCCCCGTCACGTCGCGGCCGTTGGATGAAAACGCAAACAAAGCACAAGCCATACTCCTGAGAGTCTTGAGATCATCCTTGAACTGAATTACTTAAAAATTGTAGGAGTAGTATTTGGCAGAAATGCAAATATAGGCTAAAATTAGCCAAATTGGCCGAATTACTGTAGCGCCCCCTAGTGGTTAAATGGGACGACTGATTTATTGCAAGTTAGGGGATGCGATGTGCACATATACCGCAAGTTTGGAGTCGTTTGTCCAAATAGCTTTAATGTTATGAGTGTTTAAAAACAAGACAAGCCCCTAAGAGGTTAATTTGTCGATATCCCCTCAACAAAATGACATATCAAAGAAATTCCAATTCACTATTGATGATCCAGTTCCAATGATGATAAGTACCAAGTTTGGTATCAAAGGGAACAAGCGTTTAGGAATAAACAACAATAATGTGTTTTTCACTAAATTCAAAATGGCGGAAAATTTTCATAGGCGGACTTTATGGGTCTGAGAGGCTTTTTTGTAGAGCAGGTGGAGATGGACATATGTGAATTTTTTCAAGTCAAAAAAACATTCTGGGCGAGGGGCGCCTGAGAGTCATTTTTTGGAACTTTTTTTTCCGGCTTTAATACATCCCTATTTTCACCAGGCCTGACAAGAGTTCCAAATTTGTTGAGTTTTTGAATATGACAAGTCCCCCAAAAAGCAGTCCAATGTACAAAAATAAAAAAACGGCATAATAATAAGAATCCCGGCAATTTCAATAGGGTCCTAATCGGACTGACTACGTCAGTCGCTCGGACCCTAATAAAGTTATGGGTAATAACCTTGTTGCGAGCCTCTTCCTCCAACCGTTTCTTCTTCTCCACAGACTTGGCTGTCGATCCCCCTCCTTCCTCCTCAGCGCGGCAGGCTGCCGTTTTGGCCTTTTCGTACTCCTCGCAGCGCACCATGTAGACTTGCTTGGCTTTCCGCAGATTCACCTCACACTCCATCTGAAAGGAGAGTCATGGTTGGCCCTCATAGTTTCCTATTCTTACTTTGAGATGACAAACAAAGTCCACAAAGATGTGTACAAAGTATTAGGTCGTACCAGTTTTCTCTTGGCTCGAATCCAGTGTTCCTTGATCTCCTTCCGTCTCTTCTCATGCTCCTGTTTGCGCTGCATCAGCGGCTGCACAGACGAACACAGATCGACACGATGGGGATGGAGAGCATGAGCAAGTGACCGTCACAGGCAAACACACGCCTCACAGAAGTTGTTCACGTGGCAACAAACTTGGGTTAGGTTTACCTGGATGAAGGTCTGGGTGTGCAGGGTGGTGTTGGCCTGCTGCAGACCCACACTCTGCTCCTGGTCCTGCTCCAGAGCCAGAGAGTAGATGGAGAAGAGGGGCATTTGAGGCTGGAGGGAGGGAGCGACACAGAGAGAGAGAGGTTTGATATCCAACACAAACGGAGAGAGACAAAATGCTGTATCGCTTTAAATTCATCCTAGTCGTCAACATTCAATAGTCACATTATCCAGTGAGAGATATTCAGAGGGTGAAATGCATGGAGGTTTACGTGTGTTATGCTGTGTTTGCAGGACTGGTACAACCTCTGGAGGCCTTTGGAGAACTCAGTCTCTGGTCACATAGAAGGAAAGAAGACACCGTTAGTAAAGTTGTTCTACAGTCGTTCATATATATGACTGCTGCAACGATAGAGTGCTGGAGGGTTAGTCTCAAAAACCTGGAAATTTGTGAAGATTATCTTGCTGCAATAATCCAAAAGGAAAAACTTGTCGTCGAGGGAACCAGTGCGATGTTAACAAAATGAGTCATCCCTGCAGCAGCTATTATCTTAAACCACTGTTTGATCTACATCTATTCACAATTACATCATTCATCTTAACGAATGTCAATACAATTAGAAGTGCGTTATGCTCATTTTCTGTCACAACCTAAACTCATAAAATTATATAAAAATAGATTTAGCAAGCTGTATTAAATTGTTTTTGGATTTAATATTGTATTTAATAATAATCCTGTTGGGATTATGAATTTATTTTACATGTTTCAGCACATTAAAACACAGATAAACGTAACATAAAGTAAAAAGCTACATAAAAATAAAAATAAATCACTTGAGAGAAAAGACTTAAAACAAACCAGCTAACTGCATCAAAGAATTCAGTGCTCAAATGAGCCGTAATCCTGTTTTTAAAGCCATGTTTATAAAATAATCTAGTTTAAAAAACAGCAGGATGAGGGTCCAAAAGTCTGATAATAAAGTGAACGTGCGACACTCACCCAGCGAGGTCCTCTTCTCCACGTAGCTCATCAGGTCCTTCATGTACTTGGAGATGGTTTTGGCGTAGAGCAGAGCGGAGTCCACCCCGCCCTCGCTGTTCTGGAGGATCACGTCCACTTCCTCGGCTCTGCCTGCGCGTCAACACACGGACACAGGTCGGTGCACAGTTTGCTGCGACAACGTGCAACTGGTTTTGACGAGCGGCCGAGGTGCGAAGACTCAGACATCCTGGGTCTTATTTTGGCAACAACTATTTATTTATTCATCCATTTATTAGTCACTGCTGTGTTTCACTCACTGTGATCAAAACTGTAATTTTCAAATCACTGTTTGAAACATTGTTCTTAGATTTTCTTGTCATAAGTAGTGAGTTTCTGGCCCTCATGCTGTGAAACACATCGGTGTAGAACAGTCTTTACGCCAGCAGGGGGCGACCCACCATGTGTGGAACAACATTTACACCTTTTCATGAACTCAATAAATGTAGGATCACCACTTTCTATTAGAAACCGATAACAGGGAACACAACAAACATGTAAAAGAAGCTTTTAAAAAATATATAAAAACAAAAAAAGGGGAGTGAATGCAGGGACAGGTGTAGAAGTGTCACACATATCCACCCTGAGGGACAGAAGTGAGGAGTGCGAGTGTGAGAGTGGCAGCTGATCGGCATACCCATGTCCTGCAGGTCGCTCCTGAACTGCCCCCCGTCGGCTCCATGTCCCGTCGCAGCGTACAGGTTCTCCATCGACTGCACAGCACAGAGAGGAGTCATCACTGACGAGTCACATCAGGGCTCGTCATCAACTGAGGGATGTGTTTCTTTTTCTTTCTTTTTTTTTCACACCATCCAGTGGAAAGTTGGGAGTGGAAATCACCTCATGATGTCCGTGGTAATTATTTCTGCCGCATTGGTGCCACTTGCACGTTCAAACTTCTAAGTGTATCTACTCACACACATGTTTAATATTCAAAAAGGTGAAATGGTTAATCTCAGATAAATGGAAGATGGTTGCATGTAATGTCGCTACACGGCATCAATGCTAACAGCACACAACACTGAGCACCTTCAAGTGGTTTACCAAAACTATAAAACATAATAAGAAATCATTTAGGCTGCCTTCCAAATCATAGTTTTGCTTTTGAACTTTTAGTACAGTGCAGCTACCCTCAACACATTGCAACTTTGACCCTCTTGTCCATATATCCACTGCGCAGAGGATTGTGGGTAAGAATAGCCAGAAAAGCATATTGCAAAACGCGAGCAGATGCATTAGCACATCCTGGTATTTTTGGGCATACTGTATGTGATAAGCTAAATACTTTTAGGCATACTAAATAGTATGGCAGTACGGGTATTGGCACACTTTCGGTCTTCAAGGCCTTCAGGAGACTCAAATGATGCTACTTCCTGTTGACATCCCACATTCTTTGAGGAGCTGGGTGTCAGGGTGACATGACTGAGTGAAAAAATGCTGACCTAATTAAAATGTGTATTTTTAACTCACTATTTCAGGAGTTTTTGAAGAAAAACCATTTATGTGTAAACTTGGACAGAATTCTGATGGATTTTAATAATCATATTTCATGGTGAAGGGGAGCGTTATTGAAAGTGTGGACGGGCGAGAATCTTTGTGTTTTAATAATGTAAAACTTAAAATCAGGACTCTGCTTGATAATACTAATATGTATTATGCATATTATTTCCAGTATATTCCAGCTGTGTGAAACTCACCCTGCTCTTCTCCGTGGGCAGCAGAGAGAGCAGCGTGCTGCTGTCCACCTCCCCCATCAGCAGCTCAGACACACTGAGGAGAAACACAACACACACACTCCTTTACGTTGGGCAATACCAGTAAATATATTGTGGACGGGATGAGAGGTCACGGTGGAAAGCATGTGGCGGTAATTAATCATCCGTTTGTGTGCGAAAAGGACTGAAAATGGCAGATTAGGAAAGTCTCCACAGCTACTAACATGTAGTGGAGTCAGGAAGTGATACAATACACAACATACTGGGATGATCTTACTCTCTAATGTTCATTCTTTATGTCAAAGAACTAGTTCTTTCAGAATCCTGTGTATTGCCAAGTAAGAAATAACAAATACAGAAGAAAAACTAAAAATGTGTACAATATATCTGAATTAAAATGAGCTGGTGCCACTTTTAGATGAAGTAGTTTGGTGCAGAAATATATTAAACAAAACATTCCTCTTCCACTTAAGAAAAATCCTGTGGACATTGGTTTGATTAAATTATTTAGGCTAAACAAAATAGTCTTTTAAAGTGGCGCCTCCATCTTGGCGTTTGTCTGTTCGTGACACGAGTCGAACAGAGGAAGAGCGGAGGAGAGAATGAGGAAACGGACGTCAGAAAGATTTCAACCGTCTCTGCCAGCTCACTTCCTCCTAAAGCTCCGTGACAGATGTCTAAACCCTGAAGCGGCACCGACGAGCATCTGATGAATAATTACACAAACAGACACATTTCTCTACTCTGGGTTTACTTTTATTTATTCATGAAAAAAAGAAATATATATATATATATATATATATATATATATATATATATATATATATATATATATATATATATATATATATATATATATATATATATATATATATATATATATATATATATATATATATATATATATATATATATTTCTTTTTTTAACTGAAAAAAGAGACGAAGAAAAAGCCTGATTTGACGGTTTCATAGTTGCCACGTTTTAATAATGTGTTCGGTCTCGATTCCTCAAGGAGAACATTCTAGTGATTCGTTATCGCCTCAGTCTGTAGCAACCTGCCAGGTAGTCACAGACATTTTGAGTTTTGGTTTTGTGTCATACGGTAGAAGAAAAAAAGAACCACTTCCTGTTTTCGGCTCAGCCTCATGCAAATGTGTCACCATCGCTGCACTTTTGTCTCCAAATTCTCAACAACAGACTTTGTACGCAATGTGACACACACACACACACACACGAGGTGCATCAGATACTCACTTGCTGCTAAAAGCAACTGCGATGGTTTCAATTGCCTTCTCAAAGTCCTTTTTATCCGCCTCGTTACAAGCCTCGTAGTGGAAACCTGAAAAATCAAAACCGTTTCGGTTTGAGATCCACTGCTGACCAAATTCTCTCTCACACACACACACTATACCCCCACACACACACACTATACCCACACATCAACGACAGACATTATCTCAAACACATGTTTAAATATTGTTGTTGCACAATAGAAGCTTTTCTTTTCCCTGAAATTTCAGTTCATGGCTGAAGAAGATTCGACACCTTTTTAACTTTATTTCCACCCACCCACCATAACGATAATAAAATACAACGCATCCTTGTACAAACGTTGGTTTTCTGTTGATTAAAGTAAGAGTTTGGGAGGCTGGTGGCTGTGAGGATTTATAGTCTCGGAGAGCACATCCCGACTGACCTTTGACCTTGGATATGAGCTTGCCGGCTGCAGTGAGGATCTCCACGGTGTTGAGCAGAGGGTAAGTGTTGATGACCTGACGCAGCACCCGGAGGACCTCCCCCAGGCACTCGTGGGCCACGGGCCGCTGACTCTCCCTTTTACCTGGAGGAGGACAAGGAGGAGGAAGAAGAGGGTGAGGCTGGAGACGGTGAGAGGAGCAACGACAGTAACGCAGTGAAATCTCAAAAGACCACATCCTGGTTCTACTCCTTACACTTCTGGGCATTTACACTTTAAAATGAACGCAAAACCATCTTTTAGTGGACATCTGTAGAAAAGGCAGCCAAAGTGTCCACAAATGTTGAGACTCATTTTCTCTTCTGCCACCTAAAAAGAGAAACTTTTTCCACATAGGTAGGGATTCAGCATGAAACTGCATTACTAATCTTGTTTTGTTCTACTCTATTTAGTTAAATGCTTCCCCCCCCCCCCCCCTTCTAAGATTTCACAGAATGAATGTTTGTCAGAGAGACTGAGGGGAAATTACACAAAGATATTTTGGGAGAAACGCCCTTTTTCTCAATCTTGCCAGAGAAACAAGTTGTGTTCAGTTTGAGTGGCTTAAACAAACAAAAAAGAAAATATATAAATGTATTTGTGAGGGTCAGATGTGACACATTCTGTTACCTTTGGACAGAGCCCGGCGAGCGTTTCCCCTTTTTTCCCCCGTCTTTATGCTAAGCTAAGAGGCTACTCGCTGTACAGCAGCTTCATATTCGCCACACAGACGGGAGACTGGTATCGATCAGCTCTTCTGAACTTGCCGCAAGAAACCAAATGAATGTCGACGTATCCCTTTAAGTCAGCGTTTCACGCGTGGCGGATGGAGACGGACAGTCTGAGTGATAACGGGAGACCGAGTCCAGAGCGCCAGACAGGTCAACGCTCCTCTGCTTTGATGTCCCTGCTGACACATTTGCAGCCTGCATCCTCATTTCCTCCCAACACACACGCACACACACACAAAAACAGACTAGTTTCGTGAACTTTCTACTGTCTAACGTTGAAACCTCATGCTCTTCTGTGAGCCCTTTTTTTTTCTTTTCTAGAATAGAGGCCGCTCGCTCAGAGAGGAGGCCAGAGGGCAGCCGCTCCTCCATCCTCCCCACAGGCCGTCTGAGCCAATCAAACTTTTTATTACAGACTCAAGGTCCAGATAATACAAAAGACATAAATAGAATAAAATACATAAAAGCACAATTACAATACATAGACCTGTCAATGCTTTATAAATAGATAGCTGTACCAATGTCTCCACAGATGGGACTGGTAGCGTGTGGTACTATACTTTGTTTGATAAAACCAAGATGATCTCATTTTCGGTCACTGCAGTAGTATTCTCATGGCGTCATTGTAAGCTACTTGAAGTCTCTGTAGGCTTGCTTTTTTTTTAAATTAGACCACAAGTGTGCCGTGTAGAGTGGTGTACAATCTGCTCTAAAACAGAAATCTTCACTCCGTCTGTACACATACCAAACTTGCGTGAGAGAATGTTTGCTTGTGCATACATCCTACGACATTGCCTATAAATATCATCAGTTCTGTAATAAAATGTCCAAGATATTTGACCTCATCACAGACACTGAGTTTGTTATCAGACAATTTGAAAATCAGGGAATTTTAGACTTTTGTCTTCCTTTGTTCTAAAAATTATAATAGCACTCTTACTAGCATTGTATTTGATATCATGTTCCACGCCATAGACGGTACATACAGTCAGGAGCTGCTGGAGACCAGCACTACATGGACTAAACATTACAAGATCATCTGCATACATAATATGATTAATCAAACTATTACCTATCATGCACCCAGTATTACAGGCTTTCAGCTGCTTGGACAGATCATCAATATATAAATTAAAAAGAACTGGGGACAAAATCCCCCCATTGCTGACCCCAAAGGGGGGCTGAGACACTTTGGCCCCATCTAACTTGCTTTGTCTGCGCTGCAGCAAAGACAACAAGAACACAGTGACCTGAACATCGCGCCGGAGGGGATGTGGTTATCTCTATTGTTACGCAAGATTAGAAACTAATTATGGAAACATCTGCTTTCTGCGGCTCGCAAAAAATAAAATTAAATCACTTTAGTCTCGGTTGGTTTGACGTTAAGGAAGCCCCTCCAGATTTAGTGGTGGGACACGAGGCCAAAACTCTGATCGTGCCGATTAAAAGGGGCGACGAGGAGGCGGCACGTCAGCCTATCGGAGGAGGAAGCGTGCACCAGGCCCGTCTGTCGAAGGCCATCCATCATGGCTTCCTGTTTAGAAAGTAGAAAGCGCTCCCCGGGTGGAGAACAAGACGGAACAGAGCCAGATAACGGCAGAGAGAATGACACGCGCACAAAACCAAAAACACAACTTTCAGTTCGTTTCAGCAGGTGGCGTCGACTCTGAGGCGGTTGCACTGAACTCAAAAAGGAGGAAAGCTGGAGATGTTTCACCATTTTGGGCCTGCGCGAGAGCGCGTGAGGCTGCAATAAACAAGAAGCAAGCCGGCTTCCTGCTGGAAACAAGCGTGCGGTCGACTCTGTGGGGCTCAGCGGAAACGCAGCCCTTCACTTGGAGAGAGGACGCTCACAGCAACGTGTTCGAGACCTCTCCCTTGTTTTCCTCCCTCCTCATCCTCCCCCACGTCGGAGAAGACGATTGACGCAAGATTGCCAAAAAACACCTCATGTCCTCTTTGTGAAAAGTCAAAACGGACTGGAGCTTGAAACGCAAAAGGGGAAGAGGAGAGGCCACAGTGTTTTGTTCCGTCTGAAAACGTATTCTAAAAGTACAAAACACTACAGTGTTCTCATATTTTATATTTTGTCTCTTTCCTGTATAGTGTGTTTTCTTCTTCTTATTATTATTTTCATTTCTTCCAAAACTGTTGACTCGGAGAGCCCTGCGAAAAAAATTCCAATGAGTCTGGACTGTTGGTCTAGGCTCAAATAAAAACCTTGAAACTACTAAACAAAAAACGGTTGCCCTGTTTCACACCTGAGTGGGCAGCCTGAAGCACGTCAGAATGAGTCTCCAGTGAAATCTCACCCCGCCCCCTCTATATGCAAATAATCATGTCATCATTTCTGATGGCAAAGACCAATATGGGATATGTGGTTGTTGTTGTTTTGTTTTTATTAAACCGGCGGGAGGCAGCGATGCACTTCCTGTGCCAAGTCTGCTGGAAATGAAAAGAAGAAATGACATCGCTCCAGACTAAATGTGTATTTTGGATGTTTTCTTCTTGCAAAAAATAGCCCAAAATCTCAAAGCTGACCAGTGCATGAAGACAGATCCGTCGCCTCCCCTTAAGCTCGCTCACCTTCAGTCAACACGACATCCTTCAGCTTCTCCACGGCCTCCGCGAAGCGCGCCACGTCCCTCAGCAGGGCCGGGATGTCCTCCACCTCGATGGCGGTGCTCTCCGGGCCGTCAGACGGGGTCGTCGGGGTCGAGGCCGCTTTCCCCTGGCCTTTGGTGAACACCCACGACTGGAGCGGGAAACCTGAGGGGAGACGTTTCATTTAAAAATCAGAGAAAAACACCCAAACTGTTTAGGAAATATATGGAATATTTCGACCACGCTCTTGTGCCTGTTTAATATCGTAAAAGGGCTAAACATGCTGAGCTTAACGCTACACAGAGGTAACAACATCCACCTACCAGCACCTCCAAATCTCACCAGGTCTCACTTTTTACACAAACCTGATGCGACATGTTAGACAGTGAGCTTCAGAAAAGGTGCTCGTTGCCAGATTTTGGTTTATTTGGAAAGAGCCAGGCTAGCGGTGGTGGTTTCCCACCGTTTCAAGTCTTTATGCTAAGCTAACCGGCGGCTGGCTACCAAAGTAACGAACGGGCACGAGAGTGGCACCGATCATCTCATACAACTCCAGGAAAACGTGAATAAGCACATTTCTCAATGTCAAACCACTCCTTTAAATGTGAGGCGTTGCTGCTTTTTCTCCGTCTAACATCATTGTTGACTCAACTTGAATATCTTTGAATTTTAGACAAAAACTATTTGAGATATTTTGGAGACAAAATGTGTTTAAAATCAAACGATCAACAGATGCCAACTATACTAATGTATATATATTTTTTTGTACACTGTACTTCTTTGCTAGAATTTGCTTTATGTTTCATCTCGGGTGTGTATTTCTCGACAAGACGACGCTCAGATCCAGACCTGCGGCGCTGGCGTGTCGGCTCAGCGCCGTCGGCCTCTTCAGGGTCGCCACGGGCGACGGGCATCCCACCCCGTGCGTGGCCTTGGCGTGCTGGACGCTGGGCGTGCCCGGGCAGGACGCCGACGGGTCCAGCAGCCCGGCGGACGTCAAGGTGAGAGCTGAAGAGGAGGAGGACCAGGACGAAGAGGAGAGGCCGACGTCGCCCGCATCTCTCCGAGGCAGCTCCTGCAGGCTGGACAGCTGAGAGAGGACAAACACAAACAAGGTGATCACATGACTTCCTCGCCTTCTAGCTCAACCTTGGCGGCGCCCTAAACGCAGCAGCGCTTTGTTGTTGGTAAACACGCGTGTGGAGACTTTCACAAGATCCTGCGTTGCGTTGTGTAACACTTCCTGACTCCAAGCTGCTGCCGGGTGTGGCAAACAGATACAGACATGACATTTCTACTGCTCGGAATAAGAAGAAGAAAAAAAAAAGTGATATTCTTTCCAGAGACATTACCTTATTTTGCTATTTTAGTGAATCTTATCTGCCACTTACAATATACGTAAACAGGTACAGTCGAGGGCCAAAGCCAACTGAACGAACCAACACACACACACACACACACACACGGGGGAACATACCTGCTTAAGCCATACGTTACACTTGTTGGGCAGTATGTCCAGTCTGTCCTTGGCCTTCGTCTCAGCTTTCTTAACCCTCTGACTGGACGAGCAAGTGTTGTAGCTCCGTTTCAGCATGCTCACAGCTCAGTGCCCATTCTAACTGAAGCACAAGGCCACTTTGCTTTTTTTTAAACACTGCAGCCTTACCACAAGCGAGTACGCTGCCTATGAGGAGCCAGATGAGTCACTTCTGAACTCTGCGTAAAAGGTGGTTCCACACAGTCAACTAACACACACACACACTCACACAGTATCTATAGTAGCTATCACACTCGTACTAAAGTTATATCTCCAACTTATAGTGCCAGTTATCAGCCCTTGTCCGGAGCCCTCTCTGCGGTCTGTCCCCCTCCAGCTGAAGGTCATCTGGCACACACACACGCGCGAGAACACAAGAAACCAGAAGTGATGCGCTACTCACAGACGGCGCGCTGCTCTGCGCGCCGGGGCTTCCTGCTCGGCTCTTCTTCGAGATGGAGGGCGTCTTGATCAACTCCCGCTTCTTCCGGGCGAACATCTTCAGCGTGCCTTTGCCGTCCATCGCGGCTTCTTTGAGTTTCACGCGCAGACCCCCCACCCACCCGGAGACTCGCCACTTGTGCGCTCTGCCGCCGCCGCTCGCGCTCAGCGGGTGCTCGGTGCCATCCGGGCCGACGTGCAGCCACGCGAACTGTCCGTCTGTCTTCCTCCTGTTGCTGCTGCTGCTGCTGCTGTCGCACATCGAGCCGCGCAGGCTCACTGGCAGAGAGACAGACGGCTCGCCGCAAACGGTGCGTGCGCTCCCGGCATCCGCTTTGCGCGCGTGCGCGCGTGCGTAGGAGGCAGGTGGAGGAGGGCGGAGTGATTCAAATACAGACTCGTTTGTTTTAAAACTGTGGGTTTTTCTTTTTTTTGTGGAAGATTAATTGCGTTTTAAGTCACACTCGAGAAAGTGCGTCCTAGAAGTTGAACCACTTCGCTATAACTTTGAGAGGAGATGTAACTGCGTCCGGACGCAAAGTAAACACAAACACAACAACCGCTGCTTTGTTCAGTCGCAGTCATTAGTTCATCCTTCACGCACGTGTGTGTTTCCAACATGTGACCTGAAGCTTTTCATGGTATCCTTCCGCCTCCGCGTGCACCTGCTCCACACGTCAATTTACAAGAAAAAGTTAAGAAAACTGGAGATAGATGGATGTTCATACCATTTTTTAAGGTGGAGAGAAATTAATTAATAACGATTATTGAAGTGTTTGCACCCTCATCTTGTGAGTGTGAGCTACAGAGTCATTTTTATGAGCATTATATACATCAACAGGATTTAAGGACTATTTTAACACTAGCTGTCCTGTTTCAGAATCTCACTGCTCATTCATTGGTTGATTCAAGTTTGTGTGTATTTACTTTACTTGTTTATGTTGCTTTTAACTTTTCACTGTGCTGTTTGTCAGTCTGTTATTTGTGTTTTTATACGTGGAAGAGAAGATATGTTAAATCTCAATAGGACCATCATGGATACTTTAATGTGTATTAATAATAATAATAATGGAAAAAGCTCAAAGTGGAAAAAACGCTTGAAAAACCCAAAGTAGAATTTTATTTAAAAAATGGTGTAGTTCAATTCATTTATTCAAGATTTTAATTGAATACTATTTTATTGTTATTCTATAATCATTTATTTCATTGTATTTCAATTGTAATATTCCATTTAATTAGTTAAGCTTTTATTTCATGCTGTTTTACTAATATTACTGTTATCATAGCTTTATATTCTATTTTATTAGTTGTTTTTTATTTCACTGTCCAGCATTCATTGGTCTTAAATTGTATTTTCTGCTCTCTTTATGCTCCACATTTGTTCAGTCTAATTTCAGCTCGTCAGTCAATCTCTGAGTCACTTAGAACTTCACTAACCTGTTTGAAAGCTGCTCTACAAATACAGTTTGATTGATACGTTGCACCTTTAGTGGTAGATGTTAAACACACTTGTGCAGAGCAGTTTCCCTTCCTGTTACAGAAGGAGGGGAAAATCAGTCTGGAGAGACATCTGAAGAAATATTCACTTATTAGACACTGTATTAAAGGAAAGTTCCCTTCAATCAGGAAAAAACAAACAAAGAGTTCTTCTATCTACAAATGTTTCTTTAATAAAGCATCATAGTGGTACGAGATATGTCTTTGATGAGGAGGATTCAGAATGAAATTAATCTAACTAAAGAGAGTTTATGTTGGAAATGTAAAAACAGAATGCACACATTATGGGAATGCCTCGTGGTTTCTCCCTCGGGGAGAAATGTTCTTTAATACTGGATGAGAATCCCCAAAGTTATGTCAACTTGGGGACAAAACTGCAGCGCTGCAGTTGTGTAAATTCACATTTAGAGTGTTAGTTTAACATCTGGCATTTTAACTTGTAACTTGTCAAAAAAAAAGGGCTCAAACTACTGCACTGAAAAATGTGAAGGGAACGAATGATGGCAACTGTTACATGAGTAAAGATGAAATGATAACAGAATGATGTGACGGCTTGAGTAGATACATGGAGACTGTGGTGAAGCCTGACCGGAGTGGCTTAAATAATGGTAGGAGGCAGACATAAGATGCTTTGTTGTCAAACCAAAAGGTGTTTATTTTATCTAAATAACTCTGCTGCCCGTGAACTCAACATAGTCTACAAACAATATAAATGAACAAATCAAACAAAAGGTAAATGTACTGCACACAAAGAGACTACCTTCACCGACACATAGTTGCCCCATAATGGTCTCCCACTTCCCTCCTGAACAGCCACAGGCAGAAGGTTTAAATACCGCCTCCAATCAGACGGAGGAATCCACCTTGCACACAGTGTGGGTGAAACTGTTAACCCCCCTCGACTTGGCCTAACCCCATGACGTCACAGCTGTAATCAGTCAGCGTATAAATAGAGGCCGTGGCTGGGCGCCTCCTTCTTTGGCCTCTGAAACAGATGGTATGGTAAGTACCAACACAAGACATGGTTAATGGACGGCCTCACTGACTCGGCACATAAACATGGGGACAAGTGGGTGCGTTCTCACCCACTCTGTCACACATCCCCCCCCTTAAGATCGTTACTCCCCTGAGTCACGGGACAGGAAATCAGCAATGACATTCTTGTGTCCTGGTCTATACTGGACCTGGAAACGATATGGCTGGAGAGACAAGTACCATCTGGTAATTCTAGCATTAGTGTCTTTCATCCTGTGAATCCACTGTAACGCACGATGGTCCGACTCCAGAACAAACTCTTTGCCAATCAGGTAGTACTTTAAGGTGTCTAATGCCCATTTAATAGCTAGAGCTTCCTTTTCTACTGTTGAGTACCTTGTTTCCCTTGCGAAGAGTTTCCGACTAACGTACTGCACCGGCAACTGGTTTCCCGCCTGTCCTTGCAACAACACTGCTCCGAGACCTACTCCAGAAGCATCTGTCTGGACAGTGAAGGGAAGAGTGAAATCTGGACACTGCAAAACAGGTTCTTGGCATACACAGTTTTTTAAGTCCTCAAAAGCATTTTCACTTTCTTGCGTCCATTTCACTTTTATTGGGCTGGATTTGCGAGTCATGTCAGTTAGTAGTGCAGATCTCGATGAAAAGTTTGGGATAAGCCTGCGATACCAACCTACTACCCCCAAGAATGATCGTAGCCGCCTCTTGGTGTTAGGTAGTGGTGAAGCTGCAAGCGCCTCTACCTTTCCCACCTGAGGACGGATGCCTCCACCTCCAATCACATAGCCAAGGTACTGGACCTCCGACTTGGCAATGTGACACTTCCTCGCATTGATGACTAGACCAGCACTGTAGATACGTTGAAAGATGTCTGCCAGATGCTGGACATGCTCCTCCCAGGTACGACTAAAGATAACAATGTCATCAATGTAGGCTGCGGCATAGTCTTCTGCTCCTCTCAAAACTTCATCAACCAACCTCTGAAATGTTGCTGGGGCTCCGTGCAAACCAAAGGGCATCATTCTGAACCTGAATAAGCCGCTTGGAACCTTGAACGTCGTCATGTCCTTTGAAGATTCAGTCAAGGGCACTTGCCAGTACCCCTTACACAGGTCCAGGGTCGTTAGGAAATTACCATTTCCCAAGCGATCAATCAGTTCATCCACTCTTGGCATTGGGTAAGGGTCAAATGCAGACACAGCATTTAACTTTGAAAAGTTAACACAGAATCTCATTTTAGGGTCATCCTTCTTTGGAACCAACACCACCGGGCTACACCACTCACTGCAAGACGGCTCAATGATTCCTGTAGCCAGCATCTCCTCCACTTCTTGCTTCAGTCCTGGAACAAGTCTGGCTGGAATGCGGCAGGTGGTGTCCCTGATTGGCCGCTGTTCTAGTGAATGCAAACGGATTTGATGTTCCATGAGGTGTGTGCAACCTGGCTTAAGACTGAAGAGCTCTCTTCTCATGTGGGCCTGTAGTTCCCTGCGTTTGTCTGGCGCCAGATGACTCACATCTGGAAACACTGGAGTCTCATTTGCAGAGGGAAAATACTGCTCCTGCAGTTCTTCCTCATCAGCAATTGTGCGAGCCCACAAGGTTGAGGACTGTTCTGGTTGGTCTACCCATGCTTTCAAAAGGTTCACATGAAAGACTTGATGTTTTTTCCGACGGTCTGGCAAAAAGAGTTCATATGTGACTGGGCCGGCCTTTTTTGTAATCTTGTATGGCCCCTGCCACTTGGCAAGGAGACCACTGTCCGACGTTGGCAGCAATAAGAGAACTTTATGGCCCTCCTGGAAAACTCTTCTTCTAGATGCCTTGTCGTAACTCTTCTTCTGTCGCTGCTGTGCTTGATCCAAATTACCACTGGCAAGCTCCTGAAATTGGTCCAGCTTGTCTCTCATCTTCAGGACATAGGCCAGCTCACTGCACTGCTGTTGTGGTACGGGACCTTCCCATGCCTCCCTCAAGACATCCATCGGCCCCCTTACTGAATGTCCATACAGCAGCTGGAAAGGTGAAAACCCTGTAGATGCTTGTGGGACTTCTCTGTATGCAAACAGCAAGAATGGAAGCCATTTGTCCCAGTCTGACCCAGAGTCATTCACAAACTTCCTCAGCATAGACTTGAGGGTCTTGTTAAAACGCTCAACGAGACCATCCGTTTGTGGATGGTAGGGACTGGTCTTTACACCCTGAATTCCCAGCATGCTGTACACCTCTTTCAGCAGGTTTGAGGTAAAGTTGGTGCCTTGGTCTGTGATGATCTCCTTCGGGATTCCAACTCTAGAAAACAGCTGAATGAGGCAGTTGACGATTTGGCGGGCCTTGATTTTCTTCAAGGGAAAGGCTTCAGGATATCTTGTGGCATAATCGCAAACTACCAGTATGTACCTGTGGCCTGCACTACTCCTTTCTAGTGGGCCTACAATGTCCATGGCAATGCGTGAAAAGGGTATATCAATGATGGGCATGCTAATGAGGGGAGCCCTATCTCCATTTTTGCCTGGAGCTGTTAACTGACACTGTGGACACGACTGACAATATTTGACTACGTCAGTGTACTGCTGAGGCCAATAGAAACGTGTAACCATTCTAGCAAAGGTTTTTGCCTGCCCCAGGTGTCCTGCCCATGGGATCGAGTGGCTCAGGTCAAGGATTGTGTGCCTCAAACTCTGGGGAATAACTAACTGGTCACCAATCTGGCTACGGCGATACAGTCTGTTTCTCTTGACCACAAATGCTTCCTTTCCTCTACCCATCACTCGGGTTGACTCAGGCACACATTTAGAGAACAACGTTGTCAGTGTCGGGTCCTCTTTCTGTAGCTTCTCAATGTCGCTAGGAATAGAA
Organism: Myoxocephalus aenaeus; assembly: GCA_038501785.1. Taxonomy (NCBI): domain Eukaryota; kingdom Metazoa; phylum Chordata; class Actinopteri; order Perciformes; family Cottidae; genus Myoxocephalus; species Myoxocephalus aenaeus. The sequence continues at coordinate 556,959 of JBAMJR010000034.1, forward strand.
AACGGGTCGGATTCTAACGGCTTCGACACCTGTTCTACTATTTTTGTTCCCCTTACTCTGTCCCGTCTTCTTTGTCTCTTGCTTTTCCTTTCCCTGAACTGTCTGCTTTGGGCACCACTAGGCATGTCCTCATTCACAAAAGGTAACTCCTCCAACCCCGCTGTTGCACTAGCTTTCCCCTGCTTGCTTTTCAACCTAGTGACAGCGAGCAAACTTTCACTGGTGCCATTAGCTCTAGCCTCCCCCGAATGCTTGGCTATCAAGTCAGCAAGAATATGGAGATCCGAGCCTAACACAACCTGGTAGGGCAGTTGTTCAAATACACCTACTGAAAGCAAATATTGTTGCCCTTCAATCTGGATAGCTACCTCAGCTATGGGGTAACCTACCTTGTCACCATGAATACAAAAAACATCCACTGTGCCTCCGCAAAAAATGACATCCCTAGGGAGACTGTCCTGTCTGACTAGGGTGCGATTACTTCCTGAATCTAAGAGAGCTACACAGGTCCTGTCTTCAATTAACACCGCTATCGTAAGTCCCTCATGTTTACCTTCCCCGCTATTATCCCTCTCTAACTCGCTGACGGGTAACTGGGGAGCACAACACATGTAATTAGTACTAACATGTACCTTAGGACACTCTGCCTTAAAGTGGCCTGTCTGGCCACATGAATGACATACAACGAGAGCTCTGTTTCTAGGCTCCCTTTTAGCTGTATTTGCGGAGAAGACACTATGTCTTGTGCTGTTGGCTCTAAAGTCATTACCCTCACCATGCTCACCCGATGGGTTGGGTGGGCGGGACTTGGCTGGAAGGTACTCTTGTGATGGGCGGCGGGCAGCCAAGAACACTTCAGCCAATTCTGCTGCTTCTTTAGGGGTCTTTGGATTTCGCTCTTTAATCCATGTACGAAGCTCTGGATTCAGGACTTTAAGAAACTGCTCCATGATGATGGTTTCTCCAATTTGTTCCTTTGTCTTGGCTTCAGGAGCCATCCACTTGCTGTACAAGTCCTTCAAGCGGACCTGCAGCTCTCTAGGTGTCTCCCCTTCTCCTGGCACACTGGAACGGAACCTCACTCGATAGGTCTCTGCACTGATTTCAAACTTCTGCAACACCGCACACTTCACTTTTGCATAGTTCATGGTGTCATCAATGTCCATTGCTACATAAGCTGAACATGCTTTACCGGTTAGCAGTGGCGCGAGGTGAAGAGCCCACTCATCCTGAGCCCACTGACAGGCATGAGCAATTCTTTCAAAGGTGATTAAATAATGTTCTATGTCCTCACCTTCCTTGTAGGGCTGCATCTTGGGGCCCTTCCAACCAGGTAATCTCCCCAGGCTGAGAGGCTTTCTTTCCTTAGTCAACGGCGATAAATCCTTATCTGGCCTGTCTTGGATTGCTGAGGGTTGAAGTGGATTGCCTGCAAGTTCTTCCATCAGCTGCTGACGATCCTGGCGGTCCTGTGTTGCTTCGGTTTGAAACTGGTTAAACTGGTACTGCACATGCTTCCATCTCTCCTCCTGTCGCTTACTCTCCTGCTCTGTCCGGATTTCGCGGTCAGCCTGTTGTTGCATCAGGGATTGCAGGAGGTTTGACAGTTTAGCCATACTTTCTTGCTCCTGGGGAGAGCCGCTCGGTGCCCCCTGTTGGTCTCCGCCATCTTGGGACTCTTCCGGTCGATTCTCTTTGGTCTTTTGTCTGGTTGACATTGTCTATACTGCCCCCTACTGGCCTGGATCCCACCACTGCCACCAAATGTGGTGAAGCCTGACCGGAGTGGCTTAAATAATGGTAGGAGGCAGACATAAGATGCTTTGTTGTCAAACCAAAAGGTGTTTATTTTATCTAAATAACTCTGCTGCCCGTGAACTCAACATAGTCTACAAACAATATAAATGAACAAATCAAACAAAAGGTAAATGTACTGCACACAAAGAGACTACCTTCACCGACACATAGTTGCCCCATAATGGTCTCCCACTTCCCTCCTGAACAGCCACAGGCAGAAGGTTTAAATACCGCCTCCAATCAGACGGAGGAATCCACCTTGCACACAGTGTGGGTGAAACTGTTAACCCCCCTCGACTTGGCCTAACCCCATGACGTCACAGCTGTAATCAGTCAGCGTATAAATAGAGGCCGTGGCTGGGCGCCTCCTTCTTTGGCCTCTGAAACAGATGGTATGGTAAGTACCAACACAAGACATGGTTAATGGACGGCCTCACTGACTCGGCACATAAACATGGGGACAAGTGGGTGCGTTCTCACCCACTCTGTCACAGAGACGTATATCTGGAGGGAGCAACCTGGTTGGTTCAGTACATCCATGTTATTTAACTGCAGGTCTGATATCGATGTCAGCTTGGTTACCTGCCTGGTTTAATTTTTTTGGGGTGTTGGATATTTTTGTGTTTATAATTCAATGAAACGTTTAATTATTAAAAAAAACTAAAAAACATGTGCAATTTATGAAAGAACTTGCAACACAATGCACTTCCGTTTGCACCCCTGGAGGTCTGACTTCTTGATCCCTTTGAGGAGAGTTTAATAATCAGGTAAACTCTGTGACAGCTTGCTTTAAAGTTTCATTCTCCAATCCCTGTTTTCCATACAAATACAAGTTATTCTCACATCAACAGGTAATATCAGTGATATAGTGATCAGTGTTTTATTTCATGACATAATTATTTTGTTGCCATTTTGCACAATTGAACACACGCACGTTTTAAAATCAGTAAAACAGTTTAATGTAGAAAAAGTGAAAGAGGCATCCTAACATTTCATAAATGTTCTGAATATTTCTGTGAAATGACTCATTTTAGTGTGATTTTCTAATAAAACTAGAATTTGTTTCTACAGGACAAACAGTGGCAGTAACAACAGGTAAGGCTGATTTGTTTGACATGGTGTTTTTTTAAATACAAAAATAAGGCACTTTGATCTCAACATTCATGCGATAACCTTTCGGTAGACGTTAAAACTTTGAGTTTAACCGTAAACAAAAAAAAAAAAAAGGTATCTCTCCCACACCTGAACGAGGCCTTTTGGGTGAAAATGTTACAAAAGTATCCAAGACAGTTCCTCTGGGAGTGAAATAGTCTCCAGGTCCTCGTCAGATCAGTGGACTCCGGCTTTAATCCTCCATTCAAACCCTACAGTTCCGTCGCAGGACCCCATTCAAAGTCCTCCGCCTCGTCCTCGTCCGAGCTGTCGCTGCCTCGGATCTGCGTGCGTCTGAACTGGACGGCCTTGTGATGATGTGCTAGCCTGTCGGAGAGCGCGGCAGAAAAAAGGGGCGGGGTTAGCACCTTATAGCCTCAGCGTGGCGTTACTGCGACGGCAAAAAGAAGACTTACACGATGAACTGAGGGCCCTTCTTCTGCTCAGCGGGTTCCTGCGCCTCTGCAGAGCGAGCCTGGAGGAGAGAGAGGACAAGGGAAGCATTTTAGCCACATCTTATCCATTGAAACATTGATTTAAACTAAACAAACATGTGTACCGTACTTTTCGGGTTACAAGCCGCTACTACCTTCGGTCAGCGTCCCCGACAGCTCCCCGCTGTAGCCAGCTGGGGCTCCTGCTAGCGCTCCGTCACTTCCCCGCTAACTTCCCCGCTAACTTCCGCTAGCTCCCTGAAAACCACCGAAGGTAGCGGGACCAGGCTCGACACCCGACTTGGGCAGAGGGGACGCGGGCAGTAGCAGCAGCAGCGGGCGGTAGCAGCAGAAGCGCTAGCTAGCAGCGCTACTAGCTTGCTACAGCGGGGACACTGATCAGCCGTAGGAGCGGCTTGTAACCCGAAAAGTACGGTAATGCAAACAGCACTTTCATGTTTTTTTAAGTGCATTTACGACATTTTACATATCCTAAAGAGTACCGACTACCATTTTCTAAAGCAGTGACTGTGGGTGAATTTGTAAAAACAGATATCACCATTAAACCTCCTCAGTTGAAGACAATTATACTTTTGTATTACACGCTTTCTGAAATTGTATGTCTAAATATTCACATTATCTTATCAAATATGGGCTAATTTGCAGAACAGAAATCTGAACACTGGATAAAGTCAGGTTCAAATCTTCTTGTTTCAATCCCCATCAAAATGTTTTTAGTAATACAAGCAGGCTGTGAATGTTTTTTGGTTGGCTACCAAAAATTGCTGTTTGGTCGTCAACATTCACATTTGTTGTGTGTTTATACTACTACTACTACATAATAATAATAATAATAACAATAATAATAAAGAAACCCTAATGTAACAATTGACATAAAAATATTTTTTTACTTCGCTAAATATTCAGTTTCCTCAAAGTGCAAATTGCCAAATTTAAATAGCTTGTTTCGTGCAAAACCAAAACATATTAAATGTATTATAATAGACGACTCAAAATAAACCAGCAAATATTTACATTTGACAGGATAAAAATCAGCTAACGTTTGGCTTTTTGGCAACAAAAAAAGAAGACTAGAAAATTGGGTATTTTGTTCATTTACTGACTAATCAATTCATCTGCCAATTGAAGCCATTTACCTTCTACCAAGTGTCCTGAAACAAATCCACACACACACACACACACACACACACACACACACACACACACACACACACACACACACACACACACACACACACACACACACACACACACACACACACACACACTCCTTTAAATGAGCAGTACCTGTTGTAACTTCTCCTCGATCAGAGACAGGCTGGCGTGCTGCGGGCTCTCGCGCTGCACCTCGGTGTACGTGGGCTCGGTGTCAGAGTACCGGGCCGAGGGGTCGGGGGCTATAAAATCCGGGGGTGCATCTGATGGAGTGGTGGGCGCGATCACATCGAGCGCACTGAAGTCAGAGTCTGTGAAGCTGCGGCGCGAGAAGTCGTCCTCCTCGGCGGCGCTGTGCGGCGGGCTGTGCGGCGGGCTGTAGCTCTCCTGCCGCGCCGCTCTGAGCTCGGGCACGTGCATCAGCGGCGGGATTTCTCTGGGCGAGTGCGACTCGGCTCCAGACTCGTCGTCCGAGGCGGGGCTGAGGCTCCCCGAGGCGGGCTCGGACGACCGGGCCAGAGCAGCGCCAATGACCCGGGAGCTCCTGGCGAGCTCGGCGGCGTTCTGACCCGGGTACGCCTCCTCCAGGTCCTCGTTGTCGGTGTAGACCTCTCCGTCCGTGTCCTCCAGGTCGCTGGCAGCGCTGAGGTAGTCGGACTGGGTTTGGTCCAGAGCGTCCAAGTCCTGCTCTCCACCGCTCTCCAACTGGACAGGGAAAAACATTTTGGTCACTGCGGTTCGCCACTGGACAGGCGGCAAGAAACGTTGAACAAACTCGTAAAATAGATCACACAGGTGCTCACTCTTTAGAATGAACCCCTTTTGGGGTGATGAATGTTCACAACTGGAGACGTAAATTATTTGCAAAACTTACCATACACTGAACTATAAAAAATAAAAAAAATACTTTAGTACTACATGCAAGGTTGTGAATCCATTTCTTGAAGGTTGATCTTTACTAATATTTTTCATTTCACTGCAGCAACAAAAAACTGTATTTTAAACGCCCCAAATCAATATCAGTCCAAGTGTACGCTATATTTAAAATATTTTAGTCATGAACTGGAGTCCATCTATGCCAAAGCCGCCAGACTTCATCGGAAAAAAGGACCCAGTAATTTGACATCTGCCTGGGTCGCTTAGTTTATTCGTGTAAATGTGTGACTTTAGTGTTTTAAAGGGTTAGTTCAAAGTCACACAAGAATACAAACAACTATCCGATTGAGGCAGCGGCAGACTAGCAACTCCCGTTGAGCTGTGAGGTAAAATTACTGTTTAAAAAAATAAAATAAAGTCTGGTGGCTTTGAAGAGAGCATAGGAAATATAGCTGTCAGATGGCAAAGTAAACTGGCAAAAATATTCTAAATAGAGCGTATACTTAAACGGTCATTGATTCTTTTTAAAAATGGCCTTTCTTTTAGGTGAGGTCCAAGTCCACAGCAGTACATTGCTTTTCTGTGCTTCTCTAAACTGGGGCCGTGCCGACCGCCAACACCTGCGTGTATAAGTACCTCATACAACCCCACTTCAAAAAACAGCTAAACTGTCCCTTTAAAACAAAGAGAAACCGGTTTAATTGTGAAATAATTAGGCGTGCGTGTGTCGTACCTTCACTTCAGACACCCAGACCGGTTTCGACTGTTGGTGGCGGATCTTATCCTTTAGACTCTCGTACCAAACATTGGAGCTGGGCTGCAGGTCAATACGTGCTGGAGGAAGAAAAACATGGTGTAAAGTGGGTCAGGGTTAGAATAAAGAAGATACTCTTACGGTCTACGTTAAAATCATTAAATGCAACAGGAATAGACTTTGCTGGTGGGTCGCTACCTGAGAAGAGGTGGCTGCAGTGTTTCCTCAGCTTCAGGGCCTGGTTGTACAGGCGTCTGGAGCTCTTGTTGGAGTTGGGGCTGTACCTCTGCCTCATGGCCTTCACGTCCTTGCGGCTGTGCGGGTCCAGGAAGAGCACCATCGGGTGGTACTGGATGTAGTTCAGCCTTTCCACCGCAGTGGGAGTGATGTCCAGGAGAGGGTGCTTGTCCTGGGGAAAGAGAGCAGCCGAAACGCGGCGTGAGGGGGGGCGAGAACGCAAACAAAAACGAGATGCATGTTGTTGTTCAAAGTCACTAAATATCTACATTTAATCATTTTTAAAATCAGATGGATATTTGAGTTAAATGGCTGAGGGAGAAAGGAACTTAGTTTCATTGAAAATAAAACATGGCTTACCGACGAAAGAGAAAAAGCATACATAAGCATTGAAAAAAAGGTTAGCACTTTATAATAACTACACACTATTTAGCATTAGTAAAGCATGAACACTGAATTCATAATTTATAAAGCATTATTCCAACATGAATACTCATTAGTAACTCATTCATAAATACAGTAATTGTATACTTGTCGGGAGAAGTCATAGTATAGTATAAACGAGTATAGATTCCGCTTTCATTATCTAATATTACAAAGACATTTATTTCATTGCCATATTTTATTTAAAATATTTGTATTATTATATTTCCTTTATTTGTAACATTTGTGTGCCTTTTGAAATGTCTGTAAATGAGTGATTGTGTATTGAGACGCACATGTTTTTATACTGATGTGTTTCTTTTGGTATTATGACGGAAACATTGTTAAGAACACCCCAAAAAAAACTGTGTTGTACACAAATAAGACAAAAAAGACTCACCTTCTCTGCTATTCTCCTCACAGTGTCCAGTTTAATGACTGTGGAGCCGTCGTCTCCTCCTCCACTGCGAGGAACCATGTCTGCATGACGCAAGACGCGGAAAAACAAAACGTTTATGACGTGTGCACGAGATCCGTAGAACTACAAAAACTGAAGAAAGGACAGACTTTCCTGAGGAGTCTTGAGAGAAAGAAGAAACCAACCTGCCGCTTCATATTCATCAGGCTTCTCTCTGACCAGCTTCTCCATGGCGATGTCGTTAAGAGGACCCATAATGACGATGGGTCGCTTGAAATTAGCTGATGACACAAACGGATTCAGGGCTATTGATACACGATCGACTCGATAGGATATGCAGGGTTCATACACATTTTGACCAATGGGTTTCCATGACTTTTAACCAAATTTCCATGACCAAACATTTTGTGAAATCTCGGTGTATTCATGAAAAAGTGAGTAAATGTAGTATTTAAACTAACAATGAATATTCCAAAGCATACAGTAAACCTTAAAAGACACAAATGAATGAGACAATAGTTTGATTAAAAGAATAAACATTTATATAGATGCCTGTATGTATGCCTGCTTATATTTTGAGCGTCTTTCTTTTAAAAGCATATTCATTATTTCAAACTCAGCGTAAATGAACGTCATGAACACATGAATATAACACATTTAACATGACTTTTCCCAAACTTTGGGGATTTAATTTTTTCAAGGACTTTTCCAGGTCTGGAAATAACCATTTTAAACTTCCATGACTTTTCCAGGTTTTCCATGACCGTAAGAACCCTGGATATGATTTCACACAACATCATCTGTGTGGGAGAGTAAAAAACACAAAGAAAACACACCAACCTTCTCTGAGCAGGACTCTCTCGTAGGCCGGGAACTTGCCCTGAATGGTGAGCTGCAGCAGGTCGTCTCGGGACCGGCGGACGTTCTTATCGTTCTTTTTGTTCCCTCTGAGCCCCCGTAGTTTCCAGAACTCCGCCCTCGGCCCCGCCACCTGCCTCTCTCCGCTCACCCGCTGCGCCTGCTCTATGCTGGCCAGCGTCTCCGCCCTGCGGGGAGGATGAAAGACACAAGTAAGACCCGAATGTTTGAGCTAGGAACCCACATCTTGTTTCCCGCTCCCCGTCCTCTTCCCAGACCTGGCCTGGTTGGGGATGGTGCCTTTATCCATCTCGTGCAGGTCGTTGCCCATGCGGCTGGCCAGCCAGTGGCCCATCTTCCCGCGGTGCATCGTGTCCACCACCCTGAACACCTCCCCCCTGGTGAAGCTCAGGCCGATGGGGCCTTCGCCCTCGTGGTCAAAGTGGGTGCGGATGTAGAAGTTGTCGGCCAGGTTGGATTTGATGATCTTCTTATAGACTGAGAGGAAAGATGAAGGTTCATCCAGTCAGTCACTGATCGACAGAACGCTTTTACCCACAAGTATCATCCGAGAGGTTTAGCGATGAACTTACTGTCCATCTTGTTCTGAGTGCAGATTTCCACCTGCTCTCCTTTCTTGATGTTCAGGAGGAAGTTGGCGGCCTCTTCTCGAGTGAAATGACCAAAATCTACTTTATTCACCTGAACAAAGGAGACACAAGTTAAAGGAGTAAGACTTTTAAATTCCAAAAAACTAATAAGACATATTTATCTGTGATCTGTGTGTTTGTTTTCTCCCCCCCCCCCCCTTCTCTCTCGCTAATATATCACAAAGTATTTTACACGCTGATTCTAACAATTTATACAAGAGGAACTTTAATTCGGTGTGTATTTTGGCGGCCCCTGTGGACAAAAGCGGTAGCGTTTCAGAGCATTAAGAATCCATTTAGAACGGCCGTGGCTCGGAAAGAATTAATAAAATAAATAAAAAATGTTGGAAAGATGTTTTATTTTGAAAAATGACCGGATACATCCGTCTGTGCGTCTGAACCTCTCGACACATGTCAAGAGGTCGCGTGATACGTTATCCCAAAAATGCTGGAGAGAGGAAACACTTTTTACAACATGTAATGAAGAGAAACCGTATTTATACTGTGGGTTATTTCATAATGATGTCACAATCAGAATTTCAAAACCTACCGACGTCAATAATTAATAAATAAGACGCATTCCACCGGTAGAAATCGATCCTGCGTGTAGAAGCAGGACCCAGAACACAGTATAAAAATACTCAATGCCGTTTGTTAAACAGGTAACAGACGACAAAGAAAACATCTCCACTCTGACAATGATGATAACTGTGTCTTTATTAATATAAGTAGTAGTTCAACACCATTAAAACAACTGAAAACATTGTACGATCATTTTTAAAATCAATATTTTAAGTGCATTTTTCTTGGAATGTTCACTAAAAATGGTCCAGACCAGAAAACAACTCCGTTACACCGATCATGTTTACAGACACAAACTCCATCAGCTGTTAAAGCGACTGACAGCTGATCGGCTGTGATCAGATGTGATCGGCTGTGATCAGATGTGATCAGATGTGATCGGCGGCCGCAGTCATCAGAAACCGACGTCGCTTCACGTGACGCTTCAGTGGAAAGAACGTCTCGTGTCTCTTAAAACACGTTTCCTTGCGTCATGTTTCCTTGCGTCCTCTCGCCTCGCGTGGTTTCCTTGCGTCGCTCCATGCATCCCTGGTGGGCGGGACTAAGACGCAAGGAAAAGACGCAAGTGAGGGAAACGGGGATGCAATTAAAAGACTTGAGATTCACCCAGAGTCTCCCATCACCCCCGAGATGCAGAGAAACAAGCTCAGGGCTCCCACTAATTCGGCTTAATGGTGAGTTGTATTTTTATATTTATTTATTTTTATACACTTTATATCTGTTTTTATGCCGGTCGTATCATTTTATTATGTCATATTTATCGTGCACAACGTGAAGGCCGGTCCGTGAAAATATTTTCTTAAAACAAAACCGGGCTGCTGCTTTAGAACATCGCTCATTTTTATTGCAGCGGGGTCCAGCAAGCTGGTTCTGCGGCACAGAACAAAATAAACTGCGCTCCCTCGTGCTGACCTGTAAGATCAGCTGATGTGCCAAAAATAGGGGCTGTAATCGTGCGTTTCAGTTTCTAGATGTTTAATTAAATATCGGTCTTTTCATTTAGCTAGAAATGAACTACCGCAAAAAAGGTTCAAACTAAAGTATTTAGTTTTTAATTTTCTCACCTGCATGATCTGGTCGCCCTCTTTCATCCCCTCTTCATACGCCGGGCTGTTTGGCTGAACTCCGCCCACGAATATGCCGACGTCGTTGCCCCCCACCAGCCTCAGACCCACACTGCCCTCCTTCGCAAACGACACCGTGTGAACGTCTGAGCTGTACCTGAGAGCCAGGGGAACAATTAGCAACGCGTTCATTTCTGTTTAGAGGAATTATCCGGCTCAAAGAGGAGGATCACTGACCCTGGATTGGGTCCTGGGTAAGAGTCTGGAGGCAGGGAGTAGATGGGCTCCTCTTCAGGCTTTGCTAGAAGACAAATGGAAATGATGACTCTCTTTGTTGTCCATTAATCTTAGTATTTGTGAAACCAGCTAACTTTTTGACAGTCACAGAAATACAATTAAAGCTGGTGTAAAGCTGGGTCACGGGGAAAAAACATCTACAATAACCTTTCAACATATTGTAATTCAAGTGGTCTGGCAGAAAACTGGACTTCTTTACTTCCCTTTGTCCGATCACAGGTCATTTCAGAGAAAGAGAGCGTTCCTATTGGCCGTTCTACAAATGCAGATGTACTTGCGAGTCCTTTTCGGTGAAAGCAGAATATTACTTTGCAGATATTCTAGCTCACTAGATCCTCGAATCACAGTATGTCGTCTCGAAGGCCTTTACGGGTCCACAAGTTTGCAAAGAAAACAGAACAATAATTCATATATAATTGCCTCTATATAAAGGGCAACGGGAAATTAAATGAAATGACTCGTACAGGTTGTTGTATGAAGCCAGTGCTCGTCTGGTGGGAGGGGCTTATGACGGAGAGGTGTCGGCTACAGGATATGAGTTGTATTTTCAAACTGGCATTTTTCTTTAGCCTTTTCAGCAAACTGCAACTTTAATTCAATTTGTTTGCCAAATGACTGCCTAGTCCAGCTTTAAAATCAATAATCACACTCAACAGTATTTCCCCCGTCAATCAGGGTCTCAGTAGCTCCATCTTTAGCCTTACAGTAGGTCGGCAGGTGGCTCTCCGCTGAAATGCCAGACTTCAGGGTGTCATTTCCTTTTGCAGCACGAGGAACTCTGAGGTGGAGAAAACATCACCTTTGACATATCTGTGTAATAACACATTTCAGTGGCACGAGGAGTTATTTTTATGGCTTGATTTGATTCAGACAAAGTGCACGTGAAGCGTGCACGTGAAGCGTGCACGTGAAGCGTGCACGTGAAGCGCTCCGCCGTACCTGCGGCGGTTGTCGTCGCGCTCAGAGCTCCCGGACCTCCTGAGGTGCGACAGCTGGTCCGACTCTGAGGAATCTGATACAACAGAGACTGTGGGTCAGAATCAACTTACAAAAGCATGCTCTAAAACATAGGATGACCACAACGAGGAGGAGGAGGAGGAAGAGGAGGAAGAGGTGGGGTAAACCGACCTTCAGGAGGAGGTCTGGTGGGAGACGGGACGCGGCGAGAAGAGTTCTGCTTCACGACGACTGGCGTGGTTTTGATATCAGGCAGGACTCTGATTGGAAGACAAATGCATGTAATTAACTACAAAACATAATTCAATGTTTTTTTTGTCATCTTGTGATATAACAAGAAACATAATCGTCTGTTAACTGTCAAAAGTGAGATTGTTAACTCATACCTCGTCAAAACTAAAATGTTTTTTTTGCACATGATTGTGTTGCAGGAGGTTGTGTCATGTGTGTGTGTGTGTGTTTCATAAATGTGACAAACAGTGTTTGGATGGAGCAGATAAACCAGTCGGACATCCTGTCAGCATCACGTGACACATTACCCCCAAAAGGTGCGCTCACATTTCTCATTTTCACCTGTGAAATACTACTGCACATGTTTACTGGTGGAGGCATTCAAAGTTGTAGTTTTTTTTTTTATAATCAAGTTACAGAAAGGGTCTGGCTCGAAACATTATGATTTTGCTATCAGGGGGAAGAAATGCTTCTACTTCTTTCAACGATCACATGAGTTTTGGGCGGCACTGAGGATGCAGAGACGGAGCCTGCAAGATAGAGATAGAGATAACGGGGGAGGGGAGGAGCACGATGCCTGAAACAGGCGGACTACATCCGGGGAGTGAGGCTAGTATTTATAGAACACTAATTACAAGCTGCTTCAGAGTGCATTTCATTTATTTGTTTGTGCTTTTGTGTGTGAAGCTTTTATGCTGACATCATGGCCCCGAGATTATATATCTCAATAGGACTATCCTGGATGAAAAAAGTTAAATATTAAAAAGTTTGCTCAAACCTGGACGGGCAAACCGAAGTGTGTTTTTATATTTTATTTTGCTTTTTCCAGAGAAGTTTTACAAGATAATTGGTGTCAGTGTTGATTCCTTGAGTAACGCTTTATTCTGATTACCTTCCATTGACCCTGTACAGCGACAGATATTTGAACAGCAACTGGGAAAGGATTTCTAGTTGACCATCAACAAACAAATGAGAAACTGGAGGCGTAATATGGTTCCCACTGTACACCTGCTCGGGTTGCCATCAACAGCCTGCTGGTTTACCGTCAACAGTTATTTTAAATGTAGGTCCACCGGAGTACTTGGTAAGTTTTGGGTTAGGTTTCTGTCAACCGCCGCAGACAGCTGACTTTCCAACACGAAGCATCGAGCCTCACGCAGCAACATTCTCTGCATTCATCTCATATTTTGGGACCGATTGTTTTAGCATAGGCCACGCCCCCTAAACACTGGATAAGGGCAAGTGTTGTGCAGTGTGCAAACACTCCGGTGCAATGTGTCGTATTGGAGAGATGCCAAGAAGAAGGTTGGAAGAAGAAGAAGAAGAAGAAGAAGAAGAAGACGACGACGAAGAAGACAAAGAAGAAAACAAAGACAAAGAAGAAGAAGACGACGACGAAGAAGACAAAGAAGAAGAAAACAAAGAAGACAAAGAAGAAGAAGAAGAAGAAGAAGACAAAGAAGAAGAAGAAGAGTGGGTTTGCCGGAGCATCCAGTAGTGCAGGGATCAATAGACCAATATTATTATTTAAAGCTCAGAAATAAAAAAAAATCTAATCATTGGTTATTACTTAAACTATACTTTTAATATAAATGTGATTATGTTCATGTATTTTTTTTTTTTAAATAAATGGTCCTCGTGTTGGACAAACAACTTGTGGATTGTGAAAAAAAAAAGAAGTATTATTTTTTGTATCATCTCGACACATTACAGGCGTGTCTCACCTGTATCTGTTGGCCGTGTTGGATTTCATGGTCACCGTCGATTCCCTACGAGTCACAGACTCGTAACTGGCCTCCGATTCAGAATCTGAAGCAGCTGCGAAGATCAATAAATGACACAAATAAGGCAATAAAACTAAAAACAATAAAACACACAGACGTTCCTTTCTCGACAGTGCTTGCTGACTTAATGAACACACTTCAATCCGAAACTTTACACACACACACACACACACACACACACACACACACACACACACACACACACACACACACACACACACACACACACACACACACACACACACACACACACCTTTCTGTGGCGGATTGCTGGCGGTGACGCTGGCGGCGCTCCATCGGGGCGACTCCTCCGGAGGCTGCAGGGCAACATCTGGCAGGACTCTGGAAGAGAAGAGAAGAGAGGGAGGCGGGAGTGAGGGAGGAGGAAGACAACAGATCTCAGTTACGTTTGGAGAGGGGGAGGCGGGGCTGTGGCTAATTTGACGATTATTGATGAGAGGATGAGACTGAAATGTTGAATATTCACCTTAGCGTCTCTTAGCGGGGGGGGGGGGGGGGGAAGCTCTCTCTTTGATGGTTAACGGCTTTGTAACTGATCAAAATTAATCCTTCAGTAGCATTTCGTAGGATTTCCTGATCTGCTGCTGTTAATTTGTAAAACATGCAGATTTGTAATTGGGGAACTAGTCTACAGACGTTTGATTGGAATATTGCTGCTTCGGCGGTACGAGTCGTCCTCCGTTTAATCAGCGTTTAGCCACATACAGGAGAGGGACATGTTGTGGAAGTCACTTTTATTTCATCGGTTAACAAGAAAAAGTCAACTCAAAAAACACAAAACACTTGGTACACAGTCAAAAACAACACAAGTCAAGCCAAAATCAAAAGGCTACAGAAATGAGGAAAACAAAATCAAATCAAGAGACAGAAAGGGTTTAATAATAAAAATAAAAAGGTAAATACATGATTAGCTAATGTTTAAACAGAACAGGCGTGCACAGTCTGCTCAGTGTCCCAGTCCGGGAGGTCTTGGTGGGTTTCGGGTGTGGGTGGGGGTGGGGTGGGGTGTGTGTGGGGGTAGGTGGGGGGTGTGGTTGGACCTTCATCTGTACCTGTATCTGCTGAGGGAGTCCTGACTGTACGTGGTGCTCTGCCTCTGAGGAGGCGGCAGGCTCACTTCCGACTCTGAGTCGGAGTCTGAGAACGAGAAAGACACAAAAGATGGCAGAATGAAACAGCGGCAGGTGTTTTTTTTTTTAAATATTATTCTTCACATTGTGCAGTTTTATATATATTTTTTTGTGCTTTTTTACCTTCTGCTTTCTACCACTGGATGGTGCAAAATTAACGAATTTTCAAATCTGACACTAAGTAGCTTTAATGGCTCTATAAAGTTCGTATCTGTAAAGTTTTGGAATCACAGAGTTCGTACAGAAGAGTGAAATTTACATAAACAAAAAATGTCCAGACTCTCTGAGCCTTAATCATCACAAATATATTGTTGCTGTAAAAGCAATTCTGATGAATAAAATTTAGAGAATTAATTTATACCGACAGCAATCAATGTACATTAAAACATGTTGTTTATTTTTTACCAGCTGTTCATTTTCACTGATTAAATGCTCGCTAATTTCCAGAGTGAAGACAAGAAAAAAAAACGTTAATGATATCAAAGAACGGAGAGTCTTTAAAGGGGACATATGATGTTTGTTTTGAGGTTTATACTCATAATTGGGAATTTTAGAACATATTAACACGCTTAACACGCTTACTGTCTTGTCTGCACACGCACGCGAGCGATCATTTCCTGCGTGGATTCAAAGCGCTGCACAGACCACCTCTCATGTTTGCTCTGGCTTTAACTTTATTTGACTGTCGACGTGTTTTCAGCAGCAAATAATCAAAGCAAATATTGTCAAAGAGCCGTCAGACAAGTCCAGGATGTGTTGTGTAAAAAAACATGTGTGTGCGTGTGTGTGTGTGTGTGTGTGCTGACCTGGGGGCAGGACTCTGAGAGGAGAGTTGACCCTCCTTGGTGCCTCGTGGCGAACATCGATGGGGGACGCTCTGAGTCCCGAGTACGCCAGATCAGGAAGAACCCTGTGGGAGGAGAAGACAGTTAGAAAAAGTCTGGTGGAAAAATCGTTATTTGATTTTTTAAAAAAGGTCACGATTATCCTGGCCAAAAACAAATTGCAATTAATGAGATTATCCCGATAATCATTAAAATAAGCTTCAAGCTTTTTAAATGGCACTAAAACACACAGCGATCACTTTAGCTTACATTTTATTTGGAAACAAATTGTTTGTATTTTTTAGTGAACATCATTTTTTTGTGAAAATAAATCAGAAGATAAATAAATAAATACAAAAATCAACACTAGGTCTATTCTTTTTACATGATAATTCATGTCCTGGCGCTATTATTTTTTACAGAGGGCAAGACATCTTTTTCACTACGATCATTGCGAGTGCTTTTAACACATTTAATAGATATATATATATATTTTTTAAATCCCCTCTTACTTGTATCTGCTGTCCGGCCGCGGGCTCCGTCTGCGCGGCACGGGGGAGGCGCTGCGGTCCGAGTCCGACTCCGACACCGGCCGGCGAGGCCGCGAGGCGGCGGAGGAGGAGGCGCGGGAGGAGGACCAGTTGGCGACTTGAGGGGAGGACCGAGGGTCGGGGAGGATGGACATCCCAGACAGGGATCTGGAGGAAGGGGGAAAATATGAAATTAATTTCCTTCACACCTCACTTGACATTCATTTTGTTTACATGCACTCGAGCAATCTGGATATTGATGTGGGTCATATATGAATAGAGGTTTTGTGTATTGTTATAAAATAATACCTCTGGTAGAAAGAATCGTATAAATAATAACTATTGATTCTAATATGAATTTATATTATATTGAATATTGTTATTATAAAATAATACCTTTGGTAGAAAGAATCGTATAAATAATAACTATTGATTCCAATATAAAATATATATTATTTTGTATATTGTTATTATAAAATAATACCACTGGTAGTAAGAATCATATAAATAATAACTATTATTTCTAATATAAATATGATTATATTGAATATTGTTATTATAAAATAATACCTTTGGTAGAAAGAATCGTGTGAATAATAACTATTGATTCTAATCATTATATGGGATGTTTGGGACTTAAATATGACATGTTTTTACCTGAAATTTAAACATAGAGCATACATGTGATGTGCCCAAACATACAGTTTAATGAACATTTAGTTAATTAAACATGAATGAAGTTGGACTGACTTGTATTTGCTGGAGTCCCTCATGTCCGGACTGACCCTCCTGACCGCGGGAGGAGAGGCACTGCGGTCCGACTCGGACTCGGACGGAGCTGAAGAAAAAAAAAAACCCACAAACAACAGTAACAATCGTCATTATTGTCTTTTTACGGCGCGCCCGTCTCGTTCCAGCTGTTGCTTTCGGGACTGACCTCTGCGAGGGGCGTAGCTTTTCACAGGAGGCCGAGTCAAGGTGGAGCGATTCGGCGACGGATCCCGAGACTTAGGTGGAGGAGGTTCAGCTCTGGTTCTGGGTAAAATAAATAAATAAATATATATATATATATATATATATATATATATAATAACGATGCAGATATTCTTCAGTGCCTTGATCCTTCAAAAAGGAATAATTCACCCACCCACCACTTGTATCTCAATTACTTCAGTTCATCATGGCTTGAATTTAAAGTGACAACAGGCGAGTAACTGATATACAAATCTCTCTCCCTCCCTCGGAAAAAGATGCTTCACAATAGAAAACATTCGAAACAAGAAAATGCACGTAACTACTCTGAATTTACAAATCCTCCACTACTTGAGGTTGATTGCGTCTGGTGTTGTGTTGGCCGTTGTGTGTACCTGCGTGTCCGTTTCTCTCTGGTGGGCTGACGGGACGTTCTGTGAGTGGGCGTGTCTTCGTCGAGGTCTGAAATGTCTGATGGGGAACATAAAAATAATAAAAAAAGACGGATGAGTTTTGAGTTCTTTCCTCTTCCATCAAGCCACCACGCTCACATTTAATACCCTCCCTCCCTCTCCACATCCCTCACCTTCCAGTTCAGAGCTGCTGCCTCGGCGCCGGTCGTCCTCGCTGTTCGGGCCGCTGTCCACCATCTCCGGGATGCTGACCAGGAACTTGCGGTCGTCCCGGAGCACCGTCATGGTCAGTTTGCCTCTGCTCTTCTCCACCAGGTGCTTGGTCTCCAGCAGGGACAGATTCTCCGTCGTCATGCCATTGATCTGGTCGAGGGAGACAAAATCATTTAACAAAACAAAACTTATGCAAGTCTTTTTAAAAAGATGAATCATCCACAGCTTAACTCCCACCTTGAGGATCAGGTCTCCCTCCTGTAGCGTTCCCTCCTTCGCGGCCAGGCCCGTTTCTGTCATGTGCTTGATGAAGATCTGACTGCCCAGCTTCAGCCCGTACTCTGCAGAAAGAGGACGACAAACGAGAGTCATCGGCGCTCTTCGACCAGGCGAGAACGTCCGGGACGAGCGAGCCGAGGTTTTCCCCCGCGGTCTTACCGTCTGTGATTTTCTTCTTGAGCAGCGTGGTTCTGATGGGCTTCTCCAGGACGTCCTGCCGCGGCAGCCTCTTGTACGCCGTCGTCATCAGCGGCAGCGCGTTGGCGTGCCCGTTGCGCTGCGGCGAGGCGCTGCGGCCGCGGGACCGGCTCCCTTCCCGGTTGTCGCTGCCGTCCGAGTAGCGCCGCGTCCTCCGGGGCGGGTTCGGGTCCAGCAGGTTGGAGTGGGAGGCGGCCCGGGTCGGTCTGGCGGTCGCCGGGATCTGGATCTTGCGGGGCCGTTTAAGCGTCTGCAGGGAGAAAGACGGGGGGACGGAGATTCAGAGACGCGAGCCGGCGGTGACGCGCCGTAGATTAGCAGAACTTCCTCCGTACTCACCACGTTGGCGGTCTTGCCGCACGACTTGAGGACCTGAATGGTGTAGGTGGAGTAGACGTTGTCCATGGACTCGCCGTTGACCATGACGATCTGGTCTTTGTAGCTGCAGGAGCACAAGCAGACGCACGCGTGAGTCCGGTTCTCATCGGGACAATCGTGGAAAAACATTTTTTTTTTTTAATTCCCGCAGTCACGTCGGACGCATAACTTACAACAGCCGGCCGATGGCCGGTCCGTTTGGCAGCACATCCGACACCACCACGGCCGTGTCCCCGTTGTCGGGGTGAGGCTTGTCCTTGCCTCCTGAAATGGCAAAGCCGAACCCCACTTTGGGATCCTGCCATTACGAGAGAGAGAGAAATTAAAGCAAGTACACGACAGAGAAACACAAACCAAGAAGCGAAAGAGAGTGTGAGCGTGTGCAGAGAGACGGAGGGAGGACGAGCGCATTCCAGCGGCGCTCGGCACCGGCTGCCTCTCCGGCGTCCCGCCTGAGACTGCGTGGGGCGCAGCAGGGCGTGTCGCTCCGAAATTCCTGCCGGAGTCTGTGCCGTGAAGCCGAGAGGTCTGAAGCTCCGTCCAGCTCGGCTCCCCCCCAACCCGCAAGCACTTTGAGTAATACTGAAGGTGAACTCGACATCCAGCTTCGACTTTCTCTCGCGTGTTTGTGCAGCGCAGATCAAACACCAAAGATAAGCGTTGGTCTAACTAATTTACATTAGTTCTCTTTGGGAATTTCATGTTTTACATGTGGAGAATATACATATATATATAAAACAATATACAACGCCTTCACCTTAGCAGCTTCTCGTTTGAAGTGGACGTCATTTAAAGCATGTTATATTATCGTATATTGAAGAAAACAACCACTTACTTTTATCAGTGTTATTGTATGTTGCTCCCATATCGTTAGCTCCTCCATGCCTGGTTTCTGGAAGAGAAACAAACAAAAAAAAGAAAACCACAACAATTACATTAAAAGTGGGCTTGAAGCAAAGGAAATCTTTGACAATATGACTAACTAAATTAATCCTAATACATAATGCAGGTCCTTACAGGGAGGACAGTTGAGCCAAACAGGAAAAGTGTGTGTGTACTCAACCTGATCTCGGCATGCTCTCACCTGTCTCAATCCTGCCTGACCGGTATGGAGGAGGGGCTACTTCTGTGTGTGTGTGTGTGTGTGTGTGTGTGTGTGTGTGTGTGTGTGTGTGTGTGTGTGTGTGTGTGTGTGAGTCCCTGAGGTGTTGACAACATTGTTCACTATGCGTACACACAGAAGAGAGTTGCATTGAGACAAGTGGGGGCGCCAAATATCGGTTATTTTCATTTTTGATTAATTATCTCGATTAATCAATGAAACGTTTGGCTTGATAACATTTAGTAAAAAAAATTATAAAAATAAAAGTAAAAAAAAAGGGCCACTATGATTCACCAAAGCTAAATGTGACTCTTCTTCCTTTTCATATATGACAAAGAGAAGCATCAAATCCTGCACTGAGAGAAGCTGGAGGCAGCAAATGGAAGAACAAAACAATTAAAATAGTTGCCAATTAATTTTCTGTTGATTGACCCCTATAGAGACAAAAGGTTTCCTCTTCCAGTGACAAACACGTTGAGCCTGTGCAACACATCTCTACCTCTGACTGTGTGAACGGATCGCTGGAGGCTGAAGCTCTCCGTCCTTCGCTAAACCACAGGGTCCACTCTGAAGACGCTCTCGTCCTCTTGGTTATTGGAAACTGTCTCTGGGGGCAATAATCACGTTATGGACTTATCAGACCATATATGGACATGACCTCGATCCATTCTGAGCAGAGCCGTTGTAAGGCATTGCGCATTTATTTATATATATATATATATATATATATATATATATATATATATATATATATATGTGTATAGCGCAGTAGGCGCCTGCTGAGTTACAGAGAACGGGTCAAGCCAGCTCCTCCAGTCAGAGCCTGGTCATAAAAAACAGTTTGGAGTTTGTTCAAACACGAGAGTAAAATATGAGGTCACACAGGACAAGGAAGTGATTCATCTCAACGCTGGCAGCACTGATCACATTTACAACTCGCTGAAGCACAAACACCTGCCAAGAGTCCCATCACTCGCCACACCCAAACACACAACGCCCACGAATCCAAATATGATAAATACGATATGAAAAAAATAAAAAACACTAATCCGCAAGGGGCCGAAATGTATGGAAGCCCATTTCCACCAGTAAAATGAAAAAATGGAGCTGTGATAATAAAGATATCCCCTTGGTAAATTGAAATGATGAGATAAAACAAGTCATAATTATGAGATAGAAAGTTGAAATTATGTGGCACTGCTTCAGTGTTTTGTGCCACTATATACAATTTTTTTTTTTTTACTGGCTAAACGGGCTTCCATAGTATGTCAAAATATGGCCGCCACAGGAATCTCAAACTCGCCGGAGGAGTAAAGGTGAGCAGCGTGTGACCTGTGGACAGTGAGCCATTTGTGTGACCGGGTTAATCATAAACCTGAGGGCGAAGAAAACACACAAAAACCAACGCAGCAACTGATCTGATCGCTCAGATAAAAAGACGACTGTGGCTTTTCCTAATCTGGACCGACACTGAAACCGGGAGCGTTTAAAGTGCGATATCTTAGTTTCACTGCAGGTGGAGAAAGACGGCCGAGCTGCAACTGAACGTGGACGAGAGCTTATTACATTTTGTCGAAAAACGCAACGTGGCCGCAATTTTTATTAAATCGCGTGATATTTATCAAAATACCATTTTAAATACATATTGTGTTGCTGCAGAGACACATTATAGTCTACAGCAGTAAGGAAACATCTTTGTTTGGCACCTGCAAAAAAAAAAGGTTTTCGAATTGAAATTACTCAATTATGACTTGAAAAATGTATATTGCAATTACAATATTAGTACAAAATAATTTAAATTAGATATATTCTCAAAAGCATTCAGCCCTAATGTGGACAACGAGAAGAAACACATCTATATATCAATATAAAATGTCAATGGAGGAGTTCATAGAGTCGATGAAACCATAATTTGCAGATTTAACAACCGATTAAAAATATGAGCAAACATTTGCCGAAATCCCGTTGCATTTTGCTGTGTATTCAATACTCATATTGCAAATATGCAAATAGCGGTCATGCCATCAGTCCTCAGGCCAAGGGAATTTCCCAAATAAGTTGAGATTCACAAAAACAAATCAGGCGTTTCAAACAAAATGTCTGTCTGCACAAAAAAAATTCAAAAATGATGATGGTCAGAAGTGCAAAGTTTCAATGAATCACACCGCGCATGTATAAAAAGATCTATGAAGAGATTTACTGTCTGCTGATGCGAGTCTGGTTCTAGCCCACAGGCCGCTGCACCTTTAGGTGCTCACCTCGCCCGCTCTAAGGAGCATCTAGCTGGGAACCGTAGTAATAATCTACGTCCATTGTCTTTGTTAGCAGCAGGCAGTGCTTTGAGCTCCACCTCCTCCACTTACCCCTTGGTCTTTGAACCGTACTTCCATTTCCCACCGGGATTTCTAAGCCGAACAAAAACACACCTGTGGCCTTCCGGTGCCTTTCAGTGAACAGCCGGCTCTTTATAGTCCATACGGAAAAGTCCGGAAAAACAAAACAATCACAGATTTCTTCACCTTCTTCCCCCACAGGTTATCCAACACCGGGGATGGGCGGCTGCTGTCCAGAAGAAACCTGACCCCCCCCCTCCTCCCTCCTCCTGCTGCAGAAATTATTTGTAATATGACCAGCTGTGGTGTTTCTCTCTCAGCGGACGAGCGAGGAAAGAACCAGCGAGGAGAGACCTCACCTGCAGCGCTCCTCCCCCACGCAACCTTTGCCCACCGTCAGCGTCAGCGCCCTGTAATAAAGAGGTGGAGCTGCACTGCCTCCTCATGAACCCCATGCAGAGAAATCACAACGGCAAAGAGGAGAGAGTGATGATTAGTAACGCTCCAGGTGTTGGAAACATGACATTGGAAACTCAAAGAGAGTGAAAGGAAAATCCATCCGGTATCAAACCACCGACCAGCAAAAGTTGACTGCTTTCGAGTCCCCGTCGCTTAAACTTATGCCGCCTTTTTGCAATTTTTAATCGGTTGTTAAATCTGCAAATTATGGTTTCATCGACTCTATGAACTCCTCCACTGACATGTGATTTTATATTGATATATAGATGTGTTTCTTCTCGTTGTCCACATTAGGGCTGAATGCTTTTGAGAATGTATTACATATTACATCACGTCTCATGCAAAATACGTTCCCTTGTTTTTCAACATGCCATATTTGTAGAGCTGCAAACTATTTTCATTTACATGTTGGACAGGAGAGAAACGTTTTTTCAACTCTTCAGTACGTTTGCACATGTTGAAGAATTGACAATAAAGCTGACTTTGATTTAACAAACGTTAAATACAATATATATATATTTATTTTATTGTCATTGCGAAGATATTTACCCTCAGGAATTTTGTTTTAGTTAGAGAGTATCAGTAGATGCACACATATATTTATAAACAATATTTTCTTCTATTTCTACCTTTTGTGTTCAGATCAATTTGTTCATGCTTGAAGAAAATTCCTTACATTATAAGTTGTGTTATTCAACTAGCAATTTGTTTATTGAATCCAGCAGAAAACTCTACACTTTAACTATTCATTTATCTATTAGGAGTAACATCAACGACACTATCGCACAGTTTCCTCACATCGATCATCCCTACGGCAGATAAATGCATGTTTTTATCTTTTTTTTAAGTTCAATTTACTGGTTATTATTAATACATTAGTATCAAAACTAAATACTGATGGATACATCATCAGATTCTTTGAATTCTTTGATATTGCGTCACAATCTTTCGTCGTTTTACAAGACTTTCTATATTTAAGCTCTTTGATCAGTTGGAACAATCAACTGATTGTTTCTTGAATACATAAATATGGAAACTTTCAAATCTAAAACTATAAATAAAGGATCTTTGGGCTCGACCAAAGCTTGGTCAGAAAACGACATCACTGGAACTACAAACTGCAGACTGATGTCGTAACATACAATAAAATGAAGACGCACCAACATAGATTATAACAACACTACAGCTGCATAATTGATCAAATTTCTATCGAAATTGCAATATGCGTGTCAAAATACTATTTTAAATTAAATATTGTGATACTGCCAGATGTCCTGGCCTACACATCACACTTTTAAATACTTTTTGGTTACAGCTCCATGCAAAAACATATAATTTAAATGTGTTTTTCAATGAAAATGAGAATAATAATCAGTCAAAAATAAGGGCAATTAGAGATATTGTTTAGATATGAGGAGTCCAGTTGCTTTCCATCCACTTACGGGCACCAGCATCAGCGGCGGCGGCGGCTCGGGGGGCTGAGCGCCAAAGTGCTTCAGCAATTTCATTCGCTGCGTCAGATTCATGATGCTGTGGATTTCTTCTTCTGCTGCTACTAAAAAAAACAACAACAACAACAACCTTCTGACCGCCTCAATTCAGTCTGAGCATGAAGTCTGTATCTCTTCCTCACACGGACGCCGATTCAGGTTTGGAAGTCCACAAAAAAAAAAAAAAAACACTAATAATCCACAGAAAGAGACCACAGACACGCACAATAATTCAACTTAAAAAAATCTAGAAAATGGAGTCACACATTGACATTCCTGAAGTCGTGCGTCCGCAGTCGTTCCCTCTCTGACGGGTTCATAAAGTCAAACAGGTCCACTTGCTCCCACGGTGAGAGGTATGTGAGTGTCTTGGTTAACTGGTATTCTTTCCCACCAGCAGCACCAGCAGGTCGCTGGCTGAGTTTCAGCCCGCTGGGTGCTATGGTTACATCGGGGGAATGAGAGCACTGGGCTGTTAATAATTGACGCGGTGTTTTGCTCCACTCTGGAGTCTGCTTGCCCCGAGTAAAGTTTCCTGGGTTCCCTGCACAGAGCGCCGCTGTGTTTCAGGGTCAGGAAGTGCCACTGTGGCAACAGAGCAGCTCTGATGGCATCTCTCTCTCTCCCTCCCTCTCTCTTTCTCTCTCTCTCTCCTTCACGCCCCAAAGTATTGGGTGTGTGCTCACGCCTCAGATCTTATTTTAGTTTTTGTTTCCAGTTTGACTTTGATCGTCAGGGCCCTGCCCAGCGAACGAGTCACCGTGACTCGTACCCGACTCGTTTTGCAAGGAGGAGCGCTTCAGAAGAAGGGGATAACAATATCAAACAGCTGTGTGTGTGTGTGTGTGTGTGTGTGTGTGTCACACAGATCAGCGTGTGATTATCACATCATAATTTAGGCGACAGTTTGAATAACAAAGTGGTTAGAACGACAACGTGGGCTCCGTCAGGTGGGAACAGCTGGCCTCCAGTGTTGAATTATTAATGGCTCCCGAAGAAAAAAAAAGAGAGACCGGCAAGCAACCGCTACCGAAACAAACACTTAGGGAAAGGTGCGCCCCCTCTGGGAGGTAAACAATCACTCATTCCTGAGTCCGGGCTCCTCGGAGCCTTCATTTCAAGCTCAAGAGCGAACCTTTCAACCACTGAGGAGCTTCCTCAAGACGGATCGGGTAAAGAATCAGAAAGTGAGGGCTCAATGCTTTCTTATTAGGAGGGGGGAAAAAAGTCTAAATTCTCTGATTCCAGCTTCTTAAATTGTATATTCTCTGGTTTCTTTCCTCCTCTGTGACAGCAAACAGAGTATCTTTGAGTTGTGGACCTAACAAGAGAGTTGTGGACATCATCTTGGGCTTTGGGGAAACACTGATTCACCATTTTAATAGACCTAACCACTTAATCGATCGAATCAACAGAATTAATCGTTAGTAGCAGCCCCTCAACTATCAGACCAAACCACATCCACAGGTTGATACTCATTCAAAATCCTTTTGGCAACATTTCATCCAGGTTCATGGCAGTCGGCCAAAAGGAAAACAGGAGGCCGGCTTTCACGCCGACACATAACTGGAATTCTTCAGCCGTGCATCGAGCCAAAAAGCCTCTCCAGTGAACGTTTATGACCGAGACAGACACAAAGTCAGAGTTGGTGTGGTTGATGAGGAACAGCGGAGCTTCCCCTTTAAGTCAGAACAGCGATTTGAAATACAAATACTCCGGCGGTGAATGCAGAGCGTCCTCTCACAGTGGAGTTACTCATTGGCATGGACTGTCAACAGTGTGTAAGCACTGCAAACAACACACTACACAGCTACCTGGACTCACACACAGATGCCTTCACTGGTGTCACATGGAAATAGACACTACAGGAAACTCCCAGATGCATTTTGATGCCTCATTCTTTAAAATCAATGCAAAAGAACCTGTATTTAATCGCGATATTTTAACATGCGTTAATTAATTACACTTAGCCGTTGTTGTTGTTGTTTTTTTTAAATCTTAAACAACACGCAGCACAAAGTACCTTTTGTAAAGGTTCTCTGCAGCTTTTTAAGTGCATCGTGTGGAACGCAAAGCTTCCTGCAGGGAGCGAGTTGTTCACAATCTCAAGCATAGAACCTGCGTCTGTTAGTTGGTGAATGCTAAGAAGAGAAATAATCTTATCCGACTTGTTTTTTTATTTACAATAAAATAATAATAAAACGGAGATGATGAATATACACACAAGATGAACAAATTAGGTAAAAGCTGTTGAGTTTCTGCCACCTATTATTATTATTATGCTATTCCTCTCTTTGGTGTCAACGAGAACGACTACTTTACAGCAATATTAGATTTTTTAGATGGCAACAATTTCTCAATTGATATATATATATATATATATATATATATATATATATATATATATATATATATATATATATATATATATATACACACACACACACACACACACAATATTTGAATAAATGTATATATATTACATAAATAAATATTAAATAAATATTTTTAAATATATATATAAATAAATATGAAATAAATGTTTAAAATATATATTAAATATATATTAAATACATATATATATTAAATACATAAATAAATATTAAATGAATACATATATTTAATGAATTAATAAATATATAATAGTACCACATACCATAATACACCACAATAGAAAATGATGAAAACACACTGCTCTCTTCAAGGATAGAAAGTAAAATGGAAACCTTTCATCATCCTCTATCTAACAGACATCAGTAAACACACTGATTGGAGACGAGGGGAGAGGAAGATGCAGCTGTTTGGGAATGCAAAAAAAAAAAAAAAAAAAGAGAGTCGAAACTATTGTGAAACTCTCTGGCAGGCAGGCAGAAACTTGCATGTGTGGCAGAACCAGTAAGGCGAGGATGAGGAAAGTGGGGCTTACAGTTAGCAGCCACCAACCCAAACACACACATAAAACAGGACACACACACACACACACACACACACACACACACACACACACACACACACACACACACACACACACACACACGCTACAGTGTGTACATTCTGTGAACCACAGACCAAAATGTATTATTTAATAAACCTCACACGTCATAACGACCCCGGCTTAACTTGTCAACAGCCAACTCACGATGAAGGAATAATTAATGAAGCTAAATCCCTTTGAGCGCCACCGCCTGTCAGAAAGTGTCTTATAAATAAAGTTTTATTTAAAGCTACAGGCCCGTGACGAGACAAAGCTGTTGTGAGCAGCTAAAACCTTTTAAAGTGAGTTTATGACGCTGTAATTTACACAAAATGTCACGTTTTCTTTTAAGTTAGTTCAGTGAAACTGTTTCACTTTCTCTTCAACTTCCCGTCGTCAGACTCGCACGGAAACATGGCAGCAGAGCAGCGAACGTACCTGTACACCTGTGCACTTCCGCCTTGTAGATTAAGCTGTTTGTCCGTCCACGTAAAACAACAACAACAACAACAACGCGAAAACTTCTTCAACGTCTCGCTCGCTCGCGTTGACTGTTTCAGTAGTTTTGTAAACTTCCTCCTAAATCTTCCCGAGCACAGGTGAGGACTTGGAGGAGTGGCGCTCGGACGTGCAGGTGAGTTTCGAGACGTCATCACGCAAGTGCCGCGTCACAGACCGGAAGTTGGTCCTCCTCATAGATATGTCTCCCACCCAGTTTTGGTTGCGATTAGAGCCTTTCTTTTCTTCTTTTAAGAAAACATGGGTACTTTCAGTTCACACTATCACACGAAACTGTCCACACCTGGCGAGCATTACAAGTGTATTAAATAATAATAAATAAAATATTTAATAATATTCCACATCACATCTAGTTTTAGTGGCTTCTTACGGTTTTTAATTGTGTTGCCATACTGGTGTGGCGTCCGTCTCTTCTTGTGAATGTGCAATTTTCCCGAAAACAAATAAAACACACACAAAAACATTACCTTCATAATAAATAAAAAACGATTTTATCCTGTAATTAAATTGCCCACTTTTTTCCTGTTGAACATCCACTCATATGTTGGTATTCTTATAGGGATAAAAATAATATATATTAATATTTATTCTATAAAAGCACAAGAATATTCAATATCAATTCTAAATCTCTTAACGCATTTTGAAAAAAAGAAAAGTACAATAGACATCTCCTTTACAATCTTTTTTTTTTAAATTTTTGCCCGTGGTGGAGGAGAGTAACTACATTTACTCGAGTAACTTTGAGGTACTTGTACTAAACTTTGTCCTGCTTCACACTTCTTGTCCTCTACAAGTTGGAGGGTTTGAGTTCAGAAGAGGAATTATATTAATAATTATAAGTTGTGTCCATATTTTTGCGTGACCATAAAAGTTTGTGGTGCCAGTTCTCTCTTCACTTTTTAATTCATCTCTATATTTTCTTTATGTAACTGGTGTAAATAAATGAGGTGATGTTACACACACACACTAAACCTCCAGGAGTGAGAACAAAGGCCTTTCTCCTAAACTGGGCCGATGAACAAAAGACTCAGTTTCAGCAATCTTCAAGTTTTTATTTGTTTACAAAGTTAAGATTGCAATTTCATATAGTCCTTCCTTTAATGAGTAGAAAACCTTTTTAAAGAATTAGTCGAAAGGCACAAATTTTACAATATATACATTTGGATCTAAATTATAAATATATAGAAAACAAAAGCACAACCCAGAATAAAAGTGCTGAACACAGTTTCTTTTTTTCTTTTTTTTTTACAGAAAAAATAGGCTTTGTTTAAAAATACATACAATCAGTAGCATGTTTTTTGTTTCATTTTTTTTGTTAGCAATAAATTATTTTTTTTCGAGGGTGATAACATGTATGTAATATGGTGAAGAAACAAGGAAAAGATGGTTACAGTATACACAGAGCTATCCATCAAAGATCAGAAAAACAACAAGCTGGCAATGCTCAATCATAACCCACAAGAGAACAGTAACTTGATTATGCCATTCTTAGTGCAAAAATGATAATGAAACGATAAACTACACTAAATACTACAAATCTTAAAAAAAAAAAAAAAAAGAAAGCTTTTTCGTCCTAAAAAAAAAATGCGGTCCGTATCCCTCAAATGCATAAAGCTTTATTTGTGTGACTACAACACACAAAAAAATCGAAGGCAAATCGTTTTTGCAGACTGATGTCTCGGAATGTGCCCGATGAGGAATATTTAAAAAAGCGACATTATTGAGGGTACCAGGAAAAACATGCTATACAATAAAAGAAGCTGCAAAAAATAAAATAAAACAAAGAAAAAAGAAGCATTAACAAGGATCTGAGACCCCGTGAGTCTGAACATCTGTGACACTGAAGGTGAAGGCTTGGACAGATCAATCGCACAGATCAGTGTGACCCCAGGGTGCCAATAGACTCCACAAAAAAAAAAAAAAAAACGTGAATTAAAATGTCCAACACAGACGAATACTGAAACAGAAAAAAAAAAACTATGTTCCTCAAAAACAAAAGAAGGAACCAGCCGTTGATCTTTGCCCTAAGAAGGCATAAACATTTAAAATCACTGACATGTTCACAAGGACACACAACAAACCCGTCACATTGAGTCTAGAACATAAATACAGCAAGAGTCACAGCACAGAGTTAAGAACAGAGGAGCACGTGTACTGGTTAGTTTCACCACGGTCACGAGGGGAACTTATTATATATTTCTGCTGAGCGCCTCTTGTAGGGTTCTTCCTGAGATTGACAAAAGGTCTGATATCGCCGCGCCGGTAACTTTTCGGGGGCGCGCGTGTCTGTGGAATACTTTGGTATCTCTCTGCAAACGGGAGGCCCGACGAAAAAAAAAAAAGGTCTGCGAGTTGGAGAAACGGTTTTACTCGACGGAAGCAAAACTGAAATGAGCAGAAATATATATGTGTATATATATATTTGTAAAAAGAATCCAGACACTGTACAGCAGTACAGAACAGTGCAATCTTATTTGGTGGCAGATTATAATAGAATTTGTTTTATAGTAAAATCTTGCAAACTAGAAACTTCCCTGACCAAACATTTCGTTGACTATTCTAATAAGCAGGATAACGTATCTAAAATCTAAATATCCCTTAAATATAAATAACAATGACTTTTATAATAACGATGACTAAAACATCAAGAACGCATTGCGCTCATCCCGTGAAAACGTACTATACAAAAAAGAAAAATGAAAGAAAGAAAGAAGGTTTTTTATGCATTTTAAGAATCTGTTCAACTAAAAAGAAAGGACCATGAAGCACAACAGAAATATGACGATTCATAAGCATGCGACGGGACCGCAAAGCTTTGCCTGTTGAGCGTAAACAGTACTTCGGCATTTCTGTTTCACAACAAATGTAGAACATGGTTTTATTGCTTTTTGATCACTTGAACTTATCCCGGCATTTTGATGTCATGAACCAACAACATACAGTGCATGGTTTTCACACAAAGATGGCCGGCTCTCACAGGTGTTTTCTTTTTTTTTGTTTGTTAAAATGTACTATCATACACAGTGAACGTCACGAGTCTGCACACGTTTCACAATTTTTTTTTGTGTGTGTGTGTGTGTTTTTTTTTTTCTAAGTCTTGACGCCGGAAATGGAAAAATATTTCATGAGAATATTTTTATTTCGTTTTCAGCCCTCAAGACAATAAAACCTTTAAAATTCTTTGTCATCCACCGTATTTAAAAAGACTTAAAAACGAAATTTCATAACTTTTGTTGGTCAAAAATGACACAAAAAAAACAACAACAACAACAATAAAAGCACTCAAGACCTTCCTGAGAAATTCAATATCCGATCAAACCAGGAGTCGCATCGCTAAATGTTATTGTCAGCTTAAAAAAAAAAAAAAGGTTGATAAAATTTTTGGACACATTTCTTTATCCATGCTGCTCAATAATCCGTGCCATACTGACCATGTAGCATATTGTCGCATCAACAGGGACAGAAGGACACAGAAAAAAAAAAAAGGACAAATCCGCTGCTACACAGACAATCATACGAGCACAGACAGGCTGCATGGAGGCTTCTTCCTGAAACCCACCACCAGCATAGTGTAACACCAACAACGACCGAGGGGGCTAAAAGTTAAATACAAAATATACCATGTTTAAATTAAAATGAAAAACCAACGTTCAAGAGTACAAATCTATACATTAGGCTACATGGATTCTTAAAGACTGCATTTATAGATTTCTCCAAAAAGGCACTGTTTGCAACAGCAGACTGCTCTTCCTCTCCCTTTTTCCTCACACTAGTGTTCATACAAGCAGGGAGAGAAACAAGAGGGAGCATGAAGAAGAACTAAACAAAAAGAAGGAGAAGAAGAAGAAGAAGACGAAGAAAACTGAGGCATTTCATGGCTTATCAGCTAGAAGATTTCATCTGGGGGGGGAGGGGGGGGTTCTCTTTTTTTCTCCTCATCTTCCAGTTCGATGCTATCTTTTGTTTCATTCCAACCCGAGCCTTGCATACAGCCTTGTTTGAGTCAAGACGAACGGCCATGAAGCAGAAGTAACAGTAAAGCAAAGTCTAAAAAGATGTGGGGTTTTTAAAAACTGGTGAAAGGCATTTAGAGCTTCCAGCAACTTCACCAATCATACCTCGTAAAATCAGCAGCGGGAGGTTTTGTTAAAAGATTTCCACACCTCGATGAATGAGCTTTTTTGTTTTGTTTTGACAGCTCGTATGTTCAATAAAATACAGTTATCACGTTGTTGTTTTTTTTGTCTTTTTTGTGTGTGTTTGTTTTACAGCTGCCTTTCACTGTGGAGGACACACTTTGGTGCAGAAATCTGATATTGATGGAGCCCCGCTGTCGCCTAAAAACAGCCTCAAGCAGGTGAACGCTACGGGTGGGTAAAGAGAAGGGTGAGCCGAGCGCAAGACAGGCAGTGACGTGACTATAGGCCCTGAGGGGGGGAGGGAGTAGGTCCGAGGTTGCGATCATAAGACAGCAGCAAACAAGACAAAATCTGCTTTAAAAAAAGAGACAAAACTAAAACAATTACCTAAAAAGGGGGGGAAACAAACAAAGTCCAGACGTGCTGCTGCTCAAGCTCTTAGTCTTGTGGCCGGTACTTAATGACAGACCCGCGGTCCGGTCCCTGCAGCATGCTGTTCAGGGCCTCGCGGACGTCCAGGGTGCCGGAGTGGCCGTTGGGCAACGGTAGCGAGTCCGACTGGGGGAGGAGATAGTTGGAAGGGAAGTGGGGGGAGGAGTTGGAGAACAGAGAGGAGGACGAGGACGGGCTGGAGAAGAGGGAAGAGGAGGAGGACGACGTCGGGATGAGGCCGGACGCGGGCAGGAGGCCGCCGGCGGCGGCGTGCGGCACCAGGTTGTTCGAGGTGGAGGACGTGGAGGAAGAGCAGGAGGAGGTAGAGGACGACGGGCTGGCTAATAAATCTAACAAGTCTTGGTGTTGGTTGCTGGCCAGCAGGTTGTTGTGGTTCTGCTGCGGCGGCGTCGCCTGCAGATGCTGCTGCTGCTGCTGCTGCAGCAGCAAAAGAGGCTGCTGCATCGCCGCGGCGTGCCCGGCGTTGGGTGCGGTCTGAGCGATCAGAGACTCCAGGTTGAAGTCCTCCCCGAACGCCGCAGAGTGCGCCGCCAGAACGTCCAGATTCAGCCCCGCCTCCGTGCTGTCCGGCGACGGGGACGGCGAGCCCATCGTCAGGTCCAAGATCTCGTCCAGGGGACTCTTGGAGGACACGCCGGGAGACGGCGCGGCCGGATGGAGTGGGAGCGACGGGCTCTTCAGCTGCGGGAAAGGGGACGCGAAGGACTGGGGGTAAAACTGGGAGAAGTTGGAGCGGATGCCGACCGTGTTGGGGACGGAGCCCCGGTTGGTGGTGGCGCTGGAATTGTTGGCCCAGCTGTTGTGGGTCCTTTGCTGCGTTTGACTGGGGTTTCTCTGCAAGGACAGCAGGGGTAAGTTCTGCTGCAGAGCGGACTGGTTTTGGGCTTGCAGCCTCTGCAGCTGAGAGATGCTCCCAGTTTGTGTCCTTTGCAGAGCGTTCGGGTTCAGTTTCTGTTTGAGGATCTGACTCTGGGCGAGCGACTGCGCCAGCGACTGGTTGAGCATCGGCTTCTGGTTGAACAGGTTGGCCAGCAGGTGTTTGTTCTCCTGCTCCATTTTGCGCGCTCGCTCCTCGGCCAGCCGCTGGTCCGCGGCCTGCTGCTCCCTCTCCTTCCGCCTCCGCTTCACCTCGTCGTCCATTTGCAGCAGCTCCTCGCGCACGCGGGCCACGCAGTTCTCGGGGATCTTGATGCCTGGAACGGGAAGAGGAGTACGGTGACGTCGCGGTTCTCGGCGAAGTTAATTGTTAACTAAACCACTTCAATAGAGAAGTTCCGATACAATTTCCCCTACCCTGAACTTCTCTTTCCACATTAACCCTGTGTTGATGTGATATGATGGCTATCATTGTTCTCAGGCTCAGGTTTAACCCTTTGTAAAACATTAACAAATGCATACAGATAATGAATGCATACCTTTGTTATATCGTCTAGTTTCCAGTGTAAAATAGTGCCGAATAGTTGACATTTTACTACATTTTCCAAACATGTGATGATCCAAACCCAGAGCTCATGTATTATAGAATGTTTAGGCTTGAATACGCACAATGGAGATAGCTGCTCCATTTTTTACGACTCTAAAAATACATTATATATATATATATATATATATATATATATATATATATATTTAAAATATGTGTGTAGTGCACAGATAAATAGGGCTGTTGGGTTTTCCCAGATGTCGAGCTGCATTACAACATGTTGTGCGTTGTGTGTCGGGGTCACTGTGGCTCAAAGAAGGTCATAAGAAATGTCAGCGACATTTTCATTTCCACAATTTGTCATAAAAAGAAGTGTCAGCACTTTATCGCATCTCATCATCAAAACAACTGCCGTCTGTTGGTTCAAATTCACATTTTAAAAAAACGTCTCTCTTGATTGTTTTACAGAATATTCCTGCCAGTGTTCAGCGTAAGAGCTTCAGGAAATGGTACGTGCACAGTGCGAGCGAAGCGCTTTGGACTTGTACTGACCGACTTGCTTGTTATGGTGTTTAGTTTTAAGGCGGACAATCTGCAGGATGCTGGAGCTGGTGAGGTCAGACACCACATCGGACACGCGCTTCCACACACGCAGCAGAGCGCCACACAGCATGTGGTACTGACGGAGCCGCATGCCCTGCAGACACTCCTGACCTTCCTCAATTTTCTTACACTTCCCATTCCTAGGAAAAAGGGACAGGAAAAGAAACAGACAAATTATGAATGCAGCAACAACAAAAAAGGCCCACAAGTTTCACTTTCAGAAAGACCAGATGAATGTGCTGTAACTCTGTTACACATGACATATTGTTTCTGTCCATCCGGGGAGAGGGATCCTCCTCTGTTGCTCTACCGAAGGTTTCTTCCCTTTCCCCCCCCCCCCGTGAAATGTTTTTTTCTATTTATTTGGGGGAGTTTTTCCTGATCCGATGCGAGGTCCCGGGACAGGGATGTCGTATGTGTACAGATTGTAAAGCCCTCCGAGGCTAATTTGTATTTGTGATTTTGGGCTATACAAAATAAAATGAATGGCAGTTATACGGCATCCCAGCATTCCAAAAAACAGCCGGCTAGTCATCGGACGCCGAGGGCACGCGTGGGACTCGCAGGTCGTTTCTTCACGACTAGTTCTCAGGTGATCTGCAAATCCCCGGGAACGGCACCTGACCTTTAATCCGCCCCGGCTGACTGCTGCTAATGAGCAGCAGCCTGATTGGATGCTTTGAGCCATTAATCCAGAGGGACAAGGTGGACTCCTGCTTACCAGTTGGCATGGCTACACTTCTTGAAGGAGAAGGTGAACTGGTTCTCCCAGCTGTCCTTGGCTTCCTCTGGAGTCACCTGGAAAAGGAAACAACAAAATAAAAATCAGCAAAAGGACTTCACAGTTTGATGAGACAACGTAACGCAGCTTTTAATATATATATATATATATATATATATATATAAATATATATTTATTTACCAAGACAGAAACATTAGTAATTAATAAAGAAGTGAGATCGTAGTTTTATCTTGTTTATTATTATTTTTTAAAGGTGACTATTATCCCCCTTTCCAGTGTCTTTTCCTTTTATTTATTAATTCACTTCTAATTGTATTTAGTATTCAGATTTTTCTATATTTGGTTCAACTTTTTTCCTTTTTTTTTTTTAATAAATGAATAAATATGTTTATGTTTCTATATTCAAAAAAATCATACAATTACAAGTAGCATTGACATTTTCTATACAAAGACAATGTTTTGTTGTTTTTGTTGTCGGGTAGGTGGGATCTATCCCAAATGAGGAAGACTTCTTTTATACTTGCATCGTATAATTTGTAGCTCAATAAAAAGATTAATAAAAAAGGAATTGTGTTCAGTGGGCTTATAGTTCTCATCACCCTGTTGTTCCTGTAGGGAAGTGAAACAGGTGCAGCTTTAGTAAAATGTTTTGTCAATGAGTTTAATGACATTGTTCAGCTCTAGAGAGCCTTGAGCGTTGACTGGTTCAGTACTCCTCCATGACCACAAGGGGGCATCAGACTCCACATATATACTCCAAATAGCAATTTAAGAAATCTGAAGTCTGAAGTAAAGACGTCTGATCTACTCAAATATTTAAACCTTGTTTATTTAATTAAAACAAAACGGATTCATTGTGAAGCAATTGCAGCCTAAAGCCATTTCTTGGAATTTTGATTCAATTTATGTGGTTTGATGTCATGAATTTCCAGATAATCCTGTTTTCTGTTGTGATTTATTACAGTAACATTTTTTTTTTTTTTTTTTAACCTGGCACTATCATTTTGATTTAGTTTTTCCTCAAGGAGTATTGTTTTTATTTAGTTTCAGTTCATTACAAATTTTCCAAGCTCCTTTCTCATTATAGTTTCAGTTTTAGTTCATGATAATAACTCCGGCATCTAGACGCATGTGCAGATACAACTATGAGCCTCGCTGACACATCGACTCAGTTACCTTTCGGTATCGCAGCTGCAGGTTGTCCAGGCTCTCCGGGTGCGTCTGCTTGCCGATGTTCGGCTTGTAGACGATGAGGTTCTTGCCTCGTCCTTGCTCCGCTAGCAGCACACACGGGTGGTTTCCTCGCAGCTGTGGAGAGGCCACGGAGAGTGAGTTATGGACTAATAACATCTTTCCAGTGGACACGAGACAATGCTATTTAGTGAGGTGTGTGCTGAATAATAGATCGTATACATGTAGTGCGTCTTGCAGTATACGGAATATATCACAGACTCACCTTCAGGGACAGGTAGAAGCCCTCATCAGGGCTGCTGAGCTTTTGTGACCGGTTGTAGGCCTCCTCCCAGGGCATGCCTCGGTCCACGCTGATCTATGGGGGCAAAAAAGGATCAGAGACTAAAGCGTGTGCGGGGAAAGAGGGGGAACCAAGCACACTGCCACCCTGACGGTGAGACCAAAAAGTACTTCTTCTAACAGGAGCTGCGTTTGCACCAAGAAGTTCTTGGTAGTTTTAGTGCTGGGACTACTTTTAGAGGAACTGAAAGGTTCCTCCAGCCCGCATGGAAAAGCAACATGACATGGCACGAGGGCTGCGCGGTGGTCACAGGGGTAAACGCACTCTGCAGGTCAGTGTGTCCGCCCGTCTCGTATAAAAAAATTAAAAAAAACTAAAAACAAACAGAAACCGTTGTTTGGTTTTGTCTCCCTGCGACGACATTTACTGCTGCATCATATTTACTGATGCACGCTGGATGGAAAGAATGAAATGCAGAAAATTAAACTACAAGCCTCTGTCTCCACAGTGTTTTCCTCTCTCTATCGCTCTCTCTTTAACTGATGCCCTCTCAGCTTGTGCGATCCGTCTCTGTCTTTCTGTAAAAGGAGCGGGGAAGCCGACAGCAGAGCCTATCTTTACTTTTAATATTATGAAAACAAAAGAGAAATGCTCTTCCCCATGTCCTAAAATGATCCTGCAGTATTTCCTAGTTTTAAGAATGAAGCGGTGCAGTAGTTAAAGCAGCGGCGCTGTGTGTGTTTGACCAATTAGCGACCGCAAACCCCACCCCCGAAGGCTCCTGTACTTTCAGAAAGTAATAACACCCGACCAGGGACTTTTTTTCGGGCGGTAAAATGTCCCCGGAATTTCATTTAGAGCCTGATCCCTGTGGCTGAAACGCAACGAGTTCCTCAAGAAGTTCCTAGTCGTAAACGGACTATTTAGTTAAAACCACAGACCTGCAGCATACGGCGCTAACACAATCATGCACAAACCCGACCCTCTCCCTCTACACTTGCTGAACTGGTCCAAGCCGTGTGCCGCATTCTGCCTGCTCAAAAATGTCAAATGAAGCCGACAGCTAAAAGCAGAAGATATCTGTAATTATCCTGTTCCCACCTGCCACTGGTGTCTGCACGGGCCCCTCGGCCCCGGGGCTAAGCCTGTATGATAACAGTCTTACTGCTGGCTAAAGGACATCAATCACCATGAAGTGCAGAAGTAGCTACTTGAGTTACCTCTGGGGCTGCAGGTCATGTGGAACAAATCTCACAGTTGAACCGGGTCCCTTTGTATGCAGAAACTGTGCAGTGTGCAAACCTCACGGAAATTCATAGTCATTGGTATTTGCTACTTAATCTGTGAAGATTTCTTAGCCGCCATTAAACGTGAACTTTGTTTTATCGCTTTGGTCTACTGGGAGCCTCCAAGCCCGAATGGATTTAACAGAGAGAGAGAACAAGATTTGCATTTTCTTTTTTGGGGATTCATGGATATTCATAGAATCCCTTCTGGTTGGTGGCGTGTAATGCCTGGAGATCTGCCTGTACATGTGACTCTGCTCACCCGGCTGTGAGTTGCCCTCCTCATGGCGTAGAGGACCACGAAGGCAACGCAGTATTGATGATCTCTTTGTTTTTGCAACACACACTCCTAATTTTTGCTCCTTTAAAAGCAGAGCTGGACGTTGCAGTGTAATGAGGATATTTTGCTGAAATGAGGTGACGCCTGCATACCTTATAGAGAACAACCTGTCCATCCTGTGGATTTCCAACTGTCATGAAAGTTTCCTGCTTCTCCTCATAGATCTCATCGTTACCCGGGGCAAGATCTGTCAGAGACGCAAGAGAAACAAAATAATTACTCTTTACGACTTAATTACTTCATTAAAAAAAAAAAAAAAAAGCAATCCCCTCAGGGCCAATCGCAATCTCATTCACAGTATGTTGACAGACAATTATTTTAAACATGAATTTATTCTGCGTTTGTAGTTCACAGATTAAATGTCTGCAAAACCCAAAACCCTGCTGTGTTACACGTGACCTCCATACCTAGGATCCCCATGTCATATTTGCCCTCCTTCTTATCCTTCTCGATCAGGTAGTCAAAGTTGTCCGTGAAGTACTGGAACAGATAGTTCTGCTTGTGGACCTCCAGGCCCAGGATGCGGTTTAAGAACTTGGTGATGCTGCAGTCTGGGAAGAAAGACGACGACACAGAACAGTTACTGCGGCTCATTTGAAGTAGGTGGCCTGGGTTGATTTTTTTTTTTTTAAATCTTTTTCTTGACATATACACACACATACAACATACCCACCCCATCCACCCACCCCTCCCACCTAGAGTATAGGAAAATAATGGGTTGATATTTTTCACCTCGAAAGGGATGGTTTGTTTGTACGAGGTACTTATACACAGTCGGTGTAATTTGTATGAAATGTTCTGCTGTGGACGGCAGTAGCAGCAAAACCAATGTATCTATATCCATTGAGGTGCGCGCTATATTTAGAATATGTCCATCACTTTGCCATGCCTTTAGACTGCCCTCTCTGACGAGGAACTGAATCCATTATTATCCATCTATGCGCTCGCCAAAGCTACGAGACTCCATTGACAAAAAGAGTAATCTAACAGAACACAGACGCTGTTGGTCTACCGCTGCACACGATCGATTAGTTTGTTTTTGTTATTGTGTGACTTGGAATTCACCAAATTCACCAATTTGAACATATGATTTGAAATCATAATTTGAACCAACAAAATAATAAATCACAGAAGTTGCTGGTGATCGGTTAGTTAGTGAGTGTTATTTTGAGTCTTGTGGCTTTGAAGAGAGCAAAGATAACAGTTCAGTTCCCGGTTGTAAAGGTCTGTCTGACGGCAAGGTAAAGAGGTGAAAATAATCCAAATGTAGCACACACTTAAACCGATATTGATGTTTTTATGTGTCTAAAATATGTCTTGCTGCTGCCCCCCGTCCACAGCAGGACGTTGCTTTGCTCCCGTCCTGGCGGTTTCTCCAAACTGGGGCCAAGCCGACCGCCACCTACACTGGGTACGGATCACACAACCCCAAAAACAGCAAAACTAGCCCTTTAAAGTAAACGAGCACACAATATGCCTGCATGCCCACTTGGGTACTCTACCTTTCTCAGTATTGATCCCAAAGCGCGACTCCCTACAGAAGATGCCCACGTCCATCATTCCAATTTTCATGTCTGAAATAGAGGGGGAAAACAAAGAGTTGTTTCTACGGATCAATCACAGTAAAAGATGTTCTCCGTTAACGGTCGACCGAAGCTCAAAGCGCACCTCTGAAGAACATGGCTTCGCCCACAGGGTAGCCTTTGGGTGGGGGCACCTTGTTCTCTATGTGGCCAAGGATTGCTTTGGTGATCTTATCGAGAGCCTTGGTACCGTACTGCAAGAAAAAGGGGACGTGTAATTGTTAAAGATAAATAATATAATAAAGATAAAATAAAAAGGAATCATGTTTAGACACTTTTTGCCTACCTTGTTCTCAAAATTGTACTTGCTCAGGTCTCTGGATTCTGTGGCTCTTCGGTCTCCATGGGTCAACGCTCCCTGCAAAGTGGATTAGCGACAGCGTTATTATTCGTATTAGCGGTATTAGGGGTTTAGAGCCGTCAGAGTACCATCGCACTAATGCAGGAGGACAAAGTGACGTGGGATGACTCCGCGTCCGCTGCTGATCATCGATACCCAAACCCGACTTCACTGCTCGGCCTCGACACGCGAGGGGGATTACTACAGCCTGACAGCAGGGTTCATACACATTCTGACCAATGGATTTTCCATGACTTTTCCATGACTTTAAAACCAAATTTCCATGACCAAACATTTTGTGAAATCTCTGTGTAAACATGAAAAAGTGAGAAAATGTAGTATTTAAACTAACAATGACAATACAAAGCATACAGTATACCTTAAATGACACAAATGAATGAGAGACAATAGTTTGATTAAAAGAATAAACATGTATATAGATGCCTGTATGTATGCCTGCTTATATTTTGAGCGTCTTTCTTTTAAAAGCATATTCATGATTTCAAACTCAGCGTAAATGAACGTCATGAACACATGAATATAACACATTTACATGACTTTTCCAAAACATTTGTGATTTTTATTTTTTTCCAAGGACTTTTCCAGGCCTGGAAATAACCATTTTAAAGTTCCATGACTTTTCCAGGTTTTCCATGACCGTAAGAACATGTATTTCACACGATTGTGGAGTGTTTGTTAGCGCATTAACTTTTTTATAATTACAGAAATCACCACTTCGTATGAATGTTTGGCATGTTTAATCGCTTTTAATTATTACTTGAAAATCAAACATGTTTAATAGGTCTGATATGACCAGTTGTGGATGAAGTATTTAGCTTCTTTACTTGAGTAGAAGTACTTGCATCACATTGTGAAAATACTCCACTTGAAGTAAAAGTCATGTATACAGATACTTAAGTGAATGTATTCAGTATTATCAGAAGAAGTGAAACGTTCTCCATCAGTATTTTACTAACAAATATGTTGTTTCTGGATACAAATCATTAATTTGCATTAATGTGTTGCATTTTAGTGCTGTATGTGTTTACGGTTGTGCTCTTTTTAAGTACTAGTGCTCTGAAAAAACACGATATCCTTCATTTTATCAGAACCCATCTGTCAGATAAAGCTTTCGGACAAAAAGTAATGGAGTAAAAAGTTAAATATTTCCCTCTGAGATGTAGAAGTACAGTACTTGAGCTAATGTACTTTTTGCTACATTCCACCACTGGAGTTAACTCTGTTGTTTAGTAGTGATGCGTTAGGAACTACAGTACGGTTATAAATCCCAGTTTTAAATTCCATTAGTCTAATATGAATAGGTCAAACTCTTTGAGATTCATCGCAAACACAAACACAGCCTCTTTGCCCAGAGGAACCAGATGAGGGTGAAGTGTGAAACTGACATCAATTTGTGTCTTTGTGGGTTTGTTCACGGCATTTCCACAATATAGGTCTATTTAAAAACACTCTGGTCCATAAACTACCATTCGCTCAGCCACATGTTATCTGATTTCGGGGAGCTCCGATAGAAATAGACCAGTCGGCAACATTCTCAATGTTGAAATGATGTTTTTAGGACACCACAAGAATTTTTCCAGGCCGTTTCACATTTTCGCTCATTTTTCCATTTGATTTCCATGACTGGATAACCGGTCAACTGATCAACTGAAAAGATCTACGAAGCGAGATCAGTGAGTAACAAAAGCTGCTCTGGAGAGAAGCCATGTCGCTCACTGCGTCGCTAGTAGTCTCTCGGCTCTGATGGAAACAGAAGTGATCCGCTAGTTTTTGCGACAGTGGCACCAAAAATAAAACCACTTGGAAAGGTTTGAAAAGTCCGTAGTCATCTTAAATTGTAATGCCGGGTTTATGTAATATTCCAGCCCGTGTTTTACTGTCTTCCATACAATTTCAAATGAACTCCGAGGGAGATGAAGGGAAATTTAGAGACTTGTTGCCAGCTTCTGGCTCCGCCCACACAGAAGAATGCCTTGAGATACCAAAACAAAAAGCAAGGTCTTTGCCAAATATGACTTCACAGCTGATCGGGAGTCAGAGGGTTGCAAAGCTATTCAGCACGCTGTGTGTGTGTGTGTGTGTGTGTGTGTGTGTGTGTGTGTGTGTGTGAGTATCGGTTTCAGTGAGACATGATGGGACCTATTCTTAATACAGATTTACCGAACACGACTGGCAAACGCATGGTCGACTTCCTGGAACCACCATCCCAAAGCTCCTTCCTTACCGTTTTCGCAAAAGAACTGTCATGCTGTGTCACGATGGAAATAAATGACTGCTTCTGCAGAAACGCATTGATAATTGTGGAAAAGAAACCGTGAGTTATAAATTATCAACACAAGCCCCGTTTTGCTTTTCCTGCTTGTTCAGTTTTCCGTTATTGTGCTGAGACGGGAAAGAAAAAAAACGTTAACGTGACTTTAAGCGAACCGAGAATAAAAGAGCCGCTCGGGAATACCAAAGAAAACAAACAGGAAGGGCAGAGGGTGAGGGCCGGGTGAACGGGCAAAATGACAAAAAGGGGGCAGAGTCGCTAGCAAAGCAGAGAACAACAATCAATAAACACAAAACCTCTCCGTTTACAGTGGGACGATTCTTCTCACACAAGGACAACAAGAGGAAAAGGACTATTTCCCCCCATGAGACATGTTTATCTCAGTTAAAAGAAAGTAATTGTGGGACAAAATAGAAAGGACAATGCAACACACACACAAAGACTTCTATAAGGCTATGATATTTACCAGGCTCTCTAGTCTTTTAGCCACAATGGAGGCAAAACGTCTTTCCCCAGCCAACTCTGAGATGAGGAAGATGTACTCCGGGGCCGTCACCTGATTGGACCGATGTGTGCGACCTGGGAAGAGAAGGAAAAGACATCATTTAGCCTTCTTATGCCGACCATACACACAGAGTTTGAAAACACTTTAAAAAGACTGACACCCTCTCACATATAAAAGACAAGGTAGCATAAGTCACAGTTATGAGATGTAATTTACCTACGATAATAAAATGTAAATCACCTTTAACTGTGAATTAAAGAGCACAGTGAAATGAAGCCTCTGCATTCAACCCTTAATCCCTAGGTGCACACACACACACACCCTCGTACTTGGTTCATGCGGGGACTTGACCCTCTGGTTCCCAAGCAAAGTCCCCACAGACTGAGCTACTGCCGCCCCATATATTATTATTTTATTATGTCCGATAAAAGTGTGTTTTCATCATTTA
The DNA here is from genome assembly GCA_038501785.1 of Myoxocephalus aenaeus. NCBI lineage: Eukaryota > Metazoa > Chordata > Actinopteri > Perciformes > Cottidae > Myoxocephalus > Myoxocephalus aenaeus. The sequence goes on from JBAMJR010000034.1 coordinate 600,113, forward strand.
TGTGAGCGAGACAGACATTTCTCCTGTTCGTTACTGTAAACAAATGTTCTGGATGTACTTAAGCCTCAACAGTCCTTGTAGAGCAGGCAGATGTATAAAAGTCTCCCGGCAGGGTACACATTTTTTTTTTTTTGCGCGCGTGCAAAAACACCACCACAACCGCTACCACTCCATCCTGGGAGGAAAACGCTGTTGTGAGATCAGATTTCCCGACTCACCGAATTGCTGAATGGCCCGGTCTGCACTCCAAGGCAGCTCCAAGGTCATGTGGACCCTGCGCCTCTGGTTTTTCACTCGCTTGTCCGCCTGCAGGGAAATCCCAGAGCTGGCCGCCTCCGAGATGATGGCCACAAACTGGAGGAAAGAGGTTTGGATTATTGGTGGAGATCTTAGTGATCGTTCACCAAAGCCGTAACATTTCATTAAGATACGGGTCGTTTTCCCGCCGAGTGACGATTATTTTGCGTGCGAGGAGACGCATCGATTTGATTGGCGACTCTGACCTTCTCTGCGCCCATGAAGCGATCTTTCTCCTTGATGTTTATGTGGTCGATGGTGAGACCCTGCTCCGCCCGGGACTCGTAACGAACGCTGCCGTCGGGACGCCGCACCACGCGACCCTTACGACCGGTCATCTGCAGAAGAAATGTTGTATACCATTGTCACAGTTTGCTCATAAAATAACATGAATGTGTATTTATTTTGTGAGCTTATGTGAGTCTTTGATTCAAGTGGAGAACATTGTGTGAATCCATCCGGCACTATTTAAGCTTTTGAGATGCATCCGGCTGTCGAGATTGTGGTTCAGTGTCTTGAACTCGTACCTCTGAGACTTTATCCGGTCCTCCGAACTTATCGATGAGCTCGTCCAAGGTATTGAGAGGTAGTTCTTTTCCCAGCACGGATATCTTGTTGAGGAGGCTCTGCTTCATTTCCTCTATCCTGGCTGTGAACGAGAAGCAAGAGGGGACATTGACCATGTTACCCTGATAGGCAAGAGCACTACGACGCATTGGGGCCATCGTCAGTACAAAATAAATAAATGACAGAGCCGGGGGACGGGGGTTATATTCTAAAGTCGTAAATTTACGAGAAAGAAATCCGAAATAGTGCTAAAGAGATGGTCTCTGCTCTGAGGGAGGAGAAGGTCCTGAAAGAGATATATACGCTTCTTTCATGTTCTTTCGGTGTATTTTTTAGGAACACTATCATATCATCTTCATTTCCCTACAAGAGTCACAAAAACAACAGGGCATGGAAGGTAGTTTCACCGTCTAGATGTGCATCTAGGCCGGACACGCCCACTAAGGCATGTCAGCTATCTCCCCACTGACAACAAACCAAAGAAAAAGACATCTCCCTACCTGACTGGCAGCTCGTGTGGTTGACAAAGATGACGTCATCATTGTCTAGCAGGGAGTCCGGTGAGGAGTTGGAGTCCGTGTCCATGCCATCCGAGTCACTGCTGCTGTCGTCGCTGATGTTGATCACACCGCCGCTGTCCACGGTGTGCTTTGGTACCTTGGGGTGGCGACCTCGAGGCTTCCCTGATCGGACGCCACAACGCGATATTAGACGACGAAACGAGGAGCACGGCTCAACAAGCACTTTTTGTGACGTCATTCAATGACAAGGCCAAGAAATACAGACGCAGATTGCAGGAAACAGTGCAAACAACGAGATACCATCAAATATATGAACAACACTGTCAACTGTTGAATAAAGACGGCGGGGGAAAGGTCTGACATGTCAGCTGAGCACTGGCTGCATACAATACGAGTAATAAAAAAAACGTTGGGAACTGTTTCAGTACTATTTAGGGTACACATGCCGACTGGTTTTCACTTACGTTTTCTCTTAATTCCCGGTGCTTTCTCTCTCCTCTGTTTCTCTGAAGGGAAATGCTTCGTTACGAGAGACTGGAATACTCCCCTAAAGGAAAGAGGAAGAGAGAGGGAAAGTTGTATTCTGCCAGTAAAGCGATTAAGACAACACACGGCAGTTGAGACATGTAGACAGTCGAACATGTGTGTGTGTGTGTGTGTGTGTGTGTGCGCGTCTGCTGTGTGAGGTTTACAGTCAAGCAAGGTCACTCAGCACCTGCACCCTCGCTTTCCTGTTTTTCTAGCTTTCTAGCTGCTAATAACTGCAGAGATTGTTTGGTTTAATTGAGCATAACTGGCGAGGGCCGTAACTGCATGACCTGAATACTTATCATTGCAAAGAATGTATGTGTTGAGTGTGCGTTCTCCTCGTTGGGCAGTTTGATGAAGCAACTAAATGAAATGGAGGAAACCTCACAGCCTGACGTGGCTTCCAGCAAACAGACGGGAACCGTTCAAGACACGGATAAAAAGGTAGGATTTCAGACAGTGCTGTAACCCGGTGAAAACATTTTGTCATTTTAGGGAATATTCTTTCATATGAACCAGGAGCAAGCAATCTTAGGCACGTGTAGTTAAAAAATAAAATAGCACACTAGCAATAGGTGTGCAAGAGAGTTCTTTGAAAATGTTGAAGTGCCCTCTCAGCCACATGCCAAATTACCTCTTTCACAGCCGTCTGCAGCTGCCTGCCCTGTTATTTACGGTAGTTTGATTGATATATTTTTTTTTCCCCACCACCTGCCCTACTCTGCTTCTCTTTGGCCAGTAATCGTTGCCCTCTGCGCCGAATTTTTTAGGTTTATTGCTGATGAACAAGAACGGGGGAAGAGGGCTAATGATTTCAGCTTAGATGTGGATGGCTGCCTTCTCGTAAAGTGCTCTCATATATAATCATAATGTCCTGAGTAATGGGAGAAATGTCTTTTTTTAAATGTTGCTATATGGAAGAAAATTGAAATTGAGGCGCCATAATTAAACTTACTGTTAACCTTAATGTTGATTGAGCACACTGATTAACAATCATATTAAAATGGCACTTTATATCATAAAAGGTTGACGGACCCTGAACTAAACCTATTAACCGATTAAGAAACACACAAAACAACAGAGAAAATATTCATTTTCACTCACTCTGCTGCAGAGACGAATCTGTCGAGCTGCCCGTCATTCTCATCCAGGACTTCTCTGGTCCGGGACTCTCCGGTAGACTGCAGCCCGATAACGATGCACTGTGGTGGAGGTGAAACAAATAAACACCTACAGCCCAACAGGTCTACTGCTTCACCTGAAGTCGATTCTATTGTGGACTCACGATGGCACATATTATAATCATCCTTGTGGAAACAACTAACATACATGAACATACGTTCAGGGAAGTGCAAAATAAAGTCCTAATGACGCTCGTATTGCCAACAAATAGCATCCAAAAACTCTGTAGAAAAAGCTAAATATTGGCAAAACTTTGAATAATTTGCACTTGCAGTTCTCCCCACTTATGTAACATCTATAGAATTTCAGTTCCTGCTTGGATCTTCCTCTGGGTCATTTATAGTCCTCTAGATTATACATGCTTTATGACTCAGGGTTCAAGAGTGTGTTGTGCTGACCTTTCCGGCGAGCAGATCTTTTTGGGCCAGCTCCACCAGGCAGCGAACCTTGGCAGCGATGCAGAGGTATTTGAAGAAGCGCTGATGAGACGACCAGAACTGCCCCCACAGAGACTTCCTGCTGACCAGGCCCAGCTCATCGGCCGCACGCATGAACACCTGCAGCGCCTCCGCCCACTGGACACAGAATCCAGATGTGTTTAGTCACTTTAAAATATAGTGCGCGTGTGTTCCTTTCAATCTCCTAACACAATACCATGGCACCGGCATGATGCTCACCAGTATGGCAGCTTTGTTATAGACCAGTTTGAAGTCGCTGTCCAGTCCGATCTCCTCGACGCGGAAAGACACTCCTGAGAAGCTCAGCTGCCGGGCGATGTACATGCCGCTCACTTTCATGTCCATGGCAACAATCTCCATGGCACCGACACCTCTGTTTACAAACAGCAGGATAAATTATTCAACGTACACATGGCGGGTCAGGCAGCCGTAACCGCAAACTGATTGTACGGTATTTCTTTCCAGCGAGCACCCCAAGAAATTTGTAGATATGCAGCCACGTGATTGGAAGGCTCCCGGAAAACATAACGCCCTACGAACCTCTTCTCGATGGCGTGCAGGAAGTCTTCAAAGACCCTGAAGGGCGTGCCCTCACCCCAGATTCCCAGGCGGCTCATGTAGATCATGTTCTTTGGCTCAGAGGCACCTGGGGCCGAGACGAGAAAAAACTGAATATACGCATATTCTAAAATTTCTTTCTTGAAATGCATTACGCGTATCGAGCGTGTGTTTATCTGTGCGTCGTACCTGTGGCACTGGCGTACACCACTCTGGCCCGCGGCAGCTTGTTTTGCAGGTCAAGCACGGCCTTGCCCATCTTCGTAGAAGTGGCATTCTTGGCTTTGTGGCATTCGTCAAAAATAATCTGTCAGGGGGGGGAAGGTCAAGGGCCAACAACGCAGACATGGACGACAATTTGTTTTTTTTAAAACTGTTGAATGTGAGCTTGTCAAAATGAAAGGATACAACGCCATCAAAGTCTGGCTTGCACCAGTCCAGGATCTGTTTGAGTCTCGTCCGGTGCTGCCCTCCTGCCTGGCTCTCTCCAATCAGCGCAGAGTAAGTTGCGAACAGGACTCCTTCTGAGGTAGCGGTGTCTCCATACTTAATCTACAATAACAAGTCAAACGTTCAAAAGCATATTCGTTTTATTTTCAGCTCGGATGCACATTTGACTCACAGAACAAAACTTTAAAACGTATTCGCTCGGCTCGTAACGCCAATTCCACCTGGACTCACCTTGTTTAAGGCATGCACAGGGATTTTCAGTGCATCTATGTCTTTGAGATCTCTCTCTGCATCAAATTTCAGGTCATTGGATATGCTGAACCTGAGGGCAGGAGCAGAATACGGGTTAGTCAGTAACTCAGTCGGCTCCTGCACAGACTAGCCTCGACATGTTCAATATACATCCTGGCATAAAACTGGACGCAAAGCACACGTATAAATCAATTACTGAAACCCAATTAATTGCTGTTATAAGGCTGTGTTCTTCTCCATATAAATCTTTGATTGAGGTTTTGACATACATGTCTGTCATCATATTTAATTAAATTAGCGAGTCCTTTTCTTATGAAATCCACTTTCTTGATGAATATTAACTCGTCAGTGCATCCCTCCCTCTATGTGCGGCTTTACAACGATCTGGAGTTGTTGGAAATGTTTGGATCACAGGAGTGGAATACTATTTCACTACCGAGCCCGTTTGTAACCGTTACTGACAACTTTATCTTCACTTCTCCGTCTCCTCTGTGTTCCACGTGTGTGTGAAGAGGCCCACACTCAGAGAAAATACAGAGTTTAAACATCATGAATAAAAATATTTAAAAAGCTACACCGCAATGTTGATTCAAATCCGAATCTGAATGTCAACATTATGAACGAAGCTTCAAAGCGGCGAAGTGTTCGGTGCGGCTCTGGGTTGTTATTTTAGGGTTTCAACACACCTCAGATCCTCCTGAGTTGTAAATCTCTCTCACCATAGTGATTTCTTCCTTCCCTTAAGGTAGTTCTCCAGTATGATCCCTGCCACCGTGCGTCCCTTTCCGACCCCCGCCCCATCTCCGATCAGGAAGCCGGCCCTCTGGTTGTTCTGAAGGATGACCTCGTGTTGCTGAGGGAGCACAAAAGAGCAAATGCATGAACAAAGATTCATGTATAATCGAAAAAAACATTAATAATTTATAGTTACAAAAAAGAATAAGTGCTTTGTGTAGTGTGTGTACCTGGCAGGCGTAGATGATGGCCTCTAGCTGCAGAGCGGACAGCAGGCCACTGTTAATCGTTGGCTCAGGGATAGAAAGGGTGTATGTGATGTCCGGAGGAGGGACACTGGATAGCGTGTTGGTCTCCACCACTATGTCAGGATGAGAAATTCCTATAGTGGCTGTAAGAAGAAGAGAAGAAGAAAAACAGAAGAGCAGTTTAAAAAAAGGGAACATTTTACATAATAGAAAACTGCATGTGTGTCGTGCCATATTAAGAGGAAAAGCTGGATGTTGACATTCAGTCTAGTGGCCTACATTTGGAAGGTCTGTACTCAGCATATGTGTCTACATGTCCCAGTTCCTCTGTCTCCTCTTCCTCGGCATCCTCTTCCTCCTCTGGGGGTGTCTGGGTTCTCTGAGGCTGGGAACACCAAAGAGACTTAATTCAGAATTAATTAATTAATGATGACGGTTTCAGCTGAGGTGAGGATGAGTTAGGAAAGAGACTGTAGCTGAAAGTCAGACGCGGGTATGCGGTTAGTAAAAAAGGTTAGTGCAGCACATCTAGAGCTCCTTAGCGGGGAAAGTTAACCAGCGAAACAAGAAATGCATTGAAAAGGTGCGTAGAACCAGCAGCAGCAGAATGAATGACAGCTGTGAAACACGTTTGTAACTGTAGACAAAAGAGTGGTTTACATATTCAGGCAAAGTCAATGTTATCTGAGAAACTGGAAATGCAAAAAGTTTTTGTCCTGTTTTGACAGACAGGTTGACGATACAATGTCTCTATTCTTTTTTACAGAGACTTGTCAAAAAAAGCAATGCAGTATATGAAATAATCCATTCTCTGCGTAAAAATGTACGTGCAATGTGCAGCAACGCTTTCATCATCTGCGGTTATACAGATATAATTTCACCAAAACACAGGCTGCTACCTTCATGTGCTGCACTTCCAGTCTCAGATTAGCGGCATGTCATGTTGCTATGTAAAACAATGTAAGCCTCGTCCTGCGTTGCAAACACACAGGACGATCACAGCTGCAGACACAGCAGACAAAATGTGTGCATTACTGCGCACCGCCATTAGGTGCGTCTAGTTAGACAGGTGCGTTTCGGTTTAACATCAGATTGGAGAGGTGGGTGTGGCTACCTGGAATCCTCCTAAAGGTGGGGTGCTGATAATAGCAGTTATATCATCCAAACTGGCCAAGCCATGAAACCTGCTGGTGCCATTCAGCTGTCAACAAAACATAAAAATGAAGAAATACAAACACAAATGAAAACAGTGCCAAATGTATAAGAAAAGAGGAACACAAAAACAACACGAATAATTACTGTATGTGTGAGAGTATACATATATATATATATGTATATATATGAATGTGCATGAGAGCGTATGGGCACTATGAGCGTATGATGGCTCAGCACTCAACTAAATGCAATTTGTTGTCTGGCGGTGAAAAGCAAAAGGCAGATAAAGCCGTGTGTATCTGGGAAACATAATGGATGAAATGAGGGCAGAATGAAAAGGAAAATATAAAAGGCTTTCAGACGACAGAAGAAAATGAATGTTCTCTGATTCGTATCAAAAAGATATCCTTCGACCGATCTCATTCAAAGAGGACTCAACAGCAACGAGAGCGGGGACCACGATATACTTCAGCTCAAAGAGTTTCTCTGTCGGCACAGTCCATTAAAATCAACGCTGATTATTATTTACAGACACTATTTTGTGTCCTAAAATCAACTTGTGATAGAAATGTGCAATAAAAAGGTTTTCGACAACCGTAAAAGTGGTCAGTCATGTGGAGTCAATGTGATCGAGCCCCCTGAGGGTCGGCCTGACATTCATTTATTTATATTTTTTAAATACTGGTTATTGTGAGGATAAGGAACAACTGAAATGGATTTACAAGTAAAATAACTGTATTCCACGGGCAGATTTCTATAATTTCGTCAGGTGGTCAATGATACTATCTGTTGGTGCAGATTCCCCAAAGAGTGGAAGATCAAAAGGACGGTTGGCTGGGCTTCACTTATGCGATAAGAATATAAAGATGGACCAAAGTTTTGGAGTTGGTGTGTGTGAACCTGATCGATGCAACGTGAGGTCTTTGTGTGAAACATTTATTAAATAGAGAAGCCAAATAACTACGTGTTAATAGTAGTAGTAGTAGTAGTATTGTAATAGTTGTAATAAGTGTCTGAGAATTGTTTTATGTTTAATAGTTTAAACAGATTACAGAGCGTTAGCCACGGTCAAAATATTCAGTAACTGATCATGGAAATTAAATTACAGTGATGCAAATTGAGTTCAATCCATTCCACTAAGAACGGGGGACTGAAAAGGGGGGAAATCGCTTATTCAACCACGGTCCTGCCCTGCGTACAATCAAATTAAATATTAATAAAAGAACACAATTGTTTTCATGTGTATAGATTGCGGGGAGGCGTGGGTTGAAGCGGAGTCGGAGCGTCGATGCCGCTGGCGCTCGGAAGAATGAACACAAACCCGTGAAAGTCCCATCTGAGAGAGAAGTGGCAGAAAGCCAGAACAGCACTAATGTTTACAGAGCGGGAGGGGACACTCCGACCCGAGCGCTCGGCTCCACGTCTCCCAGAACAGACATGCGTGTGCAGATTTAAATAAGTTTTGTGTTCCAGTCAAGACGAGTTGCTGTTGTTGTTGTGGTAATCGTTGGTTCTGGAAGTGTGTGTGTGTGTGTGTGTGTGTGCTGACCTCGAGCTGGCTCTGTGCTGGTGTGGTGGTGGTACTAGTGTTGACGTCCCAGAGGGTGGGCACCGTGTTCAGGTTGTCCGGGCTGATGAAGGGCTGCGCATCAGCATACTCCGACAGCGAGTCAGCCGGAGAGGAGAACAGAGAGTTTGTGGAGAGGTCATCAATGCAGGACAGGTCCTGGAGGCACACCAAAAAAAAAAAAAAAGAGAGGAGGTGTTAGGTTCAACCACTGAAACGAGGCAACGTATTGGTGAGCCGACAAAGAGTTTAATACTTCTCAAACAATTCCTTTACCCTCAAGCGTTATGGGGAAATAATGGAGGACAATAAATCCTCATTACACGTCATATAGTAGACACAACACACAGGTTTTGCAGAATAATAGGCGCATTCGTAAGAAAAGAAAAAAAGAAAAGTGTATGGATGGGAAAGAACCACAGACAATAAAGGTGGCCCATTCATTCTGGATCTTAGCCAATGCTGCACTCTTTTGGGAGTAACACGAGTAGCTAAACAAAATGTAATCACACGCAGATGTGTGAGAGTGAGCACGTAAAAAAAAAGAGAAAAAAAGAAAGCGAGGGGCCGGCATAATGAGAGTGCTTGTGTCTGTGTGTCATTTCAGCTATGGCCGCCTTCCAGTCGCCCCTCTATTCATATCCCGTCCGAGCCATTAGCATGCCGTGTGCCTTAACTAGCCTCTCACGAGCGACCCCTCGGCCCCCTGGAGACTTATAAACACGGACGTGGGGAGATAGGGGGCGGAGTGATTTGAGGACATGGCGGACCACGACAAAGCCCGACAGAGGAGAAGCTGTTTTGGAAATGGGAGCGTGGATCGGTGGTTTTTATTGTACTCATTTGCCTGTGTGCAGCCCTGAATGAGTGTGCGTGTATATTTATACTCTGTGGATTTATACTCCGGTTCCCACACCCCCATGTTTTAACTGCCCCCTCCAGAGGGCCATGAAGCAGCCGTGAAAACTACCAAACTATCATACTACAGTTTTACTCTCTTTTAAAAAGGAAGGGCCTCCGTTTTAGGGACTTGTTCATCACTTAGATGAGCAGATTGACTGTATATGTGCTCTATAAATGGATCTAACGCCAACGGTAAAACGGCAAGTCGCCGTTTTTTACACTTCGGGTTTTGTCACTAAAATAAAAACTGATTTATTGGTGAGTTTTATAACCTCGCTGTGCGAAGCCAAGTAAGCCGGCTGCTCACGGTACCTTCACATTTAGAGTAGAGACATGAGTTGTGTGAATCTTTTCATCCAACTCCAGGCAGGAGGAGCAAATAAACCTTTTAAGGCCCGGTCGTCTCTGCTGTAAGCAACTTATTTAGTATACTAATATACTTAATTTACACGTCTCTGTAACTCTCTCGCTTGTAAATATGCTTCCATGTTGTTGTTTTATAGCGCTTCCAAAGTGACACTTTTTCCAGATCTTTTTTTTTTTATTGAAAAACACTGCACACAGTAGAAGAATGAACCGTCCCTGAAGCGGGACGTGATAAATTGCGACGCAGCCTCGATATCAACGATGTGCTGCGACTGATTAATGCCGAGAAGCTGTGATGACTTCTGTCACAGCTCAGCTGAAAATGTTTCACCGGCATGAGAGGTCTCTGTGTTGACGTGACTGAATCCTGTGGGAACGGGGCGGCGGCAGCAGCAGCAGCAGCCGGCCGGACGCAACACAGGCTCACCCCTTGCAGATGCACGAGGAAATCTTTGCCCTCTGACGTTAACTCGCTGTGGGTGTTTTGAGTGCTGGAAAAGAGCTTTAAAATAAATAAAAGAAAAAGGTAGAGCGGCTCCCTCGCCCTGCAGCTTTCTCTTTCCTTCTCTGCTTCCTGAGGGCAAGATCGGGCACGAGCTCTGAAAGCAGTTTGATCTGCGTCGTGGACAGCTGAGTGGAACAACTGCCTTGCCTATGGTGACAGAGGTGTAGATGAGAGCCCCCCTCCTCCCGCCCCCCCTTCACTAACACTTCCCGACACATAACCTGTCACTTTCTACCACGTATCCGTTCTCTTTCTTTCTTATTTGTTTATCCTATCGGCTGTGTGTCTTCCTATCTTTTTACTGGCAGCCCCTCGCTCTCTAGCCCCCTTTGTGTGTGTGCGTGTGTGTGTGTGTGTGCGTGGCGCTGAGGATAGATAAGTAAACAACAAGGCTCGGAAAAAGGACACCGTGTCACCAGAGCCATCATTCCACAGAAGCATAATTGTGGAAACACACAGCACATGAGCACACATGTATTCCACCATGGAAAACAGAGAGTTTTGTTACAAAAGATTAAGAATAAAAAAAGAACATCGATTTAACTCAGATTTTATATGGAAATACAGATTAACTCAAAATAAATGGCTATGGTTATGAAACCCGTCATGACTTCAATGTGTTGCCCCGCACTCGACTGACTCAAACTCGGGCTGAAACGAGCCCTAAAAATCTGTTCTGCAAATACGTGAAATGTGTTTACACTTGCAGGGTCATCGCTCCGTGTGCTACGTTACGCCGCGATTATGTCACGGAGGCATAATTGTGATGCAACGCCGTCATTAAGACGACCGGGAAAAAACCACAACGTCCTCCCGACGAGAGAGGAGGAATCACAAACTGCAGCAGGTTGGTTGTGCGCTAACCAAGACGCGGCCGACCTCGGTGCCATGCTAATCGAGTTGTTAAGCGGAGCGTAACAGAGGCAGCAGTGTTTGTCCCCCCGGCAGGCCCGTACCGAGGGCTAGTTCATCTACTGTTACGAAGACCGGGTCCTGCCGAGCGGAGATAAGGCCTGAATTCCAACTGCTCTGATGGTAATCTGGCTCCCTGCACAGCACACAGGCACACAAGCGTAAAACCACTAATCCTGCCGCTCTCTCTGGCCCTCCTTTTCTCTGCTGCGCATAATAATAATAATTTATTTATTTATATATATATATATATATATATCTGAATGTGTGTTTCCTTTTTTAATTGTTTTTAAAAAAGGGGACTGAATCCACTTGAAATTTTGACTGCAAATTCTGAGAAATCCAAAGAAAAATGTGTGTGTGTACATGTACACAGGAGAATATGTGAAAAGCCCACGTGCACGTCGTTTATCCTCGCTCCCGTGTTCTTCCTCCACGTCCATCACTCCCCCTGCTATGAATCCTGAAGCCAGCAGCGCGTCCCTCCCCCCCTTTAAAAGCGACCCCAGTAAAGCTGAAACCGCGGACAAACGCCGGCACTCCTGTGACCACCAGCCAATAACGTGTCGCAATCTTAACAGACTTACTGTAAAAAAAAATATCTCTGCAAAAGGAGCTTAACACACATATGCATGTGCCCGCTCATCACGTCGGGTACCCAGAGAAGCGGGAAATTGTACTCGAGTGCCTGGATAATGACAGTTGTCTTGCCTGCCGGTGATTAATGGAGGCACACGACAGCGAGGAGGCTGCAGCAGAAAAAGCCCGTGTAGTGCGGCGCCGCAGAGCGACACGATGGTTGTGGTCGAAGCTCGGCGGTTATCAGCTCTAAGAATCTGAACTGGAAAAATACACTTGTTCACACAATCCGCCCACAAACAGCCCGGCTTCACCGTCTGTTACGATGCCGATGCATTTACAGTGATGAGCAATCTGAAATAGTGTCACAAAATACCCTCCCCCGCCTAAAAACATTTTTTTTTTTAAATCACACTGAAACCTTTATCTAAGCGCAACAAAGTACGTTCAGGCTAAAATAAATATGAGCAACAATTGCTTCGGCAGAAGTGAGTAACAGGCCTTCCTGATAATAATGACACTGGTTATGACACCTATGATAAGCTCAGGCGCTGCCATACAAGGAAGTTACCAGTCCTATCTTTTTAGCGGGTACTTCTCTTTGTCTGTAAATGTTGCTCCCTTACTATTAAAAAGGACAGATGGTTCCTAATCACAAATCCTATCAATGATGACAGACCACTTGGGTTAAAATATCCGTGTGGGTTATCAGATGGGAACCGTCCTGAAGCACATATCCTTTTAAGAATATGTTCAGCAGAAGCAGCTCGGTTATGTTACAACATTACAATTAGGAATAGTTGTTGATGTGATGCGTGACCTGCTTTTTGTCTTTTATGTATACCTCTTTTTCCCCACCACCACCACCACATTTGGGTTTTGGTCAGATCCTCTGTATCTTGTACCCCAGAGGACAGTACATGGACAGCCACCGGCCTCCTGTGACACACGTGGTGTTGCCAGCTGCTACTTCTCAACACAAGTTTCTTTGGCATGTTGGAAACAGCTGGCATGTCAACATGCTGTCGCTGGTGCAACGACAGGGACTTTGTCTCCTCTTTTTCTGCCCCTTAGTTTACATTAGTGCCACATATTAGAGGCTAACAAAAAGCTAATTTGTAGGCAAGAACAACCGTGTATATAGTCTTCGAGTTCGACAACATCCTGTTAAACTCGACAACCTGCCTCTGCCAGGCCATACAAGCAAAGCAGGCCGGGCCTCGGGCTTCCCCCTCCTACACACTGCCAGCTTTCACAAGACCAGAAAACAAGTCACACCACACACCCACGTGCACACACACACACACACACACACAAACACAAACACACCTCAAATGACCTCATCGGCTCACCCATATGTTGCTGTCACCTCTTGCTTATTTTCTCCACAGACCTTTTTAATACTCCATCCCCCTTGTTTCCCCATCCCATCTGTCTCCGTCCCTCCCTCCCTCTTTGTGTTTTGATCCCAGTTTTGTTTTCCCACAGAATTATGCAGCTGGAAGAAGATCCGTTTCATCCAACACTTACTTTTCACCGATTTTTAAATCTGCATGTAGCTCAACATCTTTTTAATGGAGATGTCATCACTGTCAGAGGACAAAAGATACACCAGTACGCAACATATGATGAAGAAGATGTAGACTTAAACCAATGCCTACTATTGCACACTGTAGTGTTTTCTGTAAGAGAAAAAGCTTTCACAAAAAGCTGTTAATGGCTGAGGCCCCTTACAGGGTTCAACATTAGAGCAACTGTAACACTTTACCCACTTGGACTTTTTGTTATGATTGTATCATTGTATATATAGAGCTGCGGGGAGTGTGTCGTTCTGTAGGCCAACCTGAAAGTTCCCTCGACTAAAAGGATTTGGGATTATTGCAGAAGATAAGTTATCTTCTGGCAAACACAAATTTATGATACTTACACCTCTTTTCCCAGCAAGATAGTCTTTACAAATGAACACCACTTTTATGACTTTGGTTCACACCCGCCTTCTTTTTTTATTTTTAGGGACAAACAAAGACCAGGAACAAAGCTTGTGTTAACCACAGACGTTATTTCGGGCATCACAAAACAATAAACCCATTGACTACGAGACGTACCGGATGTGCCTAAATGCTAACTCATTTCCTGGTTTTGGGACTCATCCCTGCCGCACTGTATTCTGTGTAGCTGTAACTCCTGCCTGAGCCTGAAAATGTTGCTGCAACAATACAATGGGGCTGTGCGAGTCCAAGTATCTGAGAGCTATAACCGCTCTGGTTTGTGATGTCGAAATGTGCAAAACGACACTGTGACCGAGTTTAGCCACGTCAACGAGACAAGCAGTTGCACTGGAAGCTACACGGTCTTATCGGTCAGTTTCTGTGGTGTGTGTGTGTGTGTGTGTGTGTGTGAATGGAGGGGGTGGGATGGAGGGTTATTAAACCAGCCACCACCACACACACTGATGATCAGCTGACTAAAACAACCCCCATCCCAGACTCTCCCCTTCTGGGGTCAGCTGTCCATGCAGTCAACAAAACCTGATTGATGGCCAGTGTGTGTGTGTGTGTGTGTGTGTGTGAGTGTGTCTTTGCATGTGGTGGGTCTCGGGCCTGGTACTAAAAAGCCACCACTAGTGTGTCTCCCCTTCTGTCTGGATTATGTTATGCCAAGATGTCTGCGTGTCCTACATCCCTGACATATCTGTTGGGCTGGGACTTTTTTAGCATGGCTCCAAGCGTTTCCTTTTCTTCAAGCAGACACTGCTTGTCCAGCTGTGGGACTGCAAACGCTCAACATCTTACCGCGTACATCTGTCTATTTACCGTTAATATAAGACACCTAACAAGTAACATTTCAGTGAGATACAGTGACCGTTTTTTTTCAGACATTGCAAATATATTGCTATGTGGAGAAAATACCACGTTTGAGCAACACAGGCTTGTTGCGACACATAACACTTACTTATACTTGTGAAATCTCACTCAAGATTTGTTTTCCCAGCCAATTTTGGAGGTTTTATTTTGATCTCGAAAGGCCTAAATATGACATCTTATTTCAAGAAATCTTACCAGCCAATGTTCACTTGAGTGGTGATGTTTCTGAGGTAGCTTTTCGTTCCCCATCAGTAGTATGGAGAATACCGGTAGCAGTCAGACCCCTTTGATTTCATTATTGAATTGATTTGCTGCGGTGTGTAATAGTTGAGCACACCAAGTCTTTTGTGGACAGTAGAAGCCGTCTTTGTATCCACAAATGAGGCTCGAAGACATGCAGACATAAATCAGCTTATCCTGTCCCGGCGCTTTGATCGAGGAGCCAATTTGTCAAAAAGCCATTGTATTTCATGAGTACACATGGAAAAGCTTTCCAACTTGTTTTGAACCCTTTAGTCACACAACCTTAGGCCAACGAATACATTCAAACGCTTTTAAAAACTAAGACAACCAAACGTCTCAGGTCTCAAGCCAAAACTGCTTTTCTTGTGTAATTTTTTAAATGATTGATGATTTGCTTTTCTTAAATTAAGACCAAGGTCGACTCTCCTTGAAAGCTGTGCTGAAATTAAAATGTGTGAATATTATTTAGAGGAGACAATAAAAAAAGAAATAATAGGAGCACTGATCTGTTTTCATCGCATTTACATTCTTAATAGTCGTGGGGTCAAAAGACAAGTATTGCGTCATCTCCGTCTAGCCTACAAACGGCCAGGTCTAGCCTATCCATGACCGACTATACGAGGGCCAATCGGAGTGGCATAGACGGTCCAGCGACCTCCTGACAGGAAAGCCTTCATGCCGTGCCAAGTCTGAGTAAAGCAAGCCAGGAGGCTGCTCGCTGCTTACGAGCCTCCTGGAATTTTCCAGTGTTTCCATATGTTCTGGAAAGTAAAAGGTTGCCATGTCAAGCGTCCCAGCTGGCAGCCGAACGACGGCGCCGGTTCAAAGAACCGCTCCGCTGGATGTTCTGCGTAGGGGAGCCCCGAAACCAGCACCGAGCCGACTGCTAGCAGCTAACGAGGCTCTACGATCCGCACGGCGCCCGCCAGCAAAGTAATCTATCTGGCAGATTTATATTTCTTTCTCCGGCGAAGAAGGACACGCAGAGTTAAACATGGGAGAAAGTTGAGAAAATACTAAAAAAGAACAGAGGAAAGAGCCAGAAAAAAAGAGAGGAGAGGAGATGAGAGACAGAGAGAGAGAGAGAGAGAGAGAGAGAGAGAGAGAGGACAGGACAGGACAGAGAGAGAGAGAGAGAGAGAGAGAGAGAGGGGACAGGACAGAGAGAGAGAGAGAGAGAGAGAGGGGACAGGACAGAGAGAGAGAGAGAGGGGACAGGACAGAGAGAGAGAGAGAGAGAGAGAGAGGACAGGACAGGACAGAGAGAGAGAGAGAGAGAGAGAGAGAGAGGGGACAGGACAGAGAGAGAGAGAGAGGGGACAGGACAGAGAGAGAGAGAGAGAGAGAGAGAGAGAGAGAGAGAGAGAGAGAGAGAGAGAGAGAGAGAGAGAGAGAGAGGACAGGACAGAGAGAGAGAGAGAGAGAGAGAGAGAGAGGGGACAGGACAGAGAGAGAGAGAGAGATTTTTGGATTGGTCCCAAGAGGAAGTAGCCCACAGAATAGATGCCATAAGGACATCAATCCCCAAAAATATGGTGGTATTCCGGAAAAGGATTCACGATTTTGGAACTAAGATAACGTTACAAGCAAAGAAATGACTCACATGGCCTCACACTACGTGCGTGTGTGTGTGTGTGTTTACTTTTGTGTTTGTGTGTGATGCACTAACTGCATGTGTGAGCCTGCGTCCTCGGTGCTGAGAAAAGTGACTGTGAGGGGAGCGTTGACGCAAGATGACGTCGCAGCGAAGCAGAAATTGCGACATACTTGCAACAGGGATTCGGAGTAAAACAACGTGTGCGTGTGTCGTAACTTTAAAAGAACACTAGTTGCATAGTTAAAACAAAACCTCATGCAGGTGTTTTTTTTAAAACCTTGAATTGCTCAAATAAGAGACCCATTAAGGGTCTTACTCTACATGTTCTCACGTTGATATCCGTGTGTGAATTCATAGTTGTAAATTAACGTTTCGACTACATCCTATTTATTCTCGTGGGAGACCAATTCTAGATGACAAGCTGAAGTGTATATTCACAGCTTCTCGTGTTACCTTAAATAAACCGGCTCTCTTTTGTCTTGTGCGTCACCCACCCAGCGACGCTTTCACACACCTGCGATCGCGCTGTGACTCAAGAGGGTGGGCTCGTTGCCCGTAAGTTGCCGATTTGGCTCTCGGCCGAGATTCAACTGCTAACTGAGGAGGGCGTTTACTCTTTTACAACCGCGAGCTGGGACGCCGGCCACTTTGACCGCTTCGACTAAATCGAGACGGCCGCCGATTACCGTGTGAACAATCTCAAGTTAAAAGAAACCGGTTACAAATCAATATTAGTGTATGCGTTTCACTTCAGCATCAATTCCATGCACCAAAAGACAGTGTCAAATGGAGTAGTGTGAAAATATTAAAATGATTATGGTGTGATTTTTTGCAGGAAAATGTCTGCACCAAACTAAATCTGTGGACGTGATGAATATACACCTCTACAGCACTGCAATATTTAATTTATAAAAAAGGTACTTTGACACATTTAACAATCAGCATGCCTCCTGCAACAGGATGACATCACATCCAAGAGAACAAAAGAGATGATTGAGCACTTCTATGGCACCCTTCTATATCCACTGTAAACCCACTGAGACAAGAACAAAGAGAGAGAGGGATGATAGGAAAACAAAGCTCTTGGGTCAAAATCAAACTGGGGATAAATATACCCATCTGATCATTCATTGAAATTAAAAAAAATCCAAACAATCAAGGAAGTGAATTCATGAGCATTGAGACCAGATGAAACCTGTACCGTGACATCTTCATCCTGCTGCAGACCTGACAGCACAGCTTTAATTATCTGGGAGATAACCCCATGTTATGTTATGTTGACTCTTCGCCTCGCGCCCGCCAACCCCGAGCTGTTCCACTGTCGCAATTATAATTATGATATATTAACCGCGGCGCTTATGAAATAGGTGTCATTACTGCCGACGTGGCCGCGTGTTGGTAAAGGGGGCATAGCGAGGCGGCAGCGTTTAATATTTTCAGCTTTAGAAATCTGCATTTCTGGCATCCATGCTCTATTTTCTCACTGCCCCATTCCACCACCACCACCACCACCACTCAGTCATCATCAGTCAGCCCACCCCCCCCAATGCACTCACTCGTCCCCCCCATCATTGTTCATTCACTTCCCGTAAGCAGCACGCCTCGGTCGTGCTTGAGGTTTAACGTAGTACCAGGAAACCGACAGCATGTGCCATGTTGTTACACGAGCTGATATGAGAGATGGGATGTTGATGTATGGATACTACACATATTACTACATATGTAGAGGACAAAGACGTCCGAGTCAGCATGTTACAGGATCAACGGTCGCCCGAGTTCATGTCAGACAGGACGACAATAAAACTGACTTTTTCATCTGTTGTTTAAAAGCATAAACTACTTGGAACAACTCTCAGATTTCTATTGAGTCAAATAAAAAAAACGCTGAAAATGGATTCAGCAATCCAATAAAGACATGAAACAGATTTCGAGCAACAATTCCACAAACACAATGTAGACGGCCGTAAAGATCTATTTGCAGCGCAGTCCAACAATGGCCATATTTAACAGCCATCCAGTAAACAGACAAGAGTGCTATTTAGCCTGACAAGATATCAGGTTCTCGCACTTACTGGAAGACGGCGAGGAGTGAGGCAGATAATCATTTGTCATAGTTCCTGGCTGGAAACGGGAGTCTTAAAAAGCAGAGCGGGTGACTGACTTTGGTTTGGAGAAATTCACGGGCTGACAAGCTGCCAGCTTCTCAACAGTGAGCCCAAAAATCCTACAGCTGGGTTACTTTCTTTCACACATATGCTGTTTATTGAAAGAGGACAATGCCAGTGTTGTCTGTATAGAGAATTACGCCTAGTCATCTTCTAAAATAACATTAAATGTTCTTTAGTTTTGGATGCAGCTCCAGGAAACCTCTTATTTGAAATAGACTTGTATGTAGTTGAGCTCTAACTTGCCACTAACTTTTCAATAAAGAGTAATGTGTTTTTTTTTCAATTCCAATGTAGGCCAAGCTCTAGTCTAGACAGACAATACAGAGTGGAGAAAGTTTACAGAGCTTCCCCCATTACTGTTCTGATATTACGGAAGCATTTTCAAGATTCATTCAAGGAAGTTAAAATTAAAAAAACACAGCCATAAGAACTCGTCATATCTAGAATAAAACTCGCCACACAAGCAGCTTTCAGTTTGGCACAATTCCTTATCAAACTGTTTAATTACTGACTGTCAACAAAATAACAGCAAGTCTTAAAGCAACAGACTTGATTTTGTGTCATACATTTAAAGAAGCAAACAGTACCAGTACCTTGGGAAGCGGTCGTCCAAGCTGTGAATACAATTTAGTCCAGAGCTGCATGAGAGACATGGGTCCAGACGCGGCAGCGTGGGGGGGCTAAAAAACACACACACACACACACGCACACACACACACTCCTGCTTCACCTTGGGTCCCTGAACGCAACAGCCTCGTCCATGTGTTGGTCAAAGTGTTGGTATTCACCTTACAGCTGGTGCACTTCCACCCAAAAGTGGACTCTCACTAGCCCTGTCACAGTTCCTCTCTGGTTCAACACACGCATCTGCCTCTACCTCAGGTACGCTCGAGGCAATGAGCTCACGTACAAACACACACACACATACACACACACACACACACACAAACTCTGTTCCTCTCACTCACAAGCAACTCGGGCAAGTCTACAACATGCTTCCTGCTTCAGCAGGACGGTCAGGTATTTGCATAGAGGGCTTAGTCATAGTGATTGTGGACTAGTTCCCCAAAGCTGAAAAAAAAAAAAAAAGAAATAGAAAAGGTGGTTGGAGAGAGAGAGTGAGAGAGCAGAGAAGGGGAGGGGAGAGGTGGGGAGAAGAGGGAGGGAGGAGGGAGGAGCTTTCAGGAAATGATGCTTTTGTTGGTAAGTGACTAGAGTTACTGGCAGTCGGGCCCATTTTACTGTACATGGTGTAACTCAACCGCATTTGTAGTGTAAACAGTGCTGCGCTGTGGACCTGGCCGCTCCTCACACCCCGCTGCTTACCGCTATGTTTAATGGGCCTGGACCTCTACTTAATGATTATTATATTTAGAGACAGACTCCCCGACTGACTGCCTTGTCTGACTTCATACTCTGCTTTTTGTCTTCCAATTTGTCTGCACAGGCTCAATTTCAGGGCTGCTGCTCTCGTCGTGGTTCCCGATGCGTATAAATGATCCTCGGCTCAGGAGGAGGGAGCAGCGGAGGCCGGCTCGGGATGTTAATGAATAACCGTTTAACAGTAAACCAACAAGCATTTTTGACTGATTAATGCTATCAGTTACACTGTTCAAATACAATTTTAAATAAATACATTTAAAAAAAACCTGGTCAGCCCACCTTGAGCGTGCACGAGCCGGAACGGCCGCTAACTACAGGGTGAATTAGCTCGAGTTGTATAATTTAGTCACCGACAAATAAACAAAAACACACACCCAGCTACGTTCAAAGCTATAACGTTCACGTTCTGAACCTCAGACAGAGTCGCCTATACCAGGCAGACTCTCGGCTGACAATTAGCTAAACTAATTGAAGGGGTGGAGACTTACTGGGAAAGTGTCCACAACAATGCAGTTAACATTGGAGCTGCCAACTCTCCCGTACAGGTGACCCGGGACATACACTGCAACAAATGATGGCTTTAACCCGTTTTGTGCATCGGTTATCGTTGCAGCTGGGCGGCTCTTTAGGAACCCCTGCATGCAAGGCACTAATCCTGTCGGGTGTTGATCGGTCACAACAAGGGTGGGCTGTCAGGGAAAAAACTATACAAAATTCTTAATTAGCAACTCTGGTGTT
Organism: Myoxocephalus aenaeus; assembly: GCA_038501785.1. Classification (NCBI taxonomy): domain Eukaryota; kingdom Metazoa; phylum Chordata; class Actinopteri; order Perciformes; family Cottidae; genus Myoxocephalus; species Myoxocephalus aenaeus. The sequence continues at coordinate 620,889 of JBAMJR010000034.1, forward strand.
GTCTAATTAGCTAATTGGGGCAGTGTGTCACTTCTGAGCGTGCCGTTCCCAGCAGACTCGACTCGCCTGTCAACACATTCCATAATAATTCAGCTTTCTTGTGTTAATCAACTTTGAAAGGGCTTTGACAACTACATTTATAGTTTTCCCCAAGCACTTATACTAAAAAAACAACAACAAAAAAAACATTCTTAACAGCTTAAGTAAGGAGCAGACAGCTGAAGTGGTCAAGAATGTAATAACCGGTCAAGTGCAGGCTGAAAGTCTGCCTGACACTACTTCTATATCTATGCACAATTATACACAAATACTTCATCATAGATGGTCATTCTCGCTTCCTGGAACGGATTGTTTAAAAAAAAAAAAAAAAAAAAAAAAAAAAAAAGAAGACTATTCTGGGAATCTGGTCGGAAATGGGCTATTAAAACAAATCCAAGATGCTGATCAGAGACAGTGTCGTAACGTTCGTTTTTCTGACAGAAAAGCGATCTTAACTGTTTAAGAGATGGAAGGAAAAATGGATGACTTATTTTCTTAACGAAGGGAATAGAAGGGCCCATTTGCACACCCCGGCTTCCAGGAATATGTGATATCAAGGCAGCGTGGTGGAGGTGCTGTAATGCCCATCTCTGCCGGACCAAAGGGGAGCCAGACTCTCGGAGACTGAGTGGCGCCTGTCCATGCCGTCATCATGGTATGAGTGGGAATCCTCTGAAGTGTGTGTGTGTGTGTGTGTGTGTGTGTGTGTGTGTGTGTGTGTGTGTGTGTGTGTGTGTGTCACACAGAGGGTCAGCGGGGAGGAATGAATCATTGATGAGCTTCTTTTAAAATGCTCAATACACACCTCATTGCATCCCAGCCCAAAGGAGGGAGGATCCGTGCCAGTTTTTTCACAGACAACAAAACAAACAAACACTGTTGCCGTGCAGACACTCAAGAAATGCCGTCTCATCGTCACATGCACATGTGCACTCTCGCTGTTTTGCAAAAAATCCTGCTGACAATCGTAAAAGCTTAAGACAACATATGAGAATAACTTGTCATTGTTTAGATCTTGTTATTCCATTTCATTCCCCGAACCGCTTATCCTATTCAGTTCACTCTCTTATCAATTATATTTTTGATTTGGTTCCCTAATCTGATTATGATTCAAGTCCATCATTGATTCCTGGTTCCAGATGTGCTAGAATCAGGCAGTTATGATTACAACTGGGTGCATTCAATTTTCTTTTGCCATGCTGCAGGAAATGCTGCATCACTAATATCTTTTCTAAGTGAAAGCATATTGTAGACGCAGGCGCACTGACACAAAGCGTAACGGCCAATGTAAACAAAAGGTGCAGTAGATCTAAACCTTTGGAAATTATTTTAAAAAACTGCAGTTATTTGGTACAGAAAGACTATAAAACACAGGCTGGAAAGAGCTAATGTAAAACTAAAGTGGATCAGGTGGAGCACACACACTCCTAAAAGAAAACTGTGCACCTATTAACAACCCTTCAAATTAACCTTTAACTTTCTCCCTTAAACGAGGCCACCGAAAAAAAAGACGATACAAGTATTAGAGCACCTTAGAAGGAAGTAACTGAGAAATACCGACGAATCATAATCATAACTTGCATGCCGCAAGAAAGAAGACGGGGAAAACCAAATGACCGTCTACGCCACGTAAAATACATTCCAGAGGAAGAGAAACAAATTGATACATATTTCCTTGGAATTTAGCGTCTTTAGAAGCAATTGGATTCTGAGGAGAATTGCAAGTTTAATAGGTTTGATCCAGGCCCATCTGTGCAAAATAAGGATGCAATTATGGATCAGCTGGAGAGTCTGTGGAGTTGCAAAGTTTCAAAAGTCAATGCATGATTGGACCGTAACCCTGGAATGAGTGGACCATCTGCAGCATGTCTCTGTGGACTAATTGGGTCTTTTTCCTGTGTGGAAATTCAGGTTCTTCTTATGCCCACATGGGTGCTCTGGGATTCTCCCACTTTAAAAAAGGACATTGCCCTGCTATCACCTGACCGGATTATTAATCTCCAGCTGGTCTATGGGCGCAGAATAATGGCGAAACCATTGCTCCTTACAGTGAGGTGAGGATAGGCCAAAGGCTGAATACACGTTCAGGGTTTTGGGTATGAAGTCTTCGGCGAATAAAATGATTACGACTCCACATAAAGAAAAACTGAAAAACGCTGGAAAAGCAGACTTAATGCACATCAACTCATCCTAGAAATTAACTGTGCACATGAGTTTCTCTTTCTTTCTTATTTGTTTATCCTATCGGCTGTGTGTCTTCCTATCTTTTTACTGGCAGCCCCTCGCTCTCTACCCCCCTTGTGTGTGTGTGTGTGTGTGTGTGTGTGTGTGTGTGTGTGTGTGTGTGTGTGTGTGTGTGTAATAGTGAGAGGAAGCGCATCGAGAAAGAACGAGAGTATGCAGCAAGAGACGAACTGTGAAAGAGACACTGTGAATATCCTTAAACGTGCCTAAGTGTGTGTTTGCGTGTGCGTACAGTACATGGAGTTTACAGTGTGTGTGTGTGTGTGTGTGTGTGTGTGTGTGTGTTAATCTGCGTGCTTGCAAAGTGCTGTTCAGTCTTTGAGGTTAGCCAGAGTGGTTAGTGAATGAGTTCTGTTTTTTTTTTTTTGGTCTTCCAGTAAGTCTTGTTTTCATTCTGACGCTCTGCATTTAAAAAAAAGGTCACCGAATTTAGATCCACAAATGAGCAAACGTGAGACAGGTGTGCACATGCGGAAAACTGTGGAAAAGTGAACAATTAGCCTTCGAACCACAGCGGCTAAGTTTGAAGATTCGACTTCTTTCGGTGCGAAGGGCCTGTCAGTATGTTTTGTTCAGACTTCAGGTTCACGGAGATGAGAAAATATGGTGAGGTCTCCATTTGGTTGTGTCAGAGTTTCCACTGTTTATCTTAATTCCACTGTGCCCAAAGCAGTGTTTTGATAATGCTTTATTTTAGGGGCTCATTAGTTTCCCAGTAACTCCCAAGAAAGGATTAAATGCCTAACCGTTATTTCTGGGGAAGTTTCCCAGAGAGGACCGTGAAATTCGGTACTGATATATCAGATGGTCAATTACTGTGTTGTGTTTTTTTTCATAAACACAAACATGTGGCTCGATCTAGAGATAAATATCCCCGTCCACATGCCTCCTTACAATAGGAGGGTATTCCAACAGAGGGGGTGAACTGCATAAACAAACCAAAAGAGATGTCACTAATGACTCCACAGCTGTAACTGAAACAAGGAAACGGTCGACATGAACACGGGAGTCACCTGACAAGCTACACAAATCACGTCGACAATTCCGCCCGGAATGCCTGAGCGTCTTCGGTGCCGTCATGGTTCAACAGGGAAGGGACAACAAGAAACGCTGCTCTGTAATTGCGGATGGGGGAAGAAAAAAAAAATTGGGCACGGATCAGCATGCCGTGGTGATGGTGGAAAAAAAAAAAAAAAAAAGGGCTCTGGGTGTGAGGTGGCGGATTAGTCATGATGACCCCGTGACTTACATTTTCTGTCTAACATGGTTGGGAGGAGCGTCTCAAGCCTGGAGAGAACAGCTGAGAAAGCACAACACAAGCACAAAACGTCTCCCTCTCTCCCTCACACCATAACATTCCACGTCTCCACTGCCGGGAAACCAAACTTGCTGACGACGAGGCTCCCTTCAGCTGAGCTACATAAGAATGGCAACTCAAGTCCTACGTTGCTAAATATGTGAACCCAACAAGTAGAACATTAACCCCAAACACTAGTAATTACGTTTTTAAGGAAGGGGGCTATGGCCAGACAGGCTACAACAAGCAAATGGAAAACTAGGGAAACCCCACGTGAATCACACAATCCATGCCGAGCATCACAACGCGAGTGCTCAGGCTGACGCGTCGCTGTCTTGTATATAAAAGCCTTCTTTGTTCTTCAAACCCCGTCTATTTGTTCTTCCCCCTATGTTGCTTATTGTCAACAACAGCACATGTTTGGGAGGTGGGAGTTAATGAAGTGCAACAACCTCTGCATATACACACACACACACAAGTCTAATACAGCCTCAAAATAGACATCAACAACTTGACCACAAAGATCTGATGGAAATCTGCTATGATTAGGGCTCGACAACGTCACAGAGAAACGGGGAAATTGGTTCGGCTGACAGAGAATCAGATGAAGCGGAACGAACAACAAAAAATGGAAATTTGTGAAGTCTAGGGAAGCCAAGTCATCCGGCATCTTATATACAATATACGGCAAAACAACAAACGATTGACATGTAAACATGTGTCACATTGTCATTGTGATGCTCACGTGTGACTGAATTGTATCTCAAATGGTAAACGGTAACCTCTTCTGGCAACCAAAAGCTGATGATGTTTTAACCGAAGAGCCCCTGGATGTAAAAATGAGTAAACACTACTATTCAGAACTCATTCAGCCAGTCGCATTACAATGTGCACCTGGAAAGGTTCTAACTTAATTTGGCAAAAACCATCCGTAACATCAAATTTCATAAAGTATAGCCGTAAGCTTTTATCAAACCCTCAGGCTGCAAGACTCCAGAGAAACAAAAAAACTCAACTGAGCTCCAGCACTCAGCAGTTTAGGGGAAAAGAAGAAGAAAAAAAACATCCCTCAATGCCAAATTGGCTCATTTATAGTATTTTGTGGTTCAGTTTACGTGTTTCCCTCGTGTGTTAGAATTAATTAAATGTTTAAAAAAAAAAAAAAAAAAAAAAAAAGGTATCAGATTGAATTTATTGCAGTCTTGCGAATGTTGAAATTCATGTATTTAAATAATACAGCAACGCAACCTTTTTCATCACCGTTTCTTTATCCAGCAATGTGCATAGTGGTTTTATTTATAGAAAACAAGAAATACATGAGACGACAAACCGCAGTTTAAACCCATCCTATGAGACTATTAAAGTCTACTAAAGAGAGACTACTAAAAACACATAATCGAGTTAAGAAATGCCTTTTCCATCCTTTATTATTTACTGCTTTGGCCTCACGCTGAACCAGGAAACACCCCAATAGCCGTGCCCTCTCTACCGTCAGACAGGCTAATCATAAAGGGGGGAAACTACTCGGTAACCCATGACTGCCTTTCTTTAAAACTCATCATCATCATAGCATATTTTCTTTTTAGTGCGCTTCCATAACGGCACTCATCAAGCTCAACCCAAATAGGCCTCAGATTAGAAACTCGCTGGCCTGTGTCATTACAATTGGCTCCTATTCATACGACTCCAACGATAAGGAATTGGCTGGACGGACACACAATTGCGCCGAAATAGAAAATGCAAATGACGGATAGTAGTCGCCTAAGGAAGGGCGAGGTAAATACATGAGCGAGTTGAAGCATGCAGCCTCACTTCGGTGTCCACGTCTAACATTTATGCACCCTGGAATGAACGTCCTGGTTTTATAGCCGTACCTCCCCAGGTTGGGGATAATCCCAAAGACACTCAAATGATCCAAAAGAAGACCTTTACAGCAACATATCTCACTTTGTGGACTCACTCCAACATTACAAAGAGATTCTGGCTTTTAACCTAACAGCGGTTTCTGAAGATGAAGTGTGGAAGCGGGGAAGGACGTCAAATTACAGTGTTTTATTAATGACATGCCTCGACAGGAACGGGGCAGGCCCCGCTGCACTCGTCTAGACGACACCAGCCTTTAATCTGGCCGCTCTTTGGTAAATTAAGCCGAGCTGAATACACATGAAGGATGAAAGAAGTAGGTGGGAGGCACGGCCCTTCCCTCTGATAAGTAAGACAGAGAGGGATGGATGGACTAGAATGCATCTCACAGCGTTTAAATATCGGCTCCTGTGGGCACCAACATGTGTCAGTGTTACTTTAAAGCAAAGGTAAATGAAACAACATGAAACGAACCTGGGGGAAGTCTCCATTCCTAGGGAGGTTGAGGCTGGAAAAGTCCACGTCAGGGAATCCCGAGTACATGTCCATGTGCACATCCGGAGTGGTGGTGGTAGTGCTGCTGTTCAAGTGGTATTGCCTGTGGAGGAAGGGGGAAGAGAAGAAGAGCTTTAGTTTGAATGAGGGTGAAGAAAACAGGAGAAGTAGCCGTTAAACAGTTTCACACATTTACACCTTACAGCTTGCCAAGTAGAACCAGAGCCTTCTATTTCTGTGCAATAAGCAGCGCCAGTAGAGGAATTGAAAGTACTGAAAAGCATCTTGTGTGATTGAGTGGTCAAGTGTTGCAGTCAGAGCAGAGGAGGTGGTCTTCTGGAGTAACACCTCATGATCTTAACACCATGACTTCTGTATCACGTCGTGCTTTTTCAGCCATTCCAGCACATCACACAGGTGCAACAGGTGAAAACATTATATAATTGTCAAACTTTCAGTTTCCGTTTGTGGGCGACGGTCTGATAATTAAATTATGGAAGGGCCTGATGCCAGCGGAGAGAGGCAATATGCTCTTGTGTCTTTCTAAATCAAAGTGTCTTCTTTTCTTCTTTTTTTTTTTTTTAAACAGCCTGAAGTGCCAACAGAGTCGCAACCTCAACTGTCAAAGATACAAGCGGGATAAGAGCAACATGGATATCAAGTCAGAAGGAGTG